>OZ024811.1:19576560-20176560 GCA_964017045.1 Omphiscola glabra
TTAGATGTCAGTAATGGTGGGATGCTAGCTGTTGGTATCTAGTGAGGTGTTAGATGTCAGTAATGGTGGGATGCTAGCTGTTAGTATCTAGTGAGGTGTTAGATGTCAGTAATGGTGGGATGCTAGCTGTTAGTATCTAGTGAGGTGTTAGATGTCAGTAATGGTGGGATGCTAGCTGTTAGTATCTAGTGAGGTGTTAGATGTCAGTAATGGTGGGATGCTAGCTGTTAGTATCTAGTGAGGTGTTAGATGTCAGTAATGGTGGGATGCTAGCTGTTAGTATCTAGTGAGGTGTTAGATGTCAGTAATGGTGGGATGCTAGCTGTTAGTATCTAGTGAGGTGTTAGATGTCAGTAATGGTGGGATGCTAGCTGTTAGTATCTAGTGAGGTGTTAGATGTCAGTAATGGTGGGATGCTAGCTGTTAGTATCTAGTGAGGTGTTAGATGTCAGTAATGGTGGGATGCTAGCTGTTAGTATCTAGTGAGGTGTTAGATGTCAGTAATGGTGGGATGCTAGCTGTTAGTATCTAGTGAGGTGTTAGATGTCAGTAATGGTGGGATGCTAGCTGTTAGTATCTAGTGAGGTGTTAGATGTCAGTAATGGTGGGATGCTAGCTGTTAGTATCTAGTGAGGTGTTAGATGTCAGTAATGGTGGGATGCTAGCTGTTAGTATCTAGTGAGGTGTTAGATGTCAGTAATGGTGGGATGCTAGCTGTTAGTATCTAGTGAGGTGTTAGATGTCAGTAATGGTGGGATGCTAGCTGTTAGTATCTAGTGAGGTGTTAGATGTCAGTAATGGTGGGATGCTAGCTGTTAGTATCTAGTGAGGTGTTAGATGTCAGTAATGGTGGGATGCTAGCTGTTAGTATCTAGTGAGGTGTTAGATGTCAGTAATGGTGGGATGCTAGCTGTTAGTATCTAGTGAGGTGTTAGATGTCAGTAATGGTGGGATGCTAGCTGTTAGTATCTAGTGAGGTGTTAGATGTCAGTAATGGCGGGATGCTAGCTGTTAGTATCTAGTGAGGTGTTAGATGTCAGTAATGGTGGGATGCTAGCTGTTAGTATCTAGTGAGGTGTTAGATGTCAGTAATGGTGGGATGCTAGCTGTTAGTATCTAGTGAGGTGTTAGATGTCAGTAATGGTGGGATGCTAGCTGTTAGTATCTAGTGAGGTGTTAGATGTCAGTAATGGTGGGATGCTAGCTGTTAGTA
Source organism: Omphiscola glabra (assembly GCA_964017045.1). Taxonomy (NCBI): domain Eukaryota; kingdom Metazoa; phylum Mollusca; class Gastropoda; family Lymnaeidae; genus Omphiscola; species Omphiscola glabra. Next base: position 19,577,774 of record OZ024811.1, read on the forward strand.
TCTAGTGAGGTGTTAGATGTCAGTAATGGTGGGATGCTAGCTGTTAGTATCTAGTGAGGTGTTAGATGTCAGTAATGGTGGGATGCTAGCTGTTAGTATCTAGTGAGGTGTTAGATGTCAGTAATGGTGGGATGCTAGCTGTTAGTATCTAGTGAGGTGTTAGATGTCAGTAATGGTGGGATGCTAGCTGTTAGTATCTAGTGAGGTGTTAGATGTCAGTAATGGTGGGATGCTAGCTGTTAGTATCTAGTGAGGTGTTAGATGTCAGTAATGGTGGGATGCTAGCTGTTAGTATCTAGTGAGGTGTTAGATGTCAGTAATGGTGGGATGCTAGCTGTTAGTATCTAGTGAGGTGTTAGATGTCAGTAATGGTGGGATGCTAGCTGTTAGTATCTAGTGAGGTGTTAGATGTCAGTAATGGTGGGATGCTAGCTGTTAGTATCTAGTGAGGTGTTAGATGTCAGTAATGGTGGGATGCTAGCTGTTAGTATCTAGTGAGGTGTTAGATGTCAGTAATGGTGGGATGCTAGCTGTTAGTATCTAGTGAGGTGTTAGATGTCAGTAATGGTGGGATGCTAGCTGTTAGTATCTAGTGAGGTGTTAGATGTCAGTAATGGTGGGATGCTAGCTGTTAGTATCTAGTGAGGTGTTAGATGTCAGTAATGGTGGGATGCTAGCTGTTAGTATCTAGTGAGGTGTTAGATGTCAGTAATGGTGGGATGCTAGCTGTTAGTATCTAGTGAGGTGTTAGATGTCAGTAATGGTGGGATGCTAGCTGTTAGTATCTAGTGAGGTGTTAGATGTCAGTAATGGTGGGATGCTAGCTGTTAGTATCTAGTGAGGTGTTAGATGTCAGTAATGGTGGGATGCTAGCTGTTAGTATCTAGTGAGGTGTTAGATGTCAGTAATGGTGGGATGCTAGCTGTTAGTATCTAGTGAGGTGTTAGATGTCAGTAATGGTGGGATGCTAGCTGTTAGTATCTAGTGAGGTGTTAGATGTCAGTAATGGTGGGATGCTAGCTGTTAGTATCTAGTGAGGTGTTAGATGTCAGTAATGGTGGGATGCTAGCTGTTAGTATCTAGTGAGGTGTTAGATGTCAGTAATGGTGGGATGCTAGCTGTTAGTATCTAGTGAGGTGTTAGATGTCAGTAATGGTGGGATGCTAGCTGTTAGTATCTAGTGAGGTGTTAGATGTCAGTAATGGTGGGATGCTAGCTGTTAGTATCTAGTGAGGTGTTAGATGTCAGTAATGGTGGGATGCTAGCTGTTAGTATCTAGTGAGGTGTTAGATGTCAGTAATGGTGGGATGCTAGCTGTTAGTATCTAGTGAGGTGTTAGATGTCAGTAATGGTGGGATGCTAGCTGTTAGTATCTAGTGAGGTGTTAGATGTCAGTAATGGTGGGATGCTAGCTGTTAGTATCTAGTGAGGTGTTAGATGTCAGTAATGGTGGGATGCTAGCTGTTAGTATCTAGTGAGGTGTTAGATGTCAGTAATGGTGGGATGCTAGCTGTTAGTATCTAGTGAGGTGTTAGATGTCAGTAATGGTGGGATGCTAGCTGTTAGTATCTAGTGAGGTGTTAGATGTCAGTAATGGTGGGATGCTAGCTGTTAGTATCTAGTGAGGTGTTAGATGTCAGTAATGGTGGGATGCTAGCTGTTAGTATCTAGTGAGGTGTTAGATGTCAGTAATGGTGGGATGCTAGCTGTTAGTATCTAGTGAGGTGTTAGATGTCAGTAATGGTGGGATGCTAGCTGTTAGTATCTAGTGAGGTGTTAGATGTCAGTAATGGTGGGATGCTAGCTGTTAGTATCTAGTGAGGTGTTAGATGTCAGTAATGGTGGGATGCTAGCTGTTAGTATCTAGTGAGGTGTTAGATGTCAGTAATGGTGGGATGCTAGCTGTTAGTATCTAGTGAGGTGTTAGATGTCAGTAATGGTGGGATGCTAGCTGTTAGTATCTAGTGAGGTGTTAGATGTCAGTAATGGTGGGATGCTAGCTGTTAGTATCTAGTGAGGTGTTAGATGTCAGTAATGGTGGGATGCTAGCTGTTAGTATCTAGTGAGGTGTTAGATGTCAGTAATGGTGGGATGCTAGCTGTTAGTATCTAGTGAGGTGTTAGATGTCAGTAATGGTGGGATGCTAGCTGTTAGTATCTAGTGAGGTGTTAGATGTCAGTAATGGTGGGATGCTAGCTGTTAGTATCTAGTGAGGTGTTAGATGTCAGTAATGGTGGGATGCTAGCTGTTAGTATCTAGTGAGGTGTTAGATGTCAGTAATGGTGGGATGCTAGCTGTTAGTATCTAGTGAGGTGTTAGATGTCAGTAATGGTGGGATGCTAGCTGTTAGTATCTAGTGAGGTGTTAGATGTCAGTAATGGTGGGATGCTAGCTGTTAGTATCTAGTGAGGTGTTAGATGTCAGTAATGGTGGGATGCTAGCTGTTAGTATCTAGTGAGGTGTTAGATGTCAGTAATGGTGGGATGCTAGCTGTTAGTATCTAGTGAGGTGTTAGATGTCAGTAATGGTGGGATGCTAGCTGTTAGTATCTAGTGAGGTGTTAGATGTCAGTAATGGTGGGATGCTAGCTGTTAGTATCTAGTGAGGTGTTAGATGTCAGTAATGGTGGGATGCTAGCTGTTAGTATCTAGTGAGGTGTTAGATGTCAGTAATGGTGGGATGCTAGCTGTTAGTATCTAGTGAGGTGTTAGATGTCAGTAATGGCGGGATGCTAGCTGTTAGTATCTAGTGAGGTGTTAGATGTCAGTAATGGCGGGATGCTAGCTGTTAGTATCTAGTGAGGTGTTAGATGTCAGTAATGGCGGGATGCTAGCTGTTAGTATCTAGTGAGGTGTTAGATGTCAGTAATGGCGGGATGCTAGCTGTTAGTATCTAGTGAGGTGTTAGATGTCAGTAATGGCGGGATGCTAGCTGTTAGTATCTAGTGAGGTGTTAGATGTCAGTAATGGTGGGATGCTAGCTGTTAGTATCTAGTGAGGTGTTAGATGTCAGTAATGGTGGGATGCTAGCTGTTAGTATCTAGTGAGGTGTTAGATGTCAGTAATGGTGGGATGCTAGCTGTTGGTATCTAGTGAGGTGTTAGATGTCAGTAATGGTGGGATGCTAGCTGTTAGTATCTAGTGAGGTGTTAGATGTCAGTAATGGTGGGATGCTAGCTGTTAGTATCTAGTGAGGTGTTAGATGTCAGTAATGGTGGGATGCTAGCTGTTAGTATCTAGTGAGGTGTTAGATGTCAGTAATGGTGGGATGCTAGCTGTTAGTATCTAGTGAGGTGTTAGATGTCAGTAATGGTGGGATGCTAGCTGTTAGTATCTAGTGAGGTGTTAGATGTCAGTAATGGTGGGATGCTAGCTGTTAGTATCTAGTGAGGTGTTAGATGTCAGTAATGGTGGGATGCTAGCTGTTAGTATCTAGTGAGGTGTTAGATGTCAGTAATGGTGGGATGCTAGCTGTTAGTATCTAGTGAGGTGTTAGATGTCAGTAATGGTGGGATGCTAGCTGTTAGTATCTAGTGAGGTGTTAGATGTCAGTAATGGTGGGATGCTAGCTGTTAGTATCTAGTGAGGTGTTAGATGTCAGTAATGGTGGGATGCTAGCTGTTAGTATCTAGTGAGGTGTTAGATGTCAGTAATGGTGGGATGCTAGCTGTTAGTATCTAGTGAGGTGTTAGATGTCAGTAATGGTGGGATGCTAGCTGTTAGTATCTAGTGAGGTGTTAGATGTCAGTAATGGCGGGATGCTAGCTGTTAGTATCTAGTGAGGTGTTAGATGTCAGTAATGGTGGGATGCTAGCTGTTAGTATCTAGTGAGGTGTTAGATGTCAGTAATGGTGGGATGCTAGCTGTTAGTATCTAGTGAGGTGTTAGATGTCAGTAATGGTGGGATGCTAGCTGTTAGTATCTAGTGAGGTGTTAGATGTCAGTAATGGTGGGATGCTAGCTGTTAGTATCTAGTGAGGTGTTAGATGTCAGTAATGGTGGGATGCTAGCTGTTAGTATCTAGTGAGGTGTTAGATGTCAGTAATGGTGGGATGCTAGCTGTTAGTATCTAGTGAGGTGTTAGATGTCAGTAATGGTGGGATGCTAGCTGTTAGTATCTAGTGAGGTGTTAGATGTCAGTAATGGTGGGATGCTAGCTGTTAGTATCTAGTGAGGTGTTAGATGTCAGTAATGGTGGGATGCTAGCTGTTAGTATCTAGTGAGGTGTTAGATGTCAGTAATGGTGGGATGCTAGCTGTTAGTATCTAGTGAGGTGTTAGATGTCAGTAATGGTGGGATGCTAGCTGTTAGTATCTAGTGAGGTGTTAGATGTCAGTAATGGTGGGATGCTAGCTGTTAGTATCTAGTGAGGTGTTAGATGTCAGTAATGGTGGGATGCTAGCTGTTAGTATCTAGTGAGGTGTTAGATGTCAGTAATGGTGGGATGCTAGCTGTTAGTATCTAGTGAGGTGTTAGATGTCAGTAATGGTGGGATGCTAGCTGTTAGTATCTAGTGAGGTGTTAGATGTCAGTAATGGCGGGATGCTAGCTGTTAGTATCTAGTGAGGTGTTAGATGTCAGTAATGGTGGGATGCTAGCTGTTAGTATCTAGTGAGGTGTTAGATGTCAGTAATGGTGGGATGCTAGCTGTTAGTATCTAGTGAGGTGTTAGATGTCAGTAATGGTGGGATGCTAGCTGTTAGTATCTAGTGAGGTGTTAGATGTCAGTAATGGTGGGATGCTAGCTGTTAGTATCTAGTGAGGTGTTAGATGTCAGTAATGGTGGGATGCTAGCTGTTAGTATCTAGTGAGGTGTTAGATGTCAGTAATGGTGGGATGCTAGCTGTTAGTATCTAGTGAGGTGTTAGATGTCAGTAATGGTGGGATGCTAGCTGTTAGTATCTAGTGAGGTGTTAGATGTCAGTAATGGTGGGATGCTAGCTGTTAGTATCTAGTGAGGTGTTAGATGTCAGTAATGGTGGGATGCTAGCTGTTAGTATCTAGTGAGGTGTTAGATGTCAGTAATGGTGGGATGCTAGCTGTTAGTATCTAGTGAGGTGTTAGATGTCAGTAATGGTGGGATGCTAGCTGTTAGTATCTAGTGAGGTGTTAGATGTCAGTAATGGTGGGATGCTAGCTGTTAGTATCTAGTGAGGTGTTAGATGTCAGTAATGGTGGGATGCTAGCTGTTAGTATCTAGTGAGGTGTTAGATGTCAGTAATGGTGGGATGCTAGCTGTTAGTATCTAGTGAGGTGTTAGATGTCATAATGGTGGGATGCTAGCTGTTAGTATCTAGTGAGGTGTTAGATGTCAGTAATGGTGGGATGCTAGCTGTTAGTATCTAGTGAGGTGTTAGATGTCAGTAATGGTGGGATGCTAGCTGTTAGTATCTAGTGAGGTGTTAGATGTCAGTAATGGCGGGATGCTAGCTGTTAGTATCTAGTGAGGTGTTAGATGTCAGTAATGGTGGGATGCTAGCTGTTAGTATCTAGTGAGGTGTTAGATGTCAGTAATGGTGGGATGCTAGCTGTTAGTATCTAGTGAGGTGTTAGATGTCAGTAATGGTGGGATGCTAGCTGTTAGTATCTAGTGAGGTGTTAGATGTCAGTAATGGTGGGATGCTAGCTGTTAGTATCTAGTGAGGTGTTAGATGTCAGTAATGGTGGGATGCTAGCTGTTAGTATCTAGTGAGGTGTTAGATGTCAGTAATGGTGGGATGCTAGCTGTTAGTATCTAGTGAGGTGTTAGATGTCAGTAATGGTGGGATGCTAGCTGTTAGTATCTAGTGAGGTGTTAGATGTCAGTAATGGTGGGATGCTAGCTGTTAGTATCTAGTGAGGTGTTAGATGTCAGTAATGGTGGGATGCTAGCTGTTAGTATCTAGTGAGGTGTTAGATGTCAGTAATGGTGGGATGCTAGCTGTTAGTATCTAGTGAGGTGTTAGATGTCAGTAATGGTGGGATGCTAGCTGTTAGTATCTAGTGAGGTGTTAGATGTCAGTAATGGTGGGATGCTAGCTGTTAGTATCTAGTGAGGTGTTAGATGTCAGTAATGGTGGGATGCTAGCTGTTAGTATCTAGTGAGGTGTTAGATGTCAGTAATGGTGGGATGCTAGCTGTTAGTATCTAGTGAGGTGTTAGATGTCAGTAATGGTGGGATGCTAGCTGTTAGTATCTAGTGAGGTGTTAGATGTCAGTAATGGTGGGATGCTAGCTGTTAGTATCTAGTGAGGTGTTAGATGTCAGTAATGGTGGGATGCTAGCTGTTAGTATCTAGTGAGGTGTTAGATGTCAGTAATGGTGGGATGCTAGCTGTTAGTATCTAGTGAGGTGTTAGATGTCAGTAATGGTGGGATGCTAGCTGTTAGTATCTAGTGAGGTGTTAGATGTCAGTAATGGTGGGATGCTAGCTGTTAGTATCTAGTGAGGTGTTAGATGTCAGTAATGGTGGGATGCTAGCTGTTAGTATCTAGTGAGGTGTTAGATGTCAGTAATGGTGGGATGCTAGCTGTTAGTATCTAGTGAGGTGTTAGATGTCAGTAATGGTGGGATGCTAGCTGTTAGTATCTAGTGAGGTGTTAGATGTCAGTAATGGTGGGATGCTAGCTGTTAGTATCTAGTGAGGTGTTAGATGTCAGTAATGGTGGGATGCTAGCTGTTAGTATCTAGTGAGGTGTTAGATGTCAGTAATGGTGGGATGCTAGCTGTTAGTATCTAGTGAGGTGTTAGATGTCAGTAATGGTGGGATGCTAGCTGTTAGTATCTAGTGAGGTGTTAGATGTCAGTAATGGTGGGATGCTAGCTGTTAGTATCTAGTGAGGTGTTAGATGTCAGTAATGGTGGGATGCTAGCTGTTAGTATCTAGTGAGGTGTTAGATGTCAGTAATGGTGGGATGCTAGCTGTTAGTATCTAGTGAGGTGTTAGATGTCAGTAATGGTGGGATGCTAGCTGTTAGTATCTAGTGAGGTGTTAGATGTCAGTAATGGTGGGATGCTAGCTGTTAGTATCTAGTGAGGTGTTAGATGTCAGTAATGGTGGGATGCTAGCTGTTAGTATCTAGTGAGGTGTTAGATGTCAGTAATGGTGGGATGCTAGCTGTTAGTATCTAGTGAGGTGTTAGATGTCAGTAATGGTGGGATGCTAGCTGTTAGTATCTAGTGAGGTGTTAGATGTCAGTAATGGTGGGATGCTAGCTGTTAGTATCTAGTGAGGTGTTAGATGTCAGTAATGGTGGGATGCTAGCTGTTAGTATCTAGTGAGGTGTTAGATGTCAGTAATGGTGGGATGCTAGCTGTTAGTATCTAGTGAGGTGTTAGATGTCAGTAATGGTGGGATGCTAGCTGTTAGTATCTAGTGAGGTGTTAGATGTCAGTAATGGTGGGATGCTAGCTGTTAGTATCTAGTGAGGTGTTAGATGTCAGTAATGGTGGGATGCTAGCTGTTAGTATCTAGTGAGGTGTTAGATGTCAGTAATGGTGGGATGCTAGCTGTTAGTATCTAGTGAGGTGTTAGATGTCAGTAATGGTGGGATGCTAGCTGTTAGTATCTAGTGAGGTGTTAGATGTCAGTAATGGTGGGATGCTAGCTGTTAGTATCTAGTGAGGTGTTAGATGTCAGTAATGGTGGGATGCTAGCTGTTAGTATCTAGTGAGGTGTTAGATGTCAGTAATGGTGGGATGCTAGCTGTTAGTATCTAGTGAGGTGTTAGATGTCAGTAATGGTGGGATGCTAGCTGTTAGTATCTAGTGAGGTGTTAGATGTCAGTAATGGTGGGATGCTAGCTGTTAGTATCTAGTGAGGTGTTAGATGTCAGTAATGGTGGGATGCTAGCTGTTAGTATCTAGTGAGGTGTTAGATGTCAGTAATGGTGGGATGCTAGCTGTTAGTATCTAGTGAGGTGTTAGATGTCAGTAATGGTGGGATGCTAGCTGTTAGTATCTAGTGAGGTGTTAGATGTCAGTAATGGTGGGATGCTAGCTGTTAGTATCTAGTGAGGTGTTAGATGTCAGTAATGGTGGGATGCTAGCTGTTAGTATCTAGTGAGGTGTTAGATGTCAGTAATGGTGGGATGCTAGCTGTTAGTATCTAGTGAGGTGTTAGATGTCAGTAATGGTGGGATGCTAGCTGTTAGTATCTAGTGAGGTGTTAGATGTCAGTAATGGTGGGATGCTAGCTGTTAGTATCTAGTGAGGTGTTAGATGTCAGTAATGGTGGGATGCTAGCTGTTAGTATCTAGTGAGGTGTTAGATGTCAGTAATGGTGGGATGCTAGCTGTTAGTATCTAGTGAGGTGTTAGATGTCAGTAATGGTGGGATGCTAGCTGTTAGTATCTAGTGAGGTGTTAGATGTCAGTAATGGTGGGATGCTAGCTGTTAGTATCTAGTGAGGTGTTAGATGTCAGTAATGGTGGGATGCTAGCTGTTAGTATCTAGTGAGGTGTTAGATGTCAGTAATGGTGGGATGCTAGCTGTTAGTATCTAGTGAGGTGTTAGATGTCAGTAATGGTGGGATGCTAGCTGTTAGTATCTAGTGAGGTGTTAGATGTCAGTAATGGTGGGATGCTAGCTGTTAGTATCTAGTGAGGTGTTAGATGTCAGTAATGGTGGGATGCTAGCTGTTAGTATCTAGTGAGGTGTTAGATGTCAGTAATGGTGGGATGCTAGCTGTTAGTATCTAGTGAGGTGTTAGATGTCAGTAATGGTGGGATGCTAGCTGTTAGTATCTAGTGAGGTGTTAGATGTCAGTAATGGTGGGATGCTAGCTGTTAGTATCTAGTGAGGTGTTAGATGTCAGTAATGGTGGGATGCTAGCTGTTAGTATCTAGTGAGGTGTTAGATGTCAGTAATGGTGGGATGCTAGCTGTTAGTATCTAGTGAGGTGTTAGATGTCAGTAATGGTGGGATGCTAGCTGTTAGTATCTAGTGAGGTGTTAGATGTCAGTAATGGTGGGATGCTAGCTGTTAGTATCTAGTGAGGTGTTAGATGTCAGTAATGGTGGGATGCTAGCTGTTAGTATCTAGTGAGGTGTTAGATGTCAGTAATGGTGGGATGCTAGCTGTTAGTATCTAGTGAGGTGTTAGATGTCAGTAATGGTGGGATGCTAGCTGTTAGTATCTAGTGAGGTGTTAGATGTCAGTAATGGTGGGATGCTAGCTGTTAGTATCTAGTGAGGTGTTAGATGTCAGTAATGGTGGGATGCTAGCTGTTAGTATCTAGTGAGGTGTTAGATGTCAGTAATGGTGGGATGCTAGCTGTTAGTATCTAGTGAGGTGTTAGATGTCAGTAATGGTGGGATGCTAGCTGTTAGTATCTAGTGAGGTGTTAGATGTCAGTAATGGTGGGATGCTAGCTGTTAGTATCTAGTGAGGTGTTAGATGTCAGTAATGGTGGGATGCTAGCTGTTAGTATCTAGTGAGGTGTTAGATGTCAGTAATGGTGGGATGCTAGCTGTTAGTATCTAGTGAGGTGTTAGATGTCAGTAATGGTGGGATGCTAGCTGTTAGTATCTAGTGAGGTGTTAGATGTCAGTAATGGTGGGATGCTAGCTGTTAGTATCTAGTGAGGTGTTAGATGTCAGTAATGGTGGGATGCTAGCTGTTAGTATCTAGTGAGGTGTTAGATGTCAGTAATGGTGGGATGCTAGCTGTTAGTATCTAGTGAGGTGTTAGATGTCAGTAATGGTGGGATGCTAGCTGTTAGTATCTAGTGAGGTGTTAGATGTCAGTAATGGTGGGATGCTAGCTGTTAGTATCTAGTGAGGTGTTAGATGTCAGTAATGGTGGGATGCTAGCTGTTAGTATCTAGTGAGGTGTTAGATGTCAGTAATGGTGGGATGCTAGCTGTTAGTATCTAGTGAGGTGTTAGATGTCAGTAATGGTGGGATGCTAGCTGTTAGTATCTAGTGAGGTGTTAGATGTCAGTAATGGTGGGATGCTAGCTGTTAGTATCTAGTGAGGTGTTAGATGTCAGTAATGGTGGGATGCTAGCTGTTAGTATCTAGTGAGGTGTTAGATGTCAGTAATGGTGGGATGCTAGCTGTTAGTATCTAGTGAGGTGTTAGATGTCAGTAATGGTGGGATGCTAGCTGTTAGTATCTAGTGAGGTGTTAGATGTCAGTAATGGTGGGATGCTAGCTGTTAGTATCTAGTGAGGTGTTAGATGTCAGTAATGGTGGGATGCTAGCTGTTAGTATCTAGTGAGGTGTTAGATGTCAGTAATGGTGGGATGCTAGCTGTTAGTATCTAGTGAGGTGTTAGATGTCAGTAATGGTGGGATGCTAGCTGTTAGTATCTAGTGAGGTGTTAGATGTCAGTAATGGTGGGATGCTAGCTGTTAGTATCTAGTGAGGTGTTAGATGTCAGTAATGGTGGGATGCTAGCTGTTAGTATCTAGTGAGGTGTTAGATGTCAGTAATGGTGGGATGCTAGCTGTTAGTATCTAGTGAGGTGTTAGATGTCAGTAATGGTGGGATGCTAGCTGTTAGTATCTAGTGAGGTGTTAGATGTCAGTAATGGTGGGATGCTAGCTGTTAGTATCTAGTGAGGTGTTAGATGTCAGTAATGGTGGGATGCTAGCTGTTAGTATCTAGTGAGGTGTTAGATGTCAGTAATGGTGGGATGCTAGCTGTTAGTATCTAGTGAGGTGTTAGATGTCAGTAATGGTGGGATGCTAGCTGTTAGTATCTAGTGAGGTGTTAGATGTCAGTAATGGTGGGATGCTAGCTGTTAGTATCTAGTGAGGTGTTAGATGTCAGTAATGGTGGGATGCTAGCTGTTAGTATCTAGTGAGGTGTTAGATGTCAGTAATGGTGGGATGCTAGCTGTTAGTATCTAGTGAGGTGTTAGATGTCAGTAATGGTGGGATGTTAGCTGTTAGTATCTAGTGAGGTGTTAGATGTCAGTAATGGTGGGATGTTAGCTGTTAGTATCTAGTGAGGTGTTAGATGTCAGTAATGGTGGGATGTTAGCTGTTAGTATCTAGTGAGGTGTTAGATGTCAGTAATGGTGGGATGTTAGCTGTTAGTATCTAGTGAGGTGTTAGATGTCAGTAATGGTGGGATGTTAGCTGTTAGTATCTAGTGAGGTGTTAGATGTCAGTAATGGTGGGATGTTAGCTGTTAGTATCTAGTGAGGTGTTAGATGTCAGTAATGGTGGGATGTTAGCTGTTAGTATCTAGTGAGGTGTTAGATGTCAGTAATGGTGGGATGTTAGCTGTTAGTATCTAGTGAGGTGTTAGATGTCAGTAATGGTGGGATGTTAGCTGTTAGTATCTAGTGAGGTGTTAGATGTCAGTAATGGTGGGATGTTAGCTGTTAGTATCTAGTGAGGTGTTAGATGTCAGTAATGGTGGGATGTTAGCTGTTAGTATCTAGTGAGGTGTTAGATGTCAGTAATGGTGGGATGTTAGCTGTTAGTATCTAGTGAGGTGTTAGATGTCAGTAATGGTGGGATGTTAGCTGTTAGTATCTAGTGAGGTGTTAGATGTCAGTAATGGTGGGATGTTAGCTGTTAGTAATAGTGGGATGCTAACTGTTGGTAATAGTGGGATGCTAGCTGTTGGTAAAGGTGGGTTGCTAGCATTTGGTAATGGCGGGATGCTAGCTGTTGGTAATGGTGGGATGCTAGCTGTTGGTAATGGGGGGATGCTACTTGTTGGTAATTGTGGAATGCTAGCTGTTGGTAATGGTGGGGTGCTAGCTGTCGGTAATGGTGGGATGCTAGCTGTCGTTAATGGTGGGGTGCTTGCTGTCAGTAATGGTGGGATGCTAGCTGTTGGTAATGGTGGGGTGCTAGCTGTCAGTAATTGTGAGATGTTAGATATCATTAATGGTGGGATGCTAGCTGTTGGTAATGGTGGGATGCTAGCTGTTGGTAATAGTTGGATGCTAGCTGTTGGTTATTGTGGGATGCTAGCTATTGGTAATTGTGGGATGCTAGCTGTTGGTAATGGTGGGATGCTAGCTGTTGGTTATTGTGGGATGCTAGCTATTGGTAATTGTGGGATGCTAGTTGTTGGTAATAGTGGGATGCTAGCTGTTGGTTATTGTGGGATGCTAGCTATTGGTAATTGTGGGATGCTAGCTGTTGGTAATAGTGGGATGCTAGCTGTTGGTTATTGTGGGATGCTAGCTATTGGTAATTGTGGGATGCTAGCTGTTGGTAATGGTGTGTTGTTGCCGTTTGTACTGTTGAAGAAATGCACATCATTTAATTAGTCCACCAGCACATAAATTAAAAGATAGTAGCTTTTTAACAATTTATTTAATAATCATGTATGAAGTCAACCCCAGTACGGCTATTGATTGCAAAAATGCTATAAATTTGTCATGTTAAACTATTGCATGGCAACTTTAAATAATCAATGAAAATAGTTTTCATTTTTGGAGGAAAAAAATCAATCTATAATTTTACATTTATTTTTTTAAACAAAAATAAAGCTTAAATATTTAACCTAAGAAGTGCTATATCTAAATGCTTCCACAGGTTGAGGGTTCATGTGTTGACAACGCAGCCTGTGAGGCTGTCCCGGGGGGCAGAGTCTGTCAGTGCTCCCTGGACTACTACCAGGAGGGGCCTAAATGTTTGAGGAGGATCAACGCCACCCTCCCTTGCATCCGTATCGATCAATGCATCAACAACGCCGACTGCGTGCGGGACAACGCACGAAAACCTCGTGCGACATTCACCTGCACGTGCAAAGAAGGCTTCTACACATCTGAAGATAAAACATGTGAAGCCCTGATCAATGCAACCCTTCCGTGTACATCCATAGGACAGTGCATTTCGGGGGCTGAGTGTCTGGGAGGAGAAGGGAATCAGTCATGTCATTGTCTCGAGGAATTCTACCAAGAATATGGTCTGTGTTTTCACCTGAAAAATGCCAGTCAGCCTTGTTCCAATAAAGGCCAGTGCATTCCTGCTGCGGAATGCGTTGGGCATTCCCCTTCGGTCAACGGATCATGCACTTGCAACACAGGGTTCTATCAGGACGGGCCAGACTGCAGGAAGCTGATTAACGCCACATTGGCCTGCATCGACACATACCAGTGCATCACCGGAGCCAGGTGCGCTGAGAGAAATGGCAAGCGCAGGTGTGAATGTGAGAAGGAATTCTACGAGGATGAGATGCTGTGCAAGCCGCTCGTCAATGCCAGCAGTCCTTGTTTCAGGCCTGGCCAGTGTATAGAAGGGGCCGAGTGCCTGAGTGATGAACCGGACCCCACCCAGATGGTTTGTAGATGCTCCCCATCTTACTATGAAGATATTAACAACCTCTGTCAAGAGCTGATCAATGCAAGTAGGCCTTGTGATGGGGACTTCCAGTGTACCAAAGGGTCTCAGTGCAAGGAAATTGCCCCCAGTGTAAAAAACTGTGTATGCCAGGAAGGATTTTATTTTGAAGACAATTTCAACAAATGCCAACTGCTAATTAATGCCAGCAGCCCATGCACTGATGTGGGTCAGTGTGTCTCTGGTGCAGAGTGTGCCAGAAATCAGACCACTAGAAGCATGAACTGTGCATGCCAGATTGGATTCTATGAAGACCCGAGAGATGACCTGTGTAAAGTTTTGAAGAACGTCTCGGCACCTTGCGAGTGGTCCTCGCAATGCGTGCTCGGGGCACAGTGTGCGAACATCAGCGGCATGCCAGTTTGTTCTTGTTTGGATGATGTCTTCTACTCCGATGACAACATGTGCAAGGTGCGCATCAACGCCACGTTGCCTTGCCTGGAAGACAGACAGTGCACCAGAGGAGCTGCATGCTCAGATGTCAGTCCGGTGCAGGACGGCTCAAATTTAACCTGCCGGTGTCTGCCTGGACTCTACTTGGATCTGTTTTCATGTCACCCGTTAAAGAACGCCACAAGCCCCTGCTCATCAAAAGGACAGTGTATTGAGGGCGCAGAGTGTTTGGGCCTAACTGGCAATGAAACTTGTGTGTGTTTAGACAATTTTTACCAAGACGGTCTGAAGTGCAAGCCGCTGAAGAATGCAACATCTCCTTGTTTGGACAGTCGGGAGTGCATCAAGGAAGCCGAATGCAAGACAGAGCCGTTTACAATGAAATCAATTTGTCTGTGTAAGAAAGGTTTTTATGAAGAGGACACAGCTTGTAAGGTGGTTATCAACGCCACCCTACCATGCACGGAGTTGGGACAGTGTATAGATGGTGCAGAGTGTCAGGCCACCTCAGGCGGGATGGCATGTCAGTGCCTCGACACTCACTACACAGATGGACTCGACTGTCTGCTGTTGAAAAATGCCTCCAGAGAATGCACGGGGGACAGTCAGTGCATCATGGGAGCTGCCTGCGTTCAGCCACCCTCAAACATGAGCTCAGGCAGCATGCTGTGTCTGTGCCAGGACGGCTTCTACCAGAAAGGAGATGTCTGCAACAAGCTCATCAATGCCACAGAGTCGTGTGAGCAGGGTGATATTTGTGTGGCGGGGGCAGTTTGCGGTCACAATAATACGTCCAGTCTTGTGCTCCAGGGCCAGGCAGGAAGCTGCGTGTGCAAAAAAGAGTTCTACAGGGAGGGAAAGATCTGTCTGCCCTTGAAGAACGCATCGGAAGAATGTTTGTTTGATCACCAGTGTGTCGAGGGTGCTAAGTGTCTGCGTCCTTTTGATGCTCAGACGTGTACGTGTGTTGGAGAATACTTCCAGTATGATAATATATGCAAGCGGTATGTCAATGCGTCAGAACCATGCGACTTCAAAGATAAATGTGTAAAGAATGCTGTGTGCTCGGCGAATCATTTTGGAGATTTATTGTGTGGATGCTTGGCTGAATACTACGAGGAGAACCAGAAATGTGTGAAAAGGATAGACACCGGACTGCCCTGTGAACGGAACGGGACGTGCACGATCGGAGCAGAATGTGATGTCAACATGAAATGTGCCTGCACTGGAGAGTTCTACCCAGTTGGTGCGGGCTGTGTACCCTTGATCAATGCCTCTCAGCCTTGTGACATCACTGAGCACTGCGTGGAAAATGCACTGTGCGCAGGCAGGCCGACCATCTGTGAGTGCAAGAAGGAATTTTTTGAGACCAACGGCAAATGTAAACAGAGCATCGATGCCGGAGATGTGTGTCCCAAACTCGGCACCTGCACATCCAATGCAGAGTGTAATGTAACGGGGAAGGGCGTGTGCGAGTGCCTGGAGGGATTCTATGAAGATCAAGGAGACTGCAAAGAGCTGATCAAGGTGGATGATCCGTGCTCAGGTCCTGGCCAGTGCATGTTCAACGCCTCATGTGACCCAGTTATAATGTTGTGTAAATGTGAAGAAGGTTTCTATTCTCAAGACGGCCTCTGCCACGTCCTGAGAAAGCCCAAGGAAAACTGCACGCTCAGTCAACAGTGTACTGCCAATGCTGAATGTGCTATAAACTCCACCAAACTCTGTGAATGCCTCCCAGATTTTTATCAGTCTGGCGTGTCGTGTGAGAAAAGACTCAACACATCCATGGCATGCAACTCCACAGATCAATGTGTTCATCATGCTTCCTGCAACACAAGCTCCGTGCCCAGCACGTGTCTCTGCGACACAGGCTTCTATGAGAAAAATGGACTCTGTTTTGCTGTAATCAAAGCGGAGGAGCCGTGCGAACCGGGTTTGTTGGCTCAGTGTGTTGACCAGGCCGAATGCAACCTGGCCACTGGACGGTGTCGGTGCGGAGACTCATTCTACAACGACACCGGAGACTGTTTCAGGCTGAAACTACCCAGCCAGCCTTGCAACCAAACTCGTCAGTGTGTTAGCCACGCTCATTGCCCTGCCACTTCAATGGTCTGTCAATGTGAAATGGGTTTCTACGCTTCAAATGAAGGCTCTTGTGAACTGTTGATAGAAACAGGGAAGCCCTGTAACAAAACGGGACAGTGTGTGCACAATGCCAGCTGCTCTGCTGCCGGGCAGTGTGAATGTGACACCGGTTTCTACAACTCATCCGGTCACTGTGATAAGCTTATAGACGCGGGGTCCGCGTGCAATGAAAGCTGGCAGTGCACGTTCAATGCAAGCTGCCCTGCTGCCTCAAGGGTGTGCGAGTGTGGGGCAGATTTCTACCCGGATGACGGCAAGTGTGAAGAGCTCATCCGAGCCAGGCAAAACTGCACCGAGACCAGGCAGTGCACGCACAAGGCCGAGTGTTCCGCCACCACCTCCAGGTGCGAGTGCACCAAGGGTTTCTACGATGACAAGTTTGGCATCTGTGTGGATTTGATCAAGTCAAGCGTGAAGTGCGAGGAGACCCGCCAGTGCACATTTAACTCCAGCTGTTCTATGGACACTGGCACTTGTGAATGCATCTACGGATTCTACACAAACACCAACTTTGAATGCGATGAGTTGAAGAAGGTTGGAGAATCTTGTAATGAGACTAAGCAATGCACATTCAATTCTCAGTGTGGACCCAACAGTGTGGGACAGTCTGTGTGCAAGTGTGACAAGGGTTACTATGACTTTAGCGGCCAGTGCAGCAGTCTCATCCCAGGTTCACAGCCTTGTAATGAGAGCAGGCAGTGCACCCACAATGCATCATGCGACCC
Organism: Omphiscola glabra; assembly: GCA_964017045.1. Classification (NCBI taxonomy): domain Eukaryota; kingdom Metazoa; phylum Mollusca; class Gastropoda; family Lymnaeidae; genus Omphiscola; species Omphiscola glabra. Next base: position 19,594,330 of record OZ024811.1, read on the forward strand.
AGATTTAAAACGTTGCAAGTGTGGAGTGGGTTTCTACGAGAATGATTCAGGCCGGTGTGTTGATCTGATCATAGCGGGCGTGTTGTGTAACAGCACAAGCCAGTGTGTGGAGTTTGCCAACTGCGAGGGTGAGCCAGCCACCTGTGAATGCATTGATGGCTACTTCAGTCAGTTAGGCTACTGCACAAACTTAGTCAAGATTGGTCAAGTGTGCAATGAAACCAGACAGTGCGTAGCCAATTCTGACTGCCTCGGCAACCTGAAGGGAGACAAGGTCTGCCAGTGTCGTGGGGATTTCTACGATGATCTTGGAATATGCCACGAGAAAATTGACGCCGCCGGCAACTGCACGGAATCCAGGCAGTGCACCAACAACTCTGTTTGCTCGAACAACACATGGACCTGTGAGTGTCTTGGGGATTACTACAATGAAACAGGTTCTTGTTTGCCACGTGCACCAGTAGATGAAAGATGCTCTAAGACCTACCAGTGCACTCAGTTTGCCAACTGCTCAGGCAAAGGTGTCTGTGAATGCCACGCCAACTACTACAACTCCAGCGGTGCATGCAAGGAACGTGTGGGAGCTGAGAAAACAAAATGTGAAACGAGTCACATGTGTGTTGAGAATGCTGCATGTGACACTGCAACAGGCATGTGTAAATGCCTGCCAGATTTTTATGATGATGCAGGTTTGTGCGTTAAACGGATCGAGGCCAGCCAGAACTGTAACGGGACAAAACAGTGCACACTGAACTCGACCTGTAACAGTTTGGGTGTCTGTGAATGTGACAACAGTTTTTATAATGACACAGGTCACTGTGTTGAGAGGATCAAGACAGACCAGCCGTGTGGGACAAAGCATCAGTGCACACACTTCAGTGATTGTGATGGTGTGTTACAAGTGTGCAAATGTTTTCCTGAGTACTACAACACATCTGGAGTGTGCATCAAGCGCGTGGAAGCCGAAGGCGCCTGTGGGCAGACCCATGAATGCACACACTTCGCAAGCTGCGAGCCTCCTGGCAAATGCAAATGCCTGCTCAACTACTTCAACAGTTCTGGCACGTGCCTTGAACGCACCCCAGCACAGCAAAGCTGTAACACAACCCACCAGTGCACGCGCTTCTCCAACTGCTCCAAAGAAGGTGTGTGTGAATGCCTTCCGGAGTATTTCAATTCATCATTAGCCTGTGAGCCCAGAATCCCTGTAGAGGTCACTTGCAGTAGCACACACCAATGCACCACCAATGCTGTGTGTGATCCACTCACCAAGACCTGCCAGTGTGTACCCAGTTTTTATCACGAGAAAGGCCTTTGCCTGCCGAGACATGAGGCTGAAGAAAAGTGCAGTGCCACCTACGAGTGTGCCCTCAATTCAACATGCATGAAAGGTGTCTGCAAGTGTGACAGCCAGTTTTACAATGCATCCGGGGTCTGCTTCTTGAAGATCGAGGCTGAGAAACCCTGCAACCGCACGCATCAGTGCACCCACAATGCTGAGTGCAGACAAGAGCTAGAAATGTGCAAATGCCAACATGGCTTCTACAACGAGAGCGGTCAATGTAAGACTAGGATTTTTACAGATGGCAAGTGTAAGGAAAGTTATGAGTGCACTCATAATGCCGTCTGCTCCGCCGGCTCTGGCACATGCACATGCGTCGATGAATATTACAAACAATCTGGGGTGTGTGTTGTACGGGTCAATGTGAGCAGCCCGTGTGCACAGACACACCAGTGCACCGCACACGCTTACTGTGACAGGCTGACAGACACATGCATCTGCTCCCCAGACTACTACAACCAATCGGGGCAGTGCCTGTCGCGTAAACTCACCGGAGTGATATGTTTCTCCACGCACGAATGCACGCACCAAGCCAGCTGCGATGAGGGCAGCGGGGCCTGCGAGTGCCACCCCAGTTTCTACAACATGTCCGGGCTGTGCTTTGACAGGGTCGACGCTGGAGCAAAATGTGCCGATACCCACCAGTGTACCAACAACTCCTACTGCAGTCCCGTCAGCGGCACGTGTGAATGCTTCACCGACTTCTTCATTGAGAAAGGCAAGTGTTTGAACCGAGTTCAAGCAGAGGGCGACTGCACCGGAACTTACCAGTGTACCCACAACTCAACCTGCTCCAAGCTCGAAGATGTCTGCAAGTGCCAGTCAGACTTCTACAATCAGGGTGGTCTTTGTTTGGAGCGCATAGACGCCGGTGAGGTCTGTAACAACACCAACCAGTGCACGCACAATTCTGTGTGCAATGCTGAGACCAACATCTGCAAATGTTTTTACGAGTTTTTCAATGAATCCGGTGAATGTAAACCCAGAAAAAGTGCCCAGCAGCCTTGCCAGGAGTCCTACCAGTGCATACATAATGCCGTGTGCGACCCGGCCAAGAGGGTGTGTCAGTGTATTGACGCGTTCTACAATGAGACTGCTGGAAACTGCATGCCAAGAGTGAGGTCAAATGCCAAATGCCAGTTCACCTACCAGTGTGTGCACAATGCTCACTGTGATCTGTTCACCACCAAATGCATCTGCCTGGATGACTTTTATGACACGCCAGAGGGGAAGTGTGTGGACAGGTTCAAGGTGGGCTCTCGATGCAATGAAACCGACCAGTGCACATTGAATTCAGTTTGCGACGCCATCACGCATGAGTGTGAGTGCACAGAGACTCACTTCAGCGAATCTGGACTCTGCCGAAGGAGACTTCTCGTAGGGGACATAACCAAACCGGGGGACGTGTGCCAGAGTTCCCACCAGTGTACCCAGAATGCCGAGTGTAATCTACTCACCAGGCGGTGTGAATGCCTGCCGCACTTCTACAATGAAACAGGAGTTTGCAAGAGTAGAGTCCCATCAGGGCAGCTGTGTAAAGAAGACTACCAGTGCACGCTGAACGCCAGCTGCAACCTTCTGGCCAGGGAGTGCCAGTGTTTACATGGCTACTACAACGACCAGAGCGGCTTGTGCCAGGAAAGGCTCACAGCTGGCTCAACATGCAATGAGACCCACCAGTGCACTTACGATGCAGAGTGTGTGATTCCTAAATTTAGACCCAAGCCGTGGTTCAACTCAACCAGTGGTTCTGTGATTGGTAGTCCAGACAACTTAATTTGTGAGTGTAAAGATCTATTTTACACAAATGGAACAAAATGTCAGCCATGTAAGTTCATTCTCATTTTTTAAAAATGATATTTACCTTTCTCTACTTTTTTAAGTTATATTATTTTTTATATATTTAAAACAGGCCTGCACAAAATACGACCCGCGCCCACTTGGTGGCCCGCGAAGTAACGAAATATTCTTTATTATTATTATTATTTTCTTAATAGCTTTCCTCCTTTCCTTTATCTTTCGGCCCGCACAAGCTTTTCATGAAGTATTACGGCCCGCCTTACATTTTGAGTTGTGCAGGCCTGATTTAAAGAATACATGTGAACTTAATAGAAGACCCTGGTGGTAAAAAGTACTAAAGTCACAATACATATATGACAGTGCTAAAAGTACAGATGGAAACCTAAATAACCTGTGGGTCATCAAATGTCTATCAAATGATTAAAAGATGTATACAAAAAATGTACTTATTGTTTTCTTGGAAATTTCTAATGGTAAGGATGTGTGTTTTTTTTAAATATATTTGTTTAAGTGTTTTTGACATACTTGTGGTGCTCATAGTTAGCAATATGTTCTTGGCCTCCTCAGCTAAAGGACCTGGAAAGCCTTGCACTGGCCTAGGACAGTGTGTCCACAATGCAGAGTGCCAGACCCCCTACGGTGGTGTGTGCCTATGCTTCCAGACTCACTACTCTGAGGGGAGTTCTTGCCCACAGAAGAAGCCCCCCCTGGAGCCTTGCACGCAAGATTATCAGTGCGTTTTTAACTCATCCTGCGACAAGGTGGAAGGTAAATAATGTAATTGTTTCGCTACTTTAACTTTCTCATTGTTTATTTACAAGCTATTTTTTTTTTGTTGTAAGGTTAAATTTTTGTTTCACCTAGAACCAGGAAGATGACTGTCAAGTTTTGGTCTAGCATTTTAGTCCACCATGGAGACGGCCAATGGGCATGCTAGAGTTGACCAATGGGTATGCTAGAGTTGACCAATGGGTATGCTAGAGTTGACCAATGGGTATGCTAGAGTTGACCAATGGGCATGTTAAAGTTGACCAATGGGTATGCTAGAGTTGACCAATGGGCATGTTAAAGTTGACCAATGGCCATGCTAATATTGAACGATGGGCATTCTAGATTTGACTGAAGGGCATGCTGAAGTTGACAGATGGGCATGCTGGAGTTGACCGATGGGCTTGCTGGAGTTGACAGATGGGCTTGCTGGAGTTGACCGATGGGCATGCTAGAATTGACCGATGGGCATGCTAGAATTGATCTATGGGCATTCTAGATTTGACTGAAGGGCATGCTGTGGTTGACCTATGCACATGCTGGGGCTAACCAATGTGCATGCTAGAGTTGACCACTGTGGCATGACTGCTCCAGGACACCACTCATTAATTCATTGGCTGGTGTTTTCAGAATAAAAAAGCCTGTCCAGTGAAATTATAAAAGAAGTTTGGGAACATAATTAAGAATTCTCATAGTTAAAAGTGGTGTGAATGTTTAGTCTGACAGATTTACCAGCTGTAATCCTCTATTCATATGGTGGCAAAGGGAAACTCTTAATGTAGTAAATAATTGAATGATGTCACAGAAAGTTGTGCATTCGTTTGATCCAGCCCAATTGAACATTGAGATTTCACTATTTTGTTATAATCTTTTTCAGATGTTTGCAGATGTAAAAAGGGATTTTTTGAAACCTCCACTGAATGTGTTTCAAGCATCCCAGCTGGCAAAAACTGCACATCTCTTGGTCAGTGTGTGGACTTTGCTGAGTGTAACCTGGCCAACCAGACGTGTCTCTGCAAGGAGGATTACTTTGATGCTGGCGGATCATGTTACAAGAAGATTGGTGCTGGAGGTTCGTGCAGCAGAGTGGGTCAGTGCGTCAACAACTCCCGCTGTAACTTAACCAAACTTGAGTGCGAATGCTTCTCAAGTTTTTACAACGATTTGGGCGTTTGCAAAATCAGAATCAAACCGGCGAAATTCTGTGACAACTTCGGGCAGTGCGTGCACAACGCCGAATGTGACATTCAGACAAATTTGTGTGCGTGCAACCAGAACTTCTACAGGAGTGGGGACGAGTGTATACCCAAGATCGGCGCAGGGAAAAACTGCAGTGAACAGGGTCAGTGCACGCATAATGCAGATTGTGACTTGGCGAAGAAAGAATGCGAATGCAGATCAGAATACTACAACAAAGATGGAATGTGTGTAGTGAGGATACAGGCTGAGCAAAAATGCACAGCTTTAAATCAGTGCGTCAAGAATGCCGAGTGCAACTTGACCTCAGGGCAGTGTGAATGTCTCGTCGGCTTCTTCGCCAGGAACGGTGAGTGTGCAGGATTACTTGACCACGGGTCAGTCTGCGACCGAGAAGGTCAGTGCACATTCAATTCCTCTTGCGAATTCGTCAGTAAGTATGTCAAGAACTGTCTGTGCCACTCAGGCTTCTATGTGGACAAAGGAAAGTGCCAGGAGAGAATCGGAGCCAAACTCCCTTGTCAAGGTTTTGGGATGTGTGTGGCTAAGGCCGAGTGTCAGGCGGCTACAAGCCTGTGCGAGTGTCTTACGGGATATTTTGCACAAAGTCATAACTCTAGCAGAAGTACTTGTGAAGAGCTTATAGAGCCCGGGAAATCCTGTGAACAAAATGGAACTTGTGTTGAGCATGCTCTGTGCTCATCTAATGGCACTTGCCAGTGTGACGACAGATACTTCAGCTTTGGAGGTAGCTGCAAGCTCCTTACGCTTCCGGAGAGGCCATGTGATCTGGTGGCTGACAAGTGTGTGACCAATGCCCAGTGTGTGCCAAGTGACGGTATCGGCGTCAGGCCAACGGTTGACCAATCGATGGTTTTTTACCCGAGGTTAAATGCTCAAGCTGTCACCATTTGTAAATGCGCCGCCAACTATTTTCCTTTCAACGGGGAGTGTATGACAAATAAGAAAGCGGGGGAGAAATGTTGGGGAGTGGGTATGTGCATCACCGGTGCCGTCTGCTCTGCCACTGATGGCTGGATCTGCAGGTGCGAGGATAAGTATTATCGTGATGACCTTGACCTCTGTCAACCAAGAGTCATCGCCGGGAAGAACTGCTCTGCACCGGGCCAGTGCATAGCCTTCGCCGAATGTAACTTGAATTCTTCCACTTGTGTCTGTGACAAGGACTACTACAGAGACAAACAAGACGTCTGCCATCCAAGGATCAAAGCAGATGTGGCATGCACGAACATCGGCCAGTGCACCCACAACGCTGAATGCGAGGGAAAGACCCTGACCTGTCTGTGCAACTCGGAGTTCTACAATGAGGCGGGAAACTGCCTGGACAGGAAGAAAGCTGGGAGGGAATGCCTAAGACCGGGCCAGTGCGTGGTCAACGCCAAGTGCGACAATCTCACGGGCTTCTGTCAGTGCGACACAGGCTTCTACAACGAGGGCGGCGTGTGCGCGACTCTGAAACCTGCTGGAGAGGTTTGCAAGCTGACCTCCCAGTGCACCTTCAACGCGGACTGCACTGGTCTGGTCACCACCAACAGCACCCTGTGCCGGTGCAGGGCAGATTATTTCCCAGAGATGGGAAAGTGCCATCTGAAGATCGGACCTGGGGAGGAGTGCAGAAACCTAGGTCAGTGTGCCAGCCATGCAGAGTGCGACCCCATCAAGTCTATCTGTGAATGCAATCAGGGCTACTACCAAGACCTCCTGGAAGGTGAGTCAATCTCTTATCACCTAGGGCAGACCTGCACAACTCAAAATGTAAGGTGGGCTGTAATAATTTATGAATAACTTGTGTGTGCCGTATTACTTTATGAAAAACTTGTGTTGGCCGAATGATAATAGGACAGGGGTGAAAGCTATTAAGGAAATAATAATAATAAAGAATATTTCGTTACTTCGGGGACCGGCAAGTGACTGCTGGCGGGCCGCATGCGTTGTGCAGGCCTGATCTAGGGCCTCACAATTTAATCTCAACTTGTGGATTTAGAAAACAAAATTAATAACTATCCCTGCATGCTGATAAATTGTGGATATCTAAATCTGGTTGTATTTTAAATCGTGGATATCTAAATCTGGTTGTATTTTAAATTGTGGATTTCTAAATCTAGTTGTATTATAAATTTTGGATATCTAAATCTGGTTGTATTTTAAATTGTGGATTTCTAAATCTAGTTGTATTATAAATTTTGGATATCTAAATCTGGTTTTATTATAAATTGTGGATATCTAAATCTGGTTGTATTATAAATTGTGGATATCTAAAGGTGGATGAATGAACAACTGAGTATTAGCCTGTTACTTTGATCAAAAATATGTTTGTGTGAGAATAATGACCAATATAATAAAATGTATTTTTAGTTTGCTAGAAATTGGTTGCCTTGTCTCCAGTTGGTAGTCAGCGATGATGTAGATTGATTTTATATTTTAACCTTCAGTAAATAGCCTACATCTTTTTACCGGTATAGGTGATAACAAAGGGATCTGCTTGCCTCTTATCAAAGCTAATGGTGTCTGTACGACCAATGGAACTTGTGTGGCCAACTCTGTATGTGATGGTAAGTTCTTTGTGTGTGGCCAACTCTGTATGTCATGGTAAGTACTGTGTGGCCAACTCTGTATGTGATGGTAAGTTCTGTGTGGACCTCTGTATGTGAGGGTAAGTTCTTTGTGTGTGGCCAACTCTGTATGTGATGGTAAGTACTGTGTGGCCAACTCTGTACCTGATGGTAAGTTCTGTGTGGACCTCTGTATGTGATGGTAAGTTCTTTGTGTGTGGCCAACTCTGTATATGATGGTAAGTACTGTGTGGCCAACTCTGTACCTGATGGTTAGGTCTATGTAACCAACTCTGCATTTGATGGCAAGTCCTATGTGACTAACTCTGCATCTGATGGTAAGCTCTATTTCATGGCTAATTATTGAACTTTAACCATGTTTCGCCACTTCCAGCACCCACCCAGTGACAATAGGGCTTTAAGTATTGACTTTATACTATCATATTACTGACATGTAGTTTCCAAACTCAGCTATAGTATAAAGTAATCATTGAAATCAAATTCTAAAACTTGAATTTTCTTAAATATTTAACAATTTTTATCATTTCAATTACAGCTCTTAGCAAAAAATATATATATTTTTTAGTCATAAATGTATTTTAGTGCAAGTGTGCCTACTGAACTGTTTAAAGTACACATCAGTTGGTGTAACTGATCATGACAAGATTTTTTTTATTGTTTTTTTTTTAAGGTGTCAAAACATATGTGGTTACATTACAAATACAAGTAAAAGATTTCTAAACCTGATCTCTCTAGTTTTTTCACCTGGTTTACTTGTACATTATCTACAGCTACAGTCTTAAAAATGATGTCATTTGTTGGAGTAGACCTGCCCATCACTTGACTGCACCTATAATGTGTTGACAACATGCAGCTCTGAGTTGCTTCTTTACTTTATGTAACATATATATATTATATCAATCCTATTTTCTTGTGCTGATTGTAATTTTTAAACTCGGCACAAACTGTTTTTCTTGAATTTTAATCTCAATCTTTTGACAGGCGGCACCTGCACTTGTGTAGACCAATACTATGCCAGGGGTGGGGAATGTCTGGGCTTCCTAAAGCCTGGGACACCCTGTGATGAGAAAGACACCTGTGTGAAGCTCAGCACCTGTGACAAAATTTCCAATATATCAGGGAGAACAGAATGCATGTAGGTGCCTTTATATTTATATATATACATATATGATATATTACAATGACTGTTCCTCACAACTAACATTTTTTGTCAACGAATCAGGATGAACACCTGAGATCTTTTCTCACAACTAAAATTTTTATACTGTATGAGGATGACAATTGGCTTAAGACAAGAGAATTATTGCCTGTAGGGTCATGTTAGCATTAGATGCAGCTGTCAGTATGTTAGCATTAGATGCAACAGTCATTATGTTAGCATTAGATGCAGTGGTCATTATGTTAGGCATTAGATGCAACAGTCATCATGTTAGCATTAGATTCCACAGTCATCCTGTTAGCATTAGATGCAACAGTCATTATGTTAGCATTAGATGCAGCAGTCATCATTACAGGCCCTTGACTTCAAGCTGCCCATGTGCCCATAGAGTTTCTTGGGCAATGGTGTTGGCTGGGGCATTAAGTTCTCATACTGCCCAGTTTCTGATGCCATTTTCTATGTTTATTATTTCATCCTACACTTTACATGCATCTCTCATGCTGATCTTCAATGTGTGTTAAAAGGGTCAGTGGGGGGCACTATCCGTTATGGCCATTGAAGGGATGGGAATCTCCCATGTGATTGACCCTTGACAGCTGCTGCTATTTTTTGTGATCTGTCCGCCATTTTTTCCTCTCACTAAAGAGTGACTACATCTAGGGAACCTGTGATATCTTGTAAATTTTTTTACTTCTGTCAACCGTCATTCTGTTTGACATTTGTGTCTCCCAGCTGTGTCAGCGGTTACTTTGTTCACAAAGACGAATGTGTTGAAGTTCACAAAGCCGGGCAGCCATGTAACGGACGAGGTCAGTGTGTCCTTGGTGCAGAGTGCCGGGCGGACCTTGGATGGATGTGCACGTGTGGACCAATGCTTTACGAAGACACGTACGGAGTGTGTTACAAACGTGAGTCTTTTCTGTTTTGTTTACTGTGAGGATTTGGTGGCTGATAGTTTTATGACATGGGAAGAAGGATTAGAAAAATTTAACCTTTTAAAATAAATTCTTTAATTTAGCCAAACATTGGCTTGCATTTTATTTGTTCAGTGAAGAGGCATTGTTTGGTGGACTATTTATAAACATATCTTAGTGGACTATTTATAAACAAATGTTAGTGAGCTATTTATAAACAAATGTTAGTGGATTGTTACAAACATATTAGGAGACTATTTTTAAACATATCTTAATAAAATATTTAAAAACATATATATGTGGACTATTTATAACATATTAGTGGACTATTTATAAACAAATGTTAGTAGACTATTTATAAACAAATGTTAGTAGACTATTTATAAACAAATGTTAGTGGACTTTTACAAACATATTAGTGGACTATTTATAAACAAATGTGAGTAGACTATTTATAAACAAATGTTAGTGGACTGTTACAAACATATTAGTGGACTATTTATAAACAAATCTTGAAATTGACTATCATTGACTATCATTGACTATCATGTGTTTGTAACTTGACCAACTTGAATGATTCCCAGACAAACCAGCAGGCTCACCATGCAATGCCACATACGAGTGCACGGCTGAGGCAGAGTGTCGTGACAATGCCAACAGTGTAGATCAAGCAGCTCCCGACAAGGATGAGGTTCTGTGTCGCTGTCTCAAATCCTATGTGGCCGTCAGTGGACTCTGTGTTGGTATGTGCAGAGCCTAGCTTTAAATGAAGTCAGCCCTTTGTTTTTTGAATTTTTTTTAATTTATTTTTTTTTTACACTTCAGCCTTGATGTCTAGCCTGACAAATAATTGGACATGTCTGTATGCATCTGTTATAGAGATTTGAAGAATAGTGTCTCCATGAAAGATTGATGGCGGATCTAACTTAAGATTTTATTGCGTTTTTTGTGTGTGTAAAAGAAGTAGATGATGTAAGACAAAATAATTGGATACTTAATTAATTTTGTTGTCATTCACCTCATTGGGTTGGATATTTTTAAATAAAGCCTTGTTGCTAATTGCCTCATAGAATGTATTTAACCATAGGACTTAAATAATGTGGGAATTGTTAAACTATAGAAATGTTGTACAACTATAGAAACATTATATTGCGCAACTATAGAAAATTTATATTGTGCAACTGTAGAAATATTATTTTGTGTAAGTGTAGAAATATTACATTGTGTCAATTGTTTAACTCAATAAATGTCATTCCGTGGCATTGTGTCAACTATACTTAGACGCCAATGTCTGGCTTGTGTCAGCTATACTAATGTGGTAACACCTGACTTATTTCAGTTGACCCAACTGTTGGTGATGAGGAAGGTGTGCCCTCAATTGTCCTAATCTCCTCCATCATTGCCGCCCTCTTCCTCCTGCTGTTGCTGTTTGCTCTATTCCTCATTTTGTTCAGGAGGAGGAAACAGAAGTAAGTTAGATAATCCTGATCTAATTTATGAGATTTCTCTCTGTCACCTATGATGTTATTTAAAAATATCTGCATCTATTACGGAGGAGCCAAAATGCTTCTGAAGTATATGACATGTAATAAAGTAAGTACCTTCCAACGCTTGATTGCAATGACAAAAGATGTAGCGTCATGCCATTCTGGTGCCATCCCTTACAAAAATGCTATATTACTGTATGCATAAAAATACTTTGTTAACATTTGAAAGCTCTAATTCTCAAATCCTATCTAGATGTTTTAGTTACCTGAACAGTTATATAGTCCTTAGTTTTGTATATAAATAATTTTTTTTAAATTTGCCTACTTCAAATAAAAACTTACTAAGCATTTCATTCCTATTTAAATGTAACTTTAAAATGATTACAAATTACATATTAAAATGGGGATTTTGAGATTTCACTCAAATGGTAAAATGGCACTAACATTAGATTTTCCTGTTTCATTAGGATAAAGTGATAAAACCTTTGGCTGTAATTGATTTTAAATGCCTACCAATTGTTTAATCAAACATATGTACGGCAGAAAATTTTAAATGTCTACCAACTATTGTATTGATAAATCATATGTAAGGCATTTGATATTAAATGTCTACCAATTATTGTATTAATAAATCATATGTAAGTCATTTGATATTAAATGTCTACCAATTATTGAATTGATAAATCCTATATAAGGCATTTGATATTAAATTTCTACCAATAATTGTGTTTGTGTTTCAGGCGTAAGGTAGCAGAGGAATCAATGAGTTCAGTATCTGACAGCGGCAGCATGGCCAGCACCCTCAAGCCACCACGACCTTACCTGGGATACGCCGTGCCTTTCTACATGCCCCCTCCCCCCTCCATTAACAGCGGCAACGGGAAAGCACCCGGGTCCGATCTGGCCCTGGAATTCTACAGGACCAAGAAGGGGTCAGGGGCCAAAGGTCAAGATGTCATCAGTGCCTCGATGAACTTGGATGAAGAGGACATTTAGAAGGTTCTGATAGAAAACAAATTATAAAGTGATACAAATCTTATCTTATCTGTTTTGCTTTTGCTAATTTATTTGCGCCACCAAATTTATTTTCATTATTTATTATAATTAATATGTTTAATGAGTTTTAATGTTATTAAAGTTACTTAACTTTGACTTTTTATGGTAAAATTTCATTGTAGATAAATACTGTTAACTTACTATGATAGTTTTTACTTTACATATTATAACTTTAGATAAACATTTTTAGAAAACCGTAACTCTATACACGTTTGAAGTCAAACAAAATATTGACAATAACCGAAATTATGATTTTTGTTATTATATATACAGGATTTTTAAGCTAATGTGGAAAGATGGAATTATTGAAGGCAAAATTAATAATTATAACTGCCACATGTTTTTTAACATTAAACAGCTGCTGTTCTCTCATTGTACCGGGTGGTTTTATTAAACAGCTGCTGTTCTCTCATTGTACCGGGTGGTTTATTCAACAGCTGCTGTTCTCTAATTGTACCTGGTGATTTATTAAACATCAGCTGTTCTCTAATTGTACCAGGTGCTTTATTCAACAGCAGCTGTTCTCTAATTGTACCTGAAGGTTTTTGAAATTTCACTGGTCTCCCCTTGGTGTTGATTGAACAGTAATATACAAATAAGTTGATGAAATACATTTTGAAAAACACACATTTTGGACCAATGGTTTTTTCACTGAAATGCCAGCATGTGAGAATGGATGTTTGTTTTATAGTTAGCTGCTGTCTCATTTGCTGAATTTCTTGTTGCTATGCTTTAAAATACAATTGTACGAATTGGAACATTTAGAATGAAAATTAATTGTAATTTTAAAAAAAAAAATACAATTTCTGTTTTTTATGTTTCACTATATATTGGCATATCATGATATGGACTAAAACTTACATGTGTATATATCAACAATTATAAAACTATATGAAACATACAATGTTTTAACCTTACTTCACTAAGTATGTGAATAAAAATTATTGTAAATAAATAAAAGATCAACCTCGATTTAATATTCTGCTTTAAGTTATTCGGATCAATACGTTCTATTTTTAACATTGTTCAACAAAGCATCGAGCCAATGAGCCCAGCCGAAAGGCAGAATGGAATCAAATGGTAGGAGAGTAAAGATAACACTATGTGTACCCTCAAAATAACTAGCGTTACAAGATATCCTTGAAATACTCAAGTAATTCTGCGATTTTGTTTAGGTCTAATGCAGAGCTAAAGTTATTTTCATTTTGTATAACGTTAAGAGATAACGCTGTGTGCCTAATACATACACAGAAATAATGATCGACTTAATTTATTTGCAATCTTTCCTGAGGTTTTATTTTATTTTTGTAAACACAAAGTCTGTGAGAGTTACACCCCTCTGAGTTATACCCCTCTGTTTGAGTTATACCCCTCTGTTTGAGTTAAACCCCTCTGTTTTCAAAACACATCAAGCCAGCATTGAGTAAAAATAAATGTTGCCACCAATTTTCACGGGAGTTTTCAAGTATTCTAATAACTATATCTAACCTGCCTTAGGGTGCTGGGTGGCCGAGTGGTCTAAACTGAGCAAATCTCAAGTCTGGAGTTCAATCCCCACCAAAGCCCAGTCAAGCAAAAACATCACAGCACCCCCGGATGGATGAGACCCATCTAAGAGAAGGAAACTCAAACCCTGAGATGGAGTCCCGTAGGTAGATAACATTGGCACAATCCGACAACTCCTGCAACGCCACTGGTGGCAAGCTGTATCATCCACATGATGCTTCCTCGAGTTTATCCAGCGGCGCGGACAGAAGCGAATTGCTTTTGGGAACCAGCTTATATCCTAGAAGAATAATCCCATTCCTTGTGGAATTCGTCCTGCGAAGTCCATACCATCGTCACATTGTGACAGACGGATGCCAGCAAAAATAAATAACCTGCAATGAACTTCATATGAATCCAAATTGGTCCTAACTTCTGGTAATTTTATTTTATAGCATTTTTTTTTCTATTTATAAATATAATACTTAGATATTACAGAATTTGTATATTTACGTACAGTTTACGCATATTTATTTTGCAAGATTTAAGTTGATTCAGTTACAGTACTGTAAAAAAAAAACAACCCAAATCATTGTTTTTAAGAATCCCATTTAGAAATTGCACAGCTTTTAAACACACATTTACTCACTGTTTAGTGCACTTTAGGGTCATTGTTTGAATGGTACATACCTGGAGAATTATTATTTGTAATTAAGTTTTTTAACAATATCACTAACACCATCTTTAATTTAATAGCACTTATAATATTCATATCAGGTAGGCGTGATAGAAACATCTGGATAGGTGTGACTTGCATTAATTAACGTGAATGACTTGAATTTATTTTAAAACATAAGGTAATTAGCCTATTGTAAGTTCTTAATTCACTTCAGTAACAGGCTGTTAAAACAAAAAATCACAGGCAACAAAAAATAATCATTTTCGGTGTGGAGAAAAAATTGATTTGAATGATCATTATCATTAGCCTTATCATAATCTTTCAGGCCCTCATCACTTTGGCTTAATAATTACACAATGAAAATTTGTTTTTTCTCCAAGTGGCTGTGTCTATTTTCTGATAGGTTACAGTCATTCTGATGGTTTCATTGTTTTCAAGATAGAACTGTACATCTGACTTCTGCATGCTGTTAATTAAAGTTAGTGTGATTGGGTTTTGATCGCTTATACTTCCTCCAAGCTACTCACAAGTCAGTTAACCTGCTCATCTAGGGAACTGTTTAGGAATTATTATTGATTTGAACCCCAGTCAGTCAGACACTTGTCTCATGTCTTAATGACTTTGCCACCCATCTACTCAAACTGTCCATCAGCTGTGAGAATTTTACCCGCAGCTGTAATATTTATCCCTTGGGGTTTCAAGGCCGTGCCACATAGGATTACTCTTAATGAGATTCCGGCAAAATGTAAGTCAAAAATAAAAATAATACGAACGTATGAATAAACGACTCCATTTTATTATTAGTCTTCCATGTAGTAAATTTTATGGTTAATTCTTTAACAGTCTTTAATGCCCTTGGATCATTTGAGAAGGCTATTTCATTTTTAAAAATAAAGACACATTATTTCATTTCTTTTACATAATTTTACCTCTATTTACCAATGTATTATTAGCCATCCCCTATAGGCTGCAAATTAAAGGCAGGAGAGTGAAGAGAGGATGGGAACATGGGCTAGGATAAATAAGTCCAATTAAATAACATCCCCTGCCATCAATAGCAAAAACATGACCTATGTTGAATTAAAAGGGGGCCCTAGACTTGACAAAAAATAAATTTTAATACCTTGTCAGACGCTAGCATTACCATAGTAGTGGTGTAAGTGTGACAGCCGCCTACACATTGGGGGGTACCACAGGGTAAGCTACAAGACCAAATAAATAAAAATCATTGAGCACCTTTTCATAACCACTTGCCTTACTTCAGTAATGGTACAAGTGTGACAACATACAAATGGTATGATACAGTGTAAGCTCCCTCCCAAACAAAATCCTCTTCAAATAAACTATATTACCTGTATGGATTTAAAATATGAATGGCACAAAAAAAATATATTTATATTGTTTTTAATTATATCTCATAAGGTAGACTTTCGATTGCTGCATGTTGAAAGAAATTAGAAATAAAAGAAAATCAAAGAAAATTAAAAAAAAAAAAGAACTCTGGGTAGAAATTATCATAAATATTTATTGGCACAGGTCAGCAGTAGTCAACAAAAAAGAAACATACAATTTTTCTCATCAACTTGGTTAAAAAACAAACATTGTCAAATGAATTTATTTATAGATCTTGATTAAAATCAGAAAGTACTGTTGAAGGCCTGTTAACATTGATCACGTAACTGAAACAGCAGTTGAGAGTAGCAGTTTGTCAGCAAGAGTTAATTATTCTGTACATTATTAAATGACTTTGTAACAATTTGGACAGCGAGTGTTTGACTTTAACAAGAGATTTTGCGTACAATTTAATGTTTCTCTTTCTTTTTTTTTTTTTTCAATCGGTGAGGAGTTTTTAGCATTCTACCCTCATTCATTAATGAGCCTTTAGATATTCAAGAATATAGGAAAATACATTGGAGGGTGGATACATATCACTTTAAAATTTGGACAAGTGTAACGTCTACTCATTCAGATAATGCCAAGACTTGAGAGTAATTACCAACACAATCATGTGGCAGCCGAGGCACTGTGCTGCAGATAATAGTTACAGTTTGTTTTTGCAGTCAACACAAACGCCAGGTAATGGTACCCTTGGCCAGGTTATGGTTTACCCTTGCAAGTCAATATTACAAATATATAAACAAAAGTTGTTTTTTTAAAAATGTTTCAACATTGACATTCTCTGTCTCTATATATTATCTTGTTGGTTGTTTTTGGTTGGTTGTCTCTATATATTATCTTGTTGGTTTTTTTTTTAATGTTCAATACATTTTTAAGCCTTCAGTTATTTTATTTCTATGCCTGCAATAAAACTCTGGTGGGTTCCTCATAAACCTATGACATGGAAGCTAAAGCAATGATACGATGGTCATTATAATGACGACACTTGGGAATCATTCCAGTAGAAGTCATGAGGTCATCTAAAAAAATGGTGATAAAAATCAGCATCTACTTTACTGACAAAAGAATTGTTCATTACCAAAATATTACAATGCGGACTGCATACTTATACAGAACTCTTACATTTTTATTTTTTTTTTCCATCTGCTTGCAAGGGTGCCAAGAAATAAGTGGAACATCAGAATTATACATGACTAGGAATAAGGTGGGAAAAAGAAGATCTCTGATATAAGAACGTCTCTACAGATCACAGAATAAGAATCTTATTATAGATATACAAAGATAAGATACAAGACAGTTGATGAAATGTGAATCAATGACAGGATGATTGGCTCAAGGAGACCCTCGACCAGAGAAAAAAATGGCGCACCATTTCCTACCCTTGCACTACCACAGTAATGGAACAAGTGTGAAAGTTTACACATGGGGTAATAATGAGTAAGCCAAAACCATATTTGATATCATTCAAAGTCCCGACCACCAAATATCATTACTGTCAAATAGAGGCACTTGAATATAGAGGTCGAAAATGAACAGCCAAAAGTTCAAGCTTTTTTTTTTTTTTTTTAAATATGAACATTTTTTTTAAAAATCTGAAATCTGTTGAAAATATTGATGAAAGCATGAAAAGGCACATAACTATGGGATGTTCTATGATGAACTGGTATACGGATGGAGTTACATCATATTAAAAAAACGCATAGTGCATCTTCAAGCTTTCGTTGAAAAAATGATAGTTGCGCCCATTTCAAGTAATGCTTATCAACACTTAATCTTCTGCTTCAAGTTTTAACAATAACCCTGAGCCCAGCAGTAAGAAAATAACTTGAAAAGTTTGAGCAGCTGAGAAAAAGGTCATGTCTCTTCTAAAGGAGGTGATCTGAACACATCGGTTACCGGAAATTTGATCGAAAGAAATTTCGTCGACGGAAAATTGATCGACGGTAATTTGATAGAACGGAAATTTGGTTTAATCTTTTTTTCAGTCCAGACGTTAAAATTTTCTTCAAATTTCTTTTTGAACGCACTATACTATATCGTAAAACATAATAATGCGTTAAAAAAGAAATTTGACGCAATATTTTAACGTATAAATTTAAAAAACGATTCGACCAGATTTCCGTTCGATCAAATTTCCGTCGATCAATTTTCCATCGACCTAATTTCTTTCGATCAAATTTCCGGATACGGAACACTTCCATTTCGTGATCAGTTTCAGCACCACCAACATATTTCTACACCCATGTGCAGGACCTGAAGTGACACCGGACGAATTGACACCGAACTAATCAACATACTATTCAAAAAGTGACGCATGTAAATGTTCTCTCCCCCCCCCCCTCCACCCACCACCCAGTGCTCTGGCAAGGGATGCAGCAATGTTAAGACATTTTTCAGCCAACTTATCGATTACATCAATGTTCAACTTCACTGCTGGTGGTTATTCAGAAACAAAGCGGTTCCCTTTCTCTGCAGTGGCTATCAACCGAGTAAATCGGTCGCTTGCTTCAATTATGTTTAAAAAAAATTCCTGGTCATCAATACAAAAAAAAAATAATGAATTATTTGACAATATTTCTTTTAAGTTGAAAATGTGTACAGGCACTTCTAAAGAGCAACAACAACATGATGGAGTAATGTTACCTCATTGAAGAGAAATGACACATTAATATGTAAAGCTGGAGTGAAACTGTTCCCTTGACAGCAATTTGAGAGGCAAAATAAAATTCTGGAAATATTTATTGTTAAAGGAAAATTTGACAACTGAAAGTTCACTGTAAGTTTAAACAGCGTAAAACCAGTTCAAACATTTTTTTAACGTATTGCAGGCTTCACAAAGATAAAATCACAGGGAAAATTGTTTTTGTTCTGGTTGCAAGGCCATGAGTCACGGCTGCGGTACATGAGCAAACTTTGACAGTGAAGACTGTTTACAGGAACGTGGACCAATGAGTTGTGAACAGTAATACCAACTATCGTGTCTTTTCTTCAGTTATTAAGGTGGAATTTTTCTTTCAACTGCATTTATAAAGTGTAGTAATTATCCCCCAAACTTTATGACCCAAAAGGGGAAATGCTAAGAAAAAAGCGTACTACTGTATCTCAGGAAAGTTTTTAACCTAACGTAAAATTTGAAATAATATTTCATGTCAATCAATTACCGTTTTTAAAAAAAAATTCAATATTTATTTCAGATAGTCATATCCTCCATATTCTTTTTAAAAACTTTAATTTAAAAAAAAAAATTCATAAATATAAGAGACACTTTGTTAAATTTCTTTTTGTACAAGTCAGTGAAACAACTTCTGCACACTTATGAGAATGCGGTGGCAACAAGAACAGGACAGATATAAATTTTTAAAAAAATGAACTATAAGTTGAAGAAACTTGTCCCCAACATTGAATTATCATGTGGTTCTTTTCAACAAGCAGTTCAAAGCAAGCTGAATCCTCACAGACTTCAGAACTTTCAATTCTATACACACACAGTTACAAATCCAGCCAAGTACATAAAAGAAGCAGACAATGGCTGCCTCAGTTCATTCAGTTACACCTTTTAAATAAATTCTTTTTCTTGTAGATCCACAGTTGGATAAAGCTAGGTTTTGATTTGAGGGCATGTAAAAATTAACACACACATATATATATATATATTTATATGTAGAAACAGAAATAGGATACAAATAGTTGTCATGGCATTTTCTACAAACCGTTTCGTTTTAAATGATCGTAATTTCACAGAGATCTTGAAAAAAAAAAGAAGTGTATATTAAAAAATATTTTGATTATTATTTATCATCCGATTTTTTAAAATTCCAAAGTAGAAATAATAAAAATATAGAACTTTCACTCTAAGATGTACAATTAACTCAGGGGCATGTTATTTTATCTATGAAATATCCCATGTAACTTAGAGATACCATGGTAAAATAAAAATGTCATCAGAGTCACTGGTCCATTAGTATGATAATCAAGAGAATTACAATTTTAATAATGAAATGAATTATGCATGGAGAAAAAAAAAAATTTACCCTTAAGATGTCAGGGCACAATAGGGCGGCAGCCTTGTGCCATCGTGGCAATTGACCAGCAGCAAGAAAAAATTTCACGGATCAGAAGATTATCCCACCGATATACTTTACAACTTTCTTATCTAAGATTCTCATTTCATTTTAAAAAAAAGAAAATTTTTTTTAGAATATACACATTAAATACGTAATATATTTTCTATCAAAATTAAAATGCAAGCTTCCACAAAATATTAACTACATTTTTTTTTCAAAAGCAAGATTCTCATCTGCAAATACTTGCTGAAGACCAGAGAGACTGGTGGGTACACAAGGACAATATCGGATAGGGGTTGGGAAATTTTTTTTTTGTTCTTTAACACTTTTAAACACATTCAGGCTATCTGAAAGGTAACCTCACAAGAATGCAGATGAAATGAAATAATTTGTTAAACGAGGAGTCAACAGATAGGCTCTCCAAAAAAAATGGTAGGCACAATGTGGAAAGTTATTAAACCAGTAACAGATATTTTAAACGGCATATAACTAACTTCCTCTAGGACCTCATTCTCAACATATAAAGTATGGTGAAACACATATGGTGCTGATCAGTTATTACATCATCACAACAATCAGGCAATGTGTTCAGTGAGTCTCTGAAAGCTCTACTTGCAAGTGTCAATGGCTGTAAATACTAGCATCAACTTGTGTTGTTTCATTCAGGGCATAACATTAAGAATTTTACAGTTATTTCTTCAATATTTTCAGTGGAATTACTGCTTTAACCAAATGTGTAAGACCGAGTGCCTCAGCTTTGCCTACAGCTATCACACAACAGTCAAATATCCTGCCAAAAGTCAAATATCCTGCCAAAAGTCAAATATCCGGCCAACATCTGTCATGAGCATCTGGTTATCTGTTGAAAGCTGTCACAATGGTTAAGTTATCCTGACAATTATCACAAATGTTAATTTATAACTGACAGCCACCACAACAGCCAAGTTGTCCTGCTGTGGCTGTCGCAACAGCAAAGTTATCCTACTGACACAACAGTCAAGTTATCCCGCTGACCGCTGCCACTAAGTCACATTGTCCTGCTGAATGCTGTCACTACCATTAAGTTACCCTGAATGACAGCTGTAACAACAATCAAGTTATCCCACTGAGCGCTGTCACATCCTTTAAGTTTTATCCCTATTCTATAAAGAATAAACCCATGCATCTACGGAGCATTTCCAGCAGTGAACAACAACTGTGAGGTGAACACACGGATGCATTGGGCAATACAGTGGTCATGTAATGAAAATAACAGCCACGTCAAAGTGATTGGTTGATGGGAGACAAATTGTGTCCTCCTGAGCCACTGAAGGATGGATGAATGAGACAAAATACTATGCGTGTACTGTATGGGGGGGGGGGGGGGGGGGTGGGTCTGGGGTTAAATGAGTGCAATTAAAGAACAAAATATGAGCACAATAATCAAGATAATTATTTTTTTTTTAGAAAATATAATTGGGCAAATTTTCATATTTGATTTTTGTTTAAAAGCTAAATGAAATGACTTCACAAATCAGATACTATACTTTTTTTGCTTGTTGTGTCAATAAAATCTTTGAACATAAAAAAAATTCCAGACTATTATTTCCAGAGAATGTATTTTAAAAAAAATGTGTACCTCCTTCACATGCTTTTTAACACTTGAAATTACTTTAGTTTGAAAGACACACAATATAAGCCCATCAACAGATTCATAGTTAACATTAAATGAACGTTTTTTAATGATTATTTAATGAAAATATTCATGTTTTGGAAAATCGATATACAAGTCGCACGGTGAAAATGCAGGCAATAACTCAGCAGACAGCCAGAAAATGGGTCGGGGCTTGCAGCACACTGGCTGTTCAAGGGTCGGGGCTTGCAGAACACTGGCTGTTCAAGTCATTATTTGATTCAAATCAAGGAGGAACACATTTTTTATTTAAACTGAGGATAGTGACAGAAGACAAGCCAGACTTTGTCCTGGTTAAGTTGTGGCTACTGATCCACATCCAAAGTGAGGACAGTGACAGAAGACAAGCCAGACCTTGTCATGGTTAAGTTTTAGCCACTACAGTGAACAATAATAGATTGAGATGTGGGAGGGTAGGAAAATTTCAGTAGGTGCGTTTGACAGGAATGATTTTCTTTGTCTCTGAGAAAAAGCTGTAACCTGGTCAGTGCTGTAACCTCATTAATTTGGTCAGTTCATTCACATGGCCAGTGCTGTAACCATACACCTGGTCGGTGCTCGAATGAACCTACAAACTTCCATTCATTGTGCGTGGAGAAAGCATTGGAAATGTAGCACTTTTAAAAATAAATTATTTTCAAATTGAACGTGTGTGCGCAAGCCTCAGACTGAGATTTAATCCTAACAATTCCCACCATTTTAAACAAATCCAACTTCTGACACGCCACCCATGGCTTTATTAATTGGGAATAAAACAGACTGATGATCAACCTCTACTCTTCATTCTTCATTTTCAATATGATCCACTAATGGAGAAAAAAACCTATCTAAAGCATTTTCTCCTCCAATATTTATGCAGCCATTGACCAGTTTTTATTAAATTTTATAGTTCAATTTGATCAAATCTATGTACATTTCCTATCCTAACTGTAATTTGATCAAATCTATGTACATTTCCTATCCTAAATGTAATTTGATCAAATCTATGTACATTTCCTATCCTAACTGTAATTTGATCAAATCTATGTACATTTCCTATCCTAACTGTACATAAGACATTTCAGTAAAAAGGAAATATTTTCAGGGGAATACAGAAACGTTAAAAATAACTTAACATCTTTAAAAAAAAATAAACTTTTTTTTTTTGATAATACAAAACCATGCATTTAAAATTTTGTAAAGGCCAAGTCAAACTTAATAAAATATGTATATAGCTGCTGTGCTAAAAACATTATTTGAAGTTAAAACCATATTTAAAATAGAAAGTTACTAAAATCTTCCTTTTGAAAGGCACAATTTGTTCAGTGGTCAGTTAAAGTACGTAACACACAACCCCCCCCCCCCCCTTTCTTTGATGGAAGATTAACCCGATTCAACATTTCACCTTGCCAAAAATATGATTAGCTTGGATAAATGTGATATTTTCTTAACAGAAGACCTAAAACAAACTCTAGACCAATAATTATTTACGATATATATATATTTTAAATATATATATATTTATGATACAAAATTCATTAACTGTATTCCATGATTGATGTGAGACTGTTAAGACTATTCCTACACAATCAATGGACACAACTGGCTAGACAAACAAACATTGAAATTAAATATAAAAATATACAATCATACAAAAAGTAGTATACAATATTGTCATGGTGAGAAAAAAAAAAACATGATTTAGTTACAATTTTAAAAAAGCTAAGCTTTAACCAAATAAAAAATTAATAAAAATATCTGTCAGATGGTTAAAATGAAGAATGCTAATATCTACCATTTGCGTCACCAGAAATTCGGTTCTTTAAAATCCAAAGATATAAAAACGTAAAGAACTTATTTTAAAAAGTTTTAAAAAGACAATGGACATTGCAATGCCAGGGTGAATATTTTAAAATAACTGTTAAAGCATAGTACTTATGTTGTTAAGAATATCATTTGAAAAAAATATTTGTACATTATTTTGCAATAAAGCAGAGTTTTAATGTTAAAGCCTACACTACAGTGGGGAGGGGGGGGGGTAATAACACAATTTAAATGCCCACCAACCATCATTTCCCCAGACCACTTGAAATATATTTACAAATGACAAAAAAAATAAATTATGCTTTTATAGAACTGTCACTCATAGTCCACTCTTCTGACACACGGACACCCACACTCCACCATCAAGTCTTTCACACTATCACTCAAACCTTTCATTTACCAAAGCATATATTATAAATACAGTATGCTTAGAGGGAGTGAAAATTTGAAACAGCTTAAGAGCATAACATGTAACTGAGCAGTTGGTCTGAAGAAGCGGTTGATGCAGAGATCTCGAGGCAATGTTTATTATCTGGGGACAGAAATATAACCTGATGGATTCTGTTGTGAAGTACCTGTCGACAGCAATGGAACCACAAGGGTTTATGAGACATTGCTCAAAGAAAGCTAAGTTGCAACTACAATGCACATTTGTGCAAAGCTCACTTTCAATACAATTTTATAATTGTTAACAAAATTATTATTATGTCAATGATAAGTTTAAAAGCTTGTATAGTAAATTAAATAGTTATTTACGCTTGATAACTCTATAAAGTGCCTAGACTAAAATTTTAAAATTCAACTGTGTCAATTGCATTATACAATTACTTTTCCACTTTTCACATAACAAACAATTGAAATATAAGCCACATTCAATGCTAAAAAAAAGTAACAATTGAGAAATCATACATAAATTTCTACTTATTTCTTGGTGGTGTAAGCACCTGGTCTTTCGTTAAGCCACTCTAAATTATATCGGGCTAAATACTATGAAACTTATGTTATATATATATTTATATGTTTGTGTGTGGGCAACCTACCTATGACGGTGACCGTGGGGGTAGATCTATAACCGACAGTTGGAGGTGGCCCGGTGAGATGTGGTGGTTATAATCTCCCTTTGACGACATTTGGGTCTGAACAGAGTTAAGCTGTGAATAAAAGAAAGGGGGTCAGTAATACCGAGTTGGACTTTAAATCCCAAAGGCTTCTACAAGAACTTCAGCAAGCTAAAACCACCCTGGCAGGAAAGCCTTCATTAGAAGACATGATCAAACCTCAGCAAGATTTAAAAAATAGACCCATGGTCGATGACAGAATTAGGCTACTGAAGGCTTTATGTTGAAACATTTACAGTCTTAATCATACCGATATAATGCTTGTATCATTTGAGTTTTTTTAAAGTTTTTTCTAATTCTCAGCAAATTATTATTATGCCTTTTTTAAAAAATAAATAATGTTATTTTATATATATTTTTTGGTATATTTACTAGGATATTTAATGAAACAATATCTTTAACATCCCCAATAATAAAAATATAATAAATATGGAAGAAGCTTCCCTGTCAACGTACATTATTAGAACCCCTGACATCCCCACTGCCCACATGAGCTGTGTGTCTAAAATCTGTTGGTAATCCTATCATGCTTGGGTCCAGTCTTGGTCTTGATCTACGTTTCTGGAAAGGGAAAGTTCTATCGCATTTATAAATGCCTACAGATTTAACGAACAATGTAATAATCATTGTTAACTATTTGGTACAAAATGTGAACGTTAATTATTTACAGTATTTAGATGTTAATAGCTTTCTGATAAGGAATAAATATCATGAAAACAAAAAAAAATAATTTTTTTTAAGGAATTTAAGAGATCCATCTGATTATATTTCTTTCACAAGGACTTATTTTACTATATATATATATATATTTTTGAGGGCCCACAATCAATTTATTGATCATTCTAGCTCCGGGTTTGAATTCAGAGTTTGCCTTCTCTTAGATGAGTTGCCGTCCAAGGTTAACAAGTCCCATCCACTCATCATTATTATTATATCACAAACTAGGCCTATCCAGTTCTATATTATATTACATTGAACAAAATGTAATTTACAGTCCATTCATTAAAACAGAATACATTTATTTTATTTGGACCATTTATGAGTTGTGAACCTTAAATTAAACTAAAACTTGGGCCAGACTAAATTGAAATTTAAAAAACAGAGGAAAAAAAAAAAAGGAGGGGGAGAGGTGAATTTTTTTAAGAGCTGAAAAGTGTATGTGTTTGGTTATAATTAAAGTATAAACATATCAATGCAACAACTTTGACATCGTTCACATGTTGATTCAGAACGGCTTCACTATCCCCACACCTCACAATAATTTATGTCTATGCATGGAGTGTTACAATCATAAAAACTTTGACAGGGTGGTCCAATCCAAGTCCAGACTGAACGCTATTGGCTCCTGGGTGTATATTGGCTCGTGTTGTTTGTGCTTGTGAGGGGTTGAAGGACTTTGAATGGGTGTGCTCGTGTGTAGTTTTTGTGGTGTTGTGTTTAGGTGTGGTAATGTATAGGTTTCATTTCTCTTTTCGTATGGTTGACCTTGTAACGCGCTTCGAGCCTTTGGGGATGAAGCGTGATTTTTAAATAAACTTTATTATTATTATATCAAGTAAACCCAACTCACAGGCTGGGGTTGTCCACCTATACAGCAAGGAAAACACAAAAGAGATTCAGCCATCATGAATATTGTTTATCCTAGAGATTTCAAGCTGCAGATGCAGAGTCTGTACCTGGAAGCAGGTATTTTCAGGTTTGTTCGTAAGTCCACTGTAAAACAATGAATGATATTACAATGAAAACTGAGAATTGGTATAACAATACACATTGAAAATAGAGGATGAACACAACTCAATACATTTTTACAAAATAATTAATCTTATCATGAAATGTTTTTTCAGGTTCTTAAACTAAAATTTAAAAAAAATAAAAATTAAATGAATCAGATAAAAGATGAAATAAGATTTCAAAAAAAAATATATAAATAATTAGAAGCAAAATGGGTAACTAAAATGTGAAGTGATTCAATCCATTCCATTATAAGCACAACCCAAAGATGTTGAAATGGGCAGTGGGAATATCCAGCACAAAGAAGTCAATTCTAATGGATAACAGATATCACCTTTCTGCACAATTTTCTTAAATTTTAACCAGGAAGTCTAATGACCTTCCCAGACAATAACATATTGACATATTTAATATAAGGGAAATGTAAATACAAGGACAAAGAAGCTGACTTTCAAACTTCCTTACAAGCTACTTAGCTTAAAGCCATTCAATCATTTTTTTCTTTACATCTTCCAGAAATTCTGTTCAGGTTCATTAAATAATTCATGATTACTAAACTTTAACTTAATAAATGTAAAATAAAATTTAAAAAATTGACACAGTAATGTCACATTTGCAAAACTTACAGCTCTGCAGCTTTAAGTTTACAGCCTGAGTGAGCGAAATTTAGCTAATTTCAACTATCCACTGAACTAGCACTTTGCAATAATTTTGAAGTTGGCGAAAACTTATGGTAGCATATTAGATGATTGACACAGTCTGTAAGTGAAAGAATATCTGGGGGAAAAAAAATATATAAAACTTTTAGAATACATGTTAGAATTTTATGGAACTATTATTCATGTGCTATTACTTCAAGTGTGATAATAATGCCATAAAGCACATATCAAATGTTGGTCTAATAAAGTAGGGATTAAAATTAAAAATTGGTCCTTTTGTAACGGCAAGAAAACTTCCAGCTTTATTTGTTTCAGAAAAGGGCCTAGGAACACAGAGATTTAAGATGTCAATTTGCATAAGTTGTATTTATTTTATCTATTATGTGGTCATTTTCCTATAATCTGATTGCACTGTTGCACTCTTTGTGTTTAGAAGACAACTTCACTAAATATACCCAAGCAAGGTCGTATTAATTTTGCCATAGCTCTAGGTTTTGTTTGAAGTGAATTAGGGAATATTTGCATATACGTAAGTAGACAAATTCAAGAGCAAGACCAAAGAAATTTAAATTCAATGAAGAATAGCCATATATTTCTACTAAGTATCACTGAGCAAGGGCTTTTCCCATAACTCTTGTACTTCTAAAAAAAATGACACATTTTAGCACATGCTCCCCTTTCTTCACCATGCAGATTCCCCACTCTTCAATGCAGTGCCAGATAATACTATCGGGCTTAAACAAATAGATGTTTTAATTCTAAATTTTAACAATATGCAATTTATTTTCATAATTTATTACTTATAGAATCTATTCGTTTCCGTCTTTAAAACCATAAAAATGTTGCATTCATATTGCTTTAAGTTTAAGCATATTTACAGAGACCATAAATTATACTAGTTATTACATGGGTGTGGGAAACCATTTTAATAGCTATCTTGAACTCAACCATAAATTTTATGACAATTCAGTGATGAATTCTTGATATATTTTCATAATTTAATCAAAATATAATACAGTACATATCTTTAAGAACGTATATTAAACAAAAATTATTAATGATTTTACAAATCTAGATTTTAAAAAAAATTATTTGTAAAAATAAACATTTTAAGTACCGGTACGAACTGGCTGCGTGCACCGCAGCAGCGTACTTAGCAAAACCATGGACCTATGCCTGCGTACACCGTGGCAAAAGTGTACCATTGGCCTGGTTTTAAGATGTGCCTGTTAGGTATGTTCATTTGTAATAGTAGTTTTATGATAATTTTTTTTATATTTTGTAGCAATTTCAATACATGTTATAATCTGATTATTAAGTGTTTAAGCTTAAGCTTGAAAAAGTTGTGCCTTTTCAAATTAGCTACCCTTTTTTTAGGCCCTAAGATTCACAATAATAGGATAAAACTTACAATAATTGATAAATATATTTGTATTTGAATATATGGGGGGAAAATAAAGGGGTTGTTTCTTTACCAAAAATAAAATTACAGTTACTGTCTTATAGGAACATTGTTCCCTTGTGTTCATGCAGGATCTGAAGCCTGCGCACAATAAAAATATACATACTACTTTTGTTTAATCTTGCAGGTATTAAATTATTTTTAAATAAATAGTTTTCAGTTTAAAACAAGAGCATAACATTAATTCTACAAGGACCGGTTAGGCCAAAAAGTTTAAGACTCGCAAAAACCATGGTTTTGCTGTCGTGTATACAGGCCACAGCCAATGATTATGCCATAATTTAATAATTAAATGCCATGCCCCTACGCACGCGGCACAGCTGTTGTAAAAATGTTTAAAAAAAAGGTTTGATGATTTTTACAAATTTGAATAGGCCTAATACTTAAAAGGCCAGCACTACGTGCCATGGTGTACCTAGCAAAACCATGGACTTTGGCCTGTGTCTACGCGGCGGTGTACCTATAATTATAAAAATAAACAAAGACAAACCCAAATAACTATATTATGCAGTAGCTTCTTATTCACAAAACTTCACGGTTCATTTATCATTTCACAAATGTGTTGTTACAAGAAGTGTTTAACTTTTGCAATAATCAGATAAATTCATAAAAGGATGAAAATGCAAATAATGAAATTCAGAAAATTAGCAGTCATGTGAGGTACATTACTCATCTTTAAACCTATTATAACTATGTGACTCATATTTTGTCAAATTAAAATACTAACAGTTATCAATTTAATGGACCATTGGAAATAGGCCTGATTTTAGCATTAAATTAAAATTACTATTAAAAGTATTATTAGGCTAATAATTAGTAGGCTGGCCTAAATCTAAATTTATTTGTTACCAGAACAATTTTAAACACCACAGCCATGGCTATATTTTAAATCTAAACAGAACTACTTTGTGCTTCATTTCAAAATAGCTTAGAACACACACAAAAATTGGAAGATTTACTCCAACAACATACCTCTGACGTTTATAAATTTCCGAAATTTAGTATCTTCCGAAATTTCGTATGAGATCAGAGTTGATACACATGATTGATTTTAAAATAAAAACCAAGTATAAACCTTCAAAGTAAAAATGCATGATTATTTTTCTCGACTAATCCTAAGTCATATATATATAATTAATTCTTAATTCTAAATGTCACTAATACCTACAATAGACTTTCGGTTGACTCATCCATTCATATACAAATTTGGAAACTTTCTGTGTTCTCAACAACCCGGAAATACTACGACCTTGAACTTTTCTTCGAGATCTCGTGAGAAATAATTTTAAGAATTGTTTTATGCTATTCATGTTCTTTCACATAAAACAGAAAGCGCAGTGTTAATTTAAGATTAATTTTTGTTTTATTCATGCAAATTTACTCAATTTCAAAGTTTATTGATATTTTAAATAAAAGTGATATGCATCAAGAAATTTCCCAATTAAATGCAAAGAGTAAAATGCACGTGATACTCTTTCTTATTCCAAACATTTAAAATAATAAACATAGAAAAATCTGGCAAAATTTTAACCGGAAACTTGTCCACGAATGTTACTTTCGATTTTACTTTCGACTTCAGTATTCATGTTCCGCCGCACATCTGTTCCAACCGTGATAATCTTTTCTGTGTTTATCCGTTGAGAATTTGAGATTTGTCAGTCAACATCTGATCGATCATGTCACATATGGCTTGTTAGCTTCTACAACCTGGTAACGAAATAGTTCATGATAGTATCCTGACTGACTGACGTGGCTAAGAAACGCGCTGTTTAGTTTTGTTTTAGTAAGCCTGAACCTGAACTTAAATAAAGCAAACTGCCTATTATTTGTTAGAGCCGTACAGAACGAAGTCTCACCCTTGCATTTAAAAATAAAAAAAAATATAGGTCTAGTAATTTTATTTTGGTCTACAATCAAGTGAATTGATTATTATAACTGTTGCAAAGGATATTCAGATTAGGGAGCACATCGACAGGCCGTTGACTGTATTAATTGTGGGCTACTTTTTCTACTAACTAGAATTGTAGACTCCTATATTTTATTGTCACGGTTTCTCATTTTTGGAAATGAAGCTAGCAACCATGTCAGTGACAATTTGGCTTGTACTAAATCTGAGCTTTGTGCTATCAGTTTTTAGCAACGACATTGTGGGCATAAATGAAATCGATAGCAAGTCTTGGCAGCAAGCTTTAGATGATGATAAAAAGCTAATTGTTCTCTTTTGTAAGTAGTTCTTAATTTATCTTTTAAATTTTCTATGTAGGCGTATGCCTATGTATAATTATTTGTTTAACATTTAGTAGTCTGTTACGACTAGTTATACAGAACTATTTGAGTCGATGTGGCAAGCTGGTATCTCTACCGTCCCTCAGCAATTCAAGGATGCAAATATAATGCACATATAAAAGAGAAGAAAGGGCATTCGCCAAAACCAGTGACAACCGAGTTACAGAGACATTTATCTCCGTTTCATAGCTGGGAAGATCTTGGCCAGAATACTACTTAATCATTTACAACTACCCCTTGAACAGGGGCTACTTCCTGAAAGCCAATGTGGATTCAGTACAGCTAACATGATATATGAGGCATGCCAGCTCCAGAAAAAAAAAAAGGCAATAAAGGCCTACAGTCTACATGACAACAGTTGACAACCCGCGGCTTGCAGACATTTTTACAACCATCAATTCTTGGATTCTGCAAATGTAAACCAAATGTTACAAAAAAAATCCATTGTTGTTTAAAATTATGCTCATTTGTTTATATCAGACCAGGCTGAAAATTGTGAAGCTTGTGCAGCTGCATTACAGAGTTTGGGCCAAGTCTTGGGACAGCCTGAGATTCCGACTGGTAACCTTTTATTTCTTCTATATATTTAAAAGTCTGCGATATTTAAAAAGGAACTTCTTCCAAAGGTATATAATTCACAGATTTTCAATGTGGTACATTACTCTTACATTATTCCAGGTGGTAGGCTATATAGTATAGTTATCTAATAAAAAGACAAATGCATTTAAAGATGCAAAATATATAGAGTATTCGGTACCTGAATTTTAAGCAGTTTATCAAAGTGGTACACCATTCAAAAAGTGTTAAGAATCCCTTGCCTGCACATTATGATAACTTGATTGATCTTATATTATTGATAGATTGGTAGATTGCCTCTATCCTTACTTTGGTAGGGTGACACAATCCTTACTTTGGTAGGTTGACACAATCCTTTCTTTGAGAGGCAAACAACTTTATGAATGGCCTGGTCCTTTTGGTAATTAAAGTAAATACACTTTCAGATCTTCTAATCGGCAAGTCCCTTGACCAGACACTTGTTCAAAACCTGAAGATAGCAACATTTCCCAGCTTGATCTTCTTACGTGAAAACTCTTACGTCGTCTACGATGGTAAGTTTTATTTTGAGTTTAACTTCATTGTTCTCTAGGCACCTTTGGTTTGGGCACCAAAGTTATCATCTTAACTTTTTTTTTGGCAGGGGCATATGATGTTGAAAGTTTACTGGAGTGGATTCAGATTGCTAATCAAAAGATCACAAAGACTCTGGATGATAGTTCATTTGAACACCTGACACAAGCTGCAACTGGTGCAACCACCGGCGATTGGCTAGTTGCATTGTAAGTTACTGATAGTGAACTATGTGCCTGCAATTCATCACTTCTCACCCTCTCATCCCACTGATCAAAGACAAAAAAACTCCATCAATAAATGTACGGTACATATTTTTAAATAAAGAAATAGAAGCATGATTGGTAGCCATTTTATTTTTTTTATCCGTACTTTGGTCACTATCTGCATCAACTGATGCACTGTTCCTAGAGTCCAATTCTGGGTTATCTTTAAAATCGGAATCATTAATGTAACTTTTAGCATTAACTTAAATATATTTCTACATCACTCTACCTGTTACCTATTTGGTAATGAATGAATGGAAAAACATTTAGATTTCATCATTAAAGAATAGCACCTTTGTAGAGAGAATAGCCGTAAACTTAAGTAGTTGTGAATGATAATCATGTTTCTAGGTCCCAAAAGGAGATAATTTTTCCAAAGGTGTTGCATGACAAGCACATATAAAAAATTATAAGGTTTTGTGCGATTCATTACAAGGAATACGTAAGGACAGAGAAGGGCATTACTCTTGTTCTGTGTACATATGTTATATATATATTTAATTTATTCTAAAGTTTATAAAAAAATTTGATTTGAGGAGTTGGGTGACTCTTTGAATACAGAAACATTAAAATTGATATCTTGTCACTGCTTCTCACAGTTACAAGGACTCATGTGATGCTATACTCCCAGTGATGGAGAGCTTGGGTGTGAGGTAATAATGCCATTTGTAAGATAATACTGACATTATAAGGTGGTATTGACACCATAAGGTAGTTATGAGGTGGTACTGGCATTGTAAGGTAGTGTTGACATTGAAATATGTAAGACTACTCTCTTTGGTCTTTTAGCTTGGTCACCAATGACATGAAGCTGCCTATACAGTGGAATGTGTGTTTCATTGCTTATAACTTTGCACTGAAGTTTTCATATGTTTTCAGAATTCGTAACAAGATCAATGTAGCCAAGGTAGATGTTACTGTAAGCCCGCTCCTGGTGGAGAGGTTTCAGATCACCAACTGTCCAGAGGTTATTTTGTAAGGGTTTTCTCCTCTAGATTTATTTATTTTCCAAGCATTGGTATGAGGAGGATAATTGATTGTTATTTTAATTAAAGGTACCAATCTTTTCAATTGTCTGGGAGTGTAGACATTCGTTAGAAATTCTTCATATTATGTTCTTGCTACTCATGTTTTAAAAAGAGAAAAAAAATTGTATTAATTTAAAATAATAAAATATGTAAAAATATTTAAACAGCTTCAAGCAGGGCAGGATGTACCGTTACGATTTCCCTACCCTCGAGGTCCCCTCACTTAAATCATTTGTCGATGGGTTTTATAAAAATGTCAAAGCCGAAGGTGTCCCCATTCCAAAGTCAAAGTTGTAAGTATGCATTTCTCCTTCTCACATTTTTTTTGTGGTATTTATCACACAATGTGGTTAAAGAGATTATATTGAAAAGCCTTTTTGATGCATATCTTGTTTTATGTTTATTATATACAATTAAATATGAGGCTCTTTGTATTTTTCAAAATATTTTTTATGTGATGTGAATGGTCGATCAAAAGTTCTTTCATACACTCATGATCCATCTTAAAAAATCTCCGTCAGCAAATATCCTGCACAGTTAATTGATAAATCATCTTCATTCACCTCATCTCAGTTTGAAACCCCAACCTAAACTCTGCCCATATTGTTTAAGGAAAATTAGGCTGGTACTGGTATTTAATTACATTTACAGTAGTGCAATCAAATATTTGAATTTTTCTGCTTGTTAACTTATTTGTCTTTTTTGTAAACATTTTTCAGTGATTACCTCACAGAGCACATTGCTGATCAAATTAAGGTACCTCGTAAACTAAATTGTTAACTGATAATGATTTCTAGAATTTTGAACTTAATATAGGAATATGTTACAGTCTTTTAAAGAATATTTTATGATTAATTGAAATAATTTAAAAAATACATGAAAGTTGTTTTGCTGTTTACCAGCTTCCTGTGCAGCTTTAGGTCAATAGAAATGCAGGAAATAAATTTTAATGGAATTAATATTTAAAATTTGATTAGTTTTGACTTTTTGATTTCAGTAAGATTAAGATTCAGCAAATCTTGATCCTTAACTTACATAACATACATTTAAAAAATTTTTTTTTTTAAAATCAAATACTTTTGCTCAAGTGTAAACAATGTAATTATTTTTTATACTGTTAAAAAGCTCTATTTGCTTAGCTATTTCTTTTTCTTAACCCAATTAGCAACAGCTAGAAGGTGAAAATGGCACGATCATATTGGCCAGTGCAGCCGGAGCTGGGGCTTTCTTCTTACTTTTGACGTTCCTGTGCTGTTGCCGATCGTCTGGTGACGACAACCGCAGAAAGCAGAAGAAAGATTAGTTCTGGATCTTGTGTGATTGCCTCCCCTAGTCTGACTGTATTGTGAATGCTGCTCCTTGAGAGAATAAAAAGACCAATTTTTTTCCATAACTCATTTGTAAGCTTTGCTTTTACGTTTTTTGGCTGCAATGTGTAACTTTAAATTATATGTTTTTGTATGAATGTGAAAATTTGTATATGTGCTCATAATGTCAACATTTTCACAACTAAAGAAATCATAAGCACCTACATTTGCTTGCATTGTGGCTTAGAGCCACCTTGTTCTTTGATGGACACAGGAGCTAAAATTCTCTCCAGATTTGATTTATATGGTGATAACATGAAATTTAACTGTTCTACTTGAGATGAAGTATTTAACAATGGCTGCTGTGTAAAAAATGTTGCCTTCATATGGGTTACTAATATTTCACCAAAATTTTGTTGGTCACAGTCGTGGATGGAAGCAACACAAACCTATAGTTTGTTGTAATGTTTAGTCATAAAATCACTGTGAGATGTTATATTTTAAATTGCTATACTATAAGTAAAAGTTTAAAAATAATTATGACCATCCATATTTGTTGAGAAGCTTTCGGCAATGGTTTTTCATTCACAGATCTTCAAAGTCAGTTAAGCATGAATGTTGCAAATATAGAATCTGTGCTTAGTCTAATTTTGTTACTGTTATATAAAATCATTTTTCATCAGGGGCCCCTGCAGACTGGGAAAGTTGGGCGTATGGCATATTTTTTTTTAAAAGTTCCAATATATACTTTATATACTTCTAGGGTAGAGAATGTGTGGATCACTTGTCAAATGCTATTTAGAAATTATTAAATTTTATTAAGCCTGGATGTTATTTTGAGCTAAGCTTCTTGTTTTAGTAATTTTCTTTTACAACAGCGGTTCTCAACCTGTGGGTCATGACCCTTTTTCAGGGGTCGCCTAAGACCACCAGAAAACACACATAATCTACAGTTATGAAGTAGAAACAAAAATAATTTTGTGGCTGGGGGTCGCCACAACATGAGGGACTGTATTAAAGGGTCACGGCATTAGGAAGGTTGAGAACCGCTGTTTTACAACGTTATCCCTTTCAAAAATCACTCACATTTATTAGTTGAATGTAATTTTTATTTTTAAAAAACTTTTTTTTTTTTTTTTTTGTAATCTATCTTTTTATTTTGTTAACAGGGACAGGGTACTTATTACACAATCATGTTGGAATGGACAATGAGAGACGCTTATTTGTTATTGAATTATTTTAAATTTTACTTTCCCGTTCTGCATTAATACTAATAGTAGTAATAGGCTCACAGGTACTCTACTGTTGGTTAAATTTTTACATTTGAATGAAAATCTCCATTCTCCAGACTATATAACTCGTCTCCACTTGTTTACATATTTTATTGTTTTAATTGTTCATTTGGATGGGCGGCCTGCATGAGTTTTTGCTTTGTGTTGTTTTAGGTATGTGAGATGTGTTGAAATAAATACGAGAAACATGACACATGACGCTGCATCTGTTTTTCCTTACATCAATGTGCATAGATAAAATCGTCAATCTTTTATTCTTCCTCTTTCCTTACACAAAGTGTGAGGTTAATGATGTAATAATACTCTGCAGGTCTTTGAGATTTAATTAAAATAATATTTACAAGTGAATTTAACCAAGAAGCTTCACTAAATTAAAAAAACATTAACATTATATACCTTAATAATATTAATAATATTGGTCTTAAAAGCAAAGGACGGCCACCAACAAAATAGTAGGACAGTTTTCACTTTTTTAAAGATAACTTTTTTTGTTTGTTTTTGTGTGATTTATTTTTATTTTATATAAATGTATTAATAATGAATCTAATGATAAGTCTTTCACTTACCATTAATATGCCATTAACCCGGAAGTGTGTCATTGCATTCCCAGGCATCTGAGCGCCACACGCTGTTTCTAATCTGCATTAAAAAAAATAATCTTATTTGGTTTCTTGACCACAGCTTTCTCTCTTGTCAGGTTTAGTAGTCGATGAAGTGACCACAGTACACTCACACTGAGTCAAGGGTTCTTAGGCTTGGACCAGCTTGTGTAATAAGTCATGACATTTAAAACAACATCAATTACTTCCGTGGATCACAATGAGCGCAAGTGCTAAACATCACAGCCAAAGTATTTGGTGACACCAACACTGAAATTAGTTCAACCCCTTGTCAGGAATGTGTCTTGCCGGGGGGGGGGGGGGGAGACTTCTTCGAAGTTGTAGACATAAATTAGACTGACTGACCCATTGAGTCGGACAGGTATTGTTTTGTTAGCTTTACTGAAATGTCTTCATGTTTGAACTGAAGAGATAAACTGAGTAGATTCCGATTTCTGATAGGAAAACGTTAAACTCTGCTCACTGTTTTATCATGCATTAGGAAGACACTAGTCAACAAAATATTGGGGGGGGGGGGGGGGGGGGGGGGGGTTTGTTCACCAGTGACCCCTCTTTTGATCTCAGTCCTTATGGGTTGGCCATTTATATTATTTACATCTTGAATTTAAATGTTTAAGTTCCTCGAATCTTGTTTACATAGCTTGACTTTAGATGATTGAATATATTGAATGTTCTGATAGTCATACAGATTGATTTTATTTGAATAAGTAGATAAAAGAAGAGCATAGTGCTAAAAGTACTCAAGTCACAAAGTACACATTTTGAGATAATCAAGTTCAAATATTCTTTTCATCTATAATAAAATGTGATCATATTCATATTTTGTCTTGTTGAATTAGGGGTACTTGGAACATTTTAATGTGTTCAAATTTCTGTAGTACACTTGGCTAAAGGTCACAGTGATTATATTATTTACATCTTGAATTTAAATGTTTAAGTTCCTCGAATCTTGTTTACATAGCTTGACTTTAGATGATTGAATATATTGAATGTTCTGATAGTCATACAGATTGATTTTATTTGAATAAGTAGATAAAAGAAGAGCATAGTGCTAAAAGTACTCAAGTCACAAAGTACACATTTTGAGATAATCAAGTTCAAATATTCTTTTCATCTATAATAAAATGTGATCATATTCATATTTTGTCTTATTGAATTAGGGGGACTTGGAACATTTTAATGTGTTCAAATTTCTGTAGTACACTTGGCTAAAGGTCACAGTTTAGATTGATTTTGACAAAAATGTGACGAAAGTACTTTTAGCAGACCTGTTTACCCTCAAAGTCTTAAAAGCGTAAATATCATCACAAAATCATTCTATACATTTTCTTAATAGTAAAAAATAAACATACAGTATATATAATTTATACACCTCAAAATCGTTCATTGTACGCCAAAGTCGTAAGAGTAAATAGGTCTGTTTTAGCACTAGGGTCTTCGCTGATGTTTAGGGCTAATATTAAACACGGGTTGCAGTAGCCACTGACAAACACATCAAGAGATTTTTACTTTATTGCTTTGATATTTAGAACCTACAATATCAAAAAGCATCTTCTAGCCAGCCACATGTTATGTCCTCGTATCACATAGCAACAACAGCTTGTTCATTGGTTGGAAACATTTATATAGGCAATAATATAATACATGTCATTTTAAGAGTTTTTTTTTTTGAAGAGAGCTACATAGAAAATACATCATGACAGAGATCAGCATGATAAACTCAAATATTGTTTTTGTTTTGTTGATACAGTGGTTCAATGGTTAAAACAAGCACAATCATAATACACACAATCACACACAGAGTACCTGTGCTTGCACCATGATCTACTACAATCTTTCTAGTCATAAATTCAAATTATTAGGCTCGATATTGTCAACTAACATAGTTAATAATATATAAAATTACCCTAAATATAGAATTAGAATAAATCAAATGATTCCTTTAAAATTATACAAGAGGGCCCATACACTGAGCTGGTAATTATGGAAATAAAGCAATAGAAAAGGTATAAATACAATTTTTTAAGATGTTAATTTGACTTAAATATTTTTAACAACTTGCTGGTTTTTCTGACAAAATTAAAGTTAGCGTTTAGCTTTCTCTTACAGCTAATCCTTTACTGTAGCAATTAGGGGCCAGTCCGTCACACTAGTGACACAACTCACTGTTCCCTCTTACATGATGACAGTCCATGTCTCTGGGTTGGAAGATGGGTGACTTAAGGCAGTCAATCAGATCCACCCCAGCTCACTTTTCAGCTGGTGTCCAGGAAACTGAACCACTTGCCAGAGCAAGGACTGAACCACTTGCCAGAGCAAGGACTGAACCACTTGCCAGAGCAAGGACTGGACCACTTGCCAGAGCAAGGACTGGACCACTTGCCAGAGCAAGGACTGGACCACTTGCCAGAGCAAGGACTGAACCACTTGCCAGAGCAAGGACTGGACCACTTGCCAGAGCAAGGACTGGACCACTTGCCAGAGCAAAGACTGAACCACTTGTCAGAGCAAGGGAGCAACATTCCCTGAGGACCATTTGGTGGTCTTGCCCATGTCCAGGAAACTCACTCAGTTGCCAGAGGAAGGAAGCAACAGTCCTTAGGCCAGACATTTTTTTTAATGTTCTAAATCCCATGCTGTTGGAGTTAGGTCGATGGGCCGTGCAATTGTTTTGTCTATTGTACATAGAAATAAAATTCTAGACACCATAAAAACTAATTTCTTGTGAAGAAAAAAATGTTAAAAATTGTTTCAACCTTGACACAATTCATAATTCAGACAAAACGATTTGA
Organism: Omphiscola glabra; assembly: GCA_964017045.1. NCBI lineage: Eukaryota > Metazoa > Mollusca > Gastropoda > Lymnaeidae > Omphiscola > Omphiscola glabra. The sequence goes on from OZ024811.1 coordinate 19,633,437, forward strand.
TTTATCAGCCCCGGTAAATGTTCATAAAATGTTTATAAAAAATGTTCTAACAACTAGCAACTAAAAACACAACAATAAGTCGCTACAAGGGTGCACTCCATTCTTTAGGCATAACAAGAGTTTACACTACAGAGCAATATTTTAAAAGAGGGCCCAAATTGAGGAATAAACACAATTACACTTACAATCACATCACTAGACAGAACAAGGTAATGGCTGGTGGCAACAACACAAAGCATGCTCTCGAGTCAATGAAATGACAACACAGCGATCACCCCGGCAATCACTACAGACTGCAGCAATGCACAACAAGAAATTGTCCAGTAAAATAATAACAGCAAAACCTCAGCAACATTATTATTACAACATTATGTTGTGTTCAACTAATAAATACAATGTGTAAAAAAAAATTGTTTAGAATGCAAGACTAAAATTGACTGAGAACTACAATGCGCAAAAAAAAAAGGCAATATTTGACCTGATGACACAGCAATGTGTGAGTGTATTGATCATAAACTGATTTATAGTGACATCAAATTTTATATACATATTACTAGAATACAAAACTATGTTTAAAAAAAATACTAAAGAAACACCAGTTATTTGATTTTAATGCCACACACTTAAGTTTGAATATATAAATAATGTGCACCAGTCGTGGTATCATCAACCAAAATCGACATCCAAACACACCAATGAAAATGATGAAAGTTTTGTGCATTAAAACATACTCAGGACTTATTTCAACACCATTTCTTATTAACGTAACATTTCCCCTGCATTAACATATGAAGAGATATTGAATAATATATATATATATAGGGGGGGTAATTTATAAATTTAAAAAAATGAGACCAGATTTTAAAAAAAAAAAAAAACCCCTAAATAATCACTATAATTTAAATCATGAACAGTGACAGGAAGCTAACCCTCACTATTAGATTAAGTATTTTTTTGTAAAATTTTCTATAAATTACCTTTGCATAAAAGAATTTGGTCACTTCTGGCCAAAGCTGTCTAAATAAATATTACCAAAAAGTCAGATGTATATGTTTTTATTTCCTAAAAAGAATACACAAAGGTAACTGCAAACAAAAATCACGGGACGATGTCAAATAAATTAAAAGTGAATTACACAGGCATTTTAAAAATGAGATGCCAGGGATTAATTCTATTATTTGTTTCACAACACTGAGGCATGGAATGATGTGTGTTTCCATGGCAACAGGGGACAACATGATAGAAACAGTATATTTACACTAGTGGAAAGTTTTAAAAGTGAATGGGTAAATGATTGGAGTAGTTCATCTATTGTGGGGTTTTGCAGGGAGTGGTGGAGTTTCGCAGGGAGTGGTGGGGTTTCGCTGGGAGTGGTGGGGTTTTGCTGGGAGTGGTGGGGTTTCGCTGGGAGTGGTGGGCAGTTTAGTTTCATAAAAATTCACATACAATGCATTTCATTAAAAAAAAAAAAGTTTTGATAATAGACATTGAAAAGACATCAGGGCTTCCGGATAGCAGTCTGTACACTTCATTGTTTTTTTTATATATATCAGTATGGTCATCTTAAGATTACTTTATACTGAGCCAGTATCTAGCACAGTGATTCTCAACCTTCCAATGTAGCAACCCTTTAATACAGTTAATCATGTTATCCTGACCCCTAACCATAAAATTATTTCCATTTCTTCGTCATAAATATTTGTTTTCCGGTGGTCTTTGGCGACCCCTGTGTAAGGGTTGTTCGACCCCCCAAAGGGGTCACGACCCACAGGTTGAGAACTGCTGATCTAGCAAATCAAAATTTAGGTTACAGACACCGTTCTGTATATGCTGTAGGGAAAAATGAAGATTTTTGTTTGTGCAATGAGTATTTTGTCTCTTTACAACATTCTTGTTAATTTGTACACCCCAAGTAGCAGTACAACTAGGGAAAACTTTTAGTGTTATTTTTCCTTTGTTTTTGTTTCTAAGTATTGAAATGATATCCTTGCTGGCCAGCACAAGAGGAGACTACTACAAGAACAAAAAAAAAATAAAAAAATAAACATACATTTCTTTGGTTAAAAAATTATACAAGAATTGTTGGTTTAGTTTTTTTCTCGAAAGTCTAACTAAGCAAAGATGAACTGCAAAGAGATTTGGTAACATGATGTTTAACAATAATTTGTTCTATTTTCTGATCTGATCATCCTCTTTCTGTAACCATTTTCATATGAGAGTAAGACTGTTTTTTTTTTTAAATTTAAAATATCATTATTGACATTTAAATTTTAAAAATCTCAAGTGTGTAAAAAATGTAATCGGCAAAAGACATGTTTAATTTGCACTGTGTAAAACCAATTTGTTTTGATTGTAAAAAAAAAAAAAAATCCAACTACTAACAAATTCAAGCAACATGTTTGCTATTCATGTAATCGGCAAAAGACATGTTTAATTTGCACTGTGTAAAACGAATTTGTGTTGAGTGTAAACAAAAAGAATCAAACAATTCACAAAATTCAAGCAACATGATTGCTATTCATAGAATAGACATATACAGGAATATGGTAAGAGTGTGTTGACTTCTATAACAGATTAAACATATTTGTTGGGGAATGAGGACGGGGGTAAAAAAACAAAAGAACATATTCAAATACTTTGAACAAGAAATGAGTTGACTGAATCAACAGAAGAGAAAAGAAACACCATAGAATTTGGTGGAAAAGCGAAAATCATGTAAACACTATAGCAAAAAAAAACTTTGAAAGATATTTAGGAAGTATTTTTTTTTTTTTTTGGAATTGAAAACAAAATGAACAGAAAAAAAACCCCACACACACACACACAAATGAATCACATGTAATAAAATGGACTCCAGCATTTCAGTCTCACTATTTAAGCATTTTTGAGTTTGCATCCAGCTGTTTAACTTGTACACCATTTTTAACATGAACAATTACCCTTTAAGTGGCAACATTACATGAATCTGGTTCAGCGCTATCTGTTGTGGAGCATCAAAGTTGAACATGGGTCCTTGATATTTTAATCACTTCCGCTTAAAATATGTGTTTCCTTATTGCTTTACCTGTTATTTTTGTTGTCGACAATTATATTTTTTTAAAATTAAATTTAAACAGACAGGACTTCATGGCATTTCTAACCAATTAATTACATATATCAACTCTTAGAAACCTTTGTGTAAATACACTAAGAAACTTTTTAAGTGAATCAAATGTATATATATTAATATATATATATTTATATATATATATATGTTTAAATGAATGAAAATTAACTTAAGTCTAGTGTTCCAAATGGCAACAATCTTATAGCTCCATTTTTATTCACTTAACACCATTTGCTAGGGAAACGTCAATTAATCCGTGCACCTGACCAAATCTATAGCATCAGTGGCTAGTCTGGCCCTTGTCACTATGACACTCGGTCCAACAACACAACATGAATATGAGGGAACAAAATTTACATGTTAAAAATTATGTTTTATTAGACCCCCAGCTACACTTTCAAATATTTACAGCTCATCACTATTCATGTGTTAATCATAACAGATTTATCATTTAAATACACCACTAATATATTTCATATACACAGTGTAACAAGTCAATCCAATAATTAATACAGGGCCATGGACAAGCTCCTCCTGGGAGCTTACAGTTTGGGAGGGGCTTTCACTTAGCCGTGGCCAGGTCTGGATTCTAATGATGAACATCCAACAACAACACTTTTTAGCTATATGATAGGGGGGGGGCGGGAGCGCGGGGGGGAGGGGAATGGGGGGCTGATATCAAGATGTGTGAAGTAATAAATAGTTCAATTATCTGTAAAAGAAATTGGTTTCTACAGAGGCTGAGAGAGCTCCATTGTGATCTGGGATCACTTTAAGCTTTTCTATTTCAAATATTTTGTTTTTCTTGTTCTGTTTTGTCTGCTGGAGAGGCCCAAACGTTTTTTTTCAATTGTTCTGACCATTTTTTTTTTTTACAAGCCTAAACAAATCTTGTTCCATGATTTATTTGGTTGTGTTACATTTTATGACATAGAGAGGTCCGAACGTACTTTGAATAACAAATCTAGCTTATCAGTTACCGGTGTTGCCACAAGTGATCTAAACCTCTTGAACCATTCCAGCAGTAATGTGTGTTGCCACAAGTGATCCAACACACTTAAACTTATTAGGATTGTTTAATGACAGCTTTTTGTCACAACATGCAAAGTTTTGAAACGGTAAATAACATCTTCAATAATGTCAATACATCGAGACTTTTGCCCGCAAATGAAACCGAGAATGCTGGGAAATGAGTATGTGTTATTTGCTTTTTGAAATTTTTATTTCAACTTAAAATCTACTAAAATCCTGAAACATTTTTTTAAGACTTCATTTTTACCAGCAAATTGCAGATTTGTGAATAGTGTTACCAGTGATCTTAATAATGGAGTCTGCTTGCAAGGGCAAGGGTAACTGCTTTAATTTAACTGCGTGGATCAAAAAGTTATTTTTTTACTATTCTTCTTAGATTTTTTTCCCCCTTCAAAATCCGTGTTCCCAAGCTTAGATGTATATGGTTATAATGTAGTGGAGTGTCCTAACATTGATATCATGTGGGCAAACGCTGCTTCAAAAGTTCTAACCCCACTGTAAGCCGAAGCAAAATACTTTTATAAATACTTTTTTCATAATTTTTTAAATATTTTACCTTTATTATTATTTATTTTATATAAAAGGTTGCTTAAACGGAAATTCACTGTACAATGGCCATAACAAATTATTAAAAAAATCAAAATCAATATAAATAACTGTACTTGATCAGCATTTCATCTCTGGCATATCACAGCCAAAGACATTTTGTGCTCATTTAAAAATTCACCATTAATTTTTTTTTTCCACATGATCAACAGCAGGAAACAGTATTCAAAAAATAAGCTGATCCCATAATCCTAAGGGGTCAACTAATCAGCTGCTGCAGTCAGGAAATTCTAAAATAGCCTGGTTTTTAAACTCTCAGAATCTATTAAAACACACTATGATGAAGTGGCTACATAAAAAAAAACTTGTCTGATGAATGGACTACACAAACCCCACGATGCACTGACTACTCTATGACAGCCGAGCTACAGGAAACGCATGGCCTAACATAGAAATTTTTAAAAAAGTCTACATCAATGAAACCTGAATTAATGCCTTATTAAGAACCCCAGGTGCATCTGTTCAGGGACCGCAATTGTCTCCAGGGCGACGGAGCTTGGGTTGAAGGGGAAGGTCACCGGGTAGGAGTACTTGGTGTCCATGAGGAGGGTGGTGTTGTTGGTGGCGCCGCCTTGCTCGTCCCTCAGCTTCAGCTTGGCCTGGATTTTTCTGATGAAAGCCACCGGAACGCGCTCTTCAAATTCATCAACAGGCGTGTAGATGTTGAGGATTTTGACAATCTGGGAAACATGAGGGAGACCACAGAGATGTATAAATATAAGTGTGAGGATTAAAAAACAAACGGATTAATAAAAGTTATAGCCCATAACTAATTTAAACAGATTTATTATTTTTTTGCAATGTGCTCACCATTCTGAGAAATACCATGCCTCACCGATGTTTGGTCTAATAATAAGATCGACGTGCAAAAAATAATCCAAACCAGCAGCGAAATCACTTTCCAACATCTGAATTCTTTGCGCAAATATCACTTACATTGAGACAAATACCAACCAAGAAAGACCAAATAAGAAAGACCAGCATATTTTTTCCCCATAAGCTGCTGGTGACTTTTGGCTGACGGCATTTAAAATAACCGTTCTGGTACTGACCTACTTTTTGCTTTATATAACCTCACTACCAGACATTATTTTGCTAACTATTCCCTGCGGCCCTGACATTATTTTGCTAAGTATCCCCTGTGGCCCCGACAATTTTTTTTTTTTATAGGTTTGAAAATTATTTCGTACCTTTTTTTTGTTTGAAACAATTGATAATAACATGTAGAAAATTATCTGTTCAGAAATGGATAAGGGTGTTAAAAATACTAATGTGTTTTGTTCAAACTTTATCCTCGTTTTTGCATTTGTATTTCATACCCCTCTATGTGGGCGTAAGTCATCATCGATAGCGCTAGGTGGCGCAATGGAAACAACAAATACAGATCTGCACAATAAACTCAGCAATTTGTCGATTTTCATAATTTAAAAAGCAAAATAAAATTCCACTATTCCCCTAGCGAATAAACATTCAGCCCAAGATTATAGTGAAAGGTTATATCCTCGTTTTTGTGTCTATATTAGATACCCCTCTATGTGGCGTAAATCGTCACCAATAGCCTTAGGTGGCGCCATGGAAACAACAAATACAGATCTGCAAAAAAAACTCAGCAATTGGTCGATTTTCATAATTTAAATAGCAAAATAAATTTGACTATTCCCCTAACGAATAAACATTCTGCCCGAGACTAAAGTGAAAGGTTATATCCTCGTTTTTGTGTCTATATTAGATACCCCTCTATGTGGCGTAAATCGTCACCAATAGCCTTAGGTGGCGCCATGGAAACAACAAATACAGATCTGCAAAAAAACTCAGCAATTGGTCGATTTTCATAATTTAAATAGCAAAATAAATTCGACTATTCCCCTAACGAATAAACATTCTGCCCGAGACTAAGGTGAAAGGTTATATCCTCGTTTTTGTGTCTATATTAGTTACCCCTCTATGTGGCAAATAGGTGCACTTGGGCACAAGGGAAAAAATGGACTGGTGAAAAGAGACGCGCTTGGGCCCAGGGAACAAGTAGGTCAATGCAAAAAGACGCACCGGGTACTGGAAGGGTTAATTATGGCTAAGATTTCATGATAATGCAATGGAATTGCGGTAGCGTTACTAGCATATTCTTAAGTAATTTCGATGAGTGCCTGTTCTGATAGCAGCAGAAACCCTATCTGAGATACATTCTGATAACATTTCCATTCAGCTTTCTGTATTCAGAACTTATGGCTTGATGAAAGTACCTGGGCTGTGGTCAGCTTAGAGCACATATCACAGACACTGTCCACATCGGAATCTGTCTTACGGGCCTGAAGGAGTTGGGATGCTTGTATGATAGGGTCAAGGGCCCCAAGGGCCCCAAACTCGTGTAGACTGTTGTCTCTGAGCCACTGCTCTAGGTGACTCAGGTTGTATCTGTTGTTTGGGAAAGAAAATACAAATGTTAAATTACAGGAAAACATACATTACATCATAAAGCCAAAGTCCCAGACTATTTGGTACAATATTCTAGTCTATGTTGAAACATTTGGCACAATATTCTAGTCTATGTTGAAACATTTGGTACAATATTCTAGCATGGTTAAAACATTTGGTACTATATTCTAGCCCAGTGTTTCTCAACCTGTGGGTCATGATCCCTTTGAGGGGTCTAATAAACCTTTCCTAGGGGTCGCCTAAGACTATCGGAAAAAACATATACTCTACAGTTATGAAGTAGCAACGAAAATAATTTTGTGGTTGGGGGTCACCACAACAGGAGGAACTGTATTAAAGAGTCGTGGCATTATAAAGGTTGAGAACCACTGTTCTAGCCTAAGTTGAAGCATTTGATACTATATTCTAGCCTATGTTGAAACATTTGATACTATATTCTAGCCTATGTTGAAACATTTGATACTATATTCTAGCCTATGTTGAGAAAACTTTAATTTACCCAGCTAACTATCTGGAGCAACCTAACTTCCATTATTTGACTATCTGTACATTTTTTTTATAAAGAGAGAGATGGTCTGTTTACAAGATGTTTGTTCAGCTGAGCCCATAGTTCTACCCCGTCAAATCTGTCAGTATTGTTGCGCCAGGTCTGTCAGTATTGTCCTGTACAGACCATGGTAGAGCTATTCATCTTTGAGATGACCCCAACTGACCTAATCTGCATGCCTTTAGACCAGTTGCACATGTCCTTACGTAGGAGCAGGTTGTTCAGTGCACCAGCGCACAGGAAGTAGAAAAGCTGTGATGAAGAGAGACGACATTTAAAAACACATTAATTTTATCAACATAATAATTTTATCAACACATTAATTTTATCTCCACATTTAATTTTGTCAAATAAATTTATTGTTTCACATTATTGAATTATTTCTGAAGTGTTTTCCCATAGTGCAATTTATAGTACTACTTTAATTGCATTCAAATCAATTTTTCTTACTTGTAAAAAAATGACACTCATTTTCTGAATGTACAACTGGCTCTTTGGAGCTAATTTGAGAATACTTGTAGAATAATTAAGTCACATATATAAGATTATAAATCTGTGTTGATCAGTTTCTTGGAAAATGGAACTTCTAAGAATTTAACTTTTAAATTTAACTCAGGATTAATGTGCACTGGTCGTTTCACATGGAGGCTATATGCCAATCATCTTGCTGGTCCGGGTGCATTCGGGTCACTTACCTGTCTAAATATCTGTTTAACCAGTTCCGGGTCCACTGCGTGCTGTTTGACTATTCTCATGTAACTGTTCAGCTGGAGACAACATACAAACATACGTCAAATGGGGCCCCCTCATCGACATAATACCGGGCTCAATGGAAATCATTTTCTGGTGTTTTCTTCAAATTTTATTCCTGGATACATGACAGCGCTTAGAGCATGCTAAAATAGCATTAACACAACAAGCGTGATACAAGTACTCAATCAATCAATCAATGAATCAAAGAAAAAAAAATAACTGAGCAACTCTAGTGATGTGCCTTTATAATTATCCCATGTCTGTTAAACTAAAACAACCTTGAATTATGTCTTCACCTTAGCATTGTCATTTTGGTAAATATATAGAAATCTTTCATCTTATTTTGTAAAGACAATCATCCTCATAATAAGAAAAAAAAGAACGAATGCTCAACCATAACACTCCTTGAAGGACAGAGAACTTGTACATTAAAAGAAATAAGAGATTCACAATCGAAACTTTTGAACTGACCGTTCGCATGAGAGCATCAAGGGCATGCTGGGAATCTTTCCCGTCCTCTGTTTCCCTGGCATTGCTTGATGACCGCCCTCTTAGGCCTGAGGGTTTGCTGGCTGTGAGGCCTGCTATAGCCTCATGTTCCAGGATGGCGGGGACTGTGCACGGAGGTGAAACAAACATTGCGTTAGGGACAACTGTATTGCAGGGACTGGACATGAAGGACTACTTGGGGGCAGGACAGACACACAATCACACACAGTGATATCAGGCCATAACCCACTTGGGAAAGGACAGACATACACCTACCAATACTGGGCAGTCTATTTGGACATTGACAGAAGTCTATTTGGGCAAGGAACAAAGTTCTATTTGGACATTGATAGAATCTATTTCGGCATTAAACAAAGTTCTATTTGGACATTGACAGAAGTCTATTTGGGAAAGGAACAAAGTTTGATTTGGACATAGACAAAGAAGTGTATTTGGGCACAAAACAAAGTTCTATTTGGACATTGACAGAAGTCTATTTGGGCACAAAACAAAGTTCTATTTGGACATTAACAGAAGACTATTTGGGCACGAAACTAAGTTCTATTTGGACATTAACAGAAGTCTATTCCGGCACGAAACTAAGTTCTATTTGGAAATTGTCAGAGACCTATTTGGCCACGGACAAATGTCTATTTGGGCAAAGAATAGAGGTCTGTTTGGGCATGGACAGACATTCACCTACCAATACTGGGCTGGATGAGTTCTTCCATCAACTTCATCAAGGCCTGGTAGTTCCACACAGCCAGGTCTGAGAAGACTTGCCTGTACTCTGAGAGGTCAAAGTTCCTAAGACTCTGCTCATTTTGCTTGGGGGTGTTCTCTGTTTGGAATTGCTGAAATAGGTCAGATGAAATAGGTCAGATGAAATAGGTCAGATGAGATGCAAATGAGACACAGCCTTTTTTAACACCGACAAGATGGAGTCAAAAATTATAATTTTTTATTTTCACTACTGCGCAGACCGCCACACATCTTTACAAACACAAATAGGTTTACGCTATTTGCGAAGAAAACATTGATGCTTTATATGATTTGTAATAGTTGATGATATATTAATATCAAATTTAGGTTATTGGACAGTGGGCATTGCTCAAGATCTAGTTTAGAGATATTGATCAAATAAAACTGCGCTAACTTTAAAGCTAGAGCCTTGTGTAAATCATTGCGGTGTCAAAGAAGATTTGTGAAAAATCAAATTTTTGAAAAACAGTGATTTGTTACTGTAATGAATTCAATGCAATATAACAGTAATAACACTGGGTACAAATAAAAATTAGTTTTAATAATGTTATAGACTTGCAAAAAGTCAAAACTTAATCCATAAAATGTTTTATTAAAAACTACAATAATACCCTGAGATGTTTTGTGATGTGTGGTTAGTCTTCACATTGGCGTACGATAGCCACATAAGCATAAAGATAATTAAGTTATTAAAAAGTAAAGGTGAGTTATTTCAGAGTGGAGGGTTTCGCCAAGCAAAATAAAAACTTTTTCTTCTCATCAAGTCCAGCGCTGTCATTTGGCAAAATAAAGACTTTTTTAATTCTAATTAAATATGTGTTTAGCTTCCTCCGGCCTCCATTGCAATTGATACATTAGAACTGCACAACGTATGAGACAAATGGCTCTGCTGCAGATGGCCATAGCTGGTAAGTAAGGGTCGGCGGCAAAGGGAAAAACATTCAAACTGTCAATAGGCGCGACTGTGAACACACATATGTTGAGGTGTGACAGTTCAACGAGTACCAAGCCTCAGTTGAGGTGTGACAGTACAAAAAATAACTGTAAGACATTTCATGTACACAAAATCTTCCATTGACTAGTATACTTACTTTCTCCCCACTGTACTGTTTCAAAGTGTGCAGTAGTCTGCACGTGTTGGCCAGCCACAGGGTTATCCTCTCCAGGTCATCACTGTGTCGCTAGTTAAACAAAATGTTAATAATCCATCAAACAAATGTTAACAATACATCAAACAAATGTTAACAATCTATCAAACAAATGTCAACAGTCAGTTCACCTCTATACATGATAACTTACTAACTTACAATCCCCAAAAGAAATGACCATTTACATCAAATTATGACTACAGGTCCTACAGATTAAAAAAAGAACCAAAAAAAAAGCCACTTAACAGTCATTCCCAAATGAACAGACGTGCCTAATATTAGGTTAACCGGAAAGAGAAGGAGTCTGTAATAAGCCAAGTTAGTTGTACTAAGCTGATTTCATATTAGAGACATACTATTTGTATCTTTCAGCATGTCATGCAGAGCTTCAGATCTCTAAGACATGTAAAACAGTACTGAAATGTTTTGGTTATTTGTATCTTTCAGCATGTCATACAGAGCCTCAGATCTCTAGGACATTAAATACAGTATTGAAAGGTTTTGGCTTGGTATATCTTTCAGCATGTCATACAGAGCCTCAGATCTCCAAGACATTTAGTACAGTACTGAAAGATTTTGGCTTGGCATATCTTTCAGCATGTCATACAGAGCCTCAGATCTCCAAGACATTTAGTACAGTACTGAAAGGTTTTGGCTTGGTATATCTTTCTTAACTAAATTCTTTGACTATTTCCACTGTTCAAGGCCCAAATCCCCTAAGCCGTTTACCAACCTTGACAACTTTTTTGATTCCGTTAATAGTTGAGGTCAAGAGTGACTTGACCTTGTCGTCATCATTAATATAATCCGTGTGCCTCACACACATAAACAAAATGTATGCCGGCAGTCCAGGGATCTGACCGGATGCCAGTTTGGGCTTCAGATCTGAAATACAAATACATTGGCATCTTGAGACACATGACATTACCAGTTTAAACATGTGGTATTTGATGTCAACAGAGCCTTTATGGTGAAAGGGACAATATTAACATTAGACATGATGATGGACAAGTGGTGGGGAGACTGGACAAGTGGTGGGGAGACTGGACAAGTGGTGGGGAGACTGGACAAGTGTTGAGGAGACTGGACAAGTGTGGGGAGACTGGACAAGTGATGAGGAGACTGGACAAGTGTTGAGGAGACTGGACAAGTGGTGGCAGACTGGACAAGTGTTGAGGAGGCTGGACAAGTGATGGGGAGGCTGGACAAGTGGTGGGGAGGCTGGACAAGTGGTGGGGAGACTGAATGATAAGTATGGAGACTGGATAAGTATGGAGATTGGACAAGTATGGAGATTGGACAAGTATGGAGATTAGACAAGTATGGAGATTGGACAAGTTTGGAGACTGGACAAGTATGGAGACTGGACAAGTATGGAGATTGGACAAGTATGGAGACTGGACAAGTGGGGGGCGGACCGGACACACCTGAACATGGCACTCACCCAATACCAGGTTTTTGATCAATGCTCCCTCATCTTCCTTCTTGTACTCCAGCATGCCCATGTACTGACGCTCCCTGTGTAGGACGGTGGCCAGTGCGTCATTGCCTGTCGAGGTCTCTTCGCTCTCCAGCTCGGCAGCTATTTCGGCAGCTGTATCAGGAGAATGGGGAAATAATAATTATTAGCACTTTTAAAAAGTTGTTCTTGTTGTTGGGGAAGGGGATCACCTAAATTGTCAATACTGTTTATACAAGCTTCACAATTATTATCAGTAAGTTAGAGAAAAGTGTCCAGTGTATTTTTGTTTCACGTGGCCATCAGTAGTTAAAGGTTATCTCTGCTCAAGTGTATCATATTTCTTTATTTTAAAAAAAAAGGGGGGGGGGGGGGGGGAGGGGGCAGAAAGGCATTAATGCAAGAAAATATTGTGAATATAATTTACAAAATTGATGAGTTAAAATAAAACTAGCAATAAGACTAATATTTACACCCTAGGGCTAAAATAGTCTGTTATATTACATGAAGCATCGTTATATTACATGAAGCATCGTTATATTACATGAAGCATCGTTGTATTACATGAAGCATCGTTATATTACATGAAGCATCGTTATATTACATGAAGCATCGTTGTATTACATGAAATATTCTGTTATGTTGCATGAAGTACCGTATTTTACGGACTATAAGACGTTTTTTTTTCCTCGAAGAAACATTGCTTCCAAAATTCAGGTGCGTCTTTACTCAAAATTAATATAAAAATGGTAAAAACGTTATTTTAAAAAATAATTGCTTAAAAATTAAGGTGCGTCTTATAGTCCGTAGAGTCTTATAGTCCATAAAATACAGTATTCAATCGCAAAGGAAGACAACATTTAAACCAAAACAAATTGCAGTTTGGCTTTAAACAATCAGTCAAAATACAGTAAAACAAATAGACCACAGGTGAGGACGTAAAGCAACATGATAAGGAGGGAATGTGGAGAAAAACAGCTGAGCAAGGAAACCTGAGCTATCTACTTGTCCATATTACAATGGTAGCCATAGTATTACAGTTAATTAAGGTGAGGCTGATCAATATGAATCTGTTGGTCTTCTGTGTATCAAAATGATCTGTAGGTCTTCTGTGTATCAAAATGATCTGTAGGTCTTCTGTGTATCAAAATGAACTGTTGGTCTTCTGTGTATCAAAATGAACTGTTGGTCTTCTGTGTATCAAAATGAACTGTTGGTCTTCTGTGTATCAAAATGAATTGTTGGTCTTCTGTGTATCACAATTAACTATTGATTTTCTGTGTATCAAAATGAACTGTTGGTCTTCTGTGGATCATAACTGCACACATCATGTCATAGATGTATCAGTGGTGTGCAACCCTTGGGTAACTGTTGGCATGAGTTGGGTGATGGGGTGGGTGGTGGGGGGGGTCTTCACAATAAAATAATTATTCCCTGGAGTTGCATCCATAAACAATGTTGGGCACCGCTGGTATACATCACAGTCACAGACAACACCAACCTACAGTGATTCTCATGCAGAATCATTAATGATAATGAAACAAGGAGAGAGTGAGGGGGGGAGCATTAAGGTGGGCTCACCCTGGGTCATCTGCATGCACTGTGTTAACCCACTTAAAGTAATCTCTCCCCCCCCCCCCCCACCCCCAATGAAAGAAAGAGAAACTTTCTCTTAATATGCATGTCATGCTTTTCAGAATATTTATTTCTCACAGTTTAAGAATGGGGACCCCACACTACAGGCCCACTAGGGGATCCTAACTGGGCCAGCCTAGCCACCGTACTGGTACCAGGGTAGCAGTAACAAAAATTTTGAACAGGACATTGACATATATTTAGCCAAAAGCAGGCCATGTACTTCCCATTGAAATGATAATAGCTTTAATATTGATTGATTTAATATTCATGTTCAAAATATTTTTCTTTTCAGCAAATAAGATATGTGTTGTTGTCCTTAGGAGTACATTGTTATTTTTTTTAAAGTCCGGCTCCCTACAATGTCTGTGGGACAGTGAACCTGCCTCCCTGCTTCAAAATTTTGAGGTCCCCTGGTTTTAGGTGTGACACACCTGAGAAAAATCCCTTTTTTAAAAAATGTGATATTTAAAAACAGCTGAACACTAAATCTATGATTAACACAAGACAGCCAAATGACACCAAATGACACTTTGACGAATTTCTAAATGACACCAAAGAGGAAAAAAAGTCTACGAATGACACTGAGGAAACTAAAAGAAAAGCACCCCACAGTGACACGGATGAGCAGACAGACACAAGGCAGTACCCAGATCAGAGTTGACAGACATGGATGGTCTGACCCAGTTCCATTTGTCTGGCCAGCCTTGGGGCAGCAAGATGAGGGGAAGGTAAGAGATTGGTGTTTAAAGATGCAATGGCATAGCATTCCTTACAATAATTAGTCATGGACAAAAAAAATATTCACCCTTTCTTTGTTGTCTATCAAATAAGCTTCAATTGATTCTTCAAATATTTGAATAAACTTGTTTACAGATTTCTGTGTGCCTCAATGGCATGCTAGAACTGTCTACATCAAGAACATTTGTCTGGCTACACGATTTGGGTGCAGAGGATGTTTTAAACAATTTCAGCTCATGTATAAAAATAACTCAATATACTTTAATACAGTATTAGTTGTGTTCAGAAAATGCATAGTGTCCTGTGTTGGTGGAATCTAGGAATAGTTTATTGATCCATTGCAAATGTCAGATGAGGGGATTAGAGACCTGTTTGGATACATAGTGTCGTGTAATAGACCCTGAAATGTGTCAAGGAGAGGCTGTTTGGATACATAGTGTCGTGTAATAGACCCTGAAATGTGTCAAGGAAAGACTGTTTGGATACATAGTGTCGTGTAATATACCCTGAAATGTGTCAAGGAAAGACTGTTTGGATACATAGTGTCGTGTAATATACCCTGAAATGTGTCAAGGAAAGACTGTTTGGATACATAGTGTCGTGTAATAGACCCTGAAATGTGTCAAGGAAAAACTGTTTTGATACATAGTGTCATGTAATAGACCCTGAAATGTGTCAAGGAAAAACTGTTTGGATACATAGTGTCGTGTAATAGACCCTGAAATGTGTCAAGGAAAGACTGTTTGGATACATAGTGTCGTGTAATAGACCCTGAAATGTGTCAAGGAAAAACTGTTTGGATACATAGTGTAGTGTAATAGACCCTGAAATGTGTCAAGGAAAAACTGTTTGGATACATAGTGTAGTGTAATAGACCTTGAAATGTTTCAAGGAAAGACTGTTTGGATACATAGTGTAGTGTAATAGACCCTGAAATGTGTCAAGGAAAGACTGTTTGGATACATAGTGTAGTGTAATAGACCTTGAAATGTGTGAAGGAGAGGCTGTTTGGATACATAGCGTAGTGTAATAGACCCTGAAATGTGTAAAGGAAAGACTGTTTGGATACATAGTGTAGTGTAATAGACCTTGAAATGTGTCAAGGAGAGGCTGTTTGGATACATAGTGTAGTGTAATAGACCCTGAAATGTGTCAAGGAAAGACTGTTTGGATACATAGTGTAGTGTAATAGACCCTGAAATGTGTCAAGGAAAGACTGTTTGGATACATAGTGTAGTTTAATAGACCCTGAAATGTGTCAAGGAAAGACTGTTTGGATACATAGTGTAGTGTAATAGACCTTGAAATGTGTCAAGGAGAGGCTGTTTGGATACATAGTGTAGTGTAATAGACCCTGAAATGTTTCAAGGAGAGGCTGTTTGGATACATAGTGTAGTGTAATAGACCCTGAAATGTGTCAAGGAAAGACTGTTTGGATACATAGTGTCGTGTAATAGACCCTGAAATGTGTGAAGGAGAGGCTGTTTGGATACATAGTGTAGTGTAATGGACCCTGAAATGTGTCAAGGAAAGGCTTTGACATCAGAACTGGATGAGTCAGCTGGTCTTGGTGCAGAAGGCTGTAGTTTCTTACACATCTGGGGGTCTTCCCCAGAGATAAAATGAAGCTTAGTTTTGTCACAGCCCAGTGACTTACAGCCCCAGTAAGGGCAAGGGTTTATGGGGTATAACAAATTACAATGTAATGTGTTACTGATGTACACTATAGGAGCGAGAGAACTTTCTTTCTTTTGGCATACTGGACAAGTCAAAGAGTTGTTTACTGTATGTCACAACACACATGTGTATGTCACAACATACATGTGTAGTAGCACGGAATTGGCTACAGACAACCTGTGTATGGCAGGTGTATTTATAAATGCTCGACATGCTTCTTAAGCTGTGCTGCAATAATACATTGTGAAAACATTATAGTGCAGGGATTCTCACTTATGAACAAGAAATGCCTGGTGCGGGTATTTTATACATAACAGTTGTGTAGTATGGACATTGCCAAATGTAACAAAATGTGTTCCACATAAGCAATTAAATAAAATTTTTCAGTTTAAGGTATACCATTTTTTTTTTGTTTCTTTTATTTCATCTCTGTGTACCATACTTTGAGAATCACTGGTGTAAGAGTTTGCTTAGCGCACTAAGAGTATTTCTTAAATGAGTCCTTATATAAAACGCATTTTATTGCAAAAAAAATATTATTAGAAAGATTGTTCCACAGTTTTTACCTTCACCATCTTTCAACTTCTTGGCGTACACCTTCAACATCTTCTTGAGTTTCCTGATCTGGTCCGTCTGCTTGTCTATGGACTCTCGCAGATCCTGGGAATGAGATACACCAATGTCAGTCAACATGGCAGAAGAGCCAATTAACTCAAGCATTTCTATTTTTTACGCATGTCTAATCACACAGAGGGCGATAGCTCTACTAATATTAACATAGGTGGAGTGACCGTTCATCGAACACACATTTTTAGGTAGGGAAAAATGAGAAAAATTGCATTATCCATATAAAATGTACCTATTAAAGAAATTGTGAAATAATCTGAAAAACAATTTAGAATAATATTACAAAATTTATGACATGAATTGTATGAGTTTATGGCTGTTAAGTAATACTAATCTATTAATATCCATCATGAATTCTTTATAGTCAACAAAAATTATTCTCTGAGGAAATACACACAACTGGCCTAATTTTGTATCAATCGAGAATGCTGATTACTGGGCTTCCTAACCATCCTTTATGACGAGTTCAATTTTTTACATAATAATATAAGATATGTTTGGACACAATGCTTTAGCTAAGACTGACTTTGTTAATGATGACTTTGTTAATGATGACTCTGTTAATGATGGCTTTGTTAATGATGGCTTTGTTAATGATGACTCTGTTAATGATGACTCTGTTAATGATGACTCTGTTAATGATGGCTCTGTTAATGATGGCTCTGTTAATGATGACTTTGTTAATGATGGCTCTGTTAATGATGACTCTGTTAATGATGACTCTGTTAATGATGACTCTGTTAATGATGAATCTGTTAATGATGACTCTGTTAATGATGGCTTTGTTAATGATGACTCTGTTAATGATGGCTTTGTTAATGATGACTCTGTTAATGATGGCTCTGTTAATAATGACTCTGTTAATGATGAATCTGTTAATGATGGCTTTGTTAATGATGACTCTGTTAATGATGACTCTGTTAATGATGACTTTGTTAATGATGGCTTTGTTAATGATGACTCTGTTAATGATGACTTTGTTAATGATGACTCTGTTAATGATGACTCTGTTAATGATGACTCTGTTAATGATGGCTCTGTTAATGATGGCTCTATTAATGATGACTTTGTCAATGATGAGCCCCATCAATGATAAACTATCCATGACATTGGAATCAGCTGGAAACCTAAACCTCTCTTTGGTGCTTAACCTTTTTGAACTGGTTAACTCCCATGAGCTGGTGGGAGCGGCTGGGCGATTCTTTCGTGATGGCCACGAGCCGCTGGTAGCGCCAATGGTAGTATAGTAGTAAATGTGACCTAGATTTAATTCGGCCACAGCCGGGTTTTTCAATCTGGTAGCTAATCAGTTAATAAGTACCCAAACCGATTCAAGAGCTGGTTGAAAAGATAAAAAAAGATATCACCATAGATCAGTACTCACCAGATTTTCTGAGGTAAGTCTGGTTATTTCATGTTGCATTGTTGCCTCTATCCTGGCCTCAGGGCCCAAATTGAGGCTCTGCAAAAGGGCAAAACAATAAACATATTTGTTAATGCCATTTTTTGCACATATAATGGATATTAGCAGGCATTTGTAAAAAGCCAGAATATGGAAGTAATAAACAGAAGTTTTAAAAAAATGAATTTTTTGTCAGTTTCTCCAAAAGGGATCTAAAAATTACAACTCGCCCATACATTAACCTTTCTTAGGAAACAAACTAGAAAAGGAGTATATTTTCATAGTTTGGGCATAAAAAAAACAGGAAAATGAAGTATGAATTAATTCTTTATCAAACTGAAGATTTCAAGAGTACGTTTATAATAAATGAACACTATAAAAAAAAATTCATTGTTTGCAACGTATGACACAGGTAACAAACATGCTGACAAACTAATGTTATCCAGTTAAGGGAATTAAGAACTTGAGGAAGTGTGAGTTATTTCCCCTCCTTAATTTAAAAGATAATCAGAAATATGTTGTTTATTTCCTGAACTTGGGTTAGAGACTTCCTCCATGTTGGCCACTCCCCTTGCTAGCAGACCTTCTGTTCAGCAAACTTTAAACTACTTTGCCATGCAGTAAACTATTGTCAAGATGCATATGAGCAAGCCTTAATATTATAATTACTATTGGAAACCTGTCCAATTACTCAAATTGCAATTTTTTTTTTTTTTAAACTGCATTTTAAATCATCAAATGAATTGAACTTTAGAGAAACATTATATTTTCTAACAACCATTATTAATAAATGAATATGCAAATAAGAGTGATATAAAGTACATAAGTGAGACCTAACTGATCACAGGTTTAGACTACTTAAAGTAAAGAATGGGGTTTAAGAACAGAGTTAGAGAAAAATGTAAAATGTTTCCTTAAAAAAAAAATTAGTTATTTATAAAAACATAAAGAGGCTGAAGGCTACAGCATGGGAATTTTTCATTTTAAAATATTTTTTGTGTTTGATAAGGGTTAAAACCTCGACTGTGTTATTTACTGAAGGGAAATGTTAAATCACAGAAACTTTCATACTGTTGAGGCGTCATTGTTGTATTAATGTCAAACTGGTGGCCAGACACTGAATTATTGAAAAACATGATCAGAGTACATGCATGCCAGTCTATGTGTGTGAGTGAGTGGGAATATGCATATGTTTGACCAGGGCTGACAAATCGAGCTAGGGTAAAGAGTTTCTATTATAACATAAACTCTTGGAGAGTTCAATTCTTTTGGTGACATATCCATCTAACATTTAACTCATGTTAAACGCATGAACCCTCAACTACAAGAGTGGGTGTCCTGTGTCAGGATCATAGAGAACTTGTCTGAAAATATAGTCATTGTGTCTAGTGTATGTTACTGTGACAAAATCATGTTTTTTTTGTGTGTAAATTAATGGTTTGGAGGTGACCTGACCTCTGAAGATCTAGAGGTCAACCAGACACCAGAGTGCTCAGGCTTTACTCTCTCCATGCCAGTATAGCTCTTCTACCAGCAACCGTCTCTGTCCATGCCAGTATAGCTCTTCTACCAGCAACCGTCTCTGTCCATGCCAGTATAGCTCTTCTACCAGCAACCGTCTCTGTCCATGCCAGTAAAGCTCTTCTACCAGCAACCGTTTCTGTCCATGCCAGTAAAGCTCTTCTACCAGCAACCGTCTCTGTCCATGCCAGTATAGCTCTTCTACCAGCAAACGTGCCAGTTGTATGTGTCTATTCTGTCATGCCAGTATTCACATGTGTCTCTGTCCATGCCAGTAAAGCTCTTCTACCAGCAACCGTTTCTGTCCATGCCAGTATAGCTCTTCTACCAGCAACCGTCTCTGTCCATGCCAGTAAAGCTCTTCTACCAGCAACCATGCCAGTATTATGTGTCTCTATTCTATCATGCCAGTATTCACATGTGTCTCTGTCCATGCCAGTATAGCTCTTCTACCAGCAAACGTGCCAGTATTATGTGTCTCTATTCTATCATGCCAGTATTCACATGTGTCTCTCTCCATGCCAGTAATCACGTGTCTCGATTCTGTACATACATGCCCATGTGTCTCTACTGTGTCAATGCCAATTCATATGTGGTCTACTTCTGTCAATGCCAGCAGGCCAGACGGTCACTGGATCAAGTATTTTAATGCTATGGGTTAAATAACTATTTGTTAACGAGACCAGTGCTTCTAAAATATTTTTTACAAAGACAGCTCCGACCCATTTCTCATAATTTGTCCCTGGTGTAAAAGTTTCAGAAACACTGGGGCGTATTATTGTCAGGGTTGAGAGCATGCCACTATTGCCTAGAGCCCAAACTGACTTAGTTTACAGGCAACAGAGAGTTATCTGGTTAAATGTGTTGGCATTCGTTGTAAGGACTGAAAGGTTGGATTACCTACATTGTTTTTGCGCCGAAGCTGAAATTGGTAGGGTTCATTAAATCAGAGACAAGAAACAGGTGAATGCATCATCAAGTCTGAGACAGCATTTAACAGCAAGATCTCACGTCTGAGACAGCAGTTAACAGCAAGATCTCACGTCTGAGACAGCAGTTAACAGCAAGATCTCACGTCTGAGACAGCAGTTAACAGCAAGATCTCACGTCTGAGACAGCAGTTAACAGCAAGATCTCAAGTCTGAGACAGCAGTTAACAGCAAGATCTCACGTCTGAGACAGCAGTTAACAGCAAGATCTCAAGTCTGAGACAGCAGTTAACAGCAAGATCTCAAGTCTGAGACAGAAGTTAACAGCAAGATCTCAAGTCTGAGACAGCAGTTAACAGCAAGATCTCAAGTCTGAGACAGCAGTTAACAGCAAGATCTCACATCTGAGACAGCAGTTAACAGCAAGATCTCAAGTCTGAGACAGCAGTTAACAGCAAGATCTCAAGTCTGAGACAGCAGTTAACAGCAAGATTTCAAGTCTGAGACAGAAGTTAACAGCAAGATCTCAAGTCTGAGACAGCAGTTAACAGCAAGATCTCAAGTCTGAGACAGCAGTTAACAGCAAGATCTCACGTCTGAGACAGCAGTTAACAGCAAGATCTCACGTCTGAGACAGCAGTTAACAGCAAGATCTCAAGTCTGAGACAGCAGTTAACAGCAAGATCTGAAGTCTGAGACAGCAGTTAACAGCAAGATCTCAAGTCTGAGACAGCAGTTAACAGCAAGATCTCAAGTCTGAGACATAAGTTAACAGCAAGATCTCAAGTCTGAGACAGAAGTTAACAGCAAGATCTCACATCTGAGACAGAAGTTAATAGCAAGATCTCAAGTCTGAGACAGAAGTTCACAGCAAGATCTCACGTCTGAGACAGCAGTTAACAGCAAGATCTCACGTCTGAGACAGCAGTTAACAGCAAGATCTCACGTCTGAGACAGCAGTTAACAGCAAAATCTCATTCTAAGAGATAATGTGTTTCTCCAACCCCCCCCCCCCAGTCTGAGACAATATTCGCACCACGACAATCTGACACAATCTGACGGCTCAGATGCTTGGACTAAACCACAAAGCAGTGCTTCTATGTGATTTTTAAAAAAAAAGTTCAAGGGCTTGTTACCGTTATGTAATGTTAAATCTTTTAATGTAATTTTTTGTAAGTTTGACAACAGTGTGTCTTAACATCACTTGAGGCTCTAACTCAGTGGTTCAACCTTCCTAATGCCACGACCCTTTAATACAGTTCCTCTAGTTGTGGCGACCCCCCCACCATAAATTATTTTCGTCGCTACTTCATAAATATGTGCTTTCCAGTGTTCTTATGCGACCCCTGTGTAAGGGTCTTTGAACCCCAAAGGGGTCATGACCCACAGGTTGAGAACCGCAGATCTCACTGAATATATATATATATTTTTTTTTTAAATGATAAGACTATATAAGGAAAATATGGGGATTTTAAAAAAAACAAAAAAAACACAAGAAATCCAAGATATCCCTGAACAACGACATCTAGATGGTAGGACCTGGTCCTAAATGCTCCAATTATTACCTGACTTATTATCTTCTGGTGTCTGTCGTTCTCTTTCTTAAGTTCATTAAAGTCAGCGGTCCACTGTTTCTCTTTCTTCTTCATTTCTTTCTCTGTTTTCTCCAGCTGGGTCTGTAGAAGTCTGAGGATATAACACGGGCCATTAGTTGTTTAATTAACTTCAGTTGGACCTGTAGTTGTCTGTGGATATAACATGGATAATCAATTGTTATGCTGACTTCAGTTAATCTCTGCAGGAACACAAAACAGAGACCCAAAAAAAACCAAAGAAAATCAACATGGTTTTATGTCCATATTTTCTTTCAGAATGCACAAATGTCAGGAGCTCATTGTTTAGTGCTAGAAACTTTTAAACAATGACAAACCAATAACTAATAATCAATAAATGGTAACCTTTTGGAAGGGAGGGAGGCAGCCCAGATGTGCCGCTGATCAATATTTTAACTGGGATGTCAAATAAATTACTCCTGCAAATCAATCAATCAATCCAGTAATCAATAAATATTGTGCTCTTTATTACACCGAATCTGTGCAATTTATTAAGGCCGGACAGTGAAAATAATAGATACATTTCTTCCAAAAGTGAGGTGGGGAGAGACGGAGAAGACCAAATGAGAAGTGTGTAAAATGCAATATAGAAAGTACAAGCCATTGACCTTATTTTTGTTTTTTTGTAACAGCTAGCAGCAAAAGCTTTGGTTTTCCCTGCTCATGATTGTACATACTGACGTATGCATTGATTCTTAGTAATTACTACCAGTGTTGTTGATTAAAGCATCATAACATAATTATAGTTTGACTTTATCTTTGTATCCAGGTGAAGGGTCAGAAAGAAGAGTTGTTTAGGCATAACAGAAGTATTTTTATACATTTGAGGTGACTACAGTTTAAACGTTTAGTATCGTTGCTTGGCCATGGATTGGGACTACGTTGGCACCTATGGATGACAAGCCACGGCGGTGGTACCAAATTCATACTTACTGTATCTTGAACAGATAGTCATTCCTGGCAAACCCACAGTTTTTACACATGCCAGGTTGGCTGGTGGACAACAAGCTGGCAATGTTGGGCAAGCTGTTGCCTCTCTGAATTGGGAAGCGCTTGTAGACGTAACCGTCGGACGCGTCGTCCACGTACGTCGAGTACCCTTCCGGGGGGGACAGCATGACACTTGAGGTAGATAAAAGGTTCTCCATGCTGGAAGAGAGGTAAGGCGAGGTGGTGCTCAAAGGGCTTTGGGAAACGTTTTTCACATGGTTTCTGCCCAGAGGAAGGGACGCCGATCTGGACAAACCATGGTTGTAAGGCGTCCTTATATCAGTGATGGGCGATGGCTGGCGGTACGATGCAGAGTTACCGGGTGTGAACGTTTGGTTGCCAGTGGATGAGTTAAATGAGTTCTGGGACTGGTAGGATTTCCTTTGCTGCTTGGGACTGCTTTGCAAAGCCGGGTCAAACTCTGCGGGGAACTGCTGGCCACGAGAGTTTGATGGATCGGAAGATGCCGGATGGCCGGATCTGGCATGCTGGGATTTGAACGGTAATGCGGGTGAAGGCGCCGGGGGTATTTTGTCAACTCCGTCGTGATTATGTATGAAGTATTTGGATAGACCGGGTATACCCCCGACCTTTGGAGTCACTGAATAGCTTTCCGAGTCTTCGTCATTGACCGAACTGCCCAGGCTTGAGCCCAGTGGCCCGCCCATGGAGAAGAACTTGCTGACGTTATTGTTGATCTCTTCCCTCAGGTTTCTGGGGGGAGACTCGAACTCTTCACCCTCCGAGTCATCCGCTTCTTCGTTCTCAGAGTGCGGAGAATGTTTATGAAAGTTACGAGACTCCCTGACCCAAGATTTTGTTTGCCTGTAGTAAGGATTCGGACCCCTTTCTGGATCGTAGTGCTGACCACTTCCCGAACCTGGGCCCTTACCAAGACCGGCACGTGGTGTGCGGTCCAGATCATGATGACCTTCACCTCGGTCCATGTCATTATCGCTGAGTGTATCATCGCCGTCCTCTCCTTCCACCTCGCTGTCCCCCAGCATCCCCGCGGTGAAGTCAAGCATGTAAGGGTTGCTGCCTCCCCTGCTCAGCACATTCAGATCCACACCTCCATCGTCATCGCTGATCTCAAAATTCACATCCTCGTCTTTGAAATCCTCAAGATCATCGTCGTCGTCCTCCTGCGCCAAAAAGCTGGCAAAGTCATCGGCTTCGATAACAGTTCGGTGACTGGTAATGCTCTCGTGTGACCGATTGTGTGTCCCACCATCACCCACATCATCATCGCCCTCTTCTTGGACTCCACCATCCACATGCGATGGGTTTTCCCCATTGGGAAGTTGACTCTCGCCAACTGTACCAGATTGGAAATCCATCCTCTTTTTTATTTCCTGCCTTCCGATGCTTCAATATCCATCGTGCCCTTCAGCTTGTCCAGTACCATCGAGATCTGATGACCTTGACACAGAAGGTCTCCACAAGACCTTCCATGGCTCGGTTTCCTCTGTGCCACCTCTCTGCACTTCTGTTTTTATTAACCTTAAACAGTTTCAACAACATTTGTTTCAACACTTCATTATCTACAGAATACGCCACTAAAGAAACAACTGTTTGTTGTATTTATTGTACTTTAATCAATGTCCACAAGAACCTGAATTGAATTGGTATATGTAGCAGTATAAACACATTTCATGCAATAAGATATCCAGATGTACACACTTGTGTAGCAGTTAAAACACATTTCATGAAATAAGATATCCAGATTTACACACTTGTGTAGCAGTTAAAACACATTTCCGGCACTAAGATATCCAGATTTACACACTTGTGTAGCAGTTAAAACACATTTCAGGCACTAAGATATCCAGATTTACACACCTGTGTAGCAGTATAAACACATTTCAGACAATAAGATATCCAGATACACTTGTGTAGCAGTATAAACATATTTCAGACAATAAGATAACCAGATTTACACACTTGTGTAGCAGTATAAACACATTTCAGACAATATATTCATCAGCCACCAGACATAAAATAGAAAGGACGCTGAATACACTATTTTTACCAGGAGGAAGAAACGGTTGTATGGGAGATAGAACTTTAATATAAGCCTCCTCAGAATCAATTGTTGGTACAACTTTTGTCTCCTACCCATGGGATAACTTAAGTCATTGGCCGAACGCTAGGGAATATTTGTACAAAGTAGCAAGAACAGCTATTTCAATGGGGATTTTAAAACTGCTTCTGAGAGATAAACAACTTATGACAACAGGCCTTATCTAAAGAATTTACCCAAGACACACTAGAATTTACCCAAGAAACCTTATAGAATTTACCCATGACACCCTATAGAATTTATCCAAGAAACACCATATAATTTACCCAAGACACCCAATAGAATTTACCCAAGACACCCTAAAGAATTTACCCAAGACACACTATAGAATTTACACAAGACACACTATAGGATTTACCTTAGACACCCGTAATTTTTCAATCTACTAATAAAATCCTCAATTTCCGAACTAACATCAAATATTTGAAGTGAAGATCCCTGTCGTGCCATAGCATGACTGTACCCCTGTGTACCTTACCATGAAGAGACGAGACACATTTTTTCTGATTTAATTTTAAGAGATGTATTTGCTTTAACAAGATGGCTTCCCCTTCATTGTGTGCTACGTCCCCTTCACTGTGTGCTACGTCCCTTTCACTGTGTGCTACGTCCCCTTCATTGTGTGCTACGTCCCTTTCATTGTGTGCTACGTCCCCTTCACTGTGTGCTACGTCCCCTTCACTGTGTGCTACGTCCCCTTCACTGTTTGCTACGTCCACTTCATTGTGTGCTACGTCCCCTTCATTGTGTGCTACGTCCCCTTCATTGTGTGCTACGTCCCCTTCATTGTGTGCTACGTCCCCTTCATTGTGTGCTACGTCCCCTTCATTGTGTGCTACGTCCCCTTCATTGTGTGCTACGTTGCCTTCACTGATATTTGAAGAGCCCAGCTTGAGGCTATGTTAAACTTCTAAGGACATTCTGCATCACAGGAAGTTAAAATAAGCTTTTTAGGACTGTCTCCAAAGCAGGAAGCTATGGTAAACCTCTTAAACAGTCTACACGACAAGAAGCTATGGTTTATTTCTTAGAACAGTCTACATGACAGGAAGCTATGGTTTATTTCTTAGGACATTCTACATGGCAGGAAGCTATGGTTTATTTCTTAGGACATTCTACATGGCAGGAAGCTATGGTTTATTTCTTAGGACATTCTACATGGCAGGAAGCTATGGTTTATTTCTTAGGACATTCTACATGGCAGGAAGCTATGGTTTATTTCTTAGGACATTCTACATGACGGGAAGCTATGGTTTATTTCTTAGGACATTCTACATGACGGGAAGCTATGGTTTATTTCTCAGGACATTCTACATGACAGGAAACTATGGTTTATTTCTTAGGACATTCTTCCTGGCAGGAAGCTATGGTTTATTTCTTAAAACAGTCTACATGACAGGAAGCTATAGTAAACGTTTTAGGACAGTCTACATGACAAGAAGCAAAGGTAAACATTTTGGGCCGTTTGCAATAGCCATCTCCTGACGAACGAAATTGGTTTAACCCATTTGACCAGCCATCAAGGGGAGACCAGATGAATAACTTTCACCCCCAAGAACAGACAACACCGGCAAAACACCAAGTGACTCAACCAGTTTAAAAACAGTAGGACAAAGCTATTCATTGTTGACTTGAATTACCCAAAGACACGTTAACAGGGGAGTGGGGGAATTGGATGGATGAAACCCAACACCAACACAAATACATCAGTTCCGGGTGCAAATGGGAAAAAAGGGTGGGGGGGGGGGACCTATGACAGACAATTGGAATTAAACTACCTATCAACTCCAAACGGGTGTTGCTACTATCAACCCCTACATGTGTTTCTACAATCAACCCCATCATGTATAGCTTCTATTGAACACTCCTCCAAACCAAGTGCACACGCATTTCCCGCAGTAGCTACGATAGCCTTAAGAAACCATGTGGCTTAACAGTACGACATCCATCTCAAAAGTATGACATCCATCTCCAAAGTACGACAGTCGTCTCAACAGTACGACATCCATCTCAACAGTACGACATCCATCTCAACAGTACGACATCCATCTCAACAGTACGACATCCATCTCAACAGTACGCCATCCATCTCAACAGTACGACATCAATCTCAACAGTACGACATCCATCTCAACAGTACGACATCCATCTCAACAGTACGACATCCATCTCAACAGTACGACATCCATCTCAACAGTACGACAGCCATCTCAACAGTACGACATCCATCTCAACAGTACGACATCCATCTCAACAGTACGACATCCATCTCAACAGTACGACATCCATCTCAACAGTACGACATCCATCTCAACAGTATGACATCCATCTCAACAGTACGACATCCATCTCAACAGTACGACATCCATCTCAACAGTACGACAGCCATCTCAACAGTACGGCAGCAATCTTAACAGAATGACATCCATCTCAACAGTACGACATCCATCTCAACAGTACGGCAGCCAGTTCAACAGTACGACAGACATCTCAAGAGTATGACGACCAGCACAACAGTATGACAGCCATCTCAACAGTACGACGACCAGCACAACAGTATGACAGCCATCTCAACAGTATGACATCCATCTCAACAGTATGACATCCATCTCAACAGTATGACATCCATCTCAACAGTACGACATCCATCTCAACAGTACGACATCCATCTCAACAGTACGACGACCAGCACAACAGTATGACATCCATCTCAACAGTACGACGACCAGCACAACAGTATGACAGCCATCTCAACAGTACGACGACCAGCACAACAGTATGACAGCCATCTCAACAGTACGACGACCAGCACAACAGTATGACAGCCATCTCAACAGTACGACGACCAGCACAACAGTATGACAGCCATCTCAACAGTACGACGACCAGCACAACAGTATGACAGCCATCTCAACAGTACGACGACCAGCACAACAGTACGACATCCATCTCAACAGTACGACGACCAGCACAACAGTACGACATCCATCTCAACAGTACGACGACCAGCACAACTGTACGACGACCAGCACAACAGTACGACGACCAGCACAACAGTACGACGACCAGCACAACAGTACGACGACCAGCACAACAGTACGACGACCAGCACAACAGTACGACGACCAGCAAAACAGTACGACATCCATCTCAACAGTACGACGACCAGCACAACAGTACGACATCCATCTCAACAGTACGACGACCAGCACAACAGTACGACATCCCTCTCAACAGTACGACGACCAGCACAACAGTACGACATCCATCTCAACAGTATGACATCCATCTCAACAGTACGACACACATCTCAACAGTATGACATCCATCTCAACAGTATGACATCCATCTCAACAGTATGACATCCATCTCAACAGTATGACATCCATCTCAACAGTATGACATCCATCTCAACAGTACGACGACCAGCACAAAACGACGACCAGAGACATCACATACAATAACATGGCCAGGCGGCTTAGGACCAGATCGGCACTCATCAAATAATTCCTCCAGGGCGGGGCGTGCTATGAACAAAATTTTCAGAACCATGTTTCGGGAGGGTGGCTCTCTGATACAAATGACGGGGTGCCCCCCCCCCCCCCGGTGCCTAAACTAAACGGCCAAGACCGCGCATCCGCCATCGGCCACAGCAACGCACGCTGGGCGATAATTCCAATAAAAAAAACAATAATACACTGGGGGGACCAATGAGTGGAATCACACCAATAATACACTGGGGACCAATTAGTGGACTCATACCAATAATACACTGGGGACCAATGAGTGGAATCATACCAATAATACACTGGGGACCAACGAGTGGACTCATACCAATAATACACTGGGGACCAATGAGTGGACTCATATCAATAATACACTGGGGACCAATGAGTGGAATCACACCAATAATTTAATACACAGGGGACAAATGAGTGGACTCATACCAATAATACACTGGGGCTTAATGAGTGGACTCATACCAATAATACACTGGGGACCAATGAGTGGAATCATACCAATAATGCACTGGGGACCAATGAGTGGACTGATACCAATAATACACTGGGGACCAACGAGTGGACACACCAATAATACACTGGGGACCAACGAGTGGACTCACGCCAATAATACACTGGGGACCAACGAGTGGACTCACACCAATAATACACTGGGGACCAATGAGTAGAATCACAGCAATAATACACTGGGGACCAACGAGTGGACTCATACCAATAATACACTGGGGACCAACGAGTGGACTCACACCAATAATACACTGGGGACCAACGAGTGGACTCACACCGCAATTAGATGGCTGGATGACAAGTCGCGGAACAGAAGATAAAACAATGGCGGGTTCCAAGTGGGGGCGGACACATTCCATCCCCGTCATTTCACAAAAACCTACTAGCCTCCCTCCCTTCCCCCGGCCGCAAAAGATATATGATTCTAAGAAAGTTTAAAAAAAAAATAATATTTTTTTTGCATTGAAACAAGCAGGACAATAACATTTGCTGCCCCCCTGATGTTAATTTCGGTAACAACCATTCCAGCTGAGGACGAATCGTTTTCGTGAGACAAGAGTTATGTATGAATCGGCTACCGGTCCTCATTCTGTCTGCGTGCCTCGGGGCCAAAGCAGGATGCCCAGACATTGAAAAATGTTCTAATCTCTCCCCCACCCCAACCACAAAAAGTGTGGGGGTGGGGGTCCTCTCCCCCTCTAAGCTCCTATAAAACGAATGTGGCACCGTTGAACTATTTGGACACTGGATCTCAAGCCCCACCAAGACAACACACATCATCAACTCAAGCCCTGCCCAGCCGGCACACATCATCAACTCAAGCCCCGCCCAGCCGGCACACATCATCAACTCAAGCCCCGCCCAGCCGGCACACATCATCAACTCAAGCCACGCCCAGCCTGCACACATCATCAACTCAAGCCCCGCCCAGCCGGCACACATTATCCCACCCAAGCAGACACGAGGACACACATCGCATCCACTCATATCACCATAAAAGCCATCTGTTTCTTTATTATATGATATCGTTTTGGTTTAATTTGTGTTTTTTCTCACTGGTTTGGCTTAGTTAATCAATTGTGTTGTGTGGCCTAGGAGCAGTTCGTGCAACGACTACCGCATCCCGATCTGTGGCTCGTAAGCAGACAGGGACATGTATGCATTTTCGGACATAAAAGATTTTTTTGTCCTCCAAGGATTTGTTAAAGGTCGATTACCACATAGCCTATTTTGGTTTAAGGTAGCACCATTATAGCCACAGATAGCATCAACATAACAGTTACAATGTCTGTTACGGTAAAGGTAGCGTATATGTGGCAGTACATACTTTTTAAGTTACGGTAAAGCTGGACTCAATAACAGAGGTTATCTTTCTATCAAACAGAATTGACGTATGTGAGCTGGCTTGGAATGGGAACAAAAACCAAATGAGAGAAACACATTCAATGGCAACACATACATTATTTTAATTTATAATGTTGATCTATTTTTTTATCAGATCAGTAAAGGAAACTTTTTGCCATCACTTCAGTTGTTGAAGGACTTTTGCCAGCACTTCCGTTGTTGAAGGACTTTTGCCAGCACTTCCGTTGTTGAAGGACTTTTGCCAGCACTTCCGTTTTTGAAGGACTTTTGCCATCACTTCCGTTGTTGAAGGACTTTTGCCATCACTTCCGTTGTTGAAGGACTTTTGCCATCACTTCAGTTGTTGAAGGACTTTTTGCCATCACTTCAGTTGTTGAAGGACTTTTGCCAGCACTTCCGTTGTTGAAGGACTTTTGCCATCACTTCCGTTTTTGAAGGACTTTTGCCATCACTTCCGTTGTTGAAGGACTTTTGCCATCACTTCCGTTGTTGAAGGACTTTTGCCATCACTTCCCTTGTTGAAGGACTTTTGCCATCACTTCCTTTGTTGAAGGACTTTTGCCAACACTTCCGTTGTTGAAGGACTTTTGCCAGGACTTCCGTTGTTGAAGGACTTTTGCCATCACTTCAGTTGTTGAAGGACTTTTGCCATCACTTCCGTTATGTTCTTTTATCTTTTTTTCAGGAATTCCTGAACATTGTGCTAAGGACCTCCCCAAGCCAAAATGTTTGAGAACCTCGGGGGTATACCATCTAGTATAAATCCCCCCCCCCCCCAAAACCGACAATCACAACTTAAAATAAGCCTTCAATGGTGTATTCCTTATACGTCCAGTTATGACAGGGACAGTGGAGACATGGAATGGCAACGTTATACAGCCTGGCGTGTCATCATGACAAGTGGACATCAGGGATGTAATGTGTTATCATCAACAGAGCTTACACCATGACAAGGGCACATCAGGGATGTAATGATGTGTTATCATCAACAGAGCTTACACCATGACAAGTGGACATCAGCGATTTAATGATGTGTTATTATCAACAGGACGAACACCATTACAACCAGACATCATGGATGTAATGATTTGTTATCACCAACAGTGCTTACACCGGGACAAGCAGACATCGTGGATGTAATGATGTATCATCAAGAGAGCTTACACCGTGACAAGTATACATCGTGGATGTAATGAAGTGTTATTATTAACAGGGATAACACCATTACAACTAGACATCTTGGATGTAATGAAGTGTTATTATCAACAGGGCTAACACCATTACAACTAGACATTGTGGGTGTAATGATGTGCTGTCAACAGAGCTTACACCAAGACAACTAAACATCTGGCATGTAAAGATGTGCTATCAGCAGAAATTACACCATCGCAACTAGCCATTGCGTATGCAATGATGTGCTATCATCAGAGCTTACACCATGACAACCAGACATCGTGGATGCACTGATGTGTTATCATCAACTGAGTTTACACCATCACAGCCAGACATCACGTATGCAATGATCATACCGCTTGCTACTGGAGAAATCCCGAGCCAGATGCAAGGCAAAGCCGAAAGAATATCTGCACGGCTGTATTGAAGTATTGTTTTGTAACCGACTGTAAGAGTGGCATTGGGCCCAACAGACATGTAGGGGTTATTGTTATAACAGAGCAGAAGATTGCCCATATGTTTTTTTTCTTTAGGTAACCAATGTTAATCCGGAGTGCGGGGATATGAATTAAATTCGTATTTGGATCAGGTCGAAACTTCTCAGCGGCGGATCTACTCATCAGAAGACGAGGCCGGAGTGGAATCTACTCATCAGAAGACGAGGCCAGAGTGGAGTGAGATACCACAATTTTAACCTGGATTCAATAGCATTCTTCTTCCAGAAGTTCACATCTATCTTTCATCTTCGCATATCCCCGGGAACGAGGAAGGGTTGGGGGGAGGTGCCACAGTGCCGACACCGGGTCTGAGTCCGTCAATGAAGAACTCTATTGCTTAAAATAGCGGAAATGACACCAAAAATACAGGGTGGTGGGATATGATATAATAATGATACAGCACACGTTCGACCACTATTTGTCCTTATCTGACAAACACGTTACGAGGACTTCAATAACACACACCCTTCCACCGGGGCGGAGCTTAAAAGTGTTTGCACCCGGGGACAAGAATCACTCCCCCAACTCCTTTTTTAAAAAAAATCTGAAACTCATTATTTTCATCAATAAAACACCATCAAAACCCACTTGGTGCCGCCATTAGTCTGGCGCCCGAGACATATGCCCCCTCTCTGCCTCCCACCCGTAAAACGACCCCTCTGCCCTTCTAGGGTAATGAACGGTAGCATGACAAGGTTGCCTTCACACACACACAGACGATTGCCTCTACTAAACATGTTAATATAACTAACTGAAATGGAGGAGATCGTCCTTCACATTGAGATCAGCTGTCATTTAAAAATGATATTACATAACTAATAGTATGAAAAAAGTTCCCAATGGCAAAGAACCAGCCCCCACACACATTTTTTTCCCCACAAACGCGCAGAAGGATCTGGAAATGATCAAAGGTAGACAGTGGCGTAGCGAGCTTAACTCGCGCCCGGGGCACAATACCTTTTTAGCGCCCCCAATACCCTTTTAGCGCCCCCCCCCCATTCGAAAACCATACAATATTATAGTAAAATATACCATTTGGCGCCCCTTTGTGAGTAGCGCCCGGGGCATGATGCCCCCCCCCCCCTTCACTACGCCACTGAAGGTAGATGCTTCAAGACAGATGACACTGCTTACGTAAATGGAACAAAATAAACACTGTATTGTAGAGGGAAGGGGGTACAAGGAAGGAAAAACTAGGCAAGTTAGAAATTATACATATATATCACGTCAACACAATCCAGATGCTGTGTAAAACAAGGACCTAAACCAGTGGTTCTCAGCCTTCCTAATGCTGCGACCCCTTAATACAGTTCCTCATGTGATGGCGAACCCCAGCCACACAATTATTTTCGTTGCTTCTTCATAACTGTACAATACATGTGTTTTCCGATGGTCTTTGGCGACCCCTCGGAAAGGGTCGTTTGACACCAAAAGGGGTCGCGACCCACATGTTGAGAACCGCTGACCTAAACCAACAAGCAAAACCTCCAACAAACCGTGCATCACAGCACATATTATGTGTACTGACTGCCCGGGG
This sequence comes from Omphiscola glabra, assembly GCA_964017045.1. NCBI lineage: Eukaryota > Metazoa > Mollusca > Gastropoda > Lymnaeidae > Omphiscola > Omphiscola glabra. Next base: position 19,667,590 of record OZ024811.1, read on the forward strand.
ACATGTGTGTGTACTGGCATCGCGGTGTGATGTGTACTGACATCGCGGTTTGATGCGTACTGGCACCACGATGTGCACTGACACTACGATGTCTAATGACATCACGTCGGGTCCACCGACAACACGTGCGCCAAAGTTTTTCTAACTAAACTACCAACCATCTCCATATATTATACAACATATATCCCCCATACAGTAGATCCATCCCACACAACTCTACCCCCATACACAACTTCGCTATAGCTACCACATAATACGTACATAACTCTACCGTCGTACACAGTCAACGTCGCTATAGCTACCACATAATACGTACATAACTCTACCGTCGTACACAGTCAACTTCGCTATAGCTACCACATAATATGTACATAACTCTACCGTCGTACACAGTCAACTTCGCTATAGCTACCACATAATACGTACACAGCTCTACCGTCGTACACAGTCAACTTCGCTATAGCTACCACATAACACATACACAACTCTACCCTCATACACAACTTCACTACAGCTACCATATAATACATACACAACTACCGTCGTAGACAGTCAACTTCGCTATAGCTACCACATAACACATACACAACTCTACCCTCGTACACAACTTCACCACAGTAACTGCTACAATAAGACATACACAGCTTTAGGCTCAAACTACTTGGCCTGGATTGCACAAAATAGTCACTGCTCTATTTGTATTACTCTATGTATTGTTTAGCTTAAACGGCTCACCTTAAAGACAGCCACACAGAATACCTATACTATACAGTCTTTGCTACACAGAATACCTATACTATATAGTCTTTGCTATGTGTATGAATTAGTTTGAACAGCTGACAATTAAGGCGGACACACGAAGGATTGACCAGTGGTGATGACAAAAAGAAGGGAACAAATTAAGAAGAATGTTTTTAAAAAAAAATAACTTTAACTTTGTGTTTTTGTGTAACAGAGTGGAGCGTGAAACGGGGGGGGGGGGGGGGGGGGAGTTAATAATAAAAAAGAAAGAAAAAAAAAGTGGGGTGGGCTGTTACCCCTTCTTCCTATTCACCGCAAGAGCTAGACCCCTCCCTAGAGGTAAACTATCACAATACTTATTGACACTTCTAGGCTACACAGTTAATAATTCACCACGCCAAATGATCAAGGAAAAGAACTAAATGAATAATCGTCGACTAGTTATCAATAATACATCTATTACAAGTATACCCTACAACTAACTCAGACTAACACACTTGGGCACTACGGCACTAGCCAGGGCACTCAATTAAACATTCCAGCCATTATGACCGTAGAACAGATGTGTGTCACCGTCTCGCCTCAAACCAACACATTATTTACATGTAACATATACCGAGATTTATTTTAAATCCTCGCTTAGAAAGCAAGAACAAATCCAGGGCAAACGTATCCATGGATAAGAAACATTGTGAAGATCCAACACATGACTAGGGCAGGCTATCCCATTTCCTCATTTGTTTCACCTCAAGGCGAATAGAGAGAGAGAGAGGGGGGGGGAGGGGGCGTCTGGGAGCTGAACACACTGGCATACAAACAAACACGCACGGCGGAGAGAGCCCCCACTACATTTCTTGGTGACATTTACACACGCGACAAGCCCCCCGAGTTCGGAGGACATGCTCTCTGCCCTGCTCGGCGGTATCGCACGGCCGGTCAGTATCGCGAAGGCCGCAAAGGAAACTGACAGTCTTATTAATATGTCGAATCGATCCAGCCCACCGCCTCCAAGGTATCGTCTTAAGTTGTCACACCGGTATGTCAGATTAGAGGCCCCCACCCCCTTTTCCAAACCCAATTTTTTGAGTGCCCCCCCCCCCCCAAAACCGGCTTATTTCAGACTTAGGGCCACAACTTCAGTTGAATGAACTGGTTAGTTCTGCTAGCACATGTGCTAACTGTCACAAAATGAGCTCCCCCCCCCAAACCACCACCCTCCCCCAAATTGGATCTGTCAATTCAGGGAAACACTTAAACAACGTCTTGACCACGCCCACCAGTTTATTTAAGACCGGGAGGAATGTCGTGAAGCTACGGTAGGTACTTGGGACTGCGGGCGTGGGTGGGGTGGAGCGGTGACAGGCAAAATAGGAAGAGACACGAGTCACTTGTGAAAGGTCAAAGTGGTATCGTCTTAAAAGAATGTCAGACGAAGAGGTATTACAATAAGTCCATTCAGTCCATTCAATTCTAATTATGACACGTACCGACGAACTGAATGAAATTATATAAAGCAAGTCACTATGAGCTGACACTGACTTAACTAAACAAAACTATAGGTCACTATGAGCTGACCCTAACAAAAATAAACTATAGGTCACTATAAGCTGACGCTGAAATACGTAAACTAGAGGTCACTTTAAGCGGACGCTGAAACAGCTAAACTTGAGGTCACTATAAGCTGACGCTGACCTAATTAAACTAGAGGTCACTATGAGCTGACCCTAACATAAATACACTACAGGGCACTATGAGCTGACCCGAACATAAATACACTACAGGGCACTATGAGCTGATCCTAACATAAATACACTACAGGGCCCTATGAGCTGATCCTAACATAAATACACTACAGGGCACTATGAGCTGATCCTAACATAAATACACTACAGGGCCCTATGAGCTGATCCTAACATAAATACACTACAGGGCACTATGAGCTGATCCTAACATAAATACACTACAGGGCACTATAAGCTGATCCTAACATAAATACACTACAGGGAACTATAAGCTGACGCTGACATAACTAAACTACAGGGCACTATAAGCGGACGCTGACATAACTAAACTAGAAACGTTTGATAACATGAAGTTTCTAGGTAACTGAGACGGCAATACGGAAATAATTAGTTTGTGAATGGCGCACTCAAGTTGATCAGTCAACATCCAAAGTCAGAGGAAAGATTACTATCAATATTTGCTAGTCCCTCGAAACATTTCCTGAGCAACGACATAGTGGTTTTGGGGGGGGGGGGGGGGGAGAGAGAGAGAGAAAAATGATGGTTTTGTTTTGTATTTTTTTTTTAAGTGGGGGGTGGGGCTCAAGGACTGTGCAGTTAAAAATTAAAAGACGACTCGAATGTCAAAGGTGAGAGACTACAACTAAAAAGGGTAGTATTTCTTTTTTTCTTTTTTTCTTTGCATTGTGTTAAAGACCATGGTAATAATAAGGGAGAGAGAGACTGCAGTCAGGTTATGTAAAAGGAAATTAGCGAAACAAAGTATGGGAACACCAGAAAAAAAAGGGGACGCAACAAAAACGACAAACATGTCGACAAGAAGCCTTCTTCAGCGAACAAACAACAGTAAAAACAAAATAATATTTTGTAAAAAAATTAACACTTAGCTTCAATGTAGGATCAGAGAGGACAGCAAGAGGATAGCAGTGTAGGATTGGATTTAATTTATATATATATATATATATATATATATATATATATATATATATATATATGTATGTATGGCATCTTTCCGTCTACAAGAGACGATAGATTTATCTTCTCTGATTGCAGCTCTTGGTGTGGCTAGTGAGACCGATCCTCGAGTGGCAGTCTCTTTTGCAAGTCTCACACACGAATGTGGTGGAGCAGTGTTTTCTGGCCTTTCTCTGCGCTCTCTTTACAGCTGCTTCCGCCCTGTAGAGCTCCTCGACACGTAGTGATCCTGCCTTCACGATGCCCCGCCATGTGGATCGATCCTCAGGCAGGTCCTCCCAATTTGAGATGTTGATGTTGGCCGCCTTCATGTCTCTTTTGCATATGTCTATGTATCTGAGACGAGGCCGTCCAACTGACCCTGTCCCTGTCGCCAGCTCGCTGTACAGCACGTCCTTAGGTATGCGACCAGGTTGCATTCGCTTGACGTGCCCAAGCCAGCGGAGGCGTCTTTGGATTAAAATGGCTGTAACGCTGCACATATTTGTTTGAGACAGGACATCCGTGTTGGGGACTTTTTCCTGCCATTTGATGTCAAGGATGCGGCGCAGGCATCTGAGGTGGAAGCCATTGAGCCTTTTTTCGTGTCTGGTGTATGTGGTCCAAGACTCACTTCCATATATATATATATATCGAACCGAGGGGTCAGGGGATCTAGCTCATAACTAAGTACTCTCGACTTGTGGCGGATGACTTTGCAGCTGTACTGTCCGACCGACTCACATTACGAAGATAGACTATAGCAATAAAACATGAAACTTATATACGGTACCAGAGAATGATTGTGGCAGGTCAATTTGGATGGAATTACAGGAATAATAGTGGAGCGTCTGTGTGGTCAACACACATCCACAGGACAAGGCAGACATTACTGATGAGAGCCAGCCAACAAACATCCCAGGAAAAGGAAGACATTACTGATTAGACCCAGCCAAAACACATCCCAGGACAAGGAAGACATTACTGATTAGGTCCAGTTATTCTTTGTACAAAATATCCAACAAGTCTTTTATGTACATGTTTTGAATTAATTAATTGCACAAGGTCAGAAACTTGGTTCGATTACATTTTTAAAAATTTTATTTTATAATAGCAAATGTTGATTACAATGAGGGTCGAAGCAGTGGCCGAATATCTAAGTTATATTATTATTATTATTATTATAAGAAGAAGTTTTTTAAAGCATAGTACCCCAACCTAGGGCTGGGCTCACAACGCTGTACATACAATTTAACAACCATAATCATGAACTTAAAAAGTAACATGCATTAATTAAATAAAACAAAACAAATGTGTATTCGCCCAACCATTCCATAACCTTTTAAATGCCAAGCCATGGGCGGCACCCAGCAGTATCGTCTATCGGTCAAAGGGGGGAATCAGTCAGGATAGTAGAGTTTAAAGAGATGTGTTTTGAGTGCAGTTTTGAAGGCTGTGATGGTTGGTATATTGTGGATGTGTAGTGGAAGAGAATTCCATTTTTTGGGGTACAGAAAGAGAAAGATCTTTCACCGTATGTTTTTGTGCGAGTCTTGGGGAGAGAAAGAATATGCATGGCTGTGGAGGAGCGAGTCTGTCAAAGGGGTGAATAGACAGAGAGAAGTTCGGTTAGATAGGAAGGGCAGGAATCAGAGAATTGGATTGATTATTAATACAAAATATGATTTATTTTTGAAAATTCACAAAATGATTGATTGAGCGATTTACCATAAGTAGAGTAACAAAGTTTACCTGGAATTAACAGTACCTGCTTACTTACAGGTTATGTCAGGTGTGTCATGTGATGTCTTGACATCTCACCTTGCCTAAATTACACAGCTATGTTATGTACTACCCTTTCAACTATCACTTCCAGCACACCGGGTCGCTTGTACTAAGTGACCCATCTACACATTTACCCGACACCAACCCAGCCACACCCCAAAAACACAACCCAGCCACGCCCAGCACACAGACCCCATCCACATCCCACTCTGAGACCCTGCCACACCCCCCACACACACAGACTCAGCCATGCCCTCCCCACATACACCCCCACAAATCCAGCCACGTCCGACAGTTCCAACAACCAACTAACCCACAGAGAACTGACCTGTTCAAATCCTTCTGTGTCCTGTACGCCATCTCCAGCTCGTTGTCCTCGTTGACCAGGTTGTCAATGCCCCCGTAGGATTCCCTGGCTATCGAGTGCGTTGTGATCGTTCTATCTGCCAGCATGGCCTTCAGCTGAAGACACTCCTCGCGCCTTCTGTCCAGCTCGTCGGTCATAGCTTCAAATTGCGCTACAGTCAGGTGGTGGGAACGAAAGAAATCATTATAAGGCAATACAAGGAATACCACCAGAACGGTGATTAGATTAAGCGGCGTAACTAACGGCACAGGCAGACACGGCGACATCAAGGGGTCGCGAGCCTTTGACTGGCCTCTTGACAAAAAAAGTTTAAACTACAGATGGAGCATTTAAGTTTAAGCATAAGCTCGTGAGCAAACGGTTGTACCCTAACTTTTTTTGTTCCTTTCGTTGGTCTGTGTCATTTGAGCATTGAAAATATTCATCTCTAATTTATAATAGCATTATTGGGGTAGTTTACTGTTTATTTATTGTTCTGATATTCAAAGAATTGGGGTATTTCCCATTAGCAGATGAGCACCAGTGCTGTTAAATATGCACGTCATGTTTGATGCACCTTTATGATTGATGAGTAAACAGAACAACATGGGCAGAGGGTAGGATGGGATGAGGATTGATTTTGGAACGGGTCACCGTCACTCACCACTCTGTGTACACAATCTGTATGTGCCATGAGTCACCATCACTCACCACTGTGTACACAATCTGTATGTGCAGTGGGTCACCATCATTCACCACTCTGTGTGCACAATCTGTATGTGCCGTGGGTCACCATCATTCACCACTCTGTGTGCACAATCTGTATGTGCCGTGGGTCACCATCATTCACCACTCTGTGTGCACAATCTGTATGTGCCGTGGGTCACCATCACTCCCCAATCTGTGTACACAATCTGTATGTGCCGTGGGTCACCATCACTCCCCGCTCTGTGTACACAATCTGTATGTGCCATGGGTTACCATCACTCATCACTATGTGTACACAATCTGTATGTGCCATGGGTCGCCTTCACTCACCACTCTGTGTGCACAATCTGTATGTGCCGTGGGTCACCGTCACTCCCCGCTCTGTGTACACAATATGTATGTGCCGTGGGTCACCATCATTCACCACTCTGTGTGCACAATCTGTATGTGTCGTGGGTCACCATCATTCACCACTCTGTGTGCACAATGGTAGCTGTCATAGTTGCATTGAGGCTATCGACGAAGTGGTCCTTCAATAATAAGCCCTCACTATGTATCATGCAAATGGTATAGCGGCTGCAGATCACCTTCGGCTCCTCTAGCCCGCTTTGACAGCGGTCCTTAAAATCCGTAAAGCCAACCGACTAGGCGAATGCTAAACATACCATCGGTGTTGGAGATCATTGAAATTAGCCACCTTGATTATACATTGGTGGATGTGTGACTTTGTAAATCTTAGTTTCGATCTCTGTGGGCATTTCGGGGGGTGGGATGCATTTTGTATTAAAGGAATATAAAAACAAATACTTATGCTGATATGATATGAGTGGAACCACTGAATTGAACTCATACCCCCACAAAACTATAACCACTGATTTCAACAGTGCCTCACCCCCCCCCCCCTTTTTTTTCCCCTCCAAACCAGACTGGAACCAGTGGATTTATGACTCTTCCCTACAAGACTATAAAACCAGACTTCAGCAGTGTCTCCTTTCCCACCAGACGAGAAACACAGACTTCAGCAGTGTCTCCTTTCCCACCAGACGAGAAACACAGACTTCAGCAGTGTCTCCTTTCCCACCAGACGAGAAACACAAACTTCAGCAGTGTCTCCTTTCCCACCAGACGAGAAACACAGACTTCAGCAGTGTCTCCTTTCCCACCAGACGAAAAACACAGACTTCTGAAGTGTCTCCTTACCATCTAGACGAGAAACACAGACTTCTGCAGTGTCTCCTTTCCCACATGACTAGACACACTGACTTCAGTAAAAAATCCTACCCCAAAAGACTATAACCACTGAATTAAACAGTGCATCATACCCAAGCATCCCACAGTTTAAAGTAAGTCTACACAGATCATTGACCCTCAGCATCCCACACTGTTAACTTAAGTCTACATAGATCCTTGACCCTCAGAATCCCACACTGTAACTTAAGTCTACATAGATCCTTGACCCTCAGCATCCCACACTGTAACTTAAGTCTACATAGATCATTGACCCTCAGCATCCCCCAGTTTAAGGTAAGTCTACATAGATCCCCAACCTCATGAAAGCTCAAGTACCTCGACCCCCAGCGTCCCACATGGTGGAGCAGCTGGTGTACGACTGGATCCCAAGACAGCCGGCCAACCCGATGGTCGGCGCTTTCAGCACCACAAACGACTGGGCTTGTTGTATCTGGCAGTGCAGCGGCGTGATCATGTAGCCGTCGACCTTGGTGGCTCCCCGAGGCAGTCGCTGGCCGGACAACCTCGGCGCCATGTTCATCCCGACAGAGTACCACATGCTGGTCGGCCCGATGTAGCGACGCTGTCCATGACACGGATTACTTTAGGTTCGCCATGTTGAGTGTGAGGCGATCCCCCCTTCCCCGGAGAATTGTTGCGAAAATTTTAGCTGGGCGGAATCGATAGAAGCCGATCTTTTGGCTTTCAAATAATGGTATGACGTCTTGTTGTTTTTGTGTTTTTTTATTTGGTAGTTGTTTGCGTCCTTGGTGCTAATTAGTGCGAGTGGAGTGGTATTCTGGAATTCAGATTTAAATATCTAAAATACTTCTTTTTTAACATGCGTAGCATACAAATTTGATGCACACAACGTATCTGCATATTATGCTTAAGTCATCCATCTCGCTTCACAACGCATGCAGTATCATCCATTGGGCAGGGAATTTACATCAATTGGGCATGTATTATCATCCAATGGACATGTATTATCATCCAATGGGCATGTATTATCATCCAATGGGCATGTATTATCATCCAATGGGCATGTATTATCATCCAATGGGCATGTATTATCATCCAATGGGTATGTATTATCATTCAATGGCCAGGTATTATCATACAATGGCCAGGTATTATCATCCAATGGCCATGTATTATCATCCAATGGGCATGTATTATCATCCAATGGCCAGGTATTATCACCCAATGAGCAAGTAGTATGCAATGGATCGGTTGTAATATCCAATGGGCGGGTATAATCTTCCACTGGGCAGCATTAACATCCCATTGGAAGGTATTAACATCCTTTGGACATGTATTATAATCCAAAGTGCAGCTGTTATCATCCATGATGCGGCTATCGTCATCGGGTGTTTTGGTAAGTGCAGCTATTGTTCAAATTGTAGGTATTATGAATCCACGCATGTCTATTATCATCAATGTGGTAGTTTTAATCGTCCATAGTGGGGGGGGGGGGAGTGTGTGGGCGGGTCTAATTAAAGACCAGTTATCTTATTTTAAGTCACTTAGCTTAACTAAACAACATATACTTCTATTATCAATCCATTATTTAAAAAAAAAGTAATAATCATAAAGCAGAATTCCTTGTGATATGATGCATCTATTGTAAAGTTGCTTTTTTAAAAAAAAAGTTATCTCTGTTGGTTTGGATCAATAACTTAATCAATATTCATACAGTCACTTAATAGAGACGTAATGTGTGCAACACCAGTGTGTGAGGAGAGCTACCCATTAAACAACAACAAAAAGCATCGTGGTGGACGGCATGGTACTGCTGGTTTGTGGTGGACCGTAGTGGCACTGCTGGTTCGTGGTGGACCGCAATGTTACTGCTGGTTCGTGGTGGACCGCAATGTTACTGCTGGTTCGTGGTGGACCGCAATGGTACTGCTGGTTCGTGGTGGACCGCAATGGTACTGCTGGTTCGTGGTGGACCGCAATGGTACTGCTGGTTCGTGGTGGACCGCAATGGTACTGCTGGTTCGTGGTGGACCGCAATGGTACTGCTGGTTCGTGGTGGACCGCAATGGTACTGCTGGACCGCATGGCACTGTTGGTTCATGGTGGACCGCACAGTAATGTTTGTTCATGATGAACCACATGATACTGTTTGTTCATGGTGGAGCATATGGTACTGTTTGTTCATTGTGGACAGCATGGTACTGTTTGTTCATGGTGGACAGCATGGTACTGTTTGTTCATGGTGGACAGCATGGTACTGTTTGTTCATGGTGGACCGCATGGTACTGTTTGTTCATGGTGGACCGCATGATACTGTTTGTTCATGGTGGACCGCATGATACTATTTGTTCATGGTGGACAGCATGGTACTGTTTGTTCATGGTGGACAGCATGGTACTGTTGGCTATTTCGTAATTTATAACTTTCTAACCAATCTTAAAAGTTGTCCATAAAATTGGCTTTGATGACAAGCATTGAATTGAGTTGGAATAAAAACCTTTTTTTAAAAAAAAAATTGGTGAGAGGATATGTTCACGTTTGTAGCATATTCTTATCTAAGTGCAAACAGCTCAAAGAGGGAAAAAAAGGGGGGGGGGGGCTCCATGCTGTCTCCAAATGATCTCACGCAGACGGGACAGCAAAAAATTTAAGTGTCACATTCACGGCTATCTGTCTTGGTGACTTAATGAAGGACGTATTTTTTTAATGATTATGCTGGTATGGGTGGGTTGAGTAGGGGAGGGGGGTCAAAGGGGTTGAGCAGGGGAGGTTGGTGGGTATTCACTGAAATGCTGCATTTATTATGTTGGGGGTGAAAGAAGACATATTGTTTGTTTGTGGTAAAAGGTGTCATGTTTCTAATGTCTATGGTCAAAGGTGTTATGGTTGTGTCAATATGCTGGGGGTAAAATGTGTAATTATGTTAGGGGTAAAAGGTGTCATAGTGTTGGTTTGTGTTAAAGGGTGTTTGTGGTGTAAATATGTCATTCTGTTTGTGATTGAATGTGTCATTATGTTTGTTGTAAAAGGTGTCATTATGTTTGTGGTAAAAGGTGTTATGTTGGTGGTAAAATGGGTAAAACTTTGGGATAGTCATCTGATACCGTGGCTCAGTGGCACAAGGTAGATTTCATTGAAACTTGGAAAGTGACACAATTTTAAGTGGCATCTTCAGAGTGGCATGGGCGCCACCATTCACTAGCATAATGTCAGTTGCAAAATGCCTTCTACTTCACACGAGTAAGATAGTGACGGTACGAATTATTGCCCACTGTGCCATTGCATCTGAGGTGACATTGATTTTGTGGTCATTCCTCAAAATTTCGGGAATTCTGTGGGTTTTTTCCCTCCAAAAGAAATAATCAGGGTTAGAGGATATACGTGGGGTAATTCTTGCCTTACCCTTATATGTCGAAAGTTTCTTGCCTACGAGGTCACTATCACCTGGGTTAGGGTCACGAAAGAAAGTAAAGAAAGCAGGTGGAAAGGAGAAAAAGCGGAGCGTTGAGGAGAACGAAGAGAGAGAGAAAACAGACAAGGCCGAATAGTGAGCCAGGAGACGAGCGAGAGGGGAGAGAATAAATACAGATATCATAAGTTATCTTATAAACATGAATTGTCTTTCTTAAGATATCCTACAAACATGAGCTGCCTTTCATTAGTTATAATACAAACATGGGTTGTCATTCATAAGCTATATCACAAACATGGGTTGTCTTTCATAAGTTTACTTATAAACATGAGTTGTCTTTCTCACGTTATCTTAGAAACAATAATAAAGTTTATTTGAAAAATCACGCTTCATCCCCCAAAGGCTCCCCGAAGGCTCGAAGCGTGGTACAAATTCAAATCTAGGAGATAATAGCTAGCTGGAAAAGATGGTAGACAACATCACCCTTATCTGCTTTAGTTGCCTTATATGTTGTAAAGGATTCTTCTTTTTCATCTTTTTTTTTTAACAAAGACTGTATTGAAAACTTCTCTAAAGGAAGAGATACTTTTTCACTGTGTGTGTTTCTTGTTTTAAAATTGTGAAAATAAAGTAACTGAATGATCTCATCTTACCAACCTAACAGTTAGCACAAAATAAAACGGACATTTTCTGTCTGGACTGCACTTTGGCAATGCCTCTTTATGTTTCAGGGGGGGGGGGGGGGAGAACATGATTAGATTTAGGGAAATCAAAATATGTAAAATATGTAAAATATGTAAAAGGAGAACATTTCATTTTTCATGCAAGAAAGTTGTGAAAACAAAGCTTATTTTAAAAAGAGAATCTCCTGTAAGCAAAGCTTTGAGAATGCACAAGGTCAAAGTAAAAATTTTGAAAACTCAAAAGTTGGAAAGTGGTTTAGATTTGGAAACGCCCAGTCATTATGCTGAAACGCCGAGTCATTATTCTGAAACGCCGAGTCATTATTCTGAAACGCCGAGTCATTATTCTGAAACGCCGAGTCATTATTCTAAAACGCCGAGTCATTATTCTGAAACGCCGAGTCATTATTCTGAAACGCCGAGTCATTATTCTGAAACGCCGAGTCATTATTCTGAAACGCCGAGTCATTATTCTGAAACGCCGAGTCATTATTCTGAAACGCCGAGTCATTATTCTGAAACGCCGAGTCATTATTCTGAAACGCCGAGTCATTATTCTGAAACGCCGAGTCATTATTCTGAAACGCCGAGTCATTATTCTGAAACGCCGAGTCATTATTCTGAAACGCCGAGTCATTATTCTGAAACGCCGAGTCATTATTCTGAAACGCCGAGTCATTATTCTGAAACGCCGAGTCATTATTCTGAAACGCCGAGTCATTATTCTGAAACGCCGAGTCATTATTCTGAAACGCCGAGTCATTATTCTGAAACGCCAAGTCATTATTCTGAAACGCCAAGTCATTATTCTGAAACGCCGAGTCATTATTCTGAAACGCCAAGTCATTATTCTGAAACGCCAAGTCATTATTCTGAAACGCCAAGTCATTATTCTAGAAATTCAAGAGCCAAGGAACAGCTTTTTTTATTGCAAATTTTGTTAGTTTATAACTTAAAAGCCATTGAACAGCTCTGGATGATCAGCAGTTATCCATGGAATAGCTCTGGATGATCAGCAGTTATCCATGGAATAGCTCTGGATGATCATCAGTTATCCATGGAATAGCTCTGGATGATCAGCAGTTATCCATGGAATAGCTCGGGATGATCAGCAGTTATCCATGGAATAGCTCTGGATGATCAGCAGTCGTCCATGGAAAAGCTCGGGATGATCAGCAGTCATCCATGGAATAGCTTTGGATGATCAGCAGTCATCCATGGAATAGCTCTGGATGAACAGCAGTCATCCATGGAAAAGATTTGGATTATCAGCAGTCATCCATGGCATAACTATAAAGTAGCTGTGGAAACTCAGTTAGACAAGAATACTTAAGAGATAGCTTCCTTTTTCACAAGTCCACATTGAAAAAGTCATTCAGAAATTTCAATTTATTTCAAAAAAGAAAGAAAAAAAAACATGCTGAAGATAGGAAATACCTTCATAGTCCAACTCTTGAATAGAAGGAAGTTCAGCGTCTGTTATAGCAAGTGGTAGGAGGTAAGTACAGAAGCCAAAGACTTAAACACGTGTACATACGTATGTCAATAGAGATTATGGAATAATTGAAAGACCCCCAATCCCCCACGTACTGCGTCTTATGTTTTAAATCATAGTGATTTTCTATTGCGGGGCAACTTAAAAAGTCTATTTCTATCCATTTCTTTCCGGGGCAACTTAAAAAGTCTATTTCTATCCATTTCTGAACTGACCACGTCCAGTGCATAGTGGTTGATGCTAATATTTTTGTGTTATCGTTTGTGTGAAAATGGTTTCTTCACAAATTGTAATGCTCCCTGTACAGTCTTCCCTCACTATTTTACGCTTCCACTTTCACGGCTTCACTCTATGGCGCTTGTTTTCAAATATAACATGTATTCATTAAAAAGTTGATAGAGATAGTGAAAATGATACAGCGCTGGCTCGGTTGTCTGAGACAATTATATACCCTTGAATTACAATTAAAATTACTGTATCCGTGGACTGTATTCGAGCACCCCCCAGAGGGTCCAATAATGTTAAAGGACCATATTTCAGACCAGTTTACCCTCAAACTCTTAAAATCGTACAATATGAAAAAATCACTCAATCCATTTTCTTAAAAGTATAAAACAAACATACAGTATATATATAATGTATACACCTCAAAATCCTAAATTGCAAGCCAAAATCGTAAGAGCAAACAGGTCTGATATTTAGAAGGTCCTGAACAGGTTTTCAAACTATTAAAATATTCTCTTTATAAACTAAAGAACCCTATTTCGAGGAAACTCACTTGACCGCCGTAGAGTCTGGAACTGATTCACTGTGTTCAATGAGGGACGGCTGTACTTGTTAATCCGACAGTAACTTATTAAATTAAATTTTTTTTTTTTTTTTTTTTTTTTTAAAATATCACTGTTTGACAGATCTCCCAAATATGTACATCGTGGTCAATGAGCAGAAATCAGGGCCATCAGACTCTGACCAACGTGGTCAATGAGCAGAAATCAGGGCCATCAGACTCTGACCAACGTGGTCAGTGAGCAGAAATCAGGGCCATCAGACTCTGACCAACGTGGTCAATGAGCAGAAATCGGGGCCATCAGACTCTGACCAACGTGGTCAGTGAGCAGAAATCATGGCCATCAGACTCTGACCAACGTGGTCAGTGAGCAGAAATCAGGGCCATCAGACTCTGACCAACGTGGTCAGTGAGCAGAAATCATGGCCATCAGACTCTGACCAACGTGGTCAGTGAGCAGAAATCATGGCCCTCAGACTCTGACCAACGTGGTCAGTGAGCAGAAATCATGGCCATCAGACTCTGACCAACGTGGTCAGTGAGCAGAAATCATGGCCATCAGACTCTGACCAACGTGGTCAGTGAGCAGAAATCATGGCCATCAGACTCTGACCAACGTGGTCAGTGAGCAGAAATCATGGCCATCAGACTCTGACCAACGTGGTCAGTGAGCAGAAATCATGGCCATCAGACTCTGACCAACGTGGTCAGTGAGCAGAAATCATGGCCATCAGACTCTGACCAACGTGGTCAGTGAGCAGAAATCGGGGCCATCAGACTCTGACCAACGTGGTCAGTGAGCAGAAATCATGGCCATCAGACTCTGACCAACGTGGTCAGTGAGCAGAAATCATGGCCATCAGACTCTGACCAAACTGTTTTACTGGCAAACATAATTACATTTTATATATTTTTTTTTTTTTTTAAAAATCACACACTTTAAAGAAAAACTTACCCAAAAACTCCTGGCCCGCTTTGGAGCTGCTCTTCTTGGACGATGTGTTTTCAAATTCAACCGTGTCTGCGATCGACTTCATTAGTTTGTTGACTTCGCGTCGAAGCTTGTCATTGTCATTCTGTAAATCTTGCATCTAGGGGAATGAAATGGAATTAAACAAGAATACTTTATTGCAATGTTATTTTAAAAAAGCATCCGGTTGATATTGGTCAAACATACAGTGATGTGATTCGCTTGAGAAAGGTGTGAGTTAACCACGGGAGCAAACTTAGCATTAGCGGGACAGTATATTTTTTTTTTAATTTCAAACAAAAATGATTTTTTAAAATTATTTTAATATTCATTAACTTTAAAAAAAGATTTCTCCAACGTGACATTTTTCATAATTGCCTTATGTCAGCGCTACTCAAAGGGAAGATTATAAAAAAAAAGAAAAATCGGTCAATTTAGCAATGCTCCATTCTACAACGTGGATATGCTCATAGCTGATGCATTTCACTTCCAATTTTGAGGAGCACTGCCCTGGATTATATTTCTGTATGTGTCGGTGGAGACCTTATTTTCCACTGTTAACTTAATTAATACTGAACCATCGAGTAATCGTTTTTTTTATAAGATGTATGCAAATAAAATGTTAGTAAAGTTATAATATTAGCAAAGTAACATCTTTGTGGATTAGAGAAATCAACGCTTTCATTAAACAGCAAAGCCGATGAGCTAGATACACGCAGAGTCATTGAAGAAAAACCAAAGCAGATATTGCATCCAGGAATATTCTTAGAACTCCAGCTCCCAGGACGCACTTCATTAAATGTTCTGACATCCCTTGCTCAGCCCTCTAAGTCTAAAATCGTGCTGCCCTATTTTATAACGTTAACCTCCACCCATCTGGTTTTATTGAGCTTCACCTAGAGGTTTTTAAAAAAATTAAAAAATTATACTACAAATTCTATCATGATAACTAAACTAATGATACACCACAACGACCAGGCTACAGCACTGAAGTGATTGGCTAAGATGAATTTATTCCATAACCACATAATACATACATATATATATATATATATAAAAGATATAGCTGGCCAAAATTGGCGTCAGCTATGTGTGAACATCCAATCTACTAAAGTTAATTGACAAAACTAGAACTCAAGCAACGCACGTTTAGAAACCACAATTTTTGCTATACCCCTTCCCCAATAATAAGTCACTGAACACCTTTTATTTCATGCCCATGAACTATGTTAAATATTCTGTTATCCCAACCCCTTTTAAACCGAATATTTTTTACACCATTATTATTGAGACGCATTCATTTTCTGAAAACAAAATATTACGCGCCAAACGCAGTTGCGTTATATAGAACAAATCATTTAGTGTAGCTATCAGGAATTATGTTTTGTGCACTATTGAACTCATTATTGAACCATACTTTCTTTCAAACATATAGAATTATTTGTAATATACCCTCAATGACAAATACGCTGATTAGGAAGCAGTCCATTAGGAAGCAGTCCACTAGTCACGCCAGAAGCGTAATATATATAAGGTGCATGCAAAGGATGTATAAAATAAATCACTTATTTAGCTAAAACAAATATGTCTGAAATTGGATTAGATTTGTTTGCAGTGTTATGTTGTCAACACAAAAGCTTTCAGGTGTTAAAGGAAATGCATTGTAGATTTCAGTTAGTTTTCACTTAGTTAAGGTGAGGGATGAAATATTCTTATGGTGGTAAATACAATAAAAATATGTTAATGTATGAGATATAAGAACAAGGAAGGTTGAACTTGAACTCAAAGACAGGACAAAAGGTTTGAATGTTTTTCGGCGTAGAGCCTTCATCAGCAAACAAGACAAAAAGAAGTATGACACGTAACAGAGATATGTAAAAAAGTTTATATTTCATTTACACAACTTGAATGCAGTCCATCAATTATTATCTTTTAATTTATGAGAGAAACAATAAAATGGGGATGACGGTATAGTTATATATCTGTACAGAACATCTGGTGTTTTTGTTCATCAATTGAGTTCTGAGGCACAATTTGAATTTTCAAGTGGGGACTAGTATCATGGGATCAGCAAACCATCCATTGACAGGGCAATACTAACAACAGGGCAATACTAACTACAGGGAGATACTAACTACAGGGAGATACTAACTACAGGGAGATACTAAATACAGGGAGATACTAACTACAGGGAGATACTAACTACAGGGAGATACTAACTACAGGGAGATACAGTGACTGCACAACATATGGCCCGCCAGCGCCCACTTTGAGGCCGGCCTGCGAAGTAACAAAATTTTCTTTATTCTTATTATTATCATAACAGCTTTCCCACTGCCCCACTTTCTTTTGGCCCGCACAAGTCCTATCCTTTTTTTCCCTTTGTCCCGCACAAGTTTTTCATGAAGTATTACGACCCGCCTTAAGTTTTGAGTTGTGCAGGCCTGATTGAGATATAAGATCCAGCAATTTGATAAGAAGTTCAGATTACTGTAAAGCTAAAACAATGAAAGCAAGTATAATTATGTGGGGTGAAGCTTTAACAAAGAACAGAAAAGCAGAGAAAACATCACATATTATTTTACAGTAAAAAAAAACCCACTCATTTTAGTTGCCGTAAGTAGGTGAGAATTTAAGTTTTTAAAATAGAAACTGAAGATAAAAGAATTTTACAATATGTTGTTTTTTCTTTTTTTAATCAAGGCTATGCGGATAGGACTGCATGTTTTTCCCATACTAAGGCTATGTGGTTAGGGATGCTTTACTTTTTCATACCAAGGCTATGTTGTTTACATAGTAAACATAGATCAGACTGGCAGTCCTTATGTGTTCAAAGGTGGTTTGTTGGTCACAAAGTAGACATAGATCAGGGTGGCAATTGCCCACCCCACCCATATTTTTTTTTTTCCCAATCAAATTTAAATTAATTAAAATCCTGAGACAGCCAATGAATTGATCTTTGATTTCTTTTTAATAATTTTCTAGCACCTTGGTAAAATGAAAAGACAGGATTGTAGCATGACTTATTTAGATTTAATCAGCTTCATCTCAGCCACTTCAGCTAGGTTGTATAGCCAAACAAGATTACTCATAACTTCAAAACAAAAATAATGGACTTTAATCACTGAACAATTTTTTTTTTTTTTATCTTTAAAAGTTTGAAAATCAGTTTTATATAAAGTAAGAAATTAATTAGGTCACTGAAAAGACAAATGAGAGGCAACAAAAATAATTGAAGAAAAGAACAACAAAAAACAGAAGTGTTGAAAGAGTTATGGGACATTGATGTTAAAACCAAGGATGATGCGACACTACTTATGTATAAATATTAAAAACTCTAAACACCACTACAAAGATCGTCAGCCGGGAATGAGCAGAAATGATCTCTATACGCCTAAATGTTCAGTGACAACTCTCCTGCTCTGCAGGGGTAAAGCTAACAAGCTGGAAGCTTGCGTACGAAATGTAGAACAAAATCTGAAGAGTGCTTTGTCCTACAGAGAGACATTACATCAGTGGTCAGCCACGAACGGTTTCTATTTAGCTTTCACCTGATGCATTTTAAAGACTGAAACAATTACATGTTTGGGGCCTTGATTGTTTTCATTAATAAAAACATACATGGAATGTTTTGTTTAAAATAAGGTAAAGCTCTTGTAAAGCCATAGAAATATTTTATATTATGAAAATCTTCAACAAATTTTTGTGTGCGTTAAAATGAATTTCAGAGAAGAAGTTAGAACAAAAATATATATTTTTTAAACTGGATACCCAAACATTATAAATGGTCTCTGAACATAGCTTATAAGTAGTTCACTGTCACTCCAGGAAATGATATGATAAAGCAAGATAGCAAAGTCTCCCATCTCCATAAGGTGTTAGTGACTGTAAGCACAAGTGAGTGAGCGAAAGAGGTATAATTAGATAAGCTTGCGGTAGAATCCACCTTAAGACTGTCAAATGCGTCTTCCGTCCACGAGCCCGGTCTGTCGTCCAGCTTATCGTCCTCTCGCCTGTTCAGCTCCCTGGTCAGTTTCTTCTTGACCCCCTCCAGCTCTTTGACACGCTTTTGGAGTTTAATGACGATGGCAACATCTTCTGAGCTGACAAGTTCTTGCTACAAATGGGGGTGAGATTAGGTGGTGAGGAATGGCAAAGGAAGGACATCAGTGCATTACCACTTGGTAAGTAAAGACCATGTCAAAACAGGTGCCTTGACAATGGCAAAGGAAGGACACCAGTGCATTACCACTGCTAATTAAATTATCTCAAGACAGGTGCATTGACAGTGGTCAAGGACGGACACCAGTGCATTACCACTGCTAATTAAACTAACTCAAGATAGGTGCATTAACAGTGGTTAAAAGATGGACATAATAAAAATGGGTGCAACACTGTAAGCAATAGTACATCCCTAGTGGTGAAATGGGGGTTTGGGGGGGGGGGGGTGTCATTGTAAACAAACAGCCACAACAACTGGGGCCAGAAAAATGAGGATTGGACCTTTGGGGGAGCCATTTAAAATCAGATTTGTGAATTAAACTTAATTAAAACTCTTCAGTTAAGTGAGCCTCACACAAAAACAAATAATTTCCAACTTGCACAACAGACAGTGAGAAAGTACATTTTAAAATTGGAATGGAAAATAGGGAGTTTGACACTCATCAGTGATTTAATATAAAGAGAAATATTCCTGGCATTCGTCAGTGATTTAACATAAAGAGAAATATGTCTGACTTTCCTCAGTGATTTAATATAAAGAGAAATATGTCTGACTTTCCTCAGTGATTTAATATAAAGAGAAATATGTCTGACTTTCCTCAGTGATTTAATATAAAGAGAAATATTCCTGGCATTCGTCAGTGATTTAATATAAAGAGAAATATGTCTGACTTTCCTCAGGGATTTAATATAAAGAGAAATGTGTCTGACTTTCCTCGGTGATTTAATATAAAGAGAAATATGTCTGACTTTCCTCAGTGATTTAATATAAAGAGAAATATGTCTGACATTCCTCAGTGATTTAATATAAAGAGAAATATGTCTGACTTTCCTCAGTGATTTAATATATAGAGAAATATGTCTGACATTCCTCAGTGATTTAATATATAGAGAAATATGTCTGACTTTCCTCAGTGATTTAATATAAAGAGAAATATGTCTGACTTTCCTCAGTGATTTAACATAAAGAGAAATATTCCTGGCATTCGTCAGTGATTTAACATAAAGAGAAATATGTCTGACTTTCCTCAGTGATTTAATATAAAGAGAAATATGTCTGACTTTCCTCAGTCATTTAATATAAAGAGAAATATTCCTGGCATTCGTCAGTGATTTAACATAAAGAGAAATATGTCTGACTTTCCTCAGTGATTTAATATAAAGAGAAATATGTCTGACTTTCCTCAGTGATTTAATATAAAGAGAAATATGTCTGACTTTCCTCAGTGATTTAATATAAAGAGAAATATTCCTGGCATTCGTCAGTGATTTAATATAAAGAGAAATATGTCTGACTTTCCTCAGTGATTTAATATGAAGAGAAATATGTCTGACTTTCCTCAGTGATTTAATATAAAGAGAAATATGTCTGACTTTCCTCGGTGATTTAATATAAAGAGAAATATTCCTGGCATTCGTCAGTGATTTAACATAAAGAGAAATATTCCTGGCATTCGTCAGTGATTTAACATAAAGAGAAATATTCCTGGCATTCGTCAGTGATTTAACATAAAGAGAAATAAGTCTGACGTTCATCAATGATTAAATATGCAGATAAATATGTCTTACAGAAGGCATAGGAGACATTTATACACAACCACACGCACACACACACAACACAGGACCGTGGGGTGGGTTGATGAAATCAGCGGGTGGCCCACACGCCGGTCAGGTCATAAACACAGAACACAGCATGCAATGGTCAAAATGTGTGACACAATGTTGCGGCAATGTGACAACCACCATCAACTTTTGACTAAAACACCCCTAAACAGCTGATGCTGTACGGCTTGTGTCAACAATGCCAACAAGGATGTGGCTCCCCCCCCCCCCCCCCCCCAGGCACCAGAGTCAAATAAGTTAATCAGATCAAGAGCAGTGGTTCCTCATCTGCCCATAGTTCTGAACTCTAAACAATGCTTTTCTTTTAGCGTATCTGTTCTACATTACTTATAAAAAAAAAAAATGTTTTCATAATGGCTATCATCTGTCCTGGAATCTTTTTTTTTTTAAAAGCTTTTTTTCTTGAGGCTGTTTTTTTGCATTTGTAAGAAGGTTTCACTTCATAGAAATGTTTAAAAATTAAAGAAAAAGTTTTTTTGCATTTGTAAGAAGGTTTCACTTCATAGAAATGTTTAAAAATTAAAGAAAAAGTTTTTTTGCATTTGTAAGAAGGTTTCACTTCATAGAAATGTTTAAAAATTAAAGAAAAAGTTTTTTTGCATTTGTAAGAAGGTTTCACTTCATAGAAATGTTTAAAAATTAAAGAAAAAGTTTTTTTTGCATTTGTAAGAAGGTTTCACTTCATAGAAATGTTTAAAAATTAAAGAAAAAGTTTTTTTGCATTTGTAAGAAGGTTTCACTTCATAGAAATGTTTAAAAATTAAAGAAAAAGTTTTTTTTGCATTTGTAAGAAGGTTTCACTTCTTAGAAATGTTTAAAAATTAAAGAAAAAGTTTTTTTGCATTTGTAAGAAGGTTTCACTTCATAGAAATGTTTAAAAATTAAAGAAAAAGTTTTTTATTGCATTTGTAAGAAGGTTTCACTTCATAAAAATGTTTAAAAATTAAAGAAAAAGTTTTTTTGCATTTGTAAGAAGGTTTCACTTCATAGAAATGTTTAAAAATTAAAGAAAAAATTATGAAAACTTTTCCCCAAGAAGAATTTAAAAAAAAAAAAACAACAAACAGTGGCCATATTAAGACACAAAAACTTAAAGAAAATGTTTATTCACTCAGGGGACATTACCTTCAGAGCATCGAATGCCGAGTCAGAGATGATGGCTCCCCTGGAGGTGTCCTCCTCCATGCTCTCTACCTTCTCTCTCAGCTGTTTCTTCTCTCTCTCCAACTCCTTCACCTTGTTCTGCAGCTTTAGCACCAGGCCAATATCAACATTGTCATTGGATGGTTTCTAATGGAACGAGAATAAAACATGAAACTAATTCAAGTGCTCACATCAGTACATGGAACAGAGTCAAATAACTTTTTGGAAATAAATTTGTATGTATGATGGAAAAAAAAAAATCATTCTATACATGTGTGCCAATATGTGAGTGACAGGAATATGCTGCCAAAATTTGAAGACTTTTCAAGCTGGTGTAGAGCATATCATATTTCTTTTGATGGTTTGTCTGTTAACACTTCTTCTGGGATATCATTTTCAGTTAAATGAAAAGAACACATTCCATACCACAATTTCCCCCCAGATTTACCTTTCCCTCCACACACACAGAGACACACACATTCTAACCTTTTCGCCCACATCTCCTGCAGGAGGTTCTGGCGCTGGGGCATTACCCATCTTCTTGGCCTCGTGTTTCCTGACAGCTGTGTCATAGCCCTGGTCCTGTGGGGGAACACAATGCAATACTGAGAGACAAAACAAAAGTTACTGGATCACAACCAATCATCATCATAAACAGAATAGATGATGATCCTATGCACGGAGTAGATAGAAATCCTTTGCACAGAGTAGACAGTAATCCCATAGTAGATAGTAATCCCAGAGTAGATAGTAATCCTAGAGTAGATTGTAATCCTATAAACAAAAATTGTCACTACTCAATTCCATAATTGTAATAGTCTGGTTCACATTACAACAAAGTAGTCACTTGCTGTAAAGTTTTCATTAAAAAAAACTGTATCACGATACACGAACATCTTAATTACGTTAATTTTATTCAACATTTTTCACTTTAAAAAAAAAAATAATAATAAATTCATACTTATTAAATTCTACACACAACCTTAATATGAATTACTTATTACATTCTACACACAACCTTAAAATGAATTACTTATTACATTCTACTCCAACTAAAAATAAATTCATACTTATTAAATTCTACACACAACCTTAATATAAATTACTTATTACATTCTACACACAACCTTAAAATGAATTACTTATTACATTCTACTCCAACTAAAAAATAAATTCATACTTATTACATTCTACACACAACCTTAATATGAATTACTTATTACATTCTACACTAAAACTTTAAAATGAATTACTAATTACATTCTATTCCAACTAAAAAATAAATTCATACTTATTACATTCTACACACAACCTTAAAATGAATTACTTATTACATTCTACACACAACCTTAAAATGAATTACTTATTACATTCTATTCCAACTAAAAAATAAATTCATACTTATTACATTCTACACACAACCTTAAAATGAATTACTTATTACTTTCTACACACAACCTTAAAATTAATTACTTATTACATTCTACTCCAACAAAAAAAAAAAATTTAAAACTAAGGCACTCAGCAATTCTTGTATGTGAGTCAATGGAAATGCCCAGCTGGACACTAACACTAATAATATTTGAGCAACTGTACTTTGTATTCAAATTTTCCAATTTAAGAAAATGAAAAACAATTGAGAGCAGTCTTCAAGGACTGACCCTGGACTTTGCGTCCTCATGTGTCTTTAAAAAACAAACTGGTGTAATTTTTTAATTGGTAATTTTCTTTTGTAAATAACAAAGCTCCTTTCTTCAAAGTTTTTATTCCAAGGAAGAAAAAAAAAAAAAATCTGCCACATGTCTTGGTTGTGTTGAGAACTTTGTATATGATCATTACCCCCCCCCCCCCCCCCCGGCAAGTAGTCATTTCCTGTACACTTATTGCAAGAGTCAAACTCTGACCTTAAACCCTACTCAAACAATGATGAACTTTATCAGGGCAGCAGTAATCATAGTTTTTAAAAAATATTTTTAAATTGTTCTCTTTTTTTCTTTTGTATGTGTGTTTTGGGGGAAAGGGGGGGGGGATGTTTATTGAAGTATAACCCACATATCTATTTTAAGACTACACTTACACATTCATGAGACTAACATTCACAGTTATAAGGGGAGGGAATGAAAGGTCTTTTTATATCAGCATGTCTCATTAGCATATTCCTTGATTTATTTCTGTGTGCCGTAATTTGGATGGTGGGAATATAACAGTGTTTTTTCCCAGCACGGTGCGTATGTGGGACTACAGCAGTGTTTTCCCAGCATGGTGCGTATGTGGGACTACAGCAGTGTTTTCCCAGCATGGTGCGTATGTGGAACTACAGAAGTGTTTTCCCAGCATGGTGCGTATGTGGGATTGCAGCAGTGTTTTCCCAGCATGGTGTGTATGTGGAACTGCAGCAGTGTTTTCCCAGCATGGTGCGTATGTGGAACTGCAGTAGTCTTTTCCCAGCATGGTGCGTATGTGGGACTGCAGCAGTGTTTTCCCAGCATGGTGTGTATGTGGAACTGCAGCAGTGTTTTCCCAGCATGGTGCGTATGTGGAACTGCAGCAGTGTTTTCCCAGCATGGTGCGTATGTTGGACTGCAGCAGTGTTTTCCCAGCATGGAGCGTATGTGGGACTGCAGCAGTGTTTTCCCAGCATGGAGCCTATGCCCTTGCAGGCTATGGCCTAAGAAATGGGGTGATGAGGGAGCCGCCAACCCTGTGTGGAACTTTTAGAAATTTATTTCAAGGGATGTATTTTCTGCCAAATGCAGGGTCTTTGTGGGGGGGGGGGGGGAGAGCTTGTGATGCTCCGTGTGGCACCAACACTAGCTACACCACCGCTATCAGCGAGGAGAGGGCCGTGCAATTTGGAAGATTAGCTGGGGACATTTAGTCATGAGAGGAAGAAATCTGTTGACATTTCAAAAGGGTGCAAGGAGGGGTGGGGGGTCATTCAAATCAGTACATGGGGGACATTAAAACTTTTAGTTGCTCAGGTAGGGCATGGGGCAAACAAAAAATAATGGTCAAACATTGGACTTATAGGAGACTGCAACTATCCTTGTCACCCAGAGTTATCGTTCATGCCGGGGAGTACAAAGAATGTACAAAGATGGCTGCTCACATGGCGAAAACAGCATTTGAGACCTGGCGAGTTGAAGAAATTAAGAAATTTTTACGTGAATTGCATCGGCCGGTATCTGGAAATAAAGCAGAACTTGTAGATCGGGCACGCGGCTGTGTAGCGTTGCGACTTTGTGGGAGAAAAAAACGTGTGTATCTGAGACATGTTTCTCTAATTTCTAGGCGAAAAAGATTAAAAAGGGCAAAAACCCCTGCTTTTTTCAGACCGTTGCAGTCCCCTATAGCAGAGGTTGGATCTTAAGGGAGCTGAGGGATAAAATCACACACACATGTACCTCATCTTCCTCTCCCCGCCTCTCCGTGTCGGCAGCACTGCTGCTGTAGGACTCCAGGCTGATGGCGCTTATGTCCGAGGGGGACCGGTGGTGGCCTTTGGTTGGGCTTGTCAGCACCTGGGGAACCACATCAAAACAGGGGGTCAGTGTTAAGTGATGGACGAGGTTATGTTTTGTACTAAATTAAAAAGTACTGGTACTGCCAATTGTTTCATTACCATTTTTTTTGTACCTACAACGGTAGCATTAGATTCTTGTACTTCCTATAGCTACATTGCAATCGTGTACCTTGAGAAGCAATATTGGATATTTGTACCTTCAGTAGCAGCATTCAGTTATTAGAACTTTCACCAGTAAAATACAGATATGTGTAGATGTTAAATCTCAACATTGATCTGCCTGTATCGAAGCTTAGCTAGACAACAGTTTTAATCTACCTGCATCTCTCCCTGAAGGTTCTCCAGACGTTGCTGCAGTCTTGCGTGTTCCTTGACAAACTTCTGATGGTGGGCTCGCTCTGACTCAAACTCTTGCATCAGCAGCTTCTTGGCAGCTTCCAGCTTCTCTTTGACGTAATCTGGTTGGGGGGGGGGGGGGAATAAGAGGGATTTAGCTTTGGTGAGGGGTTCATGTCAATGTTGTTGCCAGACAGGAAAGTCTGTTTGGTCAACTGAATAAGGACACGAAACGCCAGATTTCCCAACCCCTTTGTTCTACGTGAGGGCTTAAGTGGAAACGCCAAACCTTCATGGCGTTAAAGTTCAAGGGAAAAATTAAAAAAACTTTCCTGTCTGGCAACAACATTGACATGAAAGTCTGTTTGGTCAACTGAATAAGGGCACAAAACGCCAGATTTTCCCAACCCCTTTGTTCTACGTGAGGGCTTAAGTGGAAACGCCAAACCTTCATGGCGTTACAGTTCAAGGAAAAAATTTTAAAAACTTTCCTGTCTGGCAACTACATTGACATGAAAGTCTGTTTGGTCAACTGAATAAGGGCACAAAACGCCAGATGTTCCCAACCCTTTGTTCTACGTGATGGCTTAAGTGGAAACGCCAAACCTTCATGGCGTTAAAGTTCAAGGAAAAAATTTTAAAAACTTTCCTGTCTGGCAACAACATTGACATGAAAGTCTGTTTGGTCAACTGAATAAGGGCACAAAACGCCAGATTTTCCCAACCCCTTTGTTCTACGTGAGGGCTTAAGTGGAAACGCCAAACCTTCATGGCGTTACAGTTCAAGGAAAAAATTAATTCAGATATTTTTTTTAAAGTATTAAAAAAAAAAAATTAAGTAACTTGAGACACAACAAGCTTTCAATCAACATAAATAAAATACTATACTTTAAATCTACTAATGTCTTTCACTAGTGCTTACAAATATATAGCATCCAAAACTGTCCCCAAAGATTATGATTAACTAAACTAATGGTGAAAGTATGAAAGTGGAACAAGTGAAAAGCTAATGATGTGGAATTAACATTGTTCCTAATTTACAAAGATGTTTTTTGACCACATGCAAAAGAACTCTCAAGTATTTTACCCTCTGTCTCCTCATCATGTCTTTTGATGGTGGCCTTGGCCTTCTCAAGCTCTTCCTTCAAACTCATCTTCTCAACTACCATGGCGTTGATGACCTGTGGTGAAGGAAAATGGACAGGAAAACAAATTACAGATGATATTGTCATTGAAATATTTGAGGAACGCTGAAATATCTGCTTTATTGAAATTCCATTTTGGTGGTCCTCATGGGGAAAACAAATCTGATCTAGAGATATTTGGTAAATGTTCATGGAAAGAGGTGTAGAAATGAATGGAACAAAAAAGAAAGAGTGCAAAGAGGGAATGAATGAACAAAATAGTCCTACACAAGAATAGTTGCTAGAAGGAGGAAACAAATTTTGGATGGGGTTTCTGAATTACCATGGCTAATTGTGTTCTGAGCAGAGATGACAAAAATAATTTTAAGATCCCACATAAAAAAACAACTACTGTCATCCCCTAAAGACCGGCATATACAGAGATGTGACCAGATTTTTAAAAATATAATTATTTTTTGTTTGTAGAATTTTTAGAATTGTCGAGGATAAGTATGAATTTATCTGCAAATAGGAAAAAACACATCACGGCATTTATAAACAATAAACATGTTGCTCCTCAATATGAACCCCCCCCTTTTTACTTTCCCCCCCCCCCTTTACTTTTCCCCCCCTTGCTGGGCTAATCAGTTATTTTACATTTTTTAATTACTTCGCCAAATTTACCTCATCATGTTGACTGATCAGCTGATCCTTTTCGGCTATCAAATCTTGCTTCTCTCCCTTGACCTTCTGAAGCTCAGCTCTCAGCCTGGCAATTTCTTCCTGCACATCAGAAAACAAGGGAGACAATAATTTTTTTAAAAAAAACACACAAAAAATCTGCTTGGGTCGGGTGGCTTGGGTTTAACAAAAGGTAGCATTACTGACTTGGGGAGTGAGTCTCCTCTATACAGTCTCCTTAGAACCTTGCCATCTGCTCAATTGTGTTGACTATATTTTTATGATTCTTCAGACATGATATTTTGTTTGCAAAAAAAAAAAAAATCGCAAATGAGTTTGTTTAAATTTATCTGCTGTGTAAAACGTGGGGGGGTGTGGGTGGTGTCATTAGAATCAAGCAATGAAAAATTTTCACATCTTCCCTTATCAATTTTTATGAAAGGGTATTCAAACTTATGTCCTTTTCTTGGAAATGAAACCTCACGATTCTTACATGAGGAATATTATATAAATGATTATAGCTAATTAATTCAAACTGCTGTAACAAATCCTTGTTCTAAGTCTTTTTAATGCCCAGCCACTGTGATGCCATTTAATCTTTGCCAATCAGTCTACAGTCTGACTCAAACAATTTTCTTTTCACTTGACGCACGTATCCATCATTTATCCAATGTCCTCCCCCTTATCACAATGGCAGCCCTCACCTCCATATCCACCACTTTATTGGATGACACTTTGGCCTCCTCCTCTGTGCCCTTCAACCTGTACATCTCCTCTTTCATCTTGACCAGCTGGGTCTCATACACCTGGGCTTGTTGGGCCAACTTGGCCTGAGGGAAACAGAGCATGAGGCCATTAGGTCACTGAATGATTTACAGCAGAAAAATTGATAACAGATAGATAGTGACAGGCAGATAGGTTGTTACAGGCAGATAGGTAGTCACAGGCAGATAGATGATTAATTGAGAGAACTAAAGTTGAGTAGCCAGATACAGTAACTCAGAGGACATCACAACATATTGACCAAGTTGGATTTTAAAAAAATGTTTAAGGCTGAATGACTGGACAATTTTAACAAAGAAGCACACTCCAAAGCATCTTCTAAAAGAGTATAACAAACTTTAGCTGCTGGACCAAACCCTTGAAACCAAATGTCCCCAACACGGTTTAGATAACCAAAGGGAAGCAACTCTATCATTTCATTAAAACTCGATTAAATTTATTTAAAATTTTAAAAGAAATAAAAAGAGACAAAGATATATATATAAGTTAGGCCCTTTAACACTTTAAAAAAATAGAAATTCCCGCCTCGTTGATTTCCTCCTCACAGAAGAAACTGACCTTCTCATCCAGCCTCTGCTGTAGTTCTATGATCTTGTTCTCCAGACCTTTGTTGACCTGCTTGATGTGATCCACAGACTTGGCCTCCACCTGGGCAGACAAAGTAGGTTTCATTGAATTTGTCAGATGGTTTTAATGTATTCACAATGTGTAAGGTCAGTGTAGCTCACTCATCCGGTCATACCCCTGTGCCATTCTTCAACTAAATTTTTTTTTTTCACGTCTTTTGTGTAAATTTGTCATTTTTAATAATAAAATTTTAATTTATTTTGAAAAAGTTCACCATTGAAAAAAAATCAAATAAAAACCAATCTGCTTCTTCTTCTATATCTTAAGGGCCCACGAAGTGAATCTGAAACTTAATTTACAATCATACACAGCGTAACTTTTGGGGAGGTACTACTGCACTACATTTAAAGATTGGGGAACTAAAAAGAAGAATGATTGTGGGGGAAAAAAAAAAAAAGGGGTGTTTGAAAGCATTTTTGAATAAAACCAGCTGACCTTCAGTATCTTGAGTTGCAGCCTGGCCTTGCGCCTCCTGAAGTGGCTCTGGACAAGCACAATGCCACGTAAGATCTTCTTGAACTTTTGACGCTGGATGAAGGCTCTGATGATCTTCTGGAGGACCAGAACTTTGTGCCTGCGGAGCAGCTCCATGTACCGCTTCCTGGCAAACATGGCTCGGACATGTGCCTGTTTGGAGAAAAGCGTCCCCCATTGTACTAAAGATGTTTCATTTGCTTATCTCTATATTGAGGGTGGTGGGTGGTCTAAACTGAGTCAATCCCAAGTTTGCAGTCTGGAGTTCCAACCCCACCAAAGCAAAAACATCACCAGCACTGCGGGTGGATATGACTCGTAAACCATGGGTGGCAACTCATCTGAGAGAAGTGAAGTCTGATTCAAAACACAGAGGAGTCCCGTAGGCGGATAACATTGAAAAATCCCTACAGCCCCTGCAACACTAGTGGTGTCAAGCCAAGCTGCATCATCCATGTATGGTGTTTCCTTGGGTAATCCAGGTGCATGGAGAGAGGCAATTTGCTGTCTAGGGAACCGGCTAATAGTCCCAAATAAAAAAACCCAGGCCTTGTTATTTTGTCCGGTGAAGTCTACACCATGATCACATTGTGACAGGGGGATGCTAAGATATATTTTTTAAAAAAATTACGACCACACCCCCCCCCCCCTTTTTTTTTACTCTCTTTTAAAGGAACATTCTTCATAAAACAATATAAACACATAAAAAGACTTAGACAAAGACTAAACTTTTCACACCCCACTTTAAACTGGAATACACCCCCTATGCGTTCACCTCCCCCCATTTGCAAACATCTAAAATATAGGTTTAACATTACAATTTTTGGCATGGGAAAGATTAAACAAACGTAACTTTACACTGTGAATGAAGCAGAGGTGGAAATTATGTCAATACCAATAAAATGCACAGACCTGTAGGACCACAACAGCAGAGTGAATGTTGTTGAACTTCTGACGTTGGCGGTAGCCCTTCCACCTGGCCTGGATACGGGTGGCAGCCCTTGTCTTACGCAGGAAGTCTGCATGCCTGGGGAAACACAAGAAAGTTAAAGTTGAGTTCTGGTTGGCAAATACTAAAAAAAAAACACAAATGACCTCTGTATATTCCGAAATTGTCATACATTATCCCCACAAACAGTTCAATGTCACAGGCTGATTTGAATCAATAAAACTAAACTTTTGTGTAACCAATCCATGTCATCTATCTATATTTGAATTTTTAAAAAAATTTTTGTATCAGGGGTCCTAAATCTGCCCCCCCCCCCCCCCCCCCCCAAAGCGGACTTTTTTAATAGAGAAAGCACAAATGTGTAGTTACTATTTTGAACATGGAATTTATCATTATGGTTCATTCCAAAACTGAACTAGATTGATCTCTTCAACGTGACCCCCTTCACATCATCATGATTTTGGGATACCTGCCCCATATCATGGTGAGGATAACTCAATACCAATGTCCAAATATGCTTTAAATACTTGAAACAATGAAAGATTAATAGAGAACCCATTGATGTTAATTTAGAATGAGTAAGATATCAAGACTCCACTAGTAGGTAAATAAATCAGAGCTGTAGAGGGTTCTCACCTCCTGGCCAACAGACCACGCCCATAGATCTGTACAAGAAGGACAGATCTCCGGATGCGCTGGTATTTCCGTCTCTGCAGCCACCCTCGGATGTGTTTCTGTATCATCACGCCGCACGCCCTGAGCTTTTCGGCACGCAGTTTCTCCAGGTAGGCCACCTGGCCAGCTCGGAAGAATATTTTTGTTTTACCAAATCGGTACTTGTCATCATCCTGTTCGAAAAAACAATTTATTTTTTTTGAATCAGTTGTCTCTTAAAAAATGTAATGATTTTATAATAATGCGCATGTATATTCCGTTTGATAATATTCATAACTGTGTTTAGCAAAATGGCTATTTGAATTTTTTTCTCCACCATCATTTAGTAATTGCCATTTAACAGAATTATTATAATTATAGGTTTTGGGACTATGAGTCTTGGTTCCTTGGGACTGGTTAACTCCAGATGGCAACTCATCTAAGAGAGGGTAACTCATCGAAGAGACGGAAAACTCTGAAATCAAACTCCTGAAATAAAGAGCACAATGAAACACACACTGCTGGTCTTGTACTGGCAGACCTGTTTACTCTTATGATTTTGGTGTACAATGTACGATTTTGAGGTGTATACATTATATATACTGTATGTTTATTTTTTTTCTATAAAAGATAATATATTGAAAGATTTTGTGATGATATTGTACGATTTTAAGAACTTGAGGGTAAACAGGTCTGTGTACTGGTCATCCTGGTCTATTGCCTGTTGTCTTGACTATGTCTTGTCATTGGATACAATAGGCAAGGACGGGAGAGTGGTGCTGATGAATTGAGCAGCTCTCCCTCACTTTAAACAAAACTGCAGCTTCAGTCAAGGCTACAGCTCAAGTCAAGGCTACAGCTCAAGTCGAAAATTACCATGGTCATCTTCATGTGTGCCAAGGACAAACAACAATTATGGGTTTTAAAACACAGAAGAAAAAAAAAAGAAAAACGGTAGCAGGCAGAAGACAATACTCACACTAATTAATGCTGGGAGAATGGCTTCACATGTTTTTCTCATGTCGTTTTTGAAAATATGCTTAGATAAAGCCAGAACTCTGTACCTCTGAAAGAACTCAGCGTAGGTCCAACTGTGGATCAATGACGTAAGATGAAATTATGTGACTCTACAGTTTTAAACAGATCCACATGTTTTAAAGATCATGCTCTTTATGATATATACAAAATTACATAATTTAAAATAAAAAATGTGATTAAAATTAATTATTTATTTAGATTAAATAATTTTTTAAAAAAAGATTTTCTATTCTGTACCTGACAAATAATCGGCAGAAGCGGCACTGAGCAGGAAGCTCTTGGCCGGCCACTCACGAAGAGCAGCATCCCCAGCCCCGATCCGGCACTTTGTTTCCGTTAAAGCCGAACCAAGGCCAAAGGCCTCCCTGCTGCTAATCAGCGATCGCATGATAGCTTGGCTAACGATCCCCCCCACGTAAAATGGGGGTTGTTTGTTCAAATGGGCCCGGAAAAACCAACAAAGCTGGGCAGACGAAGACTAACCACCGCCTCCGCGACCACCTCCAATAGTTTCTATCCAAAGTGCGGCAATCAAAGATTGTCAGACAACGGGGCATACGCCACCAACCAGCCTCTTACTTTCTGGGTGACTTCGACTCCCTCCGTTGGCAACCAGCATGTTAGTGTCCTGGACACAGGCAAACCCAGCCCTTCTAATGGGCAAGTGAACAAAGGAATGTGGCCCCAGGCCCCACCTGCCGGCAACGGATGGCACAATGACCTCCAGGAACGCCCGCAATACGACACCTCGGGTTAGTTCCGGACTCCCGCCTGGTCGGGACTTTTACCAAAGAACTTAAGTCTCTTTCTTTGCCGAAGACGAAACCTCATTCAACCTTGTCTCCCTCTCCCACCGTCTACATGAGGTACAGCGAGCACGCTGTATCGTGCCTCACTCGGAAGGCTTCGTCGTACCTGGCACTGTGTCTTCCCGCCTTGTCACCTCATTTATCTTTTGAACTCGACACAGGCCAGAGGCCAGACATTTTACTTTGCCTCAGACTGATGTTGTAATGCCTGAAAACAGATGACAGGGCCTCTACCGTAGATCAGACAGATATGTGACAATGCATGCCATTTCAGACAGATACCTCACATTGCATGCCATTTCCGACGGATACCTGAAATTGCATGTCATCTCAACTAGCGGACAAGTCAGACTTACCGTGAAGGGTATCCAGCAGCACTAATCCTGATGGTCTCCAGCACACCACAAGCTCTCAGTTGCTCCACAGCTCTCTTGGGCTCAAACCTGCAGAGGTTTAACAGTCTTTTTCAGTTTGTTTTACAACTAGCATCTCTTAAGTCTTCATCAAATTTTAAGTGAGTGATAACAGAACAAATCAGCTGTTTGACATGAAAGTCCACAAGAACTAAAACAATCAAAGACCCCCCCTTCTCCCCATTTCCGATTAGAAAAATAACCATCATTAACTACGACGCCCAGAAATATTGTACGTCTCTTGCCTGAAACACTTACATGAAATCAATAACTATGACCACCAGACATTTTGTCCAGTCTCTTGCCTGAAACACTTACATCAATAACTATGACCACCAGACATTTTGTCCAGTCTCTTGTCTGAAACACTTACATGAAATCAATAACTATGACCACCAGACATTTTGTCCAGTCTCTTGTCTGAAACACTTACATGAAATCAATAACTATGACCACCAGACATTTTGTCCAGTCTCTTGTCTGAAACACTTACATGAAATCAATAACTATGACCACCAGACATTTTGTCCAGTCTCTTGTCTGAAACACTTACATGAAATCAATAACTATGACCACCAGACATTTTGTCCAGTCTCTTGTTTGAAACACTTACATCAATAACTATGACCACCACACACTTTGTCCAGTCTCTTGTTTGAAACAATTACATCGATAACTATGACCACCAGACATTTTGTCCAGTCTCTTGTCTAAAACAATTACATCAATAACTATGACCACCAGACATTTTGTCCGTCTCTTGCCTGAGACACTTACATGAAAGCCTCCTTCTTGTCATTGGGTTTGATGCACCTGATGTAATGTGGAGATGTGGCATTCAGGGTCTCCATCAGGGCACATAGGGAGTCTCTGAACTGCGGCATTGGAATAGAAAAAGGGCATATAATAATGAGGGTTAAATGTGCCAGCTCCAAGTCATCAAATTTCATGTCCCAGTTTCAGTTTTATATCACCAATGCTATCTTTCTTAGCATGATGCAATCCATTAAAATATGACATTGAAGTTGTTAGAGACAAAGTAATAATATGCCTGCTCTTCATCACCATGTTACCCCACCCATAGACATTGTTTCAAATTCATCTGGGGTTGTCCCCATGTATGGTTAAATAGTTATGGCAGATATATTCCAAGTGAGAATGTGAACCCTGATATACAAAAAAAAAAAAAAAAAAAAAAAAAAAAGCGAACATCAACCAACTTGGCATGGGACCGTCCATACAAAATGTTGGTAGAGAGGGAAAAACATGGGTGAAATGGGACTGTCCATACAAAATGATGGTAAAGAGGGAAAAACATGGGTGAAATGGGACTGTCCATACAAAATGATGGTAGAGAGGGAAAAACATGGGTGAAATGGGACTGTCCATACAAAATGTTGGTAGAGAGGGAAAAACATGGGTGAAATGGGACTGTCCATACAAAATGATGGTGCAGAGGAAAAAATATGGTTGAAATGGGATTGTCCATACAAAATGATGGTACAGAGGGGAAAACACTTTATTTTGCTATTGTTTTCTTCTTTTCAAGAAAATATATAATTCACTTGCTAATAATTATTTTATTAATGAATTGTATCAAAATGTAAATTTGCCACATGATCTAAGTTAACATTTTCCCTTTATCTTATCCTTAAGAAATAACTAAAACAATTTTTTTTCTAAATCACATGTATTTGTTTGTAAATACTATGGATTTTAAAACGTACGCAAGGCCAAAACAATATGTTCACATTGCAATGCATTGCCTCATTTCAAATCTATCAAAGGGTTCAGGATTGCTCACGATTCAAAGACTCTGATTAAGACTGACCTGTGAACCAACTGTTTTCTTATGCTGTTTGCTGCCCGCCTTAGGCTGTGCCTTCACAGGTTGTGTGGTGGACGATGTCCGTCCTCTCTTGGCAGCGGGTGCACCACCGGGTTCTTCTTCTGTGAACAGCTCCCCCACCAGCTCATACTGTGGAAATAAAGTTGTTAGAAATTATGTAACAGACTAAGTTACTAATTATGTAACTCAGTTTTTTTGTCTAGGTTTAGACTAACTTACAATATTCTGGTGCTTTATAAAATTAAGAGAGCCGAAAGAAAAAGAAAATAAAACCTTATAGTTCCGTAGTCTTGATTTAGATATCATTCTAACATAAATACAATAAGGGAATAAGGTTTAATTTCACAAAGCCAATTTATAAGCAACTGGTCTGAATATTATTATTAGTAGTAGTTTTATATAGCAAAGTACGCCAGCTTAGGGCTGGGCTCACCACGCTGTGCATACAGTTTAACAAACATAATCATGAACTTAAGAATTTAACATACATTAATGAAATAAAACAAACAAATGTATATTCACTCCCCCTAAACATAAATATTTACACGTCAAGCCATGGACGGCACCCAGCTGCATCATTTATCGGTCGGAGGGGGGGGGGGGTAATCAGTCAGGATAGTAAAGTTTAAAGAGATGTGTTTTGAGTGCAGTTTTAAAGGCTGTGATGGTTGGTATATTGCGGATGTGTAGTGGAAGAGAATTCAAACATTAAAGCCAATTTATCAGCACTTGGTCTGAATATGCACAATTCAAGCCATCTCAGCTATTGGTCCCAATACACACATTTTGACCCCAAAAAAAAATTGACCACAAATGGGTTGAAGAATTATTTATAGCTATTGTGAAGACATTGCTTTGCCAAAGCTCTGCTGGTCCAAAGTTTACTGTTGACAACATGTCAGCACGGGGCTGGGATAATGCATCCAATGCTCACCTCGCTAGCCTTCAAAGTGTTGATCTGCTCCTCCAGCACTGTATCCCTGTTCTTCTCGAGAAAACCATCAGCCTGGTACTCCACCTGGAAGGGAGGGGGGGGGGGAAAGAGGTTAAAGACTTAAGACATTCAGACAAGATGAACACACATGTATTTGACTACACAGTTTAACATATACAAAAAAATGCAAATGGTTTTAAAAGTAGTTATTGGGTAGAAGACAGAACAGATAGCATTTCATAATTACAAAATTACAGCTGATACTGGACAAAACTTTCAAATATTAGGTCTCAGATGTAGAAATCCAGTTCTCACCTCAAGTTTTTTCAATTTTTTTTTTTTACTTGTCAACATTCAATTTAAAATTTTTGCAATTCAAATGCCAATTTTTCAGTATTATATGATGTTGATCGTTAAATGATAAATGCCGGTTGTAAAATATTGTTCAAATACGTTGATGTTGAGTGTTGAAAGAACAGCTTAAAGTTTTAGTAAGTTACTCCCCATCGTTCTAGATCCGATCCAAGTCTGTGTGAAAGTGTTCAGAATTTTGACAACTAGTCTATTTTTTTTTTTAATAAGACATGTTTTGCCAGAGCAAATGAACAAAAGACCCAAATCAAGACTGTTTTCTTTCAGCTAGACGTTTTTAAGTGCATCTTTGTTTGAAGTTACGTAACTGTACATGATTTTTCATTTATTAAGAAGAGGTTCAGTAAATGGGTCAACTTCTGGCAAAAACACGTTTCATATTTCCTTCATTTTCCATTTCAAAATTGCATATTATTTTCCCTGCGATGGAGGGAGTGAAGCCTTAAAAACATTTACTAGGGTTTAAAATGTATCACCTCTCTTCAATCTGCAGAACCAACAAGTATTTTGAAAAACAGGAAAAACTGAATTTTGGGTGTTGGGGCTGAAAATTGTATCAAATGTTTTGTCATTGACAATGAGTGTCAAGTTTCACTTCGATAGGATGACGAGAAGTGGGGTCAATTACTCTTCCAAAGATTTTGCCACACAGAAACACACAAACAAAAAGGGGGAGGTTAATAGAAAGGATTTAAAGGCAGTTACCCTGTCAGCAAAGTGGTTGATGATGAATGCAGAGCGTGACATCCTCGGCTTGTCAAAATGTTGCGACTTGGTCAGGTGCTTGTCATACAACTTCTGACACCAATTCGTGTCTGAGCCTTTAGGCATCTGGAATTGGGGGAAAGGATCAGACAGGTTAACACCATTTTAAAAGTGCATTTTGCCCCCAATCCTATTAATTTATAGCCGCTGAATTCTCACACTGACAGGTCTATCATTGAAGTGTGTCGCTAGTTTGCTCATGATCAATGCACTTGGAATGGTAAACTAAAAAAGTGCTTGCTGCTTGGTTTTCTCTTGTCTTGAAAAACTACTCAAGTTAAAGAACATTTTAAAACTATTTAACATCACCTTAATTACTGTACACATGTTTCTTTTAACTTGGATTTTATCCTTGTATCCATACTACTTACCTTACATATCCAATATTCTAGACCTGGATTCTATCCATACCACTTACCTTACACCCTTCATCCAGTAGATCCAGTATTCACAACATGAATTCTACCCATACCCCTTAACTTCTACTCTTCATCTAGTGTTCACAACATGGATTCTATCCATACCCCTTAACTTACACTCTTCATCTAGTGTTCACAACATGGATTCTATCCATACCCCTTAACTTAAACTCTTCATCTAGTGTTCACAACATGGATTCTATCCATACCACTTACCTTACACTCCTCATCCAGCAGATCCAGTATTCCTAACTTGGATTCTATCAAGTCTATACATGGCTGGTTGTCATAGAAGTCAATGAACGACCATTCAATCTTCTCCCTCACGTACTCCTCCTGCTCTAGTTTAAAAACATGCTGTGGACAAAATTAAACACGCCTTGTGAATGATAATGAAAACAAATGTACCATAATTAGATACCAGTTCATCATGTTCCTAGCATAAACAACAAGTTCCTCTAATAGACAAGGTGGTCTCAATGAGAATGTTAACCTACATCAAACAGGTGAATTTAATTAACAGATATTATTTGATCTAAAAAGCGTTTACCATGTTGAAAATCTGTTGCAGTTTCTCATTGGCATAATTGATGCAGAACTGTTCAAAGCTGTTGATAGCAAATGTTTCAAACCTGTAAAAAAAAAGGGGGGGGGGGGGGGGGGGGGGGCACGGGACACACAAGAACATTGGTTAAAACAAGCACTAACATTGTAATACACAGCTGTTAAACTTGTGTGTGAGTATGTATATATACATATGCATACATTGTAAATGTATTATTATATAAGAACTTAGGTTTTGATCATGTCTCAAGCATAAGGTATTTTCTTCATTCAATAACACAAGTATGACACATCTTATCAGCATTAGAAAATAAGATATTTTAAAGTATTAAAAATGAAGTTTACTGCACAAGTTTACGACTTGAGTAAATAGATATACACTGCGAATGAAGATTTAGTTAGACGGCAAGAAACAGGTGGTGACCAGGCAAGCGGGGGCCGTTCAAACTATAAAGCCTCTGTACCCGTATATATCCAGGACACCGATAAACTTGAATGTCTTGGTGGAACTGTGCAGAGCCTTGTTGATCTGCGTCACGATCCAGTCGAAGAGGCGCGAGTAGATGTACTTAACAAGGGCGTCCCTGGCAAAGCTGGCCTGCAACAACACAGCATGACAAGTTCAAATTTTACCTGAACCTGTGTGAAACTTCACATTATATGGAATGTAAGCAGTAAGGACAAACCCACTAGCGTACAGGGTCTCAACATGATAGGAAGTTCAAATAGATAGCTGTATAGGGAAACAACAAACCCATTAGTGCAAGGGTTCTAAAACTGTTTTAAGTACTGGACCCGTTTTATAGTAGCAGCATGACCCATGTGAGTAGATGTACTTAACTAGGGCGTCCCTGGCAAAGCTGGCCTGCAACAACACAGCATGACAAGTTCAAATTTTACCATGAACCTCTGTGAAGCTTCACATTATATGGAATGTAAGCAGTAAGGACAAACCCACTAGCGTACAGATTCTCAACATGATAGGAAGTTCAAATAGATAGCTGTATGAATAAAGTAATACTATAGGGAAACAACAAACCCATTAGTGCAAGGGTTCTAAAACTGCTTTAAGTCCCGGACCCGTTTTATAGTAGCAGCATGACCCATGACCCTAAAAGATTTTGGAAAATAACAATACAGTAATAAAAATAGATGCTTCTAATGAGAGAATAATAAAATAATGCAAACCTTATTATGAAACCGATTAAAAATTTTAATTTGGTAAAAATCTTTTTTTGTTAAAATTAACTGTTTCAGCTGTAAGCCCCACAGAAAACCTACTCCGGGGTCATGACCCCTGTATCGGGAACCAGGGAACTAGCAGGTCAATTTTTTACATTCTTTTTTTAAAGTCATTTAAACTACCAGGAATCCCAACAATCAACAGAAGTCTGAGTTTTCGTGTCCAGTTTCTCACCTGGGATTCTGTGAGTGGTTTGGTCAGTGTTTCGTTGACTGTTTGGATCTTCCTGTGGCACAGCCACATCCTCATCTGGGACTCTTCTATGCCCAGTAGTTTACACATTACTGAGACCGACGGATCTTTGGCCTGTGGGTAGAGGTTACATTCTTAAAGTCAAGGAACCATCCCCCACCTCCCAAAAAAACAACATTTGACATAGCCATATGTGTCTGAAAGGTGGAGCAAGAGAAAGCAAGCATGTGTTTCTAACCATTCTGGGTGTTGGGCCCGTATTACAAAGTTGATGGTGTTTGCTCTATAATTTCTTACATTGTGATTTTCAGAAGATATTACACTGGATTTTCTCCTTACTTTAATATATTGTTGCCACCCACTCATGATTATTGGAGCGCTACTGTGATATTGGTTCCAAGCATTTGTGCATTCAAAGATCAATATAAATAGTCAAATGTATGCTCTTGCAGCTGATTTCTAATCAACAGTCAGAAGAGTCTCAAATTGAGATCAGGTAAAAATAAGATTCGACAAGGTAAAATAAGATGAGATCAGGTAAAAATAAGATTAGAACAGGTAAAAATAAGATTAGACCAGGTAAAAATAAACTGAGATCAGGTAAAAATAAGATTAGACTGTAAAAATAAAATTAGACTATGTAAAAATAAGATGAGATCAGGTAAATATAAGATTAGACTAGGTAAAAATAAGGTGAGAGCAGGTAAAAAATAAGATTAGACCAGGTAAAAAAATAAGATGACATCAGGTAAAAAATAAGATGAGATCAGGTAAAAAATAAGATTAGACCAGGTAAAAATAAGATGAGATCATGTAAAAATAAGATTAGACTAGGTAAAAATAAGGTGAGATCAGGTAAAAAATAAGATTAGAACAGGTAAAAATAAGGTGAGATCAGGTAAAAAATAAGATTAAACAGGTAAAAATAAGATGAGATCAGGAAATGAAAGGGATAATAATAAAAGATTATTTTTTTTTTAAAAAGTAACAAAAGTACAGCAACAAAAACCAGACACATGCTCAACTTACTGGGACCTCACAAGCTTCACCTTCCTTCTCCTTGATGTTGACATTACCAAAATGTAGAATAGCGCTCAGTATACGGAATATCATCATTTGGTCCTTCTCTGGGAAACCTGAAACACAGAGGCACAAAAAACATTGTTGATATGCAAGTGTCTGAGTCACTGATAAGTGACAAACTCAGGGATGCTGTCTTAGCACCCTGGCTAATTTCAACAACATATTTTTCAGTAAATCTTTCATTGTTCTTCAGACCCAAATGGTTATACTTTCAGGCATCATGACTCAAAGACCCTTGCAACAACTTACATCATATTCCTTCCTTACAACTGACATCATTTGATTTCCTTACAACTTACATCATTTGCTTTCCTTACAACTGACACCATTTGCCTTCCTTACAACTGACACCTCTTCCTTACAAGTGACATCATTTGCCTTAATTTTAACTGCCATGATTTGCCTCCCTTACTGACAAGATGTATTCATTTTAATATGACAGCAAGATAAGATCCCACTGAGGCAAAAGTGCCAAGTTTACCAAGCGTTGAAAAAGCTTTCCTTGTCTTCACCAGCTCCTCGGCATCATCCACGTCTTTGATCTGAGGTGCCGCTCCTTGGCTGGTGTAGAAAAAGTCATCAGGGGAGCCTAGCGAGTAATGAGAGATTGGATTTTTTTTTTAAAAACGAAACGATCAATGCGCAACGACCTCATGTGGAATGTATGTAAAGACATGATTTGCCCAGCCGCATGAATGAAAAAAAGAATAGCATGTAAAATATGTCTGTAGAAGGTGCTAGTTTAGTCATTGCAATATTTCTTAAACCTGCGTAGTCCCTCAGACAACATGTCAATAGTTCAAGAACACATTTGTCAAAACCATATACTAAGTATAATTTTTACAGATGTAAACCCAGCATCTTCTCTTAATAAAATTTTGACATCTTTGATCCCAGCATATTCCCTTAATAATATTTTTACATCTTTGATCCCAGCATATTCCCTTAATAAATTTTTACAGCTTTGATCCCAGCATCATCCCTGAACAATTTTGTAAAGCTGCAATCCAAGAATAACATTTTTTAACAGCTGTGATCCGTTCAGCATCCCTGAATAACTTTGTACGGCTCTGATGCCAGCAGGATCCCTGGGTGGGGTGTCATTCAGTCAATCGTTGAAAGGTAGCAGAATATTTGGCTCTTAAGTCGATATCCCCTTCTGTCATATCTAGTTAAAAGATGACTTTTAATCTCATCCAATTTGTTCCACTAATCCCAGGGAAAGATTATAAAGTTTTTCCCAAGACAGGCACAGAGAAGGTTATTGCACCTTCAGTGATAAGATAAACAAACATGTCCATGAACTCATTGGCAAGAAAGTTCTGATTTAGAAAAAGATTGTTCAAAGTATCACAGATGAAACGGATTTTGATCAAAACATTTAAGAATCTTGATTGTGTGGCATTAGTGGCTCCACCACATTCTAAAACCCACTTTTGCCCACAAACCTAACCAACCCACTTCTCCCCCCCCCCTTCCACAAACCTGACCAAACCACCCCCCTCCCACAAACCTGACAAAACCACTTCTCCTCCCCACAAACCTGACCAAACCACTCCCCCCCCCCCACACACAAACCTTGACCGACCCCACTTTTGCCCACCCCCAGGGAGTAGGAGAACCAACCAGCCTGTGCTTACCCAGATGGTAGTCTTTGAACTCTGGCAGGTCCTCAGATGCACAGAGCTGGTAAAAAATGTGGTAGTTCCTTTCTTCTGATGCCTGGAACACAACCCTGAAAGAGACACCCACAGAACTCTTTGACTGTGGCATAACACCAGTGAGGGGTGGGGGGGGGGAATGAAAACTTGGGATGTGTCAATGAGGAATCTGATTTGCCCTTAAGGCAAAGAGCCTTTCAATTGATACAACTCTTCATAAGAAAAAATGAAGCCAAGAGAGAAAAAGAAACTCTACTCAAACGTGTTTATTAGATGTTCACAGGTAAAGTGGTTGGGACCAGGATGTAGGTGTGTTTAAGATTCAATTAGTTGAAGAAATGTAGTGCAACTAACAAATCAAAAGAGAGATTAACATCAGAAGTATTCGGCTAGAAGATGTGCAGCGGCTTTATGAAAGTGTTGTGCGGTTTTTACATAGAAAAATCAAATTCAAAAATTGTATCGCTTTAAACTGTAGGGATTTACATCATGTTTTTGATATTTTAACTTAAGATGTAATGACTTGAGGTTAGCTGGCTATCA
Source organism: Omphiscola glabra (assembly GCA_964017045.1). Classification (NCBI taxonomy): domain Eukaryota; kingdom Metazoa; phylum Mollusca; class Gastropoda; family Lymnaeidae; genus Omphiscola; species Omphiscola glabra. The sequence goes on from OZ024811.1 coordinate 19,710,448, forward strand.
AAGTGGCCCGCAAGGCCTTTCTGGCTGGCCACGCCTTGGCTTAACTGTTTTTTATTTCAAACTCATACATGCCTTGTGCTGAATATTTATTATTTCACAGCTTGATTGCAGCTTCCAACCCCAAGCATAAAATAATTAAGAGTAAAAATTTGATTGAAATTTATCTTCGTCTAGCCTCACCTTGATTTCTCCAGCAGATAAGTCCGCATGTGTGCCCCTACAATGGAATGTTGCTTGCTGAAACTGATCTCTATGTACTTGCCGAACCTACTGCTGTTGTCATTCCTTGTCGTCTTAGCATTACCAATGGCCTGTGGACAAGAGAGAGTAAGAGTCATGACTGTTCAAAACAACCCAATCTGCCACCAAAGCAACCCAATCTGCCACCAAAACAACCCAATCTGAACACGAAAACAACATAAAAATGTACTGCATTTCATTTCCAACTAAAAAACTTTTTTTTTAAATTGAGAAAAATATTGTCAAAGACTGGGTAAAACTTATGGACTTATTATTTAAAAAAAAAAAAAAGATCCATAATATTTTACTCTTTTATATCTGTTAAAATTTGATTTAATTGTAAGACAAAGCTTTAAGAGTCACTCCATTTGGTAGAGCTATTACCTCCATAATGGGGTTAGAGGCCAGCACTTTCCTCTCCACTTGCGTTTCTGCCTGGGACCCGCCCACGGTGGCAAAATATCGCATCGCAAACTTGGCTGAGACAGTTTTTCCTGCACCGGACTCTCCGGAGACAATAATGGACTGGTTGCGGTCAAATCTGAGACAATGTGCATAAAATAACAAATTTAATGAAGTTTACTGACCAGAATATACTCTCTGTGGCCCAATTTTAAGACAATGGAAATAGAATAGTGAGTAATGGTCTGTAACTTTAGAACTTACAAAAAAAATTAAATATCCTCATACCTGGACATTTGCTTAAAAGCCTCTTCCGAAACGGCGAATATGTGAGGGTCCATGGCCCCCATGTCCTGACCACTGTACGCCTGTATGATGTCATTGCTGTAGATATCCAAATACTCATACGGGTTTATAGCGACTAGAACAATACCTGGAGAAGGACATGGAGACACCAGGGGTTACTCAACTGTAGCAATGTTACTAGAGTTTCTATTTACATTAGAGTAATTTTTCTATAATTTCTATCTACAATTTAGTGATGTTACTTGAGTTTCTATATACAATAGAGTAATTGTACCATAATTTCTATCTACAACTTAGTGATGTTACAAGAGTTTCTATATACAATAGAGTCATTGTACCATAATTTCTATATACAATTTAGTGATGTTACTTTGAGTTTCTACACACAACATAGTCTTGTTGCCATAACTCCTTTAAAAAAAACAAAAATGAAGTTTAGCACGCAGTATTTCCTGTCAAATAAATATCTCTACCAGCTAAGTTTTTCCGTCTGTGTATTTTTGCAGTCAAAGGCTTCTTAGACGAAGCGTTCACATTTCTCTACCTACATGGACAAGAGTCAGCTAGTCAGGTCACAATGATAAATGAGTCAAGCCAGTCAAGTGATGATGCAAAGGTGCCCCTGAAAGAGACTCACAGACTTACCACAATATGTGTAGATAAGATTTTGTTCAACAAAACGCACTTTCAAGTTGTAAAGCACTGTTAGGAAAAAGACATGGATGTTGTAGCATTATCATCACAAGTGATTGATGCGGAAAGGGAGTGGGGAAGTGTCATATCTTGTAAACTCGTTTTAATAATATTTAACTTTTATTCCTTTTAAATCAGCAGTTCTTAACCTGTGGGTCACGACCCCTTTGGGGAGTCGCACGAACCTTTCACAGGGGTTGCCTAAGACCATCGGAAAACACATATACCCTACAGTTATTAAGTAGCAACAAAATTTTGTTGTTGTTGGAGGGTCGCCACAACATAAAAAACTGTATTAAAGGGTCACGGCATTAAGAAGGTTGAGATCCACTGTTTTAAATGTTCAATGAAACTGAATTAAAATGTTCCACAATAATAAAAATGCTTAATGATTGATTTTTAAGGAAATTGTTATTTTCAAAATTCTCCTGCTCCCAGCAATTTGTGCCGTGATGTCAGCGGGAACACATGAGTTAAGTTTAACAAAATATATAAGAGTGTTGGACTGCCATAAAGCTTTAAAGTAGATTAACTAGACACAAACAACTTGTGTAAATAAAACAATACAAGTTCGGCTTTAACTGTGATTAAAGAGAATACAATACGTAGACGTTTCAGCTCATGCCTTCGTCATTACAATGAAAACAAACAAAATTTAAATTATATGAATGTTTTATTTTATTTTTATTAAAAACTTTTTTTTATTTTACTGATGAAAGCATTTGCTACAATGTCTACATTTTGTATTCTGTATAATCATCATTAAAGCTGAACATATATTGTTTGTGACTAATAAATGAACAAATGAACTAACTGACCTTCAGGTTCATTTAAATAGCTAAGTGACGTCAGATCATTTTCACCAATTAAAATCTCAGGGTTCCTTAAATGCGGCAGTGTTTTCTCTGTGACTTTTATCGTTCCCTCCTAGAGAAAAGGGACAAAGTTATACAATTAGGACCTTTCTCATGCATTTGACTCAAGTCAAACAAAGATTTTAGACACTTAGTCTTGTAAATAATCTATTTATAAGAGTTTACTTATTACACTCACTCTTGGCTCTAAACGTTAATTCTCTGAGGTAACCGCATTAAGTGATGCTTTACCGGGACAAACAGATTAATACATCAATATTTTCCGTGGAAGATTGAAATTAAGTTAATTTTTCCTAAAAATTTCTAGCTTTTTTTTTACCATAGGGCTTTCTAGTGAACTCAAATACAATTTAAGCTTTGCTTGCCAAAAATGTCTTTTGAAAATTTAAAAAAATAGCCTCATTGAATTCTGCACAAATCGATAATTTTAAAAAAATTAGTTTTCTTTAATGAAAAGTTGGCAGCAAACAAATTGACCAATAAACATTGTGTTCTAATAAAATAAGTTTTAAATCATCATGCAACATGAGCACTGTGTCCAGCACTATGAACTTGAAGACATGACAACCATGGTTGTTACAAGATGCACTCTCCTCCATGCTCGTGCATGATCCACGCATGCACATAACAAAATGAAACAAAACAGAGAAAACATTCTCGCAGCCTGTTATGTTCACGGTACTCTAACTCAAATACAACAAAACAGAAACCAACTTGATTGGCTAACAGAGAAACAAAACAAAATAACAACAAAAAAAAAAGTCAACTCTACAACTTAAATTCTCTTAATAATTTTGTTGGATTAGTAAGTTACATGTAACAATGGCGGATCTTAAGATTATAATCTCATACATATACATAGAACTGTTACAGATTAATACGTTACATAAAATAATGGGGGAAGCTTACAAACTAGATTAGTTAAACGCATGTAAAGTGCATAGTTATAAGTTACATGTAACAATGGTGGAGATATCAGATCTACATTTGAATGTTACGTTACTAGTAATAATTGTTATACTACACAATAACAACTTTTTTTCCAGCTTAGCATGAGAGTGTTTGGCTTTGTACTGTGGGTGGTTTTATGAACAATGTCATGCCATGGCAAGTTTAAAAAAAAAGAAACACCTGTAGTGAAATACCACAATTCATTCTCGGCAAGTAGAGAGTAGAAGGTGTAGTGTGGCCTTTTAAAGGGAAATAATAGCAACAAAAAAAAAAAAAAAATACATCTAACAACAAAACGGAGCCAATGGGACGAAACAAACATTAGATTGAAGAAATAAGCTAATCTTGCCCTGGTCTGAAGTCTGTACATCAGATCACCTGGCTGGCGTGGACCCCACCACTAACCAAATCCAAATATACTAGAAGAAATAAGGCTATCTGGCCCTGGTCTGAAGTATGTACATCAGATCACCTGGCTGGCGTGGACCCCACCACTAACCAAATCCAAACTTACCACACTAGTCATCACACAAGTTGAACTAATATATCTCCTATAAATATCTACTTAAATATAACTCTGCAAGTTCTTTTGTTGTTTTTTTCCCCCCACAAGCTCTTCCAACCATAGGAAATTACTTGGCTTACCCATAAATTATAATGAGATATATCAATATCACTGTGAGCATTTATTTAGTTTGTAAAATAAAGAAACTCATTGACATGACATGCTAAAGTAATAGACAGAGTGCAAAAAAAAAAATTATAATAATAACTTGAGAAGAAAATAGCACTTGAGACTCACAACAGGATTGCTATAGTACTCTGACAGTTTCTAACAAGTTTGGCCTCAGAGTAATCTCTCCGACAACAAGCTGGAGATGCAGGCTGAACTTTTGCATGAGGCTTTAGCTAGAAAGATTATATTGTACACTGAATGTTGTACCATTTGATGTGCACTCAATGTTGTACCATTTGGTGAGCACTGAATGCTGTATCGCTTGATGTGCCCTGAATGTTGTATCATTTGGTGTGTCCCGCATGTTGTATCATTTGGTGTGCCCTGCATGTTCTATCATTTTATGTGCCCTGAATGTTGTATCATTTGGTGTGTCCTGAATGTTGTATCATTTTATGTGCCCTGAATGTTGTATCATTTTATGTGCCCTGAATGTTGTATCATTTATGTGTCCTGAATGTTGTATCATTTTATGTGTCCTGAATGTTGTATCATTTTATGTGCCCTGAATGTTGTATCATTTGGTGTGCCCTTAATGTTGTATCATTTGGTGTGTCCTGAATGTTGTATCATTTTATGTGCCCTGAATGTTGTATCATTTGGTGTGTCCCGCATGTTGTATCATTTGGTGTGCCCTGCATGTTCTATCATTTTATGTGCCCTGAATGTTGTATCATTTGGTGTGTCCTGAATGTTGTATCATTTGGTGTGTCCCGCATGTTGTATCATTTGGTGTGCCCTGCATGTTCTATCATTTTATGTGCCCTGAATGTTGTATCATTTGGTGTGTCCTGAATGTTGTATCATTTGGTGTGTCCTGAATGTTGTATCATTTTATGTGTCCTGAATGTTGTATCATTTGGTGTGCCTTGCATGTTGTATCATTTACTGTATGTTGTATAATTTGATGAGTCCTGAAAGTTGTATCATTCAATGTGCCCTGAATGTTTCATCAATTAATGTACACTGAATGTTTTATCATTTGATGTACACTGAATGTTTTACCATTTGATGTGCCCTGAATGTTTTACCATTTGATGTGCCCTGAATGTTTTACCATTTGATGTGCCCTGAATGTTTCATCATTTGATGTACACTGAATGTTTTACCATTTGATGTGCCCTGAATGTTGTATAATTTGAATGTTGTATAATTTGATGTACATTGAAAGTTGTATAATTTGAAGTACACTGAATGTGGTACCATTTGATAAGCCCTGAATGTTGTACTTTTGATGTACACTGAATGTCATACAAGTCATTGTACATTGAGTGCTGTACAAGTCTGACATGCAAGTCGGACATCCGAGTCTGACATCTTGCTCATACATTTTACATCTTCCACAAAGCAGTATTTGAAGGTAACATCGTTAGCCAATGTTATAGAAATTCAAGGCTGTGCTTACCACACGCGCGTGGGGAATAAGTTAATACAATACATTTGCAAGTGATAGGTAAAAGTTGATTTAACATATAAATATCCTATTGTATGTATGGATCATATGCATGTATCAACTTACAATACACAAGATACAAATCGTAACACAAGTTTCTATAAGAAAGAAAAAAAAAAGAGTTTATGCCAAATCCCAGCTCAAAAAAGAATTTGTTTTTAAGAACTTTTTTTTCAAAAATTATTTTTGCTATTGCATTGATATTGCCATACTAGAATCACAACACAGATGACTGGGCATTACCAACACAACTTTAGAGAGTGGTATGATTTTTTTCTACAACTTGTTCTACTGATTAAACATCAGTTTAGCTAGTAGATCTACTGACTGGCATCCTGGCCGCATCGATGAAACACTGCAGTCATGAAAATTTATTGAGGGTGTATGCCGTGCTCTTAGGCAGCTGTTTGACAATGTCTGTGAGCTCTGTCTAGGAACAAAAACTACTGACTTGTAAAACTATTTCACAGCCAAACAACTTTTATATGCGTTTGGTTATCCCTTTGTTTTAATTATATGCCCGTGTGTTTACAATTAACTGGACACATTGACATAAGCTAGTGAAAACATTAACTTATAACTTGTTGACCATTTCAAATGTTTCCTCTGCTGCTGGTTTATTTCTTGAATGATATCAAATTATAATTTAGTTTGTCATTTTATCGCTTTCGCTTAAGTAATTTTATGGTCAAAATCATTTTTATTTGGACTCCTTAGTGGGCTCTAGGGACCAATGCTGACAGCAATGCAATATGTGCATGAAACATTGAGCTGGCTTTTGGCAACGGATGTCAGAATTAGGTCATGCTCAGAGTTGAAAAGGTGGGGGGGGGGGCAGTTGTTAAAAAAGTATATATTAAGGGGAAGCAATATAACAATTATGATAATCATGAACTAAATCAAGGGAGACCACTTACAACCCACGAGTCCTGTAGAATGAGTGAGATGACGCATTTGTTAGTTTTGGGCATGGCAATTATTCACTCACAGTCATGCTTATTCATGCCTACACTTCACACTGAAAGGTCAGAATGGCAGTGGCTGTATAGAATATATTTAATTCACTCACAATCCATCTCCAACTTTATGAAAGTGTTCCACCTTCAAGCCATATTATTTATTTAACACAACTAGTCTTCTAAAGTTAATTTCTATATCTCTTATCACTGTATACAAGATGTGGCAGGATTCTAAACATATTTTTACTATTTAAAAAAACAATGAAGTTACACACAAAACTAATGTGAGAACCACTGCTTTGCATAACCATTAAATTATGTATCATGCGCCCCCCCCCCCCACCACTAATCTCATCACAAGATGTTTAAAAGAAATCAAATTGTTTACAAAATACATACATTATACTAACTAAATTTTTGTTACACCCAATTATCTGGACTGTAAAAATTAACAAAAGTGTAATGTAAAAAAAAAAAAAAATTAAAATTAATAGACATTTTTATACACTTATCTTTGAAACCTGTTTTTTTTCCCTTCGATTTATTTCTCCCATTGTTATCATTAAAATCTATATTTCGCCCCACCCCCCACCCCAGCACCCTATGAAAAAAAAAGAACAGAACAGCTTAAAGAGAACTAAAACTTAATACTGGAAGGAATGAAGTAACACAAATGGTTTAAACCAGTCTTCAGTGTTACAACATCAACTGCAGAATGTAGCAAGTGAACAGAACAGCAACGCAACATCCACATCCCAGAGATCTTGTCTGTTGGGATGAAGCAGTGCAATATTTGTTATCTCAAAGCTTGCACAAATCCTCCAACTACAAGACCCCCCTCCCCCCCCCCCCCGGGTCAAATCCCCCCCCCCCCCCCCCCCCCCCGTGGACCAGCCACTGTCACTCAGGGCTTTACCCCCAAGATGCCACACTCATTTCCTTTACAGGATGTCTGGCATGCCAAAGTGCAATATCTCCACCCTGCCCGTCCCCGTAGGCCAGTGTTTCCCAAACATGGGAGTCTTTCAGTCATGTGACTGTCATGTCAAAATTTTTGTTTTGTTTTGTTGTAAAGTTCTAGCCTCTTGTACAAATGTTTGACTCCTCGTATCTAGCTCAATTAATACATTAAGCACTGTGTATCTAAGGTAAGTGTTAAGTTAAAGACCAGCTATCCTAATTTAGTGTTAGATTTTAACACTTTGTAACTTTGTATCTGAGTTCACATAGGTGTGACTTTTGTGTCAAATTAAACACATGTTGGTGCTTTCCCCAATTTATTCCATCTATTCATATAAAATTGGTATCATATTTATATATAAAATATACAAATGTTACAAATAGTTTTGTTATGTAGTGGGAATAGGTCACATTTTTATAGACCCCCATCTGGAAAGAGTTTGGGAAACACTGTCTTAAGCCTGAATGATTACTTCAAAAATATATGTATATATATATAAAAAAAATTTTGGTTTAGTCTTTTTTTCCCCCCTGTTAAAAAATTTTAACATTTGAGGGGAAATTCAATTTCAAGTTTCACAACTCTCGTGCTGTTAGATAAAAAGAGTGTAGAGTTCCCTCCCTTGAAAGACCACAAATGAGCCCCAATTTACCAACCGAGGCTTCATACACTTCTCTGTGACATACAACTGATCTTAGCTGGAAAAATAAGGCAGGACATGGAATTAAAGGAAGAACACTGTGGACATCTGTCTAAGGTGGATAGTCTGTCAAACAAGATAAGCCTGCAGTGTCTTGTTAAATGTCATGGTTTCTTTTAAAACATGATTTTAACAATTAATTTAAAATTAATGGTTAATAAATGTTTAAAAGTCACTTCCTATTAATTTAATTTTTTTAAAGGACATATATCAAACTAAAAATTAATCTCTGATAACTATGAATCTCAGATGATTTCTGTGTGAAGATTTTGAAAAGAAATATAAAATTTCCTTTCACTGAGAATTAATTGAGCTGCATAGTGAGGTTGTTAAAATACACTACACTCCAGCCTGTTAAAAAAAGGCCATTGCCCGTGTCCCCCTTCTATAGGAACAACATTCTTGAGTCTGTAGAGAAACAGGTTGACTTTTTAAGGGAGAAAAAAATGTAAATGAGGAAAGAAAAAAAAAAGTCTAACGACCAAAGGATGATTCTCACAGGTTCGGATGTATACAACGGCTGATTATCTCATCCATCATCATCATCCGATTATCTCATCCATCATCCACAAACCCGTTTGTTTCTAAGCCGAAACGTTTACAACCTATCGCCCTGTCTTTTAATTCAGGCTTCCACATTCCTTGTTATACTATTTCATTGACAGTATGAGCAAAGAGCGTAAGTAAAAGGGGGGGTTGGATCGACTGCTTACCTCTGCCTCTTCGTACTGTATCCTTAAAGCACTTTGGCCCTTGTAATCTTCTAAAAGTTCCGCTGCTCGCCAGACTCTGTCAGGATCTGGTATCCAAACTCTGGCACCCTGAAAACATGTTTTTAAAAATTATTTTTGTGAAATACTGCAGGTTATAAGTAATCAAATAAAGGTTTGGGGATGCAAAATTCTGAATTTTTTTCATTCAAACAAAAAAAGAAAACTTCAATTCAATGCACACAAAAAAAAAAAGATAGATGACCAAATTACTTCTCTTATAAACCAAAGCCAATAACATGACGGTCCTAAAGAGTAGACAGAAAGCACGGTTGTTGCTGCAGGTTTGGACAGTGCTTCTCTGTCAGCTGAAATTGACCAAGGATACTTTTCCATTGCATACTTACTGCTAACATTTTCTCAAAGTTGAGTTTTTATTTTTATTGAATAAATGCCAGTACAATTTACAAATAAACGATTCACTAATTTCTAACGGCAACAATGCAAAGCTGACAGCTGCCAGAATTAGCTTTGTATAGAAACAGAATCGTTTTAAATTATTTTTTTAATATTATTTACTTAAGCCCAACTTTTCTCATTTAAAAAATTCACATATACTTATACCAGATAATTAATATGTAAAAAAACAATGCTTGTGGACACTCGAAAGTTTTTTTTTTTTTCGTTTATAATTTTTACCTTGACATAAAAATCTGAAGTCTCCACATTTTGCACAATGAATTGGAGGTCAAACCTTCTATAAGGATCATATGTTAGGGGCTGTACATTGTGGGCGGATCTTTGGCTTGAGAACTTTGTACTTCCACTTATGTCCGATTGGCTGCTTCTCCTACTGGTGGCCGCCGAGGTAAAATCTGACTGGCTGCTCCTCCTGCTGCCAAGGTAGAGACTCAAATCTGATTGGCTCGTTCTGCGGCTGCTCACAGCAGAGCTGTATTCTGACTGGCTGTTGCCTTGGCTCGGGTCTGCAGTGCTGAAATCTAATTGGCTGCTTCTTTTATCAGGTGACTGGTTGTTAATCTCTGATTGGCCATTGCTAGTCACAAGACTGCCCTCTTTTGACTCATCCCTCTGGCCCTTGACGTGTTTCACCACATTTGCTATGGTCAAGCTCGAGTCCTTCCTGCCGACATCGATCACTTGATCCTCTTGACCATCAGTGATGTGTTTATTCCTGCCGTCTTTAGTTGTGGTTTGAATCTCAGGGGCAGTTGTTTCTTTCTTCCCCCAAAGATGCAGTAGGCGATCCATTGTAACGCGTTATTTCCTTGTATTTTTTAAAAATTTATTCCAGGCCCAGTTTATTATTTTGAATGAGAAATGCTTTGTCTTAAAATCTGCATTATTTATTTTTTAAAAATACAAGAGGACTTTCCCTATTTTAAAATATTGAGCATCTCATTTCCTTTTTAAGTGGCGTAATCCATACAGCTCATTTCATCAAATGGTAATATGAAATATGTAAAAAAAATCCTAAAGTATATAAACTTTAAACTGAGCCTTACGATAGCTACTGGTCCTTATTTTTATACATTTACTCTTTCTATAATATGTTTTCGACTTTAATACCAGAGTTAATGAATATATTCATCAATATCTCCTGTCTATTCTTCAAGCTCAAGATATTCCGGCGCTTTCTTAAGTCTCCCAGCAATTTTGTAATCCAATCGACATGATCCTTCTTTCATATGTAATCCATCTCAGAACGCTTTCCAGTTTAAACCAACCGAAGCATCTGAATGTACCAAGCAAGCATTATGTCAATTACATATTCTAGGTCACTTACTACAACACAGATTAAGTGTTAAACAATATACTCAAAGCTGACAGTACACAAACTGTCAATGGCCCTAAATCAAGATACAAAAAATTCCAAAAGAAAACAGCAACAATTTATCTCTGAAACATTATATTGTTCATTGTATCAAGGGTTCCACAGATCACTGAGCACAGCACCAAATGTATCACTAAATCATTCCCATTGTTCAATGTATCAAGGGTTCCACAGATCACTGAGCACAGCACCAAATTTATCACTAAATCATTCCCATTGTTCAATGTATCAAGGGTTCCACAGATCACTGAACACAGCACCAAATGTATCACTAAATCATTCCCATTGTTCAATGTATCAAGGGTTCCACAGATCACTGAACACAGCACCAAATGTATCACTAAATCATTCCCATTGTTCAATGTATCAAGGGTTCCACAGATCACTGAACACAGCACCAAATGTATCACTAAATCATTGCCATTGTTCGATGTATAAAGAACTGGCGCAATCTCAGCCCAATGAGCTAAAATTTCCACATGGAAAATTCCCAACTCAGTTCACTGGACACACACAAAAAACAACTACATATTCCAAAGCTTGTTTTGAAAATCTGTAACCCAGGGGCTGAGCCAAGCTGGTAGCAAGCACACGTATGAATAGGCTGAGCTGCCTCAATTGCCTAGTTAATTGCATGCAATCACCACTAAGTTTGGGAGCTGCTCATTTGCATGTTACTGTGTAGGTATGTCAACCCCCCACCCCCCCTTTTTTACCCTTGCAACGATAACTGAGTAGTTTAAGGGAGGTAACCTTTCCACACTCTATAGCTGCACTCACTAACACATTTTGAAAAAAAAAAAAAAATTTAAGCAGAGACTACTTTGACATATTCAACTAGGATGCCGACAGAAGAGCTGGGAAAGTGGGTGCCGCAGGCAGAAAGGAAGCCCGTTTAAGATCGTATCCGGAAATTTGATCAAAAGAAATTTCGTCGACGGAAAATTGATCGACGGAAATTTGATCGAACGGAAATTTGGTCGAATCTTTTTTTCAGTCCACACGCTAAAATTTTGCTTCAAATTTCTTTTTTTATTCTTTGTATAATTAAGAACATGTTAATTTAATAAGCATACATAATATATGTGGAGTCTTTGTATGTCTATGCCCAGCCAAATGTTAGAACACATCTTTGATTAGGAAGAGTGTATATCTCTTCAAATGTTAGAACATATCTTTGATTAGGAAGAGTGAATATCTCTTCAAATGTTAGAACACATCTTTGATTAGGAAGAGTGTATATCTCTTCAAATGTTAGATACGTTCCAGACGACACCAATGCTTGCATTCAGCAAAAGACAATAACAGACCTGCTTACTCTTACGATTTTGGCGTACAATGTACGATTTTGGCGTACAATGTACGATTTTGAGGTGTGTACATTATATATACTGCGTTGCGTTTATTTTTTTACTATTAAGATAATGTATTGAATAATTGTGTGATGATATTGTACGATTTTAAGAGAATGAGGGTAAACAGGTCTGCAATAACCCACAAACATTCAGCGTTAAGTCTATCGTAAATATCCATACCCCATTGCCCCCACGCCCTGTTCTTCCGGAATGGCAGCAGTTCCAGCGTCTACGTGCTGGCATTTAAACGAGATCTCAGTAATTGCGACAGTTAAGCAAATGGTGTTATCTGCTTACACGCCACGGTGGTCGCGAAATGTGTGTGAGTGGATAGGGGGTGACAGTTGAACGGAGAATAGTGTGGGTGGCAGTACGACACGGGACGAGTGGTGGTGATCCATGGATGTGACATCCGGGGAGCAAGTGACCAGCTTGAGGTGGAGCACAAATATACAGAGTAAGTATGTTTGATGTGTGCATGGTGGCGGCTCTATTCTTTTATTCTGTGTGTCGATCTGCATGCGTTTATCCTGAAGCGTGCCGATTTTGTTGTCGCTGAAGACGGCAAAATCAACTTTTTTTTCAGAACAATCCATAAAGGTTGGCGCCACCCCTGCTTAAAGCATATAATGTGTTATAGGGATACATAAGTGTGTAAGGAAAGTAACGTCCTCCCGCGAGAACATGTAAAAAATTGTTCAATCCAGCCATCCCTGTGGCGCTACAACCCATTTAAGGTTTTGGCCTGCCTCACCACTTCCTTCCACTCGGACCCAAGTAATGCTCTTCTTTTCCATGCTTAGATTCCCAGCTGCTGAAGATATTTCTCTACATCATCCATCCATCTAAGCCTATAGGTCTGCCTTTGAGCCTTCCCCTCTGCAGTTTTGGAAATGCATCCTCTTCACTCCTCAGTCATTTGGCATTCTCTCTAAGTCAGCGGTTCTCAACCAGTGGTTCGCGACCCCTTTGAGGGTCGAACGACCCTCTCCCAGGGGTCGCCTAAGACCATTGTATTACGGACCGTTATGAATTGAGAATTTAATCTCTTAATTTTAGACTACGGCTCGTTCTAGAAACAGTCCATAATAAAGGACGATACCAACATTTAAAAATAATAACAAATAAAACGACAATCAAGGCCAGAGCTAATTACAAGTAGTAACTTTTTAATTTGTGAACTTCAATTAAATAATAACAGCAAGAGAAATATGATTGAAATTATAAACTTACAGATTTGCTGGTACCGGTACTGTATATAAAAATACAATGAGCACAAAATTGTACGAGGAAATAAAAATCTCTACACACAACAAAGTATAATCACACACAGCATGCCTCGTAATCAAGGAAAGGAAAATCTCTTCTTCTCTCTATCGGTCAGACCTTTTTATAGGCATTTCCTACTAATGTCTAGAACCGTCTAATGCAGGGGTCTCCAAACTTTTTTCACGGCGGGCCGGATAACAAACAAAAAAAAAAAAAAAAAAAAAATGACGAGCGTGGGCCGGATAATGATTACGTACAATAATTTCAAGCCAGAACGAAATTTCAAGTACCGTCGGCGGGCCGGTTGAACTGGCCTCGCGGACCGGATCCGGCCCGAGGGTCGTAGTTTGGAGACCCCTGGTCTAATGCATTGTTTTGCCTTCCCGTTTTATCCAGAATATTCTATTATTTTCGACATTTCTCCGGACTAGAATAAATAAGGTTTTTCTAGCCACACTTCAAAGGCGGTCACGAGAGTTCACGAGGGGTCATGCACGTGGGACGCGAGATAGGCGTGCTAAAAAATACGCCATCCTTCATAACAATTGGAAAACACATATACTCTACAGTTATGAAGTAGAAACAAAAATAATTTTGTGGTTGGGTGTCGCCAAAATATGAGGAACTGTATTAAAGGGTCGCGGCATTGCAAAGGTTGAGAACCACTGCTCTAAGTGTTTCGCCTAGCGTAGCCTACCTTTTTTTATTTCTTCTAATTGTGTGGGCTCCTGATATGGACTGTACAATTCCTTGTTGGTTCGTGTTCTCCGTCTATACTCATCCTTTGTTGGTCCATGTATTTGCCTGAGAACTTTCCTCTATCATGTGTTTAATGTGTTGTTGTCTGCCGTCTTTGTACAAAGGTCAGCACAACTCACTTTGACTTGCGACAAAGCCTCTTCGAAAATCTCCTACCTAAACTCGTGTGACGGCTTCCAAAAAAGGATAGCGTATTTTAATCTAACTGTGGAATGCCCCAACAAAAGGATATCATATTTTGTTCTATCTGTGGAATGCCCCAACAAAACGATATCATATTTTGTTCTATCTGTGGAATGCCCAAACAAAAGGATACCATATTTTGATCTATCTGTGGAATTCCCCACGAAAATGATATCATATTTTGTTATATCTGTGGAATGCCCCAACAAAAGGATATCATATGTTGTTCTATCTGTGGAATGCCCCAACAAAAGGGTATCATATTTGTTCAATCCGTGGAATGCCCCAACAAAACGATATCATATTTTGTTCTATCTGTGGAATGCCCAAACAAAAGATTACTAGACTATATTAATCTATCAATACATTCTTTTTTCGTCGTCCCCTCGTTGTGTCTGGACCCCGGTAACGAGCCCCCAGATGTCACAGAATGAGATCTTCTAAGGTACCAAGTAATATTGGTGTTGATTAATGCGGGGCTGTACCTCTCTGCGAAAGTTCAGTATCCAGACGTTGAGGATTTTTAACGAAGACAACACAGACGTTAATGAATAACCAAGGAATTCCTTATTAACTATTGTAAACAAAAGAATGTATTGATAGATTAATATAGTCTAGTAATGTTTCTTCAACTTTCAAACGCAACGTTAACCTCCATTAAAATCATCCTCTCCCCCATAGACAGCGACGAGGCCATGACAGGCAGTTCCGGCTCATACCAGCGAGAACTCAGTATAGGAACTGCTCATTCCTACCAAAGACAATCAGGGACTGGAACAAGCTTCCAAAAGGAATAGTTGAGGCGACAACACTTGACTCATTTGCGTCTATTGCCTCAGGCCTTCCAAGCCCTAGTGCATGATACCCTCAAACAGTTACTATTGTAACCAGTTAAATATCCTCATCAACACCAGGAACAGATACATTGCAAATCCCATCTACATTCATAGGAGCCATAATGATCAATAAATTGATCGTGGGCCCTTAATACATAGAATAAGAAGAATTCCCCACGAAAATGATATCATATTTTGTTCTATCTGTGGAATGCCCCAACAAAAGGATATCATATTTTGTTCTATCTGTGGAATGCCCCAACAAAAGGATATCATATTTTGTTCTATCTGTGGAATGCCCCAACAAAAGGGTATCATATTTGTTCAATCTGTGGAATGCCCCGAACGACACCCAGAATGGTATCGATAATCAATACAAAACCCATTGCTACCTGTTCCTCTCGTCACACGAAGCCGTACCCCTAAAAACAAGAACGGCGCACCGCCATCAATCAAGTCACACAACGTGTGCAATCAAGAACAAATGAAAACAATCCTTATAAATCCTTTATATGCGTTTCTTTATTTATTTTATAATAATATTCTAATGGCCCGCCCGCTTTTACACGGCACATTTATTACACCAACTATTTCAGAAAAACAAACAAAAATTGTATACACCAAATGCACATTTTTTTTTCTAAAGAATCTCATTTAGCGCAGTTATCGGGAATTTTATTTTGTGAAATCAGTGGCATCATAATCTTCCTCTTGAAAAACGGGAAAAACTGATTTTTGGGAGTTGGGGCGTGGGGCTAAAAATTTGAAACAATGCGTTGTCATCGGCAATGAGTTTATGTGCCAAGTATCAGTGATATCGTTTAAATGAGAGTTCTCAAACTCGATAGGTTGACGGGCAGTGGGTCAATTAGCCATCCGAATATCTTTGCCACACCGCCAGACACGCGAACAAAGGAGAAGTTAATATGAAGGATGTTTTAAAAATTCAAACATAAACAACAATGACGTAATGGGGGGGGGGCTGTGAAGACACTAAAACCTTTTTGTGTGGGGGGGCATATAAGATGGGGAAACAATGATGGTTTGGGCTGAGACAGACACAAATACAACAACAAAAAAGGCCGATTATGAAAGAAATGCAGACGAATTATGAAGTAATAATAAGAGAAGCATGCGGGAAAAATGTTGCGGTGGTGGTGTTGAGGGGGGGGGCGGACCAAAGGATAACATTATCTTTGCAAAGGAACAACAACATTGGTGATAAATTAAAGGTTTCCATTAAAGACATGTTCATAGAAAAAGAGTGGGCTACGTATATGCACTGTGGTCAAATTAAGTATAATACCGAGGGCATCTAACTCCACAGAGTGACGTTGTGGAGTTGTGTTTTGGGCGGGGGTTGGTGTTAGTGGGAGATAATCAATCAGGACCATCATCAAACTGAACTATGGGGGTTGTTAGTGGGAGATAATAAATCAGGACCATCATCAAACTGAACTATGGGGGTTGTTAGTGGGAGATAATAAATCAGGACCATCATCAAACTGAACTATGGGGGTTGTTAGTGGGAGATAATAAATCAGGACCATCATCAAACTGAACTATGGGGGTTGTTAGTGGGAGATAATAAATCAGGACCATCATCAAACTGAACTATCAGACAGAACTTGAATCCTGATGATCCGACTTGCTGGCAACGGTTACACGGTTAAGGTGGCCCCGGGGGCGGGGGAGACGAGAGAGAACTGACCAAGAAAATGCTGGCTGACCACCGCGTGACGTGCTGATACCCGGCGGTTATGTTGCAGTCACGTTACGCACACGCGGAGGGGGGGGGAAGAGGGGGGAAGAGGGGGGGGGGAGACAACGCTTTCAACCACGGGCTTAGTATGATTAGAGGGATAGCACTCGGGCAACAGGGAGACAACGCTTTCAACCACGGGCTTAGTATGATTAGAGGGACAGCACTCGGGCAACAGGGAGACAACGCTTTCAACCACAGGCTTAGTATGATTAGAGGGACAGCACTCGGGCAACAGGGAGACAACGCTTTCAACCACGGGCTTAGTATGATTAGAGGGACAGCACTCGGGCAACAGGGAGACAACGCTTTCAACCACGGGCTTAGTATGATTAGAGGGACAGCACTCGGGCAACAGGGAGACAACGCTTTCAACCACGGGCTTAGTATGATTAGAGGGACAGCACTCGGTCAACAGGGAGACAACGCTTTCAACCACGGGCTTAGTATGATTAGAGGGACAGCACTCGGGCAACAGGGAGACAACGCTTTCAACCACGGGCTTAGTATGATTAGAGGGACAGCACTCGGGCAACAGGGAGACAACGCTTTCAACCACGGGCTTAGTATGATTAGAGGGACAGCACTCGGGCAACAGGGAGACAACGCTTTCAACCACGGGCTTAGTATGATTAGAGGGACAGCACTCGGGCAACAATCGATTTTCTAATTCAGCAATTAAGGGCAGAGAGAGTTTTGTGTTAAGTTTGTTGGGATAAGCCACCCAGGTCACTTTGCCACGATAACATTTAACATTAAAACCAGAGCGCCAGATTCGTCTACGTTGGGATAAGCCACACAGGTCACTTTGCCACGATAACATTTAGCATTAAAACCAGAGCGCCAGATTCGTCTACATTGGGATAAGCAACCCAGGTCACTTTGCCACGATAACATTTAACATTAAAACCAGAGCGCCAGATTCGTCTACATTGTGTTTAAGTCACTTAAGTACAAGATTGGTCTACGTTGGGATAAGCCACTCGTACAAAATTCAACTACGTTGGGATGATAAGACACTCAAGTAGCGGATTCGCCTACTTTGGGATGAGCCTATACTATTACACAGTAAATGTTTTGACTTACAAAATAACTTTGTGAACAATATATTTCCAATAGTTGGTTTTCTTACCCCAGCTGTGATCCCTTACGACATGGGTCTTCAGACTTTTGAAACTAGGGACCGGATCAGAGTAATTAATTGGATGCTGTCGGGGAGCCGTACTATAGCTATGTACGCTGCACATGTGGTATTGGCAGTAGAAAAAACAATTTGATAAAACATAGGCATCATTAAAATGTAGTGAACAAAAAAAAAATCGAACACAAACTTAACAGTATTTCAATGAGAACTGAGGGCGAGGCTAGTGGGATGGTCAATTTCTGCCTCGATGTGTGTCCCTGCTAGCCATGTACCATTACGGCGGGCCGGTTAAAGACCCCCTGGCGGGCCGGATCTGGCCCTCGGGCCGTAGTTTGGGGACCCTGCCTTACGACAGCATGGCTGCACAAACCGTTACTAGTCACTGTCGAGGCTTGCACGGCACTCAGCCCAAATATTAATAATTTGACATGATACGCCTGTAATGAATGCAATTATTATTACATCACTGAAACTCGTTAAAAAGTTTGAGAAGCACTGTCACGTGCAGAATGTATTATTAAAGCATCATATATAAATAAAGCAAAACTCACAAAAGTCTGGATTTAAAAAAAACAAAACAACAACATTGGGACCATCTCCGTCAACTCTAAGGCCAAAAGGTTGTATTCACCCTGTTTGGTTGAGTGCGGCGCCTTGGACCGTCTTGAGCCTTGACTACAGTGTAGTATACACCACAAAAGTGAACGAAAGTCGTAGTAGCCACATACTTTGAGTCCGTCGTTAGTGCAATATCTTGTTATTAGCACTGACAATCATAACATACATAATTCCCACATAATAACATGAACTTGAAGGAAGTTACAAGGACGGGTTAAAAAAATCATATGATTCAGCAGGACGACATTTCTGAAAAGATGGAGGGAAAAAAAATGTAGGCCTACGCACGATTTTTATGGTGCCATTACATAGATCTGGAATTAATTTTCACGTTTTCATGATTTCATTTTAAACGGGCGTGAGAGATGTGTCCCTACTTGTCCTGTCACCACTGCCCGCCACCTCGCCCCGCAACCCCCCCCCCCCCTTTTTCTTTCCAGCTGTGCCACTGCGAAACACCGAAGACGTAAAGTGAATATTAGCCGTGCATATTTGACATCACGGACGAACGATGTAATCTGGGATCATTGTGATATAGCCGCGGCTTATGCTAACAGACTGAAAACGTTGGTGTTTTTTTTTGTGTTTTTTTTTTTTAATTTTATGAACGGTCTTAAAACTTGGTTTGAGTTATGAATGCGGACCAGGTAACACACACCGACGAAACCTAATGTCGTGTCAGTCGCTGTGCGAAGTTTTACCACCCGGTCCTGACTTTCCTTTAAGCATCGCCTCTACAGGCATTGAACAGTTTTGACGTTGTGATTTATTACGCCATCCCCATGGCAACCATCTCTTGAATGAATGGGGGAAGTCCTAACTAAAAGGTCAAATGACTTTCGGCCAAAACCAAAGTGAAAGTTCAAAATGACTTTCGGCCAAAACCAAACTAAAAGTTTAAAATGATTTTCGGCCAAAACCAAACTAAAAGGTCAAAATGACTTTCGGCCAAAATCAAATTGAAAGTTCAAAATGACTTTTGGCCAGAACCAAACTAAAAGTTCAAAATGACTTTCGGCCAAAACCAAACTAAAAGTTCAAAATGACTTTCGGCCAAAATCAAACTGAAATTTCAAAAATGACTTTCGGCCGAAACCGAAACCTGAAAACGAGACTTTCGGTCGAAACCGAAACGAAAGATATATATATTCGGTAAATTAAAAGAAAAATAATGTAAATATTACCACTCCTTTCACTTGTTCCACAAAACGTTTCACCTTTGCCAGCCAAAGCCTAATTGCAATTTTATTTTTTTTAAATATTGGACAAATAGGTCATCATGCAGCTGTGAGGATTAGTCATAGATCATACCATGACAGCAAGACGTCGAGCAATAATGAATATCGGATCGCCGGTTAACAGATCTGACTTCTAGGTAGGCCGATAGCCCAAATCACTTTCGACCGAAGCCAAAATCAAACCGAAAGTTAACTTTTTTTTCCGACCGAAACCGAAACTACACAGAAAAATGATCGTATGGCAATTTCTCGGCAACCGAAAACCGACGCCGAAATTCGGCCGGCCCCTACTCGGCGCTTAAAGTCTCCTCAAAAGATGCATATTTGTTTCCTCGAGCCTCAAAGCCTCGTCATAAACGGCATGACGTAAACGGACGGGGAGTGGGGGTGCTGCTGTGGGGAGGGAGAGAAAGGTTTAAACGAAAAAGTATTGCTACCAAATGCCATGTGTATTTGCATGGGCGGATTCAGATATATTAGACGAGTGCACAAATAAAGTAAAGGAATTTTCATTTTTATCTCTGCCCGATCTACCTTCCGAAACTTCAACCACTATTACTACTATGCTTTGTTGTTGTTTTTTTAAATTTAAATTAAACGTCGCTTCTATAAAGGGTCTCGTTTGCCCACTACGTAGATATCACATGATACACTAAAAAAAATTGCAGCCACGCTACAGTAAAGCCATCTTTGTATCATCACGAGTTTGGCCTGATTAAGGTTTTCGAATACTGTTACCACCTACCTGTACAGCAAAATCAATCGGGTTTAGCACGCTAAAAATTCTTATTAATACTTTGGCGTAGGGCTTTGCATCCCCCCTCCCCTTTCGCCACCGACGGTATCTCCTCGCCAGGTTCTAGGGCAAGACTTGCCCCAGGCCATACAACTAATGTGCAATAATTTCTAGTCCTAACCCATCCGCTGCGCAGCGAAAGGGATTTTTTTTTTTTAAAGGGGGGAATTTGTCACTCCATGCCTCCATTTCAATTTGCATACTTTTTCTTGATATCCCCCTCCACTGGTTCGCCTTCGGCGGCTCGGTCGTCGACCCCCCCCCACCCGCCCCCCTTTTGGAAAATCCTGGCTACGCCACTGTAACCCACACCAAGGCCTATTTGCCAGCTGTATTATAGTATTAAATACAGTGCAGGTGCCGTTTCAGTTGGTAAATTTTAATGGCTTCCGTTTGTCACATAAAAAAACACATTGCATCACACATACGGTGAAATACGTTTAACATGAAAAGTCGGTAAACACAAAATATGTATGCGGTCCCGACAAAACACTAGGGGCATTTTCATACATTTATTTTTTTTTTTTCTTTTAACACGAAACAAAACAAATCGCTTAACGCGAAAAGATTACTCTTCTCGCAATGAACAAAATACACAATCACCTACCGGCGAGAATGTAAGAGGGGGTCTGAAATAAAAAAAGATGCGGTGTCTCGTGTGCAAGAAGGCTAACTCGAAAAGACCATATCAAACGATCTGTTGATATTTTGATGCTAAAAATACAACACAAAAAAAAATATTATTTTCCTAAAAAATAATTACATGTATTATTTGTTTTTATTTAATTTTTTTTTAATATTTTTTTTTAATTATTAAACTTTATTAAGTTTTTGATTAACATTTTTATTTGTTTAAATTTTTTTTTTTAAAGTTTATTGAATGCATGCATGTATGTACAAAATGTATAATAATATGAAGTGCAAATAGTGTATCTAATATAATGTAGTCTAATAAGTGTAATTTTTGGTGAGTGTATTTGTGTACGCATCGTATAACACAAAATTCTTTTAAACACGAAGAAATAGTTCGGTCCCCTCAGTATCGTGTTGAACGATTTCACTGTACTTGTATTTCTCATAAACCTGTTGGTGTACGTGTACTTTTTACAGTACTGACAGAACATTATTCGCCTGCCTTGTGGGCGAGACAAGAAAGCGAGCATTGGCGTAGTTAAAGGAGGGTCGAGGGGAGATGTGCCATTGGTGACAATGTTTTCAGTCCACTTTGATATATAATTTATGGCTGATTTGTATTGTGTTCAGTTTTTAAAAAAAAAAAAAAAAAAAAAAAATGGGGGGGGGGGGGGGGGGGAAATTAGGGGTGGGGAGGCCCCACTATCTCAACTGGGAAAGAGCTAGGTTCGATCCAGAAAAGGGTTTCTTGTTTCAAATGCTTCAAAATTTTCTAAAACAAGTCATTTTAGAAAACATACGTTATACTTTCAGTGAAATCGTTCAACGGAATTATACCGCAAAGAAATGTACACATAATCCTCTACTGCAATTATATCGAATCCAGGCCAATTAGTTGTGCTTAATTTTTTTTATCTTATTTAAACCAGGGGTGACCAAGCATAATGGCTTTACGGACCAATTCGATCGCAAGTTAACGCTTCTCGAACCGCGGGTCATTTCACCAAATACATAAATAAACACCAAATACATTTATTTTAAAAGATTGAGAACCGTTACCCCATACCAAACATGAACTGTTCAAGATATGAGGGAGAAGATTTGGGAGGGATGTGGGGGGGGGGGGCAGAGAAAGAGAGAGAGGTGGGAAATGTTACTGAACTAAATTGACAAGATTTCAACGTCATCTTATCCATCGGCGTGTTCCATTTCTGTGTGCTGCTTGACTGCCCCGTGCTAAGTGCACCGCAAACGGCAGGACGCAGGCGACAGCGGAGGTGAGGATCACGGAGCGGAGTGGCCGGTATGGCTCTCTTGTTGACATGTCCACTCCACCAAACATACTTGGCCTTGTAAGGTGTCTGCGAGGATGGAATAACTCACGGGGGGGAGGGGGGGGGAGAGTCGCTCTCTGCGGTCTTGTGTGTGGCCCTTCACAGCCGTGGACCTCATGTGCAGGGGCCGAGTTAGATGTCATGGGACACACGGACAAGCATAAAATATCCGGGGGGGGGGGGGGGGGGGACCTAAGATATAGCTCTGACCTTTCCATACATATTGTTGTTGTGGTGAATAATTTGGTATAAGTAATGTGTTATCGCGTAGCGCCCCCCCCCCCCCCCACGTCTTATCAATCCATACGGTAGGAGTGAGTGAATGGTCACCACTAACTAAATCAGCCAATCAGAAAGCACGACTGATGTGAAGGGGCTACTACTACTACTAATACTCCACATTAGCTTCGAACCCACCAATTATTTAAACAACGTCTGTAACCCCCCCCCCCCCCCCCTAAAATTGTTAATGGTAAGCTCAAGTCATTTTGGAGACTTCTCTCGTTTTCAGCAATTCTTTTTTTTTTCCTTCTGTTTCGTGTTATATTTTGTTGTTGACACGCCAATGATTGTACCGAACCAAATCGTCTGTAAATTGCTCTCTCTCTCTCTCTTTATATATATATATATATATATAATGCGTTGCAGTACGCGGAAGGTCTGTTTTGGTGTGGTGACGTTGTTGCTCTCTATTTCAGCGACTTTAGACACACTGCCCCCCCCCCCAACGCCCCGGGTGTCATAGGCGAGACAGAAGCCCTCAGAAATCGGTCGTCTAGTCTCAACGCAAATCCGGGCAATATCAGCGGAATTAGTTAAAACGATCTCACCGTAGGAACAGGTTACACAAGTCACAGACGGGTACGGGAAATGAAACACTTGTCTTTTGTCTTAATGACGGGTCCCAGCAGGGTCCTGAATAAGTTGAAAGATTTACAAATGAACGGATACAAAACAAGAACTAGGACATTCATTTCAGGCCCTTCAAAAATATAGTGGCAAATAAACGTTCAACCTAAAAAATTTGGATTTTTATAGGAAAAACATTTTTTTTTACAAAATCAGTGATATCGTTTAAATGAGAGTTCTCAAACTCAAATCCTTCCGCGTAAGGAAGGTCACGTGGCCTAAGGCGCGAAATATACTCATTTACAGGGAGTGGTTCTCACGACTAAGGCAGCAGACGTCGGTGACTTAAAAAAAAAAAAAAAAAAAAACTTTGGACGGCATTCTTTTAGTAACCCATAGGTTCTCTTGCCCCATTTGATAGGATGGGCTGCTCTGTCTGAGACAAATGGTGACCTGCCTTGCGATGATGACCTGCCTTGCGATAGTGACCTGCCTTGCAATGATGACCTGTCTTGCGATGACCTGCCTTGCGATGATGAGCTGCCTTGCGATGGTGACCTGCCTTGCGATGGTGACCTGCCTTTTCGATGGTGACCTGCCTTGCGATGATGAGCTGCCTTGCAATGATGACCTGCCTTGCGATGATGACCTGCCTTGCGATGATGACCTGCCTTGCAATGATGACCTGCCTTGCGATGATGACCTGCCTTGCGATGATGACATGCCTTGCGATGATGACCTGCCTTGCAATGATGACCTGCCTTGCGATGATGACCTGCCTTGCGATGATGACCTGCCTTGCGATGATGACCTGCCTTGCGATGATGAGCTGGCCAACATTTTGTCGTGGTAACATGTCTTCTATTTTCTGACGAAGATCTTTCACATTTGTCGGTGTCCTTCGGCGTCTTGGGAGTGGGGGGGGGGTGTAAACGTGTTGAGATGTGAGCGAAGAGGTACATCCGTTATTTTTAACTTACGGTCCACGAGAAATCTGATCGGATCAGTGGTGTGAATGCAAATTCGGTTGGCGGAGACAAGAAGCAAGTTCGTTTGTAAGTTCCTTCGATCCACCGCGGTGCATTGCTTCCTCCGATTCAACCAAGAGCGCGCGCTCTTTGAGAGACTCTACAACACTGGCAAGTCAAAAACATAAACAACGAAAACCTCAACTCCTAAATTTAAAGACTATAAACTTGTAAAGACATACGAGGGACGCCTCAAGGGACACCCCGTCAAATTTGTTTCCAATAAGGTCTCAGCGAGTCCAAAAGTTTGGGAACCACCGAAATAGTGTACGACTGATAAGGTTTTTTGGGGGGAAATGCAAAGAATGGGCCTCGGAACTGAGCTCGCCGCCTTCCTCTTGCTGTACCGTTTCAGGGTTCTCTACCGCCCCCCCGGCCCCACCCCCACGCGTTGTTTCAAACGTTTCCGTCTGAGTCGGGGTATATTGCCCAGAGGTGGAAATGTGCGTGCGATTTGGTCATTTCGGGCGTAGATGACCGAGTGGAATAGCTGTCAAGAAAGCTCTGTGCGTAGTATTACAATGTCTGGCAGAAAAGGGCGGTTTGGCACCGGGGATGGGGGTGTGGGAAAAAGGGGGGGGGGTGTCTGGGTTACTCCTTACTGACGCAGGTCCAATCATAAAGGGGAAGGACAGTAGATTTTTTTTTTTTAAAGTGTTGAATTCAATTAGGGTCTAATGTGCTGACTGCAAAGCAAACAAAGGAACAAACGAAAGGGAACACAGCAGTAAGTGAATCCCATAAGTATTCATTAATATAACAACTTATTCAGTTGTATTTTGTCTACATTATTTTTAAATTGGGAATTTGAGGGGGGGGGGGGCAGTGTTGGTACCGGCGTTATTTATTTCTCTCTCGAAAACAAGTCCATTTTTATCTTAGCAATATAACAAATGATGATTGCGCCCCCGCCCCACCCCCCCCCGGTGACATGGGCGGATCGGGGAAAATGCAATTGTTGTTGTGTTATTCTTTGATTGTTTATTTTTTTTACGTTGAGCCGAATTGAGGTTAAACAGTATCATGCACATTAATATGCAACTAAAAGTCCTGGCACAAACGTCGTGGACCGCCCCCCCCCCCTTTTTTCCACCCATATTTCTCCTCTCTATGCGTGACGTCATTTATATGGATGTGACGTCACTAAGAAGACGTGAATGGTACGATAACAATCTGGTTGGTACGGGCAGATCTGACCCAAGAATGTCATGTCAATCTTGACCCGCGTCACACAACCTTAATTTCGTTTGGTCATGGCCCCTGCAATTGATCGAATGGCCAGACATTTCTCTGGACCCTTACTGGTTTATACTTCAATTCAGGGTCTCTTAATCTGTTTGCTCCAAGGACCCCTTTGCCGGCCAAATGTAGGCCAAGGACCCTTTCTTATAATAACGTATTTTAAATGTATCTAATACATTTATACAATACGCTACATTTATATAATACATTTATACAGGATAATACATTTATAAAATACATTCATACAATGCAATAAATTTATATAATACATTTACAAAAGAAAACCAGCCCACGGATCCCCCCCCCCCCCGATTCACGTAGTATGTTCATCACAGGCTAAGAACCACCCTCTATACTCTATACCAATGCCAGCCAATGTCTGAGGGCTGGTTAAAAAAAGATCAACCTGCACTGGCGCTGTTTCCGTGGGAGGCTAAACACCTGACGAATTAATAACGAGGTGATGATTCTATCCCAAAGATGTAAATAATGTTACAACACTAACACCGAATCCTTCTCACCCGCGGGTACGCTTCAATAAAACAGGCCGTGACCACTAAACATGTCTTAGATTAAAGAGATGTAATTTAGTCAAGTTTAGTACCAGAGCTAACTATAAATAGATCGCTAAGCGGTTGACTGGCGGTGCATACCATTGAATGGATCAATCCGAATCGGAACCAAAGATATCGTGAATCAGCCGCGAGAAACCACTACAGAAAAGGTTCTCAAAATGTTGAGAGCGCTTTAATTACGATATAACCAGACAGCCACGTATGTCGCTTTCATCGAATCCGTCTCTACTTATGAGAGACGAAAACCTCTTAACTCGTGGTTTGGGTGAATGAAACCTCCACCCCCCCCCCCCCCCCCACGCTAACGGACACTTTCACGATTTGAAACTGTGATAAACTTTGTCACTAGCAAACAGAGGCCGGGGGGGGGGGGGGCACCAGGGGTTAACACAAATACACCAATAGGAGTTAAACAATTTAAAAAAAAATTTAAGTGACGATACTCCAACGTCTCCACTGTAATATATATTGTGACTAGACCACACCACACAGCTAACTGTATTACGTTTATATTATGACTAGACCACAGCTAGCTATAATACGTTTATATTATGACTAGACCACACCACACAGCTGACTGTATTACGTTAATATTATGACTAGACCACACCACACATCTAGCTGTATTACGACTAGACCACACCACACAGCTAGCTATAATACGTTTATATTATGACTAGACCACAACACACAGCTAGCTGTATTACGACTAGACCACACCACACAGCTAGCTATAATACGTTTATATTATGACTAGACCACACCCCACAGCTAGCTGTATTACGACTAGACCACACCACACAGCTAGCTATATTACGTTTATATTGTGACTAGACCACACCACACAGCTAGCTATATTACGTTTATATTACGACTAGACCACACCACACAGCTAGCTGTATTACGTTTGTTCAAACAGAGAATTTCAAAGTGTATCTCTAGCAGGGTGACAGTTTACCTAATGTTGAGAGTCAATGGTCCACGTCGCCACGGGGTAGTCTGTGCCCTAGTTACTTGAAACGGAGTGTTCGGGGGCGGGGGTGGGGGCGGGCTTAGGCTGTAGGAAGTGCATGGAATTGATTGATTTACTGAGCGTGTCAACTGTGATAGGACCAGACATGGATAGTTTTGGTCAGTGATTTGGACAGCATTGGTCACTAAAACAAGTTTGAAATGACCAGCGATGCCCTCAGCTAATCCTCTTTCGGCTAGGCCCCAAACCTGCAGTAGGCAAAGATCGAAGGGTTGTCATCGGTAGCCCATAATAGATTATAAAGTCACAGCCGACACAGCCCCAGTGCCCCATAAGACCCACATTGTAATATCCCAGCCAGACAACAGCCGTAATATCCTACTGGAACACTGGAGATAGTCTCCCAATTAGACCACGGCTATACGCTTCCCCACTGGACCTCATCAACACTACACCACCTAAACCACAGCTCTAATGTCCCAACCAAACCACAGCTCTAATGTCCCAACCAAACCACAGCTCTAATGTCCCAACCAAACCACAGCTCTAATGGTCCAACCAAACCACAGCTCTAATGTCCCAACCAAACCACAGCTCTAATGGTCCAACCAAACCACAGCTCTAATGGTCCAACCAAACCACAGCTCTAATGTCCCAACCAAACCACAGCTCTAATGGTCCAACCAAACCACAGCTCTAATGTCCCAACCAAACCACAGCTCTAATGGTCCAACCAAACCACAGCTCTAATGGTCCAACCAAACCATAGCTCTAATGTCCCAACCAAACCACAGCTCTAATGTCCCAACCAAACCACAGCTCTAATGGTCCAACCAAACCACAGCTCTAATGGTCCAACCAAACCATAGCGCTAATGTCCCAACCAAACCACAGCTCTAATGTACCAACCAAACCACAGCTCTAATGTCCCAACTACATCACATCTATAATGTCCCACCTAGGTCACTTCACATAGGGAGAAGAAGAGGAAGACAGAGAAAAAGATGGGAAGATAACATCAAAGAGTGGACGGGATTAAAACTAGGTGATGCTATGCGTAGTGCAGAAGACCGAGAGGAATGGAGAAGGGTAGTTTTCATGTCATCTGAGGCGCCCCAACGGTCCAAGGGACATGATGATGATGAGGCCACTTCTACTTTCAGCACATTCAATATTAACATGCCAAACAACTAAAACTTAGAAGTAATTTCATTAATTTATCTGAACTTTAATTCAAATAGCTTTATGGAGCCCGACTGGGGAGCATAGGGGGGGCCAGCCTATAGGATAAAAATACTGTATTAAAAAGTCCCTAAAAACATGTACAACAGCAAGAAAAACTGTACAGAAAAAAAGCACATCACACATTTTGCCAAACATTAAATCTGTAAACATTACGGGTAAAGTAAAACGTAATGGTGGGCAAGTATGGGAGAGAATCAAGTTTGTCCTCTAAACTCATTTTTTTTTCGTTTTTCAAACAGTAAAAAAAGCAAAAGAAAACCATGACGTCAAATACGTCACCGGTGACCTTTTTTTTCTTTCTTCTTAAATACAAGCAATCATCAATGGGCGAGCAACACTAAAATGGTTTTTTGGAAATTATATTGGCAGTAAAAAAATCATCACTAGTAGTGTGTCAAAATGAAACCCACTCAGTAATGATAATAATAGCATATACAAAAAGGACACCATATCTAAAGCTATGAGCAATGCCATTTACCAATGTGAATGTACTGACATTTTTTTTTTTTTTTTTTTTTTTTTACTCTTTAATGAGCGCCCGGAGTAAGAGGTATTTTTATTTCAGCCAAGTCTTTTCGATTCATTGCATTATAAAACTACTGACATTTACAATGAGCTCACATGAAAATAGCTTCCTTTATCACTGGCATGGGTGCCACTTACTGAAAGCTGTGAACCCTGAAACCCCTTTCTAAAAATTTCTTGAAAACCCAAGACTTCATTTACAAACCCTGAAACTTAACCAAACTCATACACTTTAGAAATAATTTCTTGTGCAATGATTACATCATATAAGCATATATTTATACACAAAACTAATAACTGGAGACAAAGCACAGGCAGTTGAAGACATTTAATTTGAATGTTCTTACAAGTTGATTTTTTTAAAACCCAGAATGTGTATATGAATAAACTGAACTGGCGAATCCGGAGAGAGAGAAAATAGAAACTGGTGTATACAAGGCTGAATAATATTTAGCCTCACGAATCCGGAATAACCTGGAAAAGTGGCCCCCATGATCCGTGGCTAACATATTGCTAAGTTTCTGATCAGACCAGATGATTAAATTATTTCAATTATTTTTAAATACACTTACTTACACGATGTCTTCATGATAATTTTTTTTTTTTAAAAGGACCGTCTGCAACTTTGGGTCTTATGTAGAGTGGCCTACCAAGGGGGTGCAAAGGGGGAAACCGCCTAGGACATCACCAATTGCTTATTTTTTTTTTTTTACCCTGAACAAGGGTTTTGGCAGACAATCTGTTCATCAAGTTTTCACTTAGGTTACATTTCTCATCTCACTGCCACATAATTAGTAACAAAGCTTTAATCAAATTTTGACCAAAAAAAAAAAGCTATAACATGAATCTAAATCCATCAAGTAATAAGGTCCTAGCCTGTGCTAAACTTGATCTTGGCTTGATTTTATCTAAATTTTTTACCTAAAATTATTTTAGATTTATCTTAAAATTCAAGGGCTTTTTGAAAAATCTAAGCATTCTAAGCCAACTAATTACTGTTGGCCTTGTCCTTAAATTAAGGATAATTTTAAATTTAACACATTACCCATGATAGGCCTTAATTTCACACAAAGGTAACAACTAAAATTATCAACAAAAACAATGTGAAGTCTTATTTTTAGTCTTGATTAATAACTAGTCTGATATTTTTATTAACATGGGTGACATTTTTATAGGTAGAGTTAAGTGCATAAAGTTTTTTCTGATTTTATTTTGTTTTACTAGACGACCCAATGCGTTAACTTCCCATCTACTAAAGTCACTTATAAAAATGCATTCAAGTAGCTTAGTAACTTATTTTATAAGAATCCCAATTAGGGCTATGCAGGTTTGCAACAGCACAATTTTTTAACCATACTGAACTATATTAATATTCTAATAATAATATTCCACCCCATTTATAACACAGATTTATAATAACATATTTAAATTGAGACTTTTTCTGTAAAACAAAAGAAAATATTACACAAAAAATAAATGCATTTGCTATGAATATCATTTAGTGCAGTTATCATTATTTTATTTTGCATGCTATTGACAATTGAAACTTATGTAACAAGTGAGTCACATGGCAAATTATGTTTTAATGTTGATTGTGGAAGGTTTTAATTAAGTTAAGCCAAAAGGATTTTATCTATTATTATCTATCATTTTATTTTTATGTCCTGAACTTAGTCTCTACTACAACACTACTATATTGATAATATAGTATAATATACCATTAACATTTATTAGTAACATCTTCATCCTGTAAATTGTAAATCGAATGGTTCATTCATTTTTTAAAAATAAATTTTAAAAATATTTTGTTCTGATGGTTCTTTGAATGAGCTCATTTAATTCATTAAAATATGATACCCATGCCCATAGTCATAGCATAGGCCTACATAGTAATGTTCTGAGATACCATGAACAGCAACCTGAGCAAGACAATATGATAACTCATGAGGTTGAGTACGATTATGGACAATACTGTTAGGACTTTAATTCGGTGTGTGACGACTCACGACAGTCACATCAAAGAAAGAAAAAAAAAAGACAACACGGAAATCGTAAACAAAAATAGGAACAAACTTAGCCCAATCAAAATGCTTACCTTAGTATATAATTCAGCCGATGACATTTTTAACTTCCAAATAAGTTCCTAAATTATCACTGACATTAGTGGAAATTCCACTAGGAATATTGACGTCAGCTGGTCAAACTCTTGGGGGTGGGGTCGAAAAATTCATCATTAGAAAATCCACCGCCATCTTGGCTAAGAAGGAAACTTGAAAGGTCATTTCCGATTTACCTGAAGACACTTACAAAAATAAAGTGCTCTCACACTTTTTAACCAAGATGATAAATTAAGATACACCCATTTAAGAACTGAAATACTATTTGAATTTACGTATTAGAAAATATCGAAAAATTCCATTAAAAATCCTTTTCTTGTTTTATGTAAAATTCTAAAAAGACTTTTGTTTCTTTTTGTAAATTAAAAAAAGTACTTTATTCATATTGAATGATATTGGCTAAGAAAATAAAATTTAAAAAAAAAAGGAATCACCAATTGCCGTAAGATAAATTTGAAAGAAATTATACGACATACTAAGAATTCTTGCACTACACACTTTGTCTGTAACAATTATAGGCCTATAAATATTTACTTTTAAAAAAATAATAATAAACTAGTGCACCAGCTTGTTTACGATTTTAAAATATAATTTGGTGAAGCAGAGCTGCTTGTCTTAAAAACTGCAATATTAAAATAAAATCTCTGTCTCTAGATTTAGAAAAGTTTCAATTTTATATGCACTGACATGGACAATGCACTCAGTGACAAAAAAAAACAAAAATAAATTAAGTTAAATGTAAGGTATTTTTACTAATATTATTATTTAATCTTCATTTCAAGACAATCGATAATTTCAAAAAGCTAATCTTTTATTATTAATTTTGTATTTGTTTATTGTTGTTAAAAATATAGTGTAATTGTGATTTTGGAAATTGTATGTTTAACTAGAAGCAAATAATTTAATTTTTATTTTATTTATAAAATAGTCTCAATCTAAACATTTAATTTTCTGTACTTTTGATAACGTGCAAAGCTCTGGTGCTAAAAATTTCAAATTTATTTTAACTGATTATTATTTTTTAAACTTTAAAAAAAAAAAAATTAAATCGTTAGGGTGCACGACAAATTCTTGCTCTGCCCGAACACTTCATGAAATGGCTTACGAGGTCGATCCAGATCTTTTATCTGTCTTGTCGGTCTATGATCGGTCGTTGATCTGTCGTATCGGTCTTTGATCTGTCTTGCCGGTCTTTGATCGACCGTACCGGTCTTTGATCTGTCGTGTCGGTCTTTGATCTGCCGTGTCGGTCTTTATATCTTTGCTTTGCTATATCGCCTATATCGAGAGTTAAGGAAAGTGATTGCCCAAAGGACTGGTTGCACAAGGGGCAATTTACTCTAGTTAATTATGGAATTACTATTTAAAGTCATTTATTTATATACTAGATATAGCCCGCAAAACATTGGCGACAGCAATGCGTGAACTTCCCATCTACTAAAGTTACTTGACAAAACATGAACTCAAGCAACGCCCATTTAAGAATCCCAATTTTCGCTACACCACTCCCCTCATGATACGTCACTGCACACTTTTTATTTGACGCCCCTGAACTATATTAAATATTCTGACGTCCCAACCACTTTTAAACCAAATATATTTTTTTACACCATACTTAATTTGAGACGATTTTATTTTCTGAAAAGAAAATGTTACGCACCAAACGCAGTTGAGTTATGTAATAAAAAATCCTTTAGCGTAGTCATCGGGAATTTTATTTTGCACGCTATTAAACTTATTATTGAATCATTTTTAAAAAAAAAAATTTAGATTTATTTGTAAAATACTCTCAATCCCATTTTCTCTGATTGGGAAGCAGTAAATTAGGAAGCAGTCCACGAGTCACACCAGAAGCGTAATATATATATATAAGATACACATATATATATATATATATATATATATATATATATACAAAGACCGCATACCTGCATACCTGCATACCTCAGGTAGACACAGAGAGTCAATGACGATAAGTGTGTTAATTTTTTATTAATACTTTTTTTATTATTTAAAAAAAATCGAGAACCTCATGTACTGGGTAGAGAAAGGGGGGGGGGGGGAAGACTCTGACAAATTATTCTAGGTTAAGATTTCGGCGAACATATTTCAGTTTCTCATTTTGTTGTTGTTGGCTGAGGAAGTTGTGAAGACGGGCTCAAAATAAGTGTGTGGGGGTGTGGGTAAGGGGGGGGGGGGTGAAGAGAGAGAGTGATACTGGTCTAAAATATAAACTTACATAATGTGCAAAGTATTTAAGCACTTGTCCTGGTAGCCATGTTGTTATAAACACATCTCTAGTGGACGTTTTAGCAAACTCAAGAGTTGAATTTTTCCACGTCAAGAAAGCTCTCTGCAAAGGTTGCTCTGAAATTTTTCCTATAAAAAACGTCATTTTCTCAAAATTTTAAGAGGCAAAATCAAAGGGATATCACCCGTGAATAGTGAAAGAAACTTTCCGAATCGACAGTAGTCTCCCCTCCACCGGCTCGCTAAGGATTTATCCTGTAAAGAGAGAGAGGTGAGCGTGGCGGGTATGTGGGTGGTGGCATCATTATTGTTCTTCCCCCCCCCCCCCCACCCAGAAATAAACACGGATTTGACAACGAAGAAGAGCATTGTTAAAAGTTTACAGATCATCTTTAGTTACTGGTAGTCAGAGGCGTAGCTAGAGTGTTTGGCGCCCGGGGACGAGATTCGCGCCCGGGGACAAGATTCATTTTAAAGGGCCCTCTTTTGTCTTTTTTCAAACCTCAAATCATTATTTTCATCAATAAAATAATATCAAAGCACATTTTGGCGCCCCTAACTAGCTGGCGCCCGGGGACACCTGTCCCCCCTTGCCACACCTTCGCTACGCCTCTGCTGGTAGTTCTGTTTTTAAAAAAAAGAATGCTAATATTATGGTGTTATTTGCATGTTAACCTAATCTCACCTCATGATGGTTAGCTAGTAAATCATTTAGAAAATGTATAGAGATAATGTTAAACATTTTCTTTTTTTTTTGTTCCTATCCGAAATTTGTTGAAAAGAAATTTGTTAGACTGAAAATTGTAAGACAGCAGGCCTATTGTTAGACGGGAAATTATTAGATGGTGTGCAAATGGTTCGAACTGAAGTTTGTTTCAAAATTATTTTTTTTTAAACGAAGATGTTATCAATTATTTTTCAAAACGTTTTAAGGTAAGTTGAGACTAAGAAAATAAAATTTTAAAAAAAAATATGTGCTTCTCTCCTTTCTTTCTTTCTTTCTTTCTTTCTTTCTTTCTTTATTTCTTTCTTTCTTTCTTTCTTTCTTTCTTTTTCTTTCTTTCTTTCTTTCTTTTCTTTCTTTCTTTCTTTCTTTTTCTTTCTTTCTTTCTTTTCTTCTTTCTTTCTTTCTTTCTTTTTTTTCTGTCTTTCCTTCTTTCTTTCTTTCTTTCTTTCTTTCTTTCTCTCTCGCATATACCTTTCCATCGTTTCGTTTTTTTTCATGTAACTGTTTAGCATCATGAAACTATGATGTACACATAGAAATGTAAATGTGATGTAAGAATAGCACAATTGTCCAAAAAAAATGTACAAACTTCTTGAGAACAAAAGTGTAAGCTAAACAATGATGGCTTTGAAGAAATGGGACAAAATCTTACGTCGAAATTCAAGAACAATAACTCTTGTGGTAAAAAAAAAAATAATTATAATTATAAATGCAGTTGATGGGGTCGATAATCCATGAATATTCATACACAAGTAATACCCCTTTATGGATCCTGCCGGCCTCCTCTTTAGAATAATGATGACCGGTATGAATGCTGGCCACGGATTCGCTGGGTGGTTTGAACAGGATTGGACCGGTTATTTTCTGGAGGCAGATTGCAGGACAAGGCTGTACATTAATTTTATGTCTGTCTCTTGTGGAAGCACTTGGGGTTTAAAGACAAAAGTCTTATTAATGTTAATGGGTCTATACTGGGACTTCGAGATCGATGGAATCTAACTCAGGCAGCTTGGTTTGATCTTCTGGTCAGTTGTCCCCCGTGTTAATTGTCTTGGGCATGGGGTTTCTCAACCTGGGTCCCGGGAAGAGGGTCACCTATATCTCCATTTTCCATAAGATCAGTGGTCACCAAACTTTTTTTCACGGCGGGCCGGATGAACTGGACGGACAACGGAAAAAAAACTATGGAGCGCGCACCGTATACTATTTCTGTACAGTACTTACAAACAAGTTCAAGAACCGTCGGCGGGCCGGATGAACTGGTCTCGCGGGCCGAAGTTTGGTGACCCTTGCCTTAGATAAACACGGGAAATGAGAAACCCCTTCTCCTCCGTAAGACTGGAGGTATATGGACATCTTCCCCTGCCATAACACTTTGGTATATGGACATCTCCCTCTGCCATAACACTTTGGTATCTGGACATCTTCCTCTGTCATAACACTTTGGTATCTGGACATCTCCCTCTGCCATAACACTTTGGTATCTGGACATCTCCCTCTGCCATAACACTTTGGTATGCGGGCATCTTCCCCTGCCATAACACAAGTTTGTTCTGGACATTTTCTCATAAGTAATACTGTGGTATCTGGAAAACTCCCTTACCCTAACACTGAAGGTATCTGGATATCTCCCTTCTTTTAACACTATGATTTATGAGCATCTCCCTCCGCCATAACACTGTATTATCTGGACATCTCCCTCTGCCGTAACACTTTGGTATCTGTACATCTTCATCTGTCAAAACTCTTAGGTATCTTGACATCTCCCTCTGCCATAACACTGTGGTAACTGGAAATATCCCTCTGCCATAACACTGTGGTATCTGGAAATATCCCTCTGCCATAACACTTTGGTATCTGGACATCTCCATCCGTCATATATAACACTTTGGTATCTGGGTCATCTGGAGATCTCCCTCTGCCGTAACACTCGGGTATCTGGACATCTCCATCTGTCATAACACTTTGGTATCAGGGTCATCTGGACATCTCCCTCTGCATGCTGTGATATCAGGACACCTATCTCCTCCGTATCACCGAGGTTATCTGGTCAAAGTCATCGATGGTTCTCATGCCATTTTGTCTTCTTCTTCAGATTTCGTCCTGTCGGTGTGCAAGATTTACAAAAAGGAAAACCGAAAAATCCTTGCATCTAACCAAATGACGGCATCTTTGACAACCCAAGAGACAGTACACATATAACTGTACACAATGAGGAGAAGAAGAGATTTAGTTTGATTATTTTTTGAAATATTTTTAAAAATTAATATTTGTACACCAGCGATCTGATTGTTCCAGATTTTTGTGTTCAGTTTTGCACTTACTCAGTTGAGCTAGAGTTCGTGCTTAACTCGGTGTGCCGTGCGGCATTCGAAGAGCGATCTCGCTTTGGTAATGGATTTCCACTCGCAGCAATACTGGGCCACAGGGGCAGACAATGATGGGCTGTAGAGCAAAGGCAAATAATCAAATGGAGATTTGGGTTATGTCCCTGGAGTCCGTGCAAAACAAAGGGGGTGGGTTATCCCTGACTCAATATCAATCATCTCCCTTTACAATCCGACCGAAAACCCCCAACCCCTCATCCCCTTTATGGTGCTAGTTGCAATACTTTTTATAAAATATTTATTAATAGTTCCTCAAAAAATTCCACATGTCCCGGATAATATTAAGGAAGTCCTTTTTGTTAGGGCTGAGCAAGGTGCCGTTCTTTTTTTCTTTTTTTTTATCCGGGTAATTTACTACGATACCCGTTGGGTCCGAATCCGGGTGTTGAAAAGTGCATTTATAGAACCAGTAGCGATCACGAAGGCATCAAAGTTGAAGGCGTCAAAACCAAGCGGTTCTCAGACATTTTCTTTAGTGCCGCGACCACTTTATATAATATTTGCCAAGTTGTGGCGACCCACTAACCCACCTTGACTTTGAGAAACAGCTGTTCAGGAGTGGGGAGGGGGAGGGCCAGATAATTTTTGTAGATACAAAAGTGTTAGAACTATAATTTTGGTCGGTTGGTGAGGGTTGATGGCGGAGAGCAGAGGCAGAAGTAAGGGCTAAGACGGTTGGGCGGTTCTGTGGATGGGCATCTCTGAGTCAATCCCCATAATATTTTTGATACATTCACACACCTAGTTACAGTTCTGCTGCTGACCGAATTAATCGCTATCTTCTTTGTATGGAACTGTAGTGTAGTCAGGATTAAGTAAAAACTAAGAAACTTGGTTCGATCGATGCAAATAAAAATTTAAATTTTGAAATTAAGTTTCAAGTAAGAAAAATTTCACATTTTACACATATAACGTTTTTGCATGGCGATCTCCGAGAGGGGCGGGTGGAGCGAAATCGAAAGTTTTAGAACCACTGCCCTAACCCTTAAAACGTAACAAAAATCAAACACGGAGCGTGATTTTTTTCTTTTTATTGGTTCGTTAGTTTTCATTCTTCTGATACCTATGTAGCATACTACACTAGTACATTTTTTTTGCAAAGTTCATGTTACTGAATTTTTTTGGGCTCAACACGAATATGACAGTGAGAGAGACAAATTGCCTCTAGTTTTGTATGTAATCTGCAATAAATTAATGCTTACAACACGAAATGCATGTCGATAGTAATAAGCCTTCGGTTAATACATGTAAACGAAAAAGTAACGTCATAGACTACTTTTCAGATTTCTTCGCCCGTCTCTTGTACAGCTATTCTGGATCATCTCTGGGAAGTGTACAGCAGTGGTCAGCCAGCATTGCAGTGGACGATTGCAACCAGCAGTGGTCAGCCGGCATTGCAGTGGACGATTGCAACGAGCAGTGGTCAGCCGGCATTGCAGTGGTCGATTGCAACCAGCAGTGGTCAGCCGGCATTGCAGTGGACGATTGCAGCCAGCAGTGGTCAGCCGGCATTGCAGTGGACGATTGCAACCAGCAGTGGTCAGCCGGCATTGCAGTGGACGATTGCAACCAGCAGTGGTCAGCCGGCATTGCAGTGGACGATTGCAGCCAGCAGTGGTCAGCCAGCATTGCAGTGGACGAATGCAACCAGCAGTGGTCAGCCGGCATTGCAGTGGACGATTGCAGCCAGCAGTGGTCAGCCGGCATTGCAGTGGACGATTGCAACCAGCAGTGGTCAGCCAGCATTGCAGTGGACGATTGCAGCCAGCAGTGGTCAGCCGGCATTGCAGTGGACGATTGCAACCAGCAGTGGTCAGCCGGCATTGCAGTGGACGATTGCAGCCAGCAGTGGTCAGCCGGCATTGCAGTGGACGATTGCAACCAGCAGTGGTCAGCCAGCATTGCAGTGGACGATTGCAGCCAGCAGTGGTCAGCCGGCATTGCAGTGGACGATTGCAGCCAGCAGTGGTCAGCCGGCATTGCAGTGGACGATTGCAACCAGCAGTGGTCAGCCAGCATTGCAGTGGACGATTGCAGCCAGCAGTGGTCAGCCGGCATTGCAGTGGACGATTGCAGCCAGCAGGGGTCAGCCGGCATTGCAGTGGACGATTGCAACCAGCAGTGGTCAGCCGGCATTGCAGTGGACGATTGCAACCAGCAGTGGTCAGCCGGCATTGCAGTGGACGATTGCAACCAGCAGTGGTCAGCCGGCATTGCAGTGGACGATTGCAACCAGCAGTGGTCAGCCGGCATTGCAGTGGACGATTGCAACCAGCAGTGGTCAGCCAGCATTGCAGTGGACGATTGCAGCCAGCAGTGGTCAGCCGGCATTGCAGTGGACGATTGCAACCAGCAGTGGTCAGCCGGCATTGCAGTGGACGATTGCAGCCAGCAGTGGTCAGCCGGCATTGCAGTGGACGATTGCAACCAGCAGTGGTCAGCCAGCATTGCAGTGGACGATTGCAGCCAGCATGGGTCAGCCAGCATGGGTCAGCCAGCATTGCAGTGGACGATTGCAACCAGCAGTGGTCAGGCAGCATTGTAGTGGATCACTTTCCTTGCTATATTTCTTCCATTGTTGCGATATCTTGATGAAGCGTTCGCCTTCATGTTCAACACTAACCATGGCACAGTTGTCAGGGAACAAATTCAGATGGGAATGAAGGAAGTGGAGCTATAGAGAAATATGGCAGCCAAGTGTCTGGTAATGCGCCAGCATGTCTTTCTGCTAGTTCCTTGTTAGTTGGATCCCCAAATATTGCCCGGAAAGTTTGTGGACACCAGGCGAAATGCATTCTATACTTGTTTAGCATCACCTTATGCAGTAAGTTGTTGAACCGCTCATCCTTGTCATTTGTGGTAGTTTATTTTAGTTAAAATGAAGAATTAATATTTCAAAAGTATAGTCCATTCGATTATCTTTCATTTGATACCCCATTTGGTCTTACAAACCCAACAAAAATATTTTAAATCGTTTTTTAATCCCAACCTCTCAATTCTGGTAACCGTGTACCAATAGCCACTTCGTATTTTTAATGTCGACATAAATACTTTACTGTGGTGGAGGAGGATGGAGTCAGTAGGATAGAGGATGATGTCAGTAAGAAGGAGTATGGGCTCAGTAAGAAGGAGCATGGGGGTCAATGGGAGTGAACCCTGCCAGAAATGAATTTGAAAATTTTTAGATTTGTACTAAAGGGGGACAATTTGACCGTCTTGTACTCTCGGCGTTAGCACTTTGAAACATGACACGCAGAAACATGACACGCAGAAACATGACACGCAGAAACATGACACGCAGAAAAATGACACGCAGAAACATGACACGCAGAAACATGACACGCAGAAACATGACACGCAGAAACATGACACGCCCGACATGCAGAAACATGACACGCAGAAACATGACACGCCCGCCCACACGCGCAAAGCACACATAACACACCTATAAAGAAATCTAGGAAATTGCTGTAAAAACGAAACAATCATGCATAATTCAAATGTGTTCACCCATTGCGCACTCTGTCACGTGACTTTATGCGCAAAGCATTCAGTCTCACGCCCATCTTTGTTTATTTCAGCCCCATCAACCAAAGGTCTTGACACCCTGTCATACAATCGGGAATATCCACACATACACACACAAAAGATAATACCTTCCAATCGGTTGTTTGCTCACGCAAATACGAGAAGCATAAACAAAAAATCTCCCCCTGCCTCCCTGGGGGTAATATTACGAGAACCATTGCGTTACGATCACTTCCTAGACCAGGCCCGCACAACTCAAAATGTAAGGAGGGCGTAATACTTAATGAAAAAACGTGTGCGGGCCGAAAGAAAATAGGACAGGGGGGGAGATACTATTAACCAAATAACAATAATAAAGAATATTTCGTTGCTTCGCGGACCGCAAAGTGGGCGCTGGCGGGCCGCATGAGGCCCGCCGGCCGTATGTTGTGCAGGCCTGTCCTAGACGATTCCCAAAGTCATCAGTTGTGATGTTTTATCTAACTAAAACGTGTATTCTTTTCTTTCCGCTAATGGTACCATCCACAGCGCGACTACCACGTTCCGATGGTAAGTAGAAGTAGTGCTCTGGATCTTTTGCATAGCACACGCCATCTTTACCACTTCACATATGAACACCACACAATACACATAACAATGCAAACACACACACACACACGTTACGTTCACTTTAGCGGACAACCAAAACTGCTTCTTCGTTAAAAAACAAAACAACAAACAATGTAATGAAAGAAGAAAGAACAAAAAAAGAGAACAACACGATATTGTAAGAAAGGGCAACTGAGGGAAGAAGGTTCTTACAGCCTCATGAGAGAAGACAAAAAGAAAGAAAGAAAGAAGCAGGGGAGAGAAAAAAAAAAGTCTTTGCAAGGGAGCTAACCGATCTAATCATCTTGTCTAGCATCATAAATACTGAAAAGCCCTAATTTTCATTGGATGGATCGTCAGGATTTGGGGGGAGGGGGTGGGTTTGAAGAGGAGGGGGCGGGGATCAGCTCGTTGCCATGGAGACGACCCGTTCGGGGCCCTGGAGATTTGAGAAGCGTGGAAGCATTGTACAAGGAGAGATAATCCATCTGTTCTTTTTTTCTATAAAGTTAAATAATAAATAAATAGTTATTAGTGTTTTGGAATTAAATAAGCTTAATTTGCTCGCGTCTGTTATATTAAAAACATTTGGGGTGGGGGTGGTTTAACTTGAAAGAAATGTTAAACGTTTAATTAGAAAGAAATAAAAAAAACACGAAAAATGCTATATATATATATATATATATATAGTAATGCATGATTTTTATGAAAATGGGGGGAGGGGTCGGAGGGGAGACTTTATTGCATGAATTCAGTTGACTAACTGTTTGAGACTCAGTCACAGTCAATTGTGTTTTCATTATGGGAGTCAAAGACTCAGTCACGGTCAATGGTGTTTTCCTTATGGGAGTCAGAGACTCAGTCACAGTAAATTGTGTGTTAATTATTAGAGTCAGAGACTCAGTCACAATAAATTGTGTATTAATTATGGGAGTCAGAGACTCAGTCACAGTCAATTGTGTATTCATTATGGGAGTCAGAGACTCAGTCACAGTCAATTGTGTATTCATTATGGGAGTAAGTTCATTGTGCTTCCTAAACGTCTTATGCCCCCCCCCCCCCCAACCCCAAGCAACTTGTTGGAGACATGGTAGAAGTAAAATTGAGGTAAGGTTGAAGTATGCTGGTGATAAGGTGGAGCTGAGGTGGAGGTAAAGTGGGGGTTTGCTGGGGGTAAGGTTGAAGTGCATGCTGGAGGTAATATTAAGGAAGATGAAGGCACGCTGGAGGTAATATTAAGGTAAGATGAAGGCATGCTGGGGGTAATATTAAGGTAAGATGAAGGCACGCTGGAGGTAATATTAAGGAAGATGAAGGCACGCTGGAGGTAATATTAAGGTAAGATGAAGGCACGCTGGAGGTAATATTAAGGAAGATGAAGGCACGTAGGAGGTAATATTGAGGCAAGGCAGAGCTATGCCGGGGGTAAGGTAGAGGCAGAGGCGTCTACCCCCTGAGTGGGGGAAGCACACCCTTTCTCCCTGGACATTTGTCAATTCCATTGATGTATTGGTATTATGCTAGAGAGATGACTAATCTATAAAGCTATTGATATCAAACGATCAAAATTTCCATAACAGCTTAATAATTCTTTACATTTTCGAGCAAATCATATTATCGAATCCAGTGATTGTTTTTTTTTTTTTTTAAATTAATTCTGCAGGCCTGTAAATATTTTTCAGTTTTAATTCTTGAATTTGTAGGTGGCTACGCTGTCAAA
The DNA here is from genome assembly GCA_964017045.1 of Omphiscola glabra. Lineage (NCBI taxonomy): Eukaryota > Metazoa > Mollusca > Gastropoda > Lymnaeidae > Omphiscola > Omphiscola glabra. The sequence continues at coordinate 19,752,970 of OZ024811.1, forward strand.
ATATGTCATTTATAATTATTGTTTTGCAATTCGATCCCCAGTAGGACCCATGAAAGTATAACAACGCCATATCTAAGTGGTATGACATTAATTCATTTTCTGCAACGCTCCTGGTGCTGAATAGGAAACCATTTGTGTTCTTCAAAGTCTTGTAATTTTATCACATTTCCCATTCAAAAATATGTGGAATATTAATATTTTTCCTTTTGCATATTAACTTTGTTACCACGACAGACAGTACCGGCTCAACACGGCAAGAACACAGTACAGGAGCTGCTCCTCCTGCCAAAGACACCCAGCCTCAGGTCTTCCCACCCCGAGTAGCCCTTGCAACCAGTGAAATATTCTCTTCTACACCAGGCACAGAAACATTGCAAATACCTCGGCATACATAGGAGCCAGAATGATCAATGCATTGATCGTGGGCCCTTAATATAGAGAAGAAGAAGAAGAATTCAAAAGTCGGCAGTCTGGTATTATACTATTGAACATAATTTCATGGGCTCTCGGGCACAAACAGACGACAGTTGAGAATTTCTTAGTCAGTGTGGTAGGCCTTCGCATGATGATCAAGTTCTCTGTTCTTAAGGTGCTGTCTTAGTTTCTGAAATTAACGTTCTAACTAATTAGACTAAGCGATGTCACCAGCCTAAAGTTACAAGATTGCGTCTACGTGACGTCACAATAAATTCTCGAGACAAAAATAATTACGGGAGTTTTAAATCAAACAAGCAGGCCGGGACTTCCCCATGATAAAAGTATGAATCGAAATCTGGTGGTTTGTGGAAAGGGATTTTTTTGGGGGGGGGGGGGTGGGGGGGTGTGGTTGATGAAATGTAAAATACAATAGACACTTCACGAACAGGAACCATGCGTCACAATTTTTGCAATGTGATTGGCTGACATTTCGGGGCATATATGAAGGGCCGAGTAGAAAAAGTACTTAAGTGTATTTTTGAAGTTTTGAGAAAATTGAGTTTAAAATTTTTAAATTCTTATTTAGATACATTAAAATCTGTTCGAGGTAACTCTGAATCAAACACTTGTTGAATGTTTTCATGAATGATATATACAGGAATGATTCAGGGGAAGTACTCAAATATAATGCCTGTCTTAACTCATTTTTGAAAAATTGTAACTTAAGTACTTTTTCTACTCAGCCCTTCATATGAAAGTTGTTGTTTTTTTTTTAAAGGGAATCATTGTAGTTATGTATGTGTGAGACATTTTAATACTTCCATATTTCAGCTATGTCATTATTTCATATTGTAGCATGGCACATTTTAGCAGTTTCATTGTTAGGTTTTGAAACATCACTTTATTACAGCTGAGCCATTGTTAGGTTTTGAAACACCCCTTTATTTCAGCTGAGCCATTGTTAGGTATTGCAACACCCCTTTATTTCAGCTGAGCCATTGTTAGGTATTGCAACACCCCTTTATTTCAGCTGAGCCATTGTTAGGTATTGCAACACCCCTTTATTACAGCTGAGCCATTGTTAGGTATTGCAACACCCCCTTATTACAGCTGAGCCATTGTTAGGTATTGCAACACCCCCTTATTACAGCTGAGCCATTGTTAGGTATTGCAACACCCCCTTATTACAGCTGAGCCAGTGTTAGGTATTGCAACACCCCCTTATTACAGCTAAGCAATTGTTAGGTATTGTAACATCCCCTTATTACAGCTGAGCCATTGTTAGGTATTGTAACATTTCGCCCCCATATTACAGCAATCCCAGATCTTAGTGCCCTCTCAGATCTTAGTGCCTTGTCAGATCTTAGTGCCCTCTCAGATCTTAGTGCCATCCCAGAATTTAGTGCCATACCAGATGTTAGTGCCATCACAGAATTTAGTGCCCCTTGATAAAACCAAACCTTCCCTCCCTGATAGTTTAGCTCCCTTGTATGAAACGAATCTTCTCTTCCTCGCGCTGTCACGCGACCAGGATCCTTTCTCCTTGTCAACGTCAGTTGCCACGACTCCCGCGGGCTGACAGCAATCGTGTGACATGACGCCGGTCTCCTGTCAGTGTTGTATGACAACTTGGGGGACGAGCCGCAGGAAGAGAAGAGCACACAGAAGCCGGAGCTAAAGTAAAGTCCAGACGTTGGGAGCTAGAGGCGGAAGTTTAAAAATGAAGCCTCTCAAATGTCACCACCCCAAACACCACCACCAACAACAACAACACAAATTACATTTCACAAACAAGATTATTTTTATATACACAACGAATTGTTTGTTGCGAGAGAATGAGATGTATATGCCCCACCCCCACCCCAAGGACGACATTTGGTTAGGGCAGGGGTGTATTTCCTCCCACCCCCACCCCAAGGACGACATTTGGTTGGGGCAGGGGTGCATTTCCTCCCACCCCCACCCCAAGGACGACATTTGGTTGGGTCAGGGGTGCATTTCCTCCCACCCCCACTCCAAGGACGACATTTGGTTGGGGCATGGGTGCATTTCCTCCCACCCCCACCCCAAGGACGACATTTGGTTAGGGCAGGGGTGCATTTCCTCCCAGCCCCACCCCAATGACGACATTTGGTTAGGGCAGGGGTGCATTTCCTCCCACCCCCCAATGACGACATTTGGTTGGGGCAGGGGTGCATTTCCTCCCACCCCCCCCAAATGACGACATTTGGTTAGGGCAGGGGTGCATTTCCTCCCACCCCCCCAATGACGACATTTGGTTGAGGCAGGGGTCCATTTCCTCCCACCCCCCAATGACGACATTTGGTTAGGGCAGGGGTGCATTTCCTCCCACCCCCCCAATGACGACATTTGGTTGGGGCAGGGGTGCATTTCCTCCCCCCCCCCCAATGAATGTGCAGGTTTTAATTAAATTACAATTTATTGTAGCACATCCAGAAATAAAGAACTCAACAACCTGGCCGAGGTTTTGTTCACACCCCCCCTACCAAATCCTGAATCTCCAACCCACCCCCCCAACCTGAAATAACTTTCCTGCCCCCCCAAACCTGAAATAACTTTCCTGCCCCCCCCCAAACCTGAAATAACTTTCCTGCCCCCCCCCAAACCTGAAATAACTTTCCTCCCCCCCCCCCCAAACCTGAAATAACTTTCCTGCCCCCCCCCCAAACCTGAAATAACTTTCCTGCCCCCCCCAACCTGAAATAACTTTCCTCCCCCCCCCAAACCTGAAATAACTTTCCTCCCCCCCCCAAACCTGAAATAACTTTCCTCCCCCCCCAAAAAAAAAAACAACCTGAAATAACTTTCCTGCACCCCCCCCCCCCCCCAAAAAAAATGAACCTGAAATAACTTTCCTGCCCCCCCCCCCAAACCTGAAATAACTTTCCTCCCCCCCCCCAAACCTGAAATAACTTTCCTGCCCCCCCAAACCTGAAATAACTTTCCTCCCCCCCCCCCAAACCTGAAATAACTTTCCTCTCCCCCCCCAAAAAAAAAAACAACCTGAAATAACTTTCCTGCACCCCCCCAAAAAAAAAGAACCTGAAATAACTTTCCTGCCCCCCCCCCAAAAAAAAAAACAACCTGAAATAACTTTCCTGCCCCCCCCCCCCCAAAAAAAAAACAACCTGAAATAACTTTCCTGCCCCCCCCCCCAAAAAAAAAAAACAACAACCTGAAATAACTTTCCTGCCCCCCCAAAAAAAACAACAACAACCTGAAATGACTTTCCTGCCCCCACCCCCTAAAACATACACACTTTTTCGTTGTTGTATTTCTGATTACGCTTGAGTGGATTCTTTAACGTCTAAGTATTCACAGCAAAGAGCGTACACCGATTTTGGTGCGTAATAAAATATCTAAATTATTATTATTATTTTTATTTTTGTTACATTTTAAGTTCCAAATACATTTCAGAAGATGAGACAGTTTCCCCGCTATTGACAAACTGACTAAGACTGAACTTATTCGACTTAAATTACTCGTATAATAATACATTTAAAAAAAAAAATATACAACAATATCAGCGATTATAAACTTGAATATGAAATTTTTTTTTTTTTCAAACTTCACAAGTCACAAGGTTGTTCCCAATCGCTTTCATCCAGTAACTAGAATAAAAGTAACCTCCGTTTCTATTTTTTGACGAGGTCCACCCACACCCCCCCCCCCCCACTTTTCCGGTCCACCCACCCTAAGCCCCAGCAGGTCATCGGCATTCGGTTTGGTGCACAAATCCAAATAGCATCTAAGCACTTGGCGCGCATCTATGTTGAACTCGCCGTTAATTGAGCTTAAAGAAGATGTCTTTCCTATGTTACATGTTTGCAGAGGCGTAGCGTAAGGGGGGGCAGGGGGTACAGATGTACCAGGGCGCCAGCTATTTAGGGGCGCCAAAATGTGATTTGTTATTTATTTTATTGATGAAAATAATGGGTTTGAGAGAAGAAAAAAGGAAAAGAGGGCGCTTTAAAATGAATCTTGTCCCCGGGCGCCAAACACTATAGCTACGCCTCTGCATGTTTGTAGAAAGACTCTCAACTGCTTATGGCATGTTTTGGGAGATTTTAATGGATCATGAAACAAGTTTAATTCTCATTAAATATAAAATTTAATGACTCTTTAACTCAGTGGTTCTCAACCTTCCTCTTGCCGCGAACCTTTACACAGTTCCTCATGTTATGGCTACCTCGACCCCCACACCCTTTAAGGTTGGGAACCGCTGCTTTAACTCTTTGCACACAACCTTAATTCAATCCATCTTCAATAATCCAAATCACTTTTTAAAAAGTTAAAGTAAAACAATAAAATAATTATTATGAACAATACATTTGAAACGTGACGCCAATTGGTCTCAGAGTCTCCTAGTTTATGAGCGGGTCTCACTTCTTGTTGATCAGCCTTCCTACCGTCCAATACTTTTTTTTTAATTTTTAAAATGAAATTGTCTCCACAGCTTGCACCAATTGTCTTTAGGGTCAAGGTCAGCCTGTTAAAAGAAACTAAAGCAATAATCAAACTCTGTGATTGTATTTTGTGCGTAAAGGTTAATTTTATCATTCCATTCTTAGCAATCTCTTATTTCATCTGTTTAGCCCTGCTTCCTCTTCAAAACCGTCCCGGCCCCCCCCCCCCCAAGCCAAACTCCACATGTGTCGTAGTGAGAGTGCATTGCCTTCGACCAACGTTTGTGTCAAGAAATAACCCACTACGGTATCGGGCCGAAGATTTCATTGCAGATTATAGAAAATGAGAATTTACCTCTTTTTTTTCGGGGGGGGGGGGGTTGGGGGTGGGGGGTTAAAATTTGGACCGAGCGGGTATTTTCTCTAAATACCCGGACCCGGTGTAAAAAAACTGCATTCCGTTAAGGACCGGTAACTTTATAATCTTTAAGGATTTCAAACAAAACTACGTAAATCATCCATAAAGAAAGCTCGACCAAGTATCCTAAACAAACCAAGTATCCTAAACAAACCAAGTATCCTAAACACACCAAGTATCCTAAACAAACCAAGTATCCTAAACACACCAAGTATCCTAAACACACCAAGTATCCTAAACAGACCAAGTATCCTAAACAAACCAAGTATCCTAAACAAACCAAGTATCCTAAACACACCAAGTATCCTAAACACACCAAGTATCCTAAACACACCAAGTATCCTAAACAAACCAAGTATCCTAAACAAACCAAGTATCCTAAACAAACCAAGTATTCTAAACAAACCAAGTATCCTAAACACACCAAGTATCCTAAACACACCAAGTATCCTAAACACACCAAGTATCCTAAACAAACCAAGTATCCTAAACAAACCAAGTATCCTAAACACACCAAGTATCCTAAACAAACCAAGTATCCTAAACACACCAAGTATCCTAAACAAACCAAGTATCCTAAACAAACCAAGTATCCTAACACACAAAGTATCCTAACACACCAAGCATCCTAACACACCAAGAATCCTAACACACCAAGTATCCTAACACACCAAGTATCCTAACACACCAAGTATCCTAACACACCAAAGTGTTTCCAGATGTTTGAAATGAGCTGGTCTGATGTGGTGGGGTGGGTGAGGGTCATGTGGTTAGGGATGGTGTGGAACGTTGCTCTGCTGTGTGGGCAGATTTAATCGACCGTATTAAACTGATTGACGACGTTGGCTACAGCAGTTCTCAAACTCAATTTAGTTTTCCAATTATTTTTTTTCGAACGAAGATAGAACTAAATGATCGAATCATTGCAACCAAAGGGGCCAAGGAGACAAGGGGACCAAGGGGACCAAAGGTGCCAAGAGACGAAGGGGACCAAGGGGATCAAAGGGGCCAAGGAGACGAAGGAGACCAATGGGACCAGGGCCGGCCTTAGGCCATTGCAACCGATGCGGCCGCAATGGGCCCCGCACTTTCATAGGCCCCGCGCGAATTTATTTTCTATTACAAAATCTTAATTTTCACTTATTATCCTTATCCTTACCCAGACTGGGCCCCGCGCAATCCGTTTCGCATAGGGCCCCGCAACTGTTAGGGCCGGCCCTGAATGGGACCAAGGGGACCAAAATGGGCAAGGAGACGAACGGGACAAAGGGGACCAAAGAGACGAAGGGGACCAAAGGGACCAGGTGTTCAATGGAACCAAAGGGACCAAGGGCACCAAGGAGACCAAAAAAGATCAAAGGGACTAAAAGGGACCAAAAAAGATCAAAGGGACCACTCGGACCAAAAGGGACCAAAGGGAGCCATTTTGTTTTAATTAGAATCTTAAAATTGTATGCTATTCATCAGTTTCTACCAATCAGCCTGTTATGGGGTGCATAACGAGGCGCGTTCGCCTCTTGACCCACTTCTGTCAAACATCTGGCTTTAAAAGATCGTTTAATTTAATAACAGGAGCGTCAAGAGGCTTAGAAAAATCCTGTTTGTATTCTAAAGTTAGATACATTTTAATCGAAAAATAGTGTCAGTTTCAGTTACTGACCAATTGATGCGTGCTTAAAGTAAGTGTCTATAACAGGGGTTCTCAAGCTTTTTAAACATTTAAATTAAATTTTGTCTGTTCGTGCGTTTGTCTGGTTCAAATTTTGTAAATCATTTTTTTGACATGTTCCCTTCGTCTGATAGACTTGACATTTTTGCTTGGTTGCTCAATCTCGGTGTCAATAATAACATGCTAATTAGGTCAGCAGTGACCTCCTCTGACCCTTAGGTCACCCATGCGGGTCAAATCTTGCAAGCCAATTTTAACCCCCTCCCCCCCATTTTTTTGGATGTCCAATTGCGCTAAAACGTTGTACAACTACCAATATCCTAAATGACAATACAACCCTTTGTGATCAATAGACCACAAGTAACCTCCACTGACCCTTGAGTGACCTATGTGGGTCAAATTTCAATTCTGAGCCTCTTCCTGGCGCTCAGCTGAGATATAACTTTGTATACTTAAGCCCCCTCGATGTCAATGCAACCCTTTATGATCAATAAGCCTTAAGTAACATCCACTGACCGTGGGTAAAATCTTGCATCTCAATTCTGAAACGCTTCCTGACGTTCAGCTGACCTGAAACGTTGTACACTTACCCACCCTCGATGACAAGACCACCAGGCCAAAGATGACGATAAATAAATGACTTAACAGTACTATTCAAAGATACGTTTTTTTTAAAAATGAAAATGCACTAACAAGTATGAAATTTATCTTTCGAGGTACACCAGAATTATCTTAAAATTAATCAAGAGGGAAACAAATAAAAGCGTGGGCGGAAAACATGGGGCTTGGGGCCACACATAAGCGTATCATGTGTCTAACAAGTGTTTAGGCGATCAGATTCTGTGTTTTAAAAGACAATGAAATAAGACAATTATATATCGTTCAATAAAACCCAAAGCGACTAAAAATGTTTTAGTTAATTTATTTGTTACATTTAACATCCAGATATTCTTATAAGTCTCGATTGATTCTGGACACCTTAATTAAAAAAAACCAACAAAAACAATATAATTCTTGCACCTACTATGATACGGCTGCTCTGACACACTTCTCTGACTCACCTACTCTGACACATCCACTCTGACACACTTCTCTGACACACCTACTCTGACACATCCACTCTGACACATCTACTCTGACACACCTACTCTGACACACCTAGTCGACACACCTACTCTGACACACTTCTCTGACTCACCTACTCTGACACATCCAATCTGACACACCTACTCTGACACACCTACTCTGACACACCTACTCTGACACACCTAGTCTGACACACCTACTCTGACACACTTCTCTGACACACCTACTCTGACACATCTACTCTGACACACCTACTCTGTCACACCTGCTCTCACACACCTACTCTAACACACCTACTCTCACACATCTACTCTCACACACCTACTCTGACACACCTACTCTGACACACCTACTCTCACACACCTACTCTGACACACCTACTCTGACACACCTACTCTCACACACCTACTCTCACTCACCTACTCTGACACACCTACTCTGACACACCTACCCTGACACACCTGCTCTGACACACCTAATCAAAAACCAATGTATAACCATTCATTCACTTCTAGCTCACAGAATAGAGATACTTCTATTTAGGAAATCAAGTTTAAAAAAAACAAACTAGATGTGTAAAAAGCCTTCAAACCTGTATCTGCTCCATTTCCCCAAAACACTTGAAAATTGTGTCTCCGCCTATGATTGATTATCAGGTTAACTTGTGAACCGCTGAACAATGGTGTCCTAAACCGAACCGCTTGTTATTCTATGAACATGCATTTTATTTTCTCTTCTAAAATGTACTCATCTCCTTTTACTAACTGGGTATTCCCGATTTTGTTTATTTTAATGGCACAACATTGAACACGTTTAAAGAAGTATATTTGTTCTATTAAGTTTGTATGTAAAGAAAGGAAAAGGAAAAAAAAAACACACACAAAGACACACACACACAAAAACAATGACAATGAAATGCTCCGCTGCGTGGGGTAGATTTAATCGTCCGTCAAAACGTCAGTAGCAAAGAGTCGTCTTGTTCAGAGGTTCTGAAACCTTTTTTCAGTCTATGTACCCTACTGTCACAAAATGAACATAGCCCTTGTGAATTAGTGATGTGACAAATTTCAATATTATATTATAAATTTAATATTATCCCCCCCCCACCCAACCTCAATTTTGTTTCTAGTAGCTTCATGTTCGCACTAATAACTTTATGTCAGCCATATAGTAGCTTCATGTTCACACTAATAACTTTATGTCACCCATATAGTAGCTTCGTGTTCACACTAATAACTTTATGTCAGCCATAATAATAGTAGCTTCATGTACACACAAATAACTTTATGTCAGCCATAATAATAATGGCTTCATGTTCACACTAATAACTTTATGTCAGCCATAATAATAATGGCTTCATGTTCACACTAATAACTTTATGTCAGCCATATAGTAGCTTCATGTTCACACTAATAACTTTATGTCAGCCATAATAACAGTAGCTTCATGTTCACACTAATAACTTTATGTCAGCCATAATAACAGTAGCTTCATGTTCACACTAATAACTTTATGTCAGCCATATAGTAGCTTCATGTTCACACTCATAACTTTATGTCAGCCATAATAACAGGAGCTTCATGTACACACTAATAACTTTATGTCAGCCATAATAATAGGGGCTTCATGTTCACACTAATAAATTTATGTCAGCCATATAGTAGCTTCATGGTCACACTAATAACTTTATGTCAGCCATATAGTAGCTTCATGTTCACACTCATAACTTTATGTCAGCCATATAATAGCTTCATGTTCACACTAATAACTTTATGTCAGCCATATAGTAGCTTCATGTTCACACTAATAACTTTATGTCAGCCATAATAACAGTAGCTTCATGTTCACACTAATAACTTTGTGTCAGCCATATAGTAGCTTCATGTTCACACTAATAACTTTATGTCAGCCATATAGTAGCTTCATGTTCACACTAATAACTTAATGTCAGCCATATGGTAGCTTCGTGTAATCCCAAGTAGCAGCTTCATGGACTCTTAGAATTAGCTACATATTTACTTGAAATACCTTCATTTAACCCCTAAGGTAGCTTCACTTAGCCTCTGCCTTAGCTTCATATACCCTCTGCAGTAGCTTCATATACCCTCTGCAGTAGCTTCATATACCCTCTGTAGTAGCTTTATGTAACCCTGTACCACTCTGTATAAACGTCATGTAGCCCCTGTTACAACACCCAATACCTCTAGAGCAGGGGTGCCAAACTCAACCGCTCAGCGGGTCAAAACTCAAGTCACACGTACAGTTGCGGGCCGAACACGGTAAACTGTCAATAAGCGGAAAATTAAACCATTTTTATACATTAATGTCAATTAAAACAGAAACAAATGTTTTAATAATAAAAAATCGTTGGCGTACACATTTCGCTCTTACGTCAATTTGTCAGAGGTGGATGTTTAGCATCTTTTTGTTGGCTACACGTTCGTTTATGTTGGTAGAAATGTTCTGTTTCAATGAGATTCTTATGATGGATTGCACGTGTTTATCAGTGAGACTACTCCTGCGTGATATTTTGTTAATCTTCATCACAGAAAATAGCTGCTCACACAGATATGTGCTACCCAACATGCTCAAGGTTCGAGCCGCATGTAGACGAAGCTGGGGCATCTCTTCAGGAATGAAACGAGTGGACTGTTCAGGCCCCACAGTGTCGTACTTTGCCTTTGATGTACCATTACACTGCAGCTCTATTAGCTCCATCTGCAAATAATTTACATGTGCAATTTCCACGTCCTTGACAAATAGGTTACGAAACAGCTCGAAATTAATTTTCTGTGCTTTAAAGTCACTAAAACACTGTGCGAACTCAGCGCAAAGTAGGCTAAGTTATCCAGCAGTGTTTCCTTTGGGAAACCATTCTCTCTCGAATCGGATATAATTGTACGCCTGTCAAGATCTCTCGGGCCTGGTAATATTGTACGCCGGGCCCAATGTAGCCCACGGACCTTGAGTTTAACACATTTGCCCTAGAGCAGCGGTTCTCAACCTGTGGGTCGCGACCCTTCTGGGGGTCGAATGACCCTTTCCCAGGGGTCGCCTAAGACAGTCGGAAAACACATATACTAACAGTTATAAAGAAGCAACGACAATAATTTTGTGGTTGGGGGTCGCCACAGCACGATGGACTCTATTAAAGTGTCGCGGCATTAGGAAGGTTGAGAACCACTGCCCTAGAGGCTTCATGTATCCCTGTTACAGCACCCAGAAACCCCGAGAAGCTTCATGAACACCATGTATATGCTTCATAATCTATCTTTCCACAACCGCATGGATTACCTGGAGAAACTTCATCACGTATCACGATAGATCGCAAGGCCCCTGGGTTGAGAACTACTGGCCTACAGGATGGCGTCTGCCAGACTGCACGAAATGTGATAAAATAAATGACTGCATTTAACACACAAGTGTAATTTCATTGAGAGTAAAAAGAATAAGCCTCCACTATGGGGTTATCCAGTAATTACGTCAAAAAAAATTTCGCAATTTTTTAGCGCCCCCCCCCACCCTTGTCAACGACTGTCAAACTTTCAATGCCCCCCCCCCCCCACGATTTGATTATGTCAACTCCCTCCCCCCAAATAAACAAAAGTTAATTATAATATAAATAAATTTATAAATACATTTGACTTTGTGCTGATGTATTTTAATGACTCGAAATTGTAGGAAAAAAACATTTTATCACATCTTTAGATTTTTAATTACAATTTAAAGAATTTGTACACTTAAATTTTATAATGCAGAATCAATTAAAAGGTTATAAGCTCTGTCTGTCTCCTGGCAGCTACTCGCATTGGTCGAATCGTTTTTTGCTGAGTAGCAGATGGTGATTTCTTGTGCTCAAAAGAATATTGTCGGTGCTGTTAAACATGCTATTTCAACTTGACTTGTGACGTGAAATAGATGTTACAGATTTTGCAAACCCGTTATTGTTACTCACTTTACTTTCCCCTAATTCTCAAAATATCGTATTCCTACTCTATCGATATCGTGTATCTGGACTGCACATGACCCTTGAACCTAGACCTCGTTCCATACCCGCAACATAATCGCAAACATAACGCCCTAGTCATTTACGACAGACAGAATCTACGGGTGAAGAGAGGCCAACTTTTGACTTCTCTTGCACTAACAAAGTGTGCTAACCTTCTGACCAGCCTTCTGCTGTGCACAGACAAACACACATTAAATAAATCTTGTATTGTTAAAAGCCTAAAAATTATATGTCTATTTACACTCATTAATATTTTTAAAAATAATGTACAAACCAGTCAATTTTAATATTAAAATTTGAATAAAGAAAACATGATTCTTGTCGTAGACTAATCTGAACCACCCTCCCTACCCCTTGTCAACAACTGTCAAACATTTCAATCATCCCCCCCCCCCCCACCATATTGTTGACGTAATTAATGGACGCCCCCTATTGTAAACACTTCATTGATCTTAGAAGAATAGAAATAATTAATAAAAAAAAAATTTTTTAAAAATTAAAAAAGCTGTAATACTTTTTATTTTCAGTGCTAGAAGTAATAGTAGATTGGTTCCGCATTCATATCATTGGTCGCTGCCTTGATTTGACTTCGTAAACATGGATTGGATAAACGAAAACTTTAATTTAAAGGAACTGCATTTTAAATATTCAGATTGTCAGTATAATACATATGTATATTTATTTATCTATTTAAAGATGGGGTCTGTTTTATTTAGCCCGGCTCAACTTACTGGCATCAAGTTTAAAAAATCACAAATATGATTTTGGAACCAAACTGAATCGAAAAAAAGGGGGCGTCACCCTCGGGCAAGCTACTCTGTTTTACACAAATTTGGACGCATAATAACTCAGGGATGGCGTGCTCTACGTCCATCTGCTCTCTAGCGTCTTCGATATTGAATTTGATTTGTTAGCACTGATTGTTGATATAAAAAAATCATAAAATAATAATATATATATATAAAAAGCTCATTTAAACAAAATTCCTACCGTGGTGTATTGCACAATAAAGTTTCAGGATTTAAAAGAGTTTTGTTTCGTTATTACGAATATTTGAAAGATTAATTCCCCCTTTTTAGTTTCCATGGTTTTAACGAAATACCAAAATACTAAGTTACTGTTTGTTAGTTCGTCCACCGAAAGAAGACAAAGATCAGTTTAATTATTGGCTTTGTATTGGGGGATGTTTCCGACTGGTAGACAAAACACAACTTTGAGTCTTGGTGCACTCCCTACCACAACTGCCACGAGAAGGAGTTATGATTATTCTGCCGCATATAAATAAGTAACATAATTGGTACCAAATTTGGTATCAAATACCTTTTTATATGGTACCAAATACCTTTTATTTGGTAAAAAATAAATTGTATTTGGTATCAATTAGGCCTACTTTTTATTTGGTATCAATTAGGCCTACCTTTTATTTGGTATCAAATACCTTTTATATGGTACCAAATACCTTTTATTTGGTAAAAAATACCTTTAATTTGATATCAAATACCTTTTATTCTATATCAAATACCTTTTTCTGGTAACAAAATACCCCTTATTCGGTATCAAGTACCTTCACTGCAAACGGCTAGGCGCTGGAGACATTTCGAACTCCTACAAATCACACTGCTAAATTATTATTCATGGGGATGGGAAAGAGCTATTTGAGAATCCCCGAAGCCTTTCGCTACTAATTCCACTTTGCTACCCTCCCATTCCATCTCCCCGGTGGCTCCGAGCTCACGACTCAAAATATTTTCGTTTAAAAAAAAAAAAAAATGTTGAAAAGCACCTCACCAATTCCAGCTAGAAACCACTTCTAGCCAACCAATCACAGATCGATAACAGAGTATTCAATTGCCCGGACCGTTGCCATGACAACTGGGCGCACAGGGGGTCTCCGTGGCACCACAATTTTTTTTTGGGGGGGGGGTGGGGTAGGGAGAGGGAGATAGCAAACAGAACGAATGCCATACTTGAAGTCTAAAAGTGAAAATAAAAAGGACGAGAGCCAAAAATAACATGTTAACCAATTTGTTTAACGGAACAAATCCCTTTGTAGGTTGCAATTTGCGTGCACTGAGATCTTTAAATCTATGATATATAAAAATATGTATTAGGGGAAGTAAATTCGGCCAACAGCAGAGATTTTCATAGCTTTAGTCACCCCGATGGTCAATAACCACTGGCTTCGCCGCTCATTAGTTATTGCTAAAGTGCTTATAATACTGTTTCTATAAAAAAAAAGTGTCTATAATAGTCTATAATAAAGTGCCTAAATTAAATTTCTATAATAAAATGTCTATAATAAAGTACCTATAATAAAGTGTCTATAATAGCGTACATATAATAAAGTGCCTTAAATAAAGTGTCTATAATAAAGTACCTATTATAAATGGCCTATAATAAATTGTCTGTTATAAAGTGTCTATAATAAAGTGTCAATAATAAAGTACCTATGATAAAGTGCCTTTAATAAAAGGTCTATAATAAAGTACCTAATAAAGTGCCTATAATAAAGTGTCTATAATAAAGTACATATGATAAAGTGCCTTAAATAAAGTGTCTATAATAAATTACCTATCATAAAGTGTCTATAATGAAGTTTCTGTAATAGAGTGACCATAACAAAGTGTCTATAATAAAGTGTCTATGATAAAGTGCCTATAATTGGTCTATAACAAGGGGCCTAAAATAAATTTTCTATAATAAAGTTTATATAATAAAATACGTATAATAAAGTGCCCATAATACAGTTTCTATAATAAAGTGCCCATAATACAGTTTCTATAATAAAGTGTCTATAATAAAGTGCCCATAATACAGTTTCTATAATAAAGTGCCCATAATACAGTTTCTATAATAAAGTGCCCATAATACAGTTTCTATAATAAAGTGTCTATAATAAAGTGCCCATAATACAGTTTCTATAATAAAGTGTCTATAATAAAGTGCCTATAATACAGTTTCTATAATAAAGTGTCTATAATAAAGTGCCCATAATACAGTTTCTATAATAAAGTGTCTATAATAAAGTGCCTATAATACAGTTTCTATAATAAAGTGTCTATAATAAAGTGCCCATAATACAGTTTCTTTAATAAAGTGTCTATAATAAAGTGCCTATAATACAGTTTCTATAATAAAGTGTCTATAATAAAGTGCCCATAATACAGTTTCTATAATAAAGTGTCTATAATAAAGTGCCTATAATACAGTTTCTATAATAAAGTGTCTATAATAAAGTGCCCATAATACAGTTTCTATAATAAAGTGTCTATAATAAAGTGCCTATAATACAGTTTCTATAATAAAGTGTCTATAATAAAGTGCCCATAATACAGTTTCTTTAATAAAGTGTCTATAATAAAGTGCCTATAATACAGTTTCTATAATAAAGTGTCTATAATAAAGTGCCCATAATACAGTTTCTTTAATAAAGTGTCTATAATAAAGTGCCTATAATACAGTTTCTATAATAAAGTGTCTATAATAAAGTGCCCATAATACAGTTTCTTTAATAAAGTGTCTATAATAAAGTGTCTATAATAAAGTGCCTATAATAAAGTGTCTATAATAAAGTGCCTATAATACAGTTTCTATAATAAAGTGTCTATAATAAAGTGCCCATAATACAGTTTCTATAATAAAGTGTCTATAATAAAGTGCCTATAATACAGTTTCTATAATAAAGTGTCTATAATAAAGTGCCCATAATACAGTTTCTATAATAAAGTGTCTATAATAAAGTGCCTATAATACAGTTTCTATAATAAAGTGTCTATAATAAAGTGCCCATAATACAGTTTCTATAATAAAGTGTCTATAATAAAGTGCCCATAATACAGTTTCTATAATAAAGTGTCTATAATAAAGTGCCTATAATACAGTTTCTATAATAAAGTGTCTATAATAAAGTGCCCATAATACATTTTCTATAATAAAGTGTCTATAATAAAGTGCCTATAATACAGTTTCTATAATAAAGTGTCTATAATAAAGTGCCCATAATACAGTTTCTTTAATAAAGTGTCTATAATAAAGTGTCTATAATAAAGTGCCTATAATAAAGTGTCTATAATGTTCTAAAATAAAGTGTCTACAATAGCTCGATTTATTTTGTTGTTTAATGTATTCTTTCTTCTATTGTTATTTCAATTTCAAATGCGTTTTCTCGTTTTTGCCCTAATGCGCATTTCTTTTTTTAAAAATCTTTGGTTTCTTATCACTTCTCAAATTTACTTTGAAAAATTATCCGTTCCCATAGTTAAAAGAGACAGACTTGCGGACAGCTCATCTGTGGCTCCGCGTACAGACGTACGCTGCTCTATATCTAACCCATGTTCACAGTGTTAGCTAAGGAACATTTAATATATGATTCTTCCGGCCCCAAAACCTTTATTTCTAATTTTTTTATGCCAAGTTACATTGCCTAGCAACTAAAGACAAATCGTTGACTATAGAAGCATCTAAGCCAAGTTAAAAAAAAATAAAATATTTAGTAGGTCTCATATTCCTTCTCAAACGGCATCACTATTTAGTTCCTCCATGATTTTTTTTTGGTTTTTAAAATTCCTACGAAACAATTCTTTCTCCATTCTACCCGTACCATGCCCTATTCTGTACACTTCTCGCCAGATCTCTACGTTTCCACGCTTCTTTCTTGCTTCTCCAAAACTTTTCATCTCCTCTTCTCCTTCTCAACACCCCCCCCCAGTGGCGTAGTGAGCTTAACTCGCTCCCGGGGCACAATAACTTTTTAGCGCCCCCAATACCTCTTTAGCGCCCCCCCTATTCGAAAACCATACAATATTATAGTAAAATATACCATTTGGCGCCCCTTTGTGAGTAGCGCCCGGGGCATGATGCCCCCCTTGCCCACGCACTACGCCACTGCCCCACCCCCATTTGGCATGTTCTCGTCTCTAAATTTTTTCCCCTATTCCAACCTTCGTCTTCTGATCTCTTCTAACATGTGTCAGTATAGTATCCTCTAGTTCAAGCTGTACATTTATTTGATTCTCTAGACCATTACATTCTAATGCATAATTCATCAGTTATATTTCTGAACCGTTCTCCCAACTCTTGCTGCCTCGACGTTTTTTTTCTTTTACTCCTACCCGTGATGCAATGCGTTTCCCGCCATATCCCCCTCGGGTCCCGGTCAACTCCGGCGATGACCTTTTGTTGCATCTATTGTTAAGTCTGAACGGACCGCTCCTCGTCATTATAACGCGGGGGATCTTTCTACCCCCACCCCCCACCCCCCACCCCGGCCAACTGGTTCTCAATCCTTGCGGTATGTCCACACAACAAGTTTAAATGTTTTAGTTTTGTTGTAGTCACTTAATTTTATTATTATTTTTTTAAATAGAGAGTGCACCCGAGGCTTAACATTGTTTTAGCGAGAGACAAACACATGTGTAGCAAACTGGTTTAAATCACAAGCCATTCACTTAATGGTGTATGCACTGGTTTATTCTGACAACAAGGACAACCTGGACAGGGTGCAACCAGGACAGGGTGCCGCCAGGACAGGTGCAGCCAGGACATGGTGCAGCCAGGACAGGGTGCAACCAGGACAATGTGCAACAAGGACAGGGTGCAACCAGGACAGGGGGCTACCAGGACAGGGTGCAACCAGGACAGGGTGCCGCCAAGACAGGGTGCGACCAGGACAGGGTGCAACCAGGACAGGGTGCCGCCAAGACAGGGTGCGACCAGGACAGGGTGCAACCAGGACAGGGTGCCACCAGGACAGGGTACCACCAGGATGTATCAGACTGGAGGGGGGAGGCTGTAGGGGCGGTAACGTCATGACTTGACCACACTGGGTGACCGCCCATCGCTGGTGGCTGTCAATGGTGGCTGTCAATGGTGGCTGTCAATGGTGGCTGTCAATGGTGGCTGTCAATGGTGGTGCTTAAATTATTCCGAATCAACACGCCGTGCTGGTCTTTAATAAATTTTTATTTGACAAGGACGACATTTTAATTTGTGATTTTTACCGATGACAGACGCTCGGCAAAGTATGTCTCTAAATATCCGGTAATGTATTAACGAATACTAATTTACGATCTCCTTTCTACATGGTTTGAGAACTCGTGTTTTCTCCATCTGCTGTTTTGCCTGGCACTCGTTTGCCGAAACCCACGATCCCATACCCCAACGTCCCCCACCACCCCTAACATTTTCACCCCTTCAACCAATTTCCTTAAACTACGACCAGCCACCCCCCCCCCTTTTTCATCCACTTTTCAAACACCCACCCCTCACAACTTTAAACCCATCCCTACTCCCCCACCACCTCTACAGTAATCCCCTCTACCCTAACCCCCTTATCCGTTGCCATCGTGTTTCTGCTGATTGAGACCTTCGTTCCCTCCTTTATCGATTACTTTATTCTTGCCTCAGTCCTCATCATTCCTTTTCTTCCTTTTCTATTTTTTGGGGGTAGAAATTTGGCTTGATTCAAAGTTTTCTGCAAGGGTTTCCACCAAAACGGTCTTCTGCAAGGGTTTCCACCAAAACTTTCTTCTGCAAGGGTTTCCACCAAAACTTTCTTCTGCAAGGGTTTCCACCAAAACTGTCTTCTGCAAGGGTTTCCACCAAAACTGTCTTCTGCAAGGGTCCCACCAAAACTGTCTTCTGCAAGGGTTTCCACCAAAACTGTCTTCTGCAAGGGTTTCCACCAAAACTGTCTTCTGCAAGGGTTTCCATCAAAACTGTCTTCTGCAAGGGTCCCACCAAAACGGTCTACTGCAAGGGTTTCCACCAAAACTGTCTCTGCAAGGGTTTCCATCAAAACTGTCTTCTGCAAGGGTTTCCACCAAAAATGTCTTCTGCAAGGGTTTCCACCAAAACTGTCTACTGCAAGGGTTTCCACCAAAACTATCTTCTGCAAGGGTTTCCACCAAAACTGTCTTCTGCAAGGGTTTCCACCAAAACTGTCTGCTGCAAGGGTTTCCACCAAAACTGTCTACTGCAAGGGTTTTCACCAAAACTGTCTACTGCAAGGGTTTCCACCAAAACTGTCTTCTGCAAGGGTTTCCACCAAAACTGTCTTCTGCAAGGGTTTCCACCAAAACTGTCTTCTGCAAGGGTTTCCACCAAAACTGTCTTCTGCAAGGGTTTCCACCAAAACTATCTTCTGCAAGGGTTTCCACCAAAACTGTCTTCTGCAAGGGTTTCCACCAAAACTGTCTGCTGCAAGGGTTTCCACCAAAACTGTCTACTGCACATAACTCTATCCTTTCAGTGTTCACACTTTTCCAGATTCGGTTTGTTTGAACGTTTGTCTCCTTTCGTCGTCTCCACCAGTGCATATTGTAGTCTGTCCACAGTTACTCAATCTGTCTTCATTATTACTCAACACCCCCATGTACTTCAACAACCCCTGTACCTCAACACCTCCCTGTACTGCAAAACTTACTTTACTTCTTTCCATATTTCTTTTTTTTTTTTACACAATCTCCTAACCACGTTATTTCTCTCGTTCTCTCTTCTTCCTCTCTTCCCCATGTCTCTTTCAATTTCCTCTTTGCCAGCCCTCTCTCTCTCTCTTTATTGATATATTTCTCTGCATATATTATAACATATTCCTTATTACTGTATCCTACCATCCAGATATGCTGCCTCACATAGCTCCATAGCCATAGACCCTCATCCATTCTACAGTTGTACCCGGTCTCATTCCATCTATTCAATTGTCCTTACAGGATAGCTATATATTTCATTATCATATTTTAGATAACAATCTCCCAATTTTCTCCCAAAGTTTTAATCTCCTGAAGAATTTATTGTAACAATACATGCATGAGCGGATCTAGAGCTTGTCTAATTTCTCCTGACAACCCTCACACCCACTCACACGTCCCCCCACACACACGTCCCCACCCACACACACGTCCCCACCCACACATGGCCCACGACGCGCCTTTCCAATTATAACATCCCGCGCCCCACCCCTTTCTTGGCCTATTTGCATGATGATGTCAAGAGGCTGGGTGAGATTGGGCTCTGGTGCTTGGTGGGGGTTGATGTGGGTGTGGATGTGTAGTGGGTGTGTTGCGGTTGGGGGGGCGGGGAGGACGATAAAGCCCCTAAGAGATGAGGTTAAAATATAGGTCAAGAAAAAGATGATTGGATGGCATTGTGCGTCCATCTGTGAGACAACTTATGATTGAAGGCCAGACAAATAGACCAATGCCCTTAGTTACATCATTGAACAAGATAGCATCAGGCCAGGCGAACAGACAAATACCCTTAGATACAACATTGAGCAAGACAGCATCGGCATTAAGTCAGACATAGACAAATGCCCCTTGTTAGACCATTGTACAACATAGCATCAGACCTGGCTAATAGACAAATGCCTTTAGTTACACCATTGAACAACATAGCATTAGACCAGGCAAATAGACAAATGCCCTTAGTTACACCATTAAACAAGATAGCATCAGGCCAGGCAAACAGAAAAATGCCCGTTGTTAAATTATTGGGCCAGTTAGAATCAGGCCAGGCAAATAGACAAATGCCCTTAGCTACATCATTAAGAAAGACACCATGAGAGATGCGGATAAGACTATTCTTATATAAAGTACGTTACCTTAATGCATGTTTTGTCAAATTTTCAGCCCCACCCATCCATTGCTCGATATGACCTACTATAAAAGATTTTAACGGAAAAAAAAACCCGATGTTGTTTAGGGGTTGTTGCTGGCATCCGTCCGTCACAAGGTGATGATGTATGGAATTCGCAGAACGAAATTCACAAGGCCTGGGATTATTCTTATAGGATTATTAGCTGGTTCCCAACAGCAAATCACCTCTCTCTACGCCACTGGATGACCCCAAGGGAACATCATGTGGATGATACAGCTTGGCACCAGTGGCGTCGCAGGAGTTGCCGAAATGTTTCATTGTATCAATGTTATCCGCCTATCGGGACTCCATCTCCGGTTTTGAATTCAGAGTTGCCTTCTCTTAGATGAGTTGCCGTCCAAGGTTAACGAGTCCCATCCACCCGGGGTGTTGGTGGTGTTTTTGCTAGACTGAGCTTTTGCGGGGATTGAACTCCTGACCATCAGCTTGAGATTTGCTCAGTTTAGACCATTCGGCTACCCAGCTCCAAGGGGTTGTTACACTCTGTGCAAATGTTACAAATACAAAGCATCGAATTCAAATTGCTTGCTTCATCTTAATTAATTAAATTATGCCGGGCACAACGAGAGGAGGGAGAAGGCGAGAAAGAATTAGAAAAAGATGGGAAAGCAACATCAAAGAGTGGACGGGACAAAAATTTTGGTGATGCTGTGCGAAGTGCAGAAAACAGAGAGGAATGGAGGAGGATAGTTTTTATGTCATCTGTGGCGCCCCAACGGTCCACGGACTAAGGGACATGATGATGATGAATAGATTCAAAACTTCAGGCAATGAAACCCAGATTTGTGTTCTTACATTAGGTCTTCTAAATCAACCCTTTATACCTTCAAATGCAAATACTTGACAAATGGTTCGGGAATGTCCATTAAGCTAATTTTAATATGAATAAATCATTAAATGAGCGCCCCCCCCCCACACACACACACCAAAAATACATCACACAACAATTCCGCAAAATAATACTCCTCACTCGAAGATCGAGCATAAAGTAATTTCCCCACACGGCCTAATCCTCGCACACAATGTTCCCCAAATAGATCATCCCAAACTCGGAACATGGCTCGCATTTGTCTTATGCGTCTTCTGGTTAGTGGCAAGTGCATCAGAGTTGTGAAGCTAAACACATAATCTATTGGCGGGACAGAGTTTAGTGAAATACAAATAGTATAATGGTGGACCACACCTTTATGATATACAACTAGTATAATGGTGGTCCAGACCTCTATGATATACAAATAGTATAATGGTGGTCCAGACCTCTATGATATACAACTAGTATAATGGTGGTCCAGACCTCTATGATATACAAATAGTATACTGCATGGTGGTCCAGACACCTCTATGATATACAAATCGTATATTGGTGGGCTCGACGTCAATTATATACAATTAATAGTATATTAAAATAATAAAAGTTTTCGCGGTCCTTTCCCTGTACACACAACGCTCCAATATGCCCATGTACACGGTGATTCCCTGTACGCACAACGCTCATATATACACGCAGTGGTTCCCTACACACACAATGTTCCCTTTAAACCCCGCTATTCACTTGTGCATACTGTCTTTCGCTGTCCACACACTGCTCCCTGTACGCAGAGTTCCCCATATATACGATCTGTTCTGTTCAAAAATCGCAGCCACGTACACACACATTGTTCCCTGTACATACGATGTTCCACAGCACAAAAACTGTTATGCTGTACACACACTGATTCCTGTGATGATCCGAGGCTGGACTTTAGAAAAGTCTTCACTAATAAATCCGCCCCTGAAAACCCTTGTAAGATGTTATGCCCCACAGTACTATAGACCACTTACCCCAAAAGCGTGAATTTTGTGTTCAACTCCTATCATTGATGAACCTTGAGAAAATAATACCTTACACCCCCCCCCCCCCCCCTCGGTATTGCCCTGGAGACAGCAAAGCGGAGTAACGTCTCTTGTTGTTATTGCATTCTTAAACCAAATTGCTCACGCAAAAGCGTGATAATGGATTTTGTACCTCACACCGATAAACTTTGAGGGTAGAAGGTCAAGCCCACAATATCATAAATGATTATCATTGGATGGGGAAAGCCTACAACATTTCAATCATCCAATTGAATCATCACTCAACTCGAATAAATAGCCAGAACAAGCAAGAATCTGTCTTTTATGATCTTATCCCTTCACTGTGGATGCTGGAAGGAACTAGACTTAGACCTTCATTAGCGTGATACATAACTGCAACCCAGGCTATTAGCAAGTATATGACTTTTAAGATCTGATCACTTAACCGTGGACCTAGACTTAGGATTACATTAGCGTGATCATTAACTGCGACTGCTACCTGGAGTAATAGTGAGTACGCAACCATGATTTTGATATCATGTTATTGCACTTGTAATGTTCACATAGCTATATAACAAATATTTGATCGTGTTTGATATTATTCTTATAATGGCTATGTTACCTTATATTGATATTATGCATTCTATTATTGCCTTTGCCGCGGGCTACGACACACCGCCATCACTTAATAGAGATGGTAGGTTGTTGTTCCAACTCGCTCATGTCTCTTTAAACAAGAGGGCATTATGTTTATTAAGTACCTGTAAATTTAATTGTTGTTAATGATTAAATATCCCATACTTCATAATTAAAATGTTTGCCTGGTCCAACATTGTCGCGAAGCAACATATGCTTACGCCGACAATGACCAGACTTATAAATCCATCCACAAATTGGAGGTATATAATGTACAAGCCATGTCACTTTCCATACCTCGATCTGAATTTGTTGCTGTTGGAAAGGGACTTATCAGCGTATGACCATTCGATCGGATACTTATCCATTTTTGTATCATACTACATTCAGCCTGGTTTCTATCACTGGACTGATTGACCTTGAAGCTGGAACTAGGGGATTGATCTACATCCTACAACAAACTACCTGACGGCTACTAGGACTTCGAGATCCAGGGACTCTTTCTACCACGATTCGTCGCTTGAGAGTTATCTTCACCATCGCCGAGATCCCACTGAACTTACGACCGGGAACTCCGCCTTCACTACTCTACGCTTGTGATCCGCCGAGATCATCGTGGAAATATATAAACGTTAAGTCCCCAAGGAATGAACATAGTATCTTGAATATTTATAATGATATTAACGTTAGTGTGAAAGTGACAATTGAAGTACATTGGAATATCTCGTCTAATGATATGACGTCCTTTTGTAAATAATAATATTCAATAAATCCTGGTATTTATTTCTCCTTTAACAAAGATTTCGTTCATTCTATACTTTATGTACATAGATAGCTTATTATGTCTGTGTGTTGAGTTGGCTTAAGTAAAGAATCCCTAGACTGGGTGCTAATAGGATATCTCGTACGAGAGATACTCCTCAATACTATAAGACAAATCATCACAATTCCTTGTACATAAAATGTACACACCGTTCATTTGTATCAAGTCACATTACGATCCCTGTGGCACAGCACGACCTAATGCAAAGCCCTGTCTCATATTGATGTCCATATACATTTTATAATCCATCCTTGTCAATGTACATTTCATACTCCATCAATGTCAATATAAATTTCATACTCCAATGTCAATATAAATTTCATACTCCATCAATGTCAATATAAATTTCATACTCCATCAATGTCAATATAAATTTCATACTCCATCCATGTCAATATACATTTTGTACTCCATCCATGGCAATATACATTTTGTACTCCATCCATGGCAATATACATTGCATACTCCATCCATGTCAGTATACATTGCATACCGCATCCATGTCAATATACATTTCATGATCCATCCCTATTAATATGCATTTCCTAATCCATCTCTGTCAAAATACAATTCATACTCCATGCATATCAAGATACATTTCATACTCCATCCATGTAAACATTTCATACTCCATCCATGTCAATTTACATTGTATAATCCATCCATGTCAATATACATTTCATACTCCCCCATATAAATATACATTTTATACTCCGTCCCAGTCAAATTTCCATACTTTATCCATGTCAATATACATTGCATACTCCAGTCATGTCAAGACATTTCATATGACATGCATGTCAATAAACATTGAATGCTCCATGCATGTGAATATACATTTTATACTCACTTCAATTGACATTTCATGCTCCATCTATGTCAATATACATTACATACTCCATCTATGTCAATATACATTTCATAATCCATCCATGTCATTATACAAGTCATACTATATCCATGTCAATTTACATTTCACACTTCATCCATGTCAAAATATATTTAATACTCAATCCTTCTCAATATACATTTAACAATCCATCCATGTCAATATAAATTGCATACGCCATCCATGTCAATATACATTTCTTACTGATAATGTCGCATAGGAGATGGCGTTGGTGGGCCGTCGAGCTCGAGCTCTTAATGCCCCCCGGCGTTCCCCACACAAGCCAGCGCACTGAAGGTCTCCCCGACGCCAGCCCGTGCGGAAGGGCGCCGGGAACTCCCCCTATGCCTAGGGGAAGCCCGGTCGACCGAGGACGCTGCGTTTAAAGCATCCGCAGTCCACTCTCCGAGGGTCAGGACAGGTTTGCTTCCACTCCGGAGGGGAGGTGTTGCGTTACCAACCCCCACCGCCCAAGGAGTCTTTCGGTCGGGACGAGTAGTGGCGGGAAGAAACGGTTTCCTAGGAGCGGCTTTCTCGCGGCAGCGTAGCTAAAATCATCGGCATGGGTTTTGACCGCCACCCAAGCGTCATATCCATCAACGGTAACATTTAATCATGTTAGTCGCTACTCCTGTTGCGTTTGGCCGGGGTTTTTGGCTTCGGGTGAACAAGTCCACCCTACTAGTCCGCCACGCCACGAAGAGGCAAACCCCATGTGGACGCAACCAAGTCTCCTCGGGGGCGCTGCCGCTTACGCAGCACGGACATTTCTTACTAAATCCATGTCAATATACATTTCATACTCCATCCATGTTAACATACATTTAATAATTCAGTCATATCAATAAACATTTCCTAATCCCTCCCTGTCAATATACATTTTATACTCCTTTCATGTCGATGTACATAGCATACTCCATCCATGTCAAGATAAACCCATACCATCTCATCAGGTCAACACCCATACAATCTCATCAGGTCAACACGCATACCATCTCATCAGGTCAACACACATACCATCTCATCAGGCCAACACCCATACCATCTCATCAGGCCAACACCAAAACCATCTCATCAGGCCAACACCCATACCATCTCATCAGGCCAACACCCATACCATCTCATCAGGGCAACACCCATACCATCTCATCAGGTCAACACCCATACCATCTCATCAGGTCAACACCCATACCATCTCATCAGGTCAATGCCCATTCCTACCAAGCACCTCATTCTCCAAACCCACCTCTCCAAATTAAGCCCATTCTTCCATGTACCTTATTCTTCAACCCACCTCTCCCCAAATTAAGCCCATTCTTCCATGCACCTCATTTCCTAAACCCACTTCTCCCCAAATTAAGCCCATTCTTCCATGCACCTCATTTCCTAAACCCACTTCTCCCCAAATTAAGCCCATTCGTCCATGCACCTCATTTCCTAAACCCACTTCTCCTCCAAATTAAGCCCATTCTTCCATGCACCTCATTTCCTAAACCCACGTCTCCCCCAAATTAAGCCCATTACTACCAAGCACCTCAACCCCCCCCCCCCCACAGCCCCACTTCTCGTGTTTTATAGTGTAATGGTCACACACCAAATCTCTGCGCTAAACACATTCCGTCAGCATTAAATGCTTTAATCCGTTAACCCTATAATCCCCCACCCATGCCTACAGAGCCAAACTCACTCTTCAGCTGGCAGTGAGCTTTGAAACTTTTGAAACCCTAAATTTATTTTTATAAAACCTCCACCCCTTCCCCTTCACATCAACCTCCTATAACAGACACATACATCAATATTCTTAACCTCGTTTTGAAGACAATACTGATTTTTTTATTATTATTATTTTTATTTTTGTTTAAAAGCAAGTCCTTTTATTTATTTTTTTCCATCAGCCAAAAAAAAAAGAAAGAAAAAGTTCAAAAGGTCAAATAAATTAACATAATTACT
Source organism: Omphiscola glabra (assembly GCA_964017045.1). Lineage (NCBI taxonomy): Eukaryota > Metazoa > Mollusca > Gastropoda > Lymnaeidae > Omphiscola > Omphiscola glabra. Next base: position 19,779,782 of record OZ024811.1, read on the forward strand.
GAGTTGTTTTTTTTATGAAGCTCTCCGCCACAGAGAATACGGTGCTCCGGTCGGCCACTTATTCGTATTCATTCTCACTAGTGATGTCCTATAGTCACGTTTATTCTCACTAGTGAGGTCCTATAGCCACGTTTATTCTCACTAGTGATGTCCTATAGCCACGTTTATTCTCACTAGTGATGTCCTATAGCCACATTTATTCTCATTTGTGATTTTCTTATATTCGTGTTTTTTTCTCATTAGTGCGGTCCTACATCCATCTATTCTATGTTATCACTAGTCTGATATCCATTCTTATTCTCACTAGTGGTATCCAATATCCATATTTGTTCTCACTTGTAAGGTCCTATATCCATGTTTATTCTGCTGTTATTATTTTTTTTAAAAATTCTTCCCGACTATTTTCTCCACTTGACACATTTCAATACTTGGATACACTTCAATACTTGGATACACTTCAATACTTGGATACACTTCAATACTTGGATACACTTCAATAATTGGATACACTTCAATACTTGGATACACTTCAATACTTGGATACACTTCAATACTTGGACACATTTCAATACTTGGATACACTTCAATACTTGGATACACTTCAATACTTGGATACACTTCAATACTTGGATACACTTCAATACTTGGATACACTTCAATACTTGGATACACTTCAATACTTGTGCTAAAAAAAGAAATATGCTACCGGCTACTTTCTCCACTTGACACACTTCAATATATTTGTGGGCTACTAATAATAGAATGCTGGTACCCAAAAAGTAGAGATTTCGAGTTGAAAATTTCAGGCATCAACATTGCTGAAATGGCATTAGATTGACATTGCTGAACTGACATTAGATTGACATTGCTGAACTGACATTAGATTGACATTAATGAAATGACATTAGATTTACATTGTTGATCTGACAATAGATGACATTGCTGAACTGACATTCGATTGACATCGTTGAAATGACATTAGATTGAGATTGCTGAAATGACATTAGATTGACATTGCTCAACTGACGTTACCTTTTTTTAACAAAGGTGGTTTCATCGCCAGTGATGTGGTAAGAAGCTAAATCACCTTTACAGCGAAACCATGATAAATCTATCCATCCATCAATCCATCCAACAATGCAACCATTCATCCACCCATAAATACAGGCATCCATCAATCCATTCATCAATCCATCCATCAATCTACGCATCCTGTAATCCAATCCATCAACTCATCCATCAATTCATTCCCCCACTATTCATTTCTCTCCAGTGTGTAGATTTTCCAAACCACGCTAAGTTTCATATTTTCTCGTGTGCTGCAACCGGAAGAGGTCAGTCCCCAAATCGATCTTCTCGCCCCATGTCTCCTTATCTCGGGCCATCATTGATTTTTTCTCTTCCTCCTCCTTATGGTGGAGAGCGAGAGAGGGGGTGGGGTGGGCTCAGAACTGACAGGGAACTGACCAGGCAGTGGACAGTCCGTAATTAGAGAATATTGTTTGTTTAGGCACTTCCCAGGTGAAGCGAGGGCAAATCAATTTTGTCAACTGGAAATGGAATCTATAATTAGATTTTTGTCACAAGGAGACACACGGAGTGAGTAGGTTTAAGTGGAGAAACAAGCCAAAAACAAGCACGGGAATGTTCTTATGCTTGTGGATTTCCCGATTTTTATCTTGTCCAGAACTGTCGAAGTGGTGTGTTCAAGTATTTGTTGGCGTAGCTCGTTGGTTTGACGTAAAAATAGAATGTGTTCCTTGCCAATATTTATTGGGTTTATTGCGTAATTAATTATAATTCTTCTTCTTCATACTTAAAAAAAAACAACAAAAAAAAAACATTTACCGAACATTTTCAACCTTTCTTTGTGATGGTGGTAATCTTGTTACGGAAAGTAACGAAGATCAAGAGCAATGAAAACGTGTCCATTCGTAAGACTCATTTCCCAACAACTTTGTGTGAGTGGGGAATGGGTGGGGGGAAGGCTGGGGGAAGTGGTGGAAGGAGTGAGGAGGGTCGGAGAAGTGGTAGGAAGGTGGTGGAAGGAGTGAGGAGGGTCTGGGAAGTGGTGGGGAGGTGGTGGATGGAGTGAGGAGGTCGGGGAAGTGGTCGGAAGGTGGTGGAAGGAGTGAGGAGGTTCGTGGAAGTGGTGGGGAGGTGGTAGAAGGAGTGAGGAGGGTCGGGGAAGTGGTGGGGAGGTGGAAAAGGTGTGGGTGGGTAGGTAATGGGTGGGGAAGGGTGGGGAAAGGGTAGGGGAAGGATGGGATAGGGAGTGTGTGGGAAGATTGGAGGAGGGTGAGGAGGGTCGTGGGAGGGGTGGGGGAATGTGTGGATGGAAGGGTGGGGGTAGGTGTGGTAGAAGGGGTGGGGGAAGGGGTGAGAGGGTTGGGAAAGGGTTGGGAAAGGGTGGGAATCTGGGTTCAAGTACTTACTAATTATGTCATATGGGAAATGGCGTCGGTGGGCCGTCGAGCGCGAACTCTTGGTGCCCCCCGGCACACCTCCGCACGGGCAAGACGCCGGATTTCCCCGCCGACACACCGTGCGGCGGCAAGCCGGGAACCTCTCCATGGCCTGGGGGACGTCCGGTCGACAGAGGACGCTGCGTTTAAAGCGTTCGCAGTCCACTCTCCTCTGGGCGGGTTTGCTTCGACTCCAGAGGGAAGGTGTTGCGTTATCACCCCCCACCGCCCAAGGAGTCTTTCGGTCGGGATTTTAAGCTGGGACGAAACGGTTGCCTATAATAGGAGCGGCTTTCTCACGGCCGCGTAGCTAAAAAATCATCGGCATGGGTTTTGACCGCCACCCAAGCCTCATATCCATCAACGGCAACAAGTCATCATGTTTCGACTTTACTACTTCCGTTGTGTTGGGAGTCATGCGGTCGGTCGGGGTTTTTTGCTTCGTGTGGACAACCTACTAGTCCGCCACGACACGAAGAGGCAAACCCTATGTGGGCGCCTCTGATTTTCATGAGGGCGCGTTCCTAGTGGAACCTGTCAACTACTTACAGAATGTTGTAATAATGAAAGTACGTATTTATTAGTTTTGAATAGAAGAAAAGCCATACAATATCAAATATTTGCCATCTGACAGTATCAAAAAGTTGCTCTCTAACGGGCTCTTAGAGCGGCTCTCTCGGGGGCTCTGTGGTGTCTCTTTGGGGCTCTGGGAGGTTAATGGAATTTAAACATAGAAATAGGCTTATATGGGAACTAAATTATAAATGTTCCAATGAGTTTATGTTGTATGTATATGTAAAGCTTGGCGGATATATACACAGAGAGATAGTCGGGATATAAGACTGACGTATAGACCTGATGATAGTGTGAAGGGATAGCAAGATAACAAACGGACGAGATGGCATGATGAAATGATGGAATACAGGTTGTGTGACATACAGACAAGTTGACAGGATACAAGAAGTGAAGAAAGATGAACGGAGAGATGAATAGGGAGATGAGTGGGGAGATGAATGGGGAGATGAACGGGGAGACGAGTGGGGAGATGAACGTGGAGATGAGCGGGTAGATGAGTGGGGAGATGTGAGGAGAGGAGCGGGGAGATTGGTGGGGAGGTGAGCCAGGGGATGAACGGGGAGATGAATGGGGAGATGAGCAGGAGATGAACGTGGAGATGAGCGGGGAAATAAACGGGGAGATGAGCGGGGATATGACCGGGGAGATAATGTCTATCTTATAAAACATATAAAAAAATCTCTAATTTCGTATGAACTCTACTTATGAGTCCAAAATCCATTGCCGGACAAGAGAACGAGTGTTACCTGAAGATAACCTTCCAGTACCTGGCGATTTGAAGATAGTCCTTCAGTGACATTTGTAGATATAGGTAAATAAATCCATGTTAAGATACATATGCATTTGGCAGTTTGGATATAGATGGCTATTTCAACACAAAGGCGTTATCTATCTGAAGATGTCTTAAGGAAATTTACCAAGAGTTTTGGTTTCAGAAGTAAATTTGATATAATTATCCAGCACTTTAGTAAAGCCGATTGTTGTATTGAAAGGACCATTGTTGTATTAAAAAGCACATTGTTGTATTGAAAAGCACATTGTTGTATTGAAAAGCACATTGTTGTATTGAAAAGCACATTGTTGTATTGAAAGGACCATTGTTGTATTGAAAGGACCATTGTTGTATTGAAAGGACCATTGTTGTATTGAAAGGACCATTGTTGTATTGAAAGGACCATTGTTGTATTGAAAGGACCATTGTTGTATTGAAAGGACCATTGTTGTATTGAAAGGACCATTGTTGTATTGAAAGGACCATTGTTGTATTGAAAGGACCATTGTTGTATTGAAAGGACCATTGTTGTAATTTACAATAACATATTTGGATGCATCTGGTTTAATGTGGCAGTCCAGACAAAAAAAAATCAGCACATTTTTCTGAAAATTTTGGTTGAAGATTATTGCTGGCTTACCCGAAACCAGATTTTTGCACAAATGCCACAGTAAGCTTACTTGAAACCCGACATTGAACAAATTCCACAGTAAGATTACTTGAAACCCGACATTGAACAAATTCCACAGTAAGCTTACTTGAAACCCGACATTGAACAAATGCTACGGTAAGCTTACTTGAAACCCGACATTGAACAAATGCCACGGTAAGCTTACTTGAAACCCGACATTCAACAAATTCCACAGTAAGATTACTTGAAACCCGACATTGAACAAATTCCACAGTAAGATTACTTGAAACCCGACATTGAAAAAATTCCACAGTAAGCTTACTTGAAACCCGACATTGAACAAATGCTACGGTAAGCTTACTTGAAACCCGACATTGAACAAATGCTACGGTAAGCTTACTTGAAACCCGACATTGAACAAATGCCACGGTAAGCTTACTTGAAACCCGACATTCAACAAATTCCACAGTAAGATTACTTGAAACCCGACATTGAACAAATTCCACAGTAAGATTACTTGAAACCCGACATTGAACAAATTCCACAGTAAGCTTACTTGAAACCCGACATTGAACAAATGCTACGGTAAGCTTACTTGAAACCCGACATTCAACAAATTCCACAGTAAGATTATTTGAAACCCGACATTGAACAAATGCCACGGTAGGCTTACTTGAAACCCGACATTGAACAAATGCCACAGTAGGCTTACTTGAAACCCGACATTGAACAAATGCCACGGTAAGCTTACTTGAAACCCGACATTCAACAAATGCCACGGTAGGCTTACTTGAAAACCGACATTGAACAAATGCCACGGTAGGCTTACTTGAAACCCGACATTGAACAAATGCCACGGTAGGCTTACTTGAAACCCGACATTGAACAAATTCCACAGTAGGCTTACTTGAAACATGACATTGAACAAATGCCACGGTAGGCTTACTTGAAACCCGACATTGAACAAATGCCACGGTAAGCTTACTTGAAACCCGACATTGAACAAATGCCACGGTAGGCTTACTTGAAACCCGACATTGAACAAATGCCACGGTAGGCTTACTTGAAACCCGACATTGAACAAATGCCACGGTAGGCTTACTTGAAATCCGACATTGAACAAATGCCACGGTAGGCTTACTTGAAACCCGACATTGAACAAATGCCACGGTAGGCTTACTTGAAACCCGACATTGAACAAATGCCACGGTAGGCTTACTTGAAACCCGACATTGAACAAATGCCACGGTAGGCTTATTTGAAACCCGACTTTGAACAAATTCCACGGTACGCTTACTTGAAAACCGACATTGAACAAATGCCACGGTAGGCTTACTTGAAACCCGACATTGAACAAATGCCACGGTAGGCTTACTTGAAACCCGACATTGAACAAATGCCACGGTAAGCTTACTTGAAGGAATGTAGAACTATGATATCATTACTTATAAAACATCTTACGCTAAAATAAAAAAAAGGTGCGGTGTTGATGGAATAATACCAATAAAATGGTATTCTCTATTGTAATTAACACTTCAACTCCCAAACTTTGCCATGCTAATGTGGTGTTATCTTTCTAAGAGAGGTGTGCAGGTTACTGTCCGGTATAAACTATTTCAAGAGGGCCGGGGCGTGCGCTAGGGATGAATTTATGGTGCCTCGTTGGAGGTGTTGGCCAAAAATCGTTTAAGAACCACTGCCCATTCTGAGACCAAAACAAAAAATAATCCTAATCCCCATCTGCATAATATCTGCACAATATCTCTGTCAAACGTACACTCTTATATCTCTGCTTGTCAAACGTACACTCTCATATCTCTGCTTGTCAAACGTACACTCTTATATCTCTGCTTGTCAAACGTACACTCTTATATCTCTGCTTGTCAAACGTACACTCTTATATCTCTGCTTGTCAAACGTACACTCTTATATCTCTGCTTGTCAAACGTACACTCTCATATCTCTGCTTGTCAAACGTACACTCTCATATCTCTGCTTGTCAAACGTACACTCTCATATCTCTGCTTGTCAAACGTACACTCTCATATCTCTGCTTGTCAAACGTACACTCTTATATCTCTGCTTGTCAAACGTACACTCTTATATCTCTGCTTGTCAAACGTACACTCTTATATCTCTGCTTGTCAAACGTACACTCTTATTTCTCTGCTTGTCAAACGTACACTCTTATATCTCTGCTTGTCAAACGTACACTCTCATATCTCTGCTTGTCAAACGTACACTCTCATATCTCTGCTTGTCAAACGTACACTCTTATATCTCTGCTTGTCAAACGTACACTCTCATATCTCTGCTTGTCAAACGCACACTCTTTGGAACATAGGGCGATTCACAAACCTAAATCAAATTTCCGTTCTGCTAAAGTCAGCTAAGACTTGTAAAGCATAGCAGAAATTGAACCAACGATATGCTGGGGCATTTATACAGACTTTCAGAAAAGTTTGTAAAATGTGACATATCAGGGAACCATAGTTTTTTGTGGAAAAAAAAAAGTCGGGTGTGTGTGTGTTCCCTTTTTTAAAAAAAAGGTCCCCCCCCCCCCCCAATTTAAATCCTGAAAAAGTAGGAACCATCACACGGTGCCATAGAGTCCACCATCGATCCCTCCCCCTCCTCCATCCTCACGTGACCTCACGCCCAAGAAAGCCCCCCGCCCCTCCTCCCTTCCAGGATTCAGCTCTGCCTCCCACCATCGTAATTGTGATAATACTAACTCCCGCCTCCCAAAATGTTCCAAGTGTACACCCCTCTCACTCTTGCAATTCCTCCCACTGCCTCTCCCCCCTCAATTCCTCTACCCACCCCCACCCCACTTAATAATCATCGACTCCTTCCAGCAAACTCCTTCTGCTCACACCTCTTCAGTAACGCCTGCCTTAGTGAAGACTTGTCTAATCTTCCTCCTTCCCTGTGGGCAAGCAAGCCGTTGACCGTCCTTGGCCGGACGTATCTCCGTCGCTAGAGGCCAGATTTTCTAAGAGTGTCTTTTGGCCAACCCTGCACATCGTCCTGGTGAGTGCTAAAACTATCGCAATAATTTTTTATACGCTTTTCAATATGTACAAATGTGTATTGCATGTCCGTGGTGTATATATAACCTACTTTTGAACCGTGGCTAAGATCGTTTGCTTTGCGGCTTTTAAACAACAATGTTGTTTTTGTTTAGAGAGTCATGAACTACAGCGATGCGCCCTTTTGCTAGGATGTCATTAAACGGTAAAGTCATTACTTCAATATATACTAAAGACATTAAGGGGGTAGGTGATCTCACGATAACTGGTTATTGTCTTTTTTGGTTGAATTCTTTTGACCTTGTTTTATGGTCGCAGAGTTAGAAGTCGATTAGCGCTTTATACCAACATCTGAACTATAGGATTAACTATACTATTGGCAAACAAATGATTGAACTGTGAATACAGAAATGTTAGTCTGCAACTAGCTATTTTCATTGCCAGTCATATTTCACCTGTACATTTAAATTATTTTAAAAAATCTATTAAAATTATATTAATTTCTCGCCAATAATTTGTATTTAAAATTGGTCTATGTATAAACAAGTGTAGCTTACCCAAGCTTCTACATCAACTATTAACATTTATGATTTAATTATTTTTTTAAAATATATTCTTGCGAAAATAAATAAATCTTATTAAAAAATGCAACATCAAGAATAATGTTGTACAAATTAATGATTAATTATGCATCATCAAGACAACCTATACGGACACTATTAATCTATAAATAGGTAGTGAAATAACGTAGTGATGTGCCGAAAATAATAACCCACTTAAAAGATAATAATTGTTTGGTCCATTTTCATTACTTATCGAATAGTTTGGTCCATTTTCATTACTTATCGAATAGTTTGGTCCATTTTCATCAGTTATCGAATAGTTGGTCCATTTTCATCAGTTAGCGAACAGGTTGGTCCATTTTCATCAGTTATCGAATAGGTTGGTCTATTTCATCAGTTATCGAATAGTTTGGTCCATTTTCATCAGTTATCGAATAGGTTGGTCTATTTCATCAGTTATCGAATAGTTTGGTCCACTTTCATCAGTTATCGAATAGTTTGGTCAAGTTTCATCAGTTATCGAATAGTTTGGTCCATTTTGAGCAGTTATCGAATTGTTGGCTTTATTTTTCATGCCACTTTTTTTCAGTTATCTGTTTCCTGGTCCCAGTTTAATTCTTGGTATTAACGCCTAATAACAAGATTCGTCTGTTATTTAATTTTCGCACCAGATCTGCACACACCTCACGGATTGCCACTCGCCGGAGTTATTTAGTTATTTACGGTTTGTGGATATTCCCGACGGCAGATTACCGACAAAATCCGTCGCGAAGAGGACCTTATTAAAAAAACAAACACGGGTCAAATGACACTATAGCCCCTTATTATTAGACACAAGGGCGACAGCTAGACTTGCTATTTTAGATGAAAGAATATTAGATCGTACTTTGATAAATTAGATTGTCCTTAGAGATATTGGATCTAAGAAAAAAACAAAAAAAAAGAAGAAAATGGAATTTTTTCCTAGAGATATTAACTATGGACTTTTTGCTCAGACATATTTGATTATTCTTAGATAGCTATCTGAAATATCTATTGCTCTCAGACGTAGTAAATAGATCTCCTTTTGGGGACTTCATATTGCTTAAAAATTATTTTTGTTTATTCTTCCCATGATGCAATGCTCTCCTCTCTCTCCCTACCCCCCCCCCCACTTCTCCCTTGGGTTATTGTCTAGCTTTGTAACGTCGTCTCGATATATCTTCCGTCTGATAAGGTCGCGGACACTTTACACTGCGTTTCATTATTGGTGTGATCAATGCATGCGGGTCTACTGTGTTATAATATATAACATGATGTGTGATCACAGGAGTGGCTAAGGGGGGCAGGGGGGCAGATGTCCCTGGGCACCAGACTAGTTAGCGGCGCCAAAATGTGCTTTGGTGTGATTTTATTGATGAAAATAATTGGTTTGAGAATTTTAAAATGTAAGGGAAGGGGGCACTTTAAAATGAAGCTTGCCCCCCCCCCCCGGACGCCAAACACTCTAGCTACGCCTCTGTGTGTGATATCAAATAACTCACGTCTTACCAGTGGCGTAGCGAGGGGGGCAAGGGGGCATCATGCCCCGGGCGCTACTCACAAAGGGGCGCCAAATCGTATATTTTACATATAATATTGTATGGTTTTCGAATGGGGGGGGGCGCTAAAAATGTAGTGTGCCCCGGGCGCGAGTTAAGCTCGCTACGCCACTGTGTCTTACGTCATATTGTGGGATTTAGGCAACTATCCCTTTATGACCGTAACATTCCCAGTAGAATGTGACCAATTAGCTAAAGTAAATGCCCTAACATGGCCGCCATACGTCCATATCAAGGAGAATAGATGAACGTCCTGGCCTCGGGGGACACTTGTGAGATGGTGGTGGTGGTAGAAGCTTCGGAGCGTGTGTGTGCTCGGGGAGGGAGTGTGTGTGTGGTAGGGGAGGGAGAGTGTGTGGAAGGGAGCGTGTGGTACTAGAGGGAGTTTATGTAGAAGGGGAAGGAGTGTGTGGAAGGGAGTGTGTGTGGAAAAGAGTGTGTGGTACTAGCGAGAGTGTGTGGTACTAGCGGGAGAGTGTGTAAGTGAGTGTGTGGTACTAGACGGAGTGTATGTGGAAGGGGAAGGAGTGTTTGGAAGAGAGTGTGTGGTACTAAGTGGAGTGTATGTGGATGGGGAAGGAGTCTGTGGAAGGGAGTGTCTGGTACTAGAGGGAGTGTATGAGGAAGGGGAAGGAGTCTGTGGAAGGGAGTGTGTGGTACTAGGTGGAGTGTATGTGGATGGGGAAGGAGTCTGTGGAAGGGAGAGTTTGGTACTAGAGGGAGTGTATCTGGAAGGGGAAGGAGTGTGTGTGTTGTAAGACATGTAGTGTGTGTGAAAGGGAGTTGTGAGGATAGGAGAGGAAGTGCGTTTGGCAGTGGGGGAGGGGCGTTGTCAGGTAGGCAAGGAAGTGTAAGTGATAAGAAAGAGAGTGTGTGTGGAAGGGAGGGAGTGTGTGTGTTAGGAGAGGAAGTGCGTTTGGAAAGGGGGGGAGGAGTTTGTCTGGCAAGGAAGTGAGTGTGTGTGATAAGAGATGGATTCTCAGTTGCAGAGGTGTGTGTGTGTGTGTGGAGCGAGTGATGCCGAAAATTGGACCCATCGCGACTCACCCCACCAACCCCCACCCACCCACACCAAACAGGGATCTAATCGTTAGTCGCCTGCAAACATAGGCAAACAATTCATGCACGGGGGCTGGAGAGCATCGCCATCGATCGGGCTCTGCCCAGGGGGTGCGCCATTTTGGGTTTGGTCAGCAGAAATTATGCCGGCTGATCTCCCCTGGTTTGGTGGTTTTGTGGCTTTGGGGGCTTGGGGGGGGGGGGGGGTCGCCATATTGGTCAGCTCGAAGTCGGGAACATGTAAAATGTTCCTGAATTATTGGAATTTGTTTTTGTTTTTCAAGCTTTTTTTGCTGTTTTGTGGTACATTTCCCGGAATTGTTTGCGACGTCTGACATTGTATCTTTGATATTCTGATCACCTTTTGTTGCAATGCCTCTTATTATATGTTTGATATCTGATATCAGTATTTTGCTATGTCTGCTATTGCATGGCCGCTGTGTCTAAGACTGTATTATATTTGACTGCCATTAAAAAACATATTTGGGTCACTTAATATTAGATCAATAATGTTACTGTAGCTCTTATCTTTAGAGCATATGCATGTTACAACAAGCTATTGTATTTTTACACTCCCAAAGCAGTAGCTCCGATGTACCTATAACAACGACGGCTCGAAGACAGTTTGGACAATGTCAGAAAAAAAGTTTGACCGACCCCCATCCCTAGAATCCCCCTACCCCCAAACACCCAGAAAGAGAACCACATCCTTTTATTAGCCCTAATATACTTTTTAATCCAATCTTTCTATCCATTTTTCTCATAACCAGTTGTGTCGAGCCGAAATATTTAATCTGTGATATCGTCCAGTAAAACACGACCAGATGTTGGCTAGACACATCGTGGTTATTTCCTTAAACTGACAATATCCCAATATTTTGATTGGTCAACGGATATATCCTATTAAATAACAGTTTGTTGACACGGCGGGAGGGGGAAACGGGACCGGGGTGTCTATTCTAGACTTTCTACAGTTTCGTTATTAAAAGAACTAGTGGGAGAGTTGTGGGGAGTGTGGGAGAGTCGTGGGGAGTGTGTGGGGAATTTGCGGAGTGTTGGGGACTGTGGTACCCTCTCTTGAAGTGTACGAAACTACCACGCCATACTGATGCTCAGGGTAGTTTTCGCCATCGTGTTACAAAGCCGCTCAGCTGCTTTCTGGTCATGGAGTTTATACAGAGGGTATGGGGTGTGTGTGGCATGAACGCTATGAGGGGTGTGTGGGGTGCTTTTTTTTAATGGGGATCTGCTGATCGATTTCACTTGAGTTTGCCATGGCGCCCTGACAACCCTCACTGCCACGTCTTCAATTATTTAACATGTCTCATGACGCAGTGTGGGTTATTTACAAGCGTCTTCCCACACACACATCCCACAGTCGTCTATAGCAAGTCATCAGATCGTACTGATTTTGACAATTTAACACTGTGTTGGTCCTACACGCGGTCCACAACTATTGGTCAGCGGTCCCCCAGAAACGTTTTCTGTAATAACATTTTTTTATTTTTCTTCAATTTTGAAGAAAACTAAAAGTAACTCTCTCTTCATGATTTATTTTTGAAAGACAGAAATCGAAAATGCTTCCAGTGTCATCGGACGATATGGTCTCACTAGTTCATTGGATGATATGGTCTCACTAGTTCACTGGACGAAACGGTCTCACAAGTTACTTGGATGATATGGTCTCACTAGTTCTCTGGACGAAACGGTCTCAGAGGTTACTTGGACGATATGGTCTCACTAGTTCACTAGACGAAACGGTCTCAGAGGTTACTTGGACGAAATGGTCTCAAATATTCTCTGGACAAAATCGTCTCAGAGGTTCCAGAGGTTCAATGGACGAAATGGTCTCACATGTTTACTGGACGAAATGGTCTCAGAGGTTCACTGAACAAAAAGGTCTCAGAGGTTCACTGGAGGAAATGGCATCATAGGTTCTTGGACGAAATAGTAACAGAAGTTCACGGGATAAAATGGTCTCAGCGGTTAGTTTGACGAAATGGTCACAGAGGTTCACTGGATGAAATGGTGTCAGAGGTTCGATGGACGAAGTGGTCTCACTGGTTGATAGGAGAAGCAATAGACCCCGTTGAGGCAGGATAACGCTTCAGAAAGCAAAAACAGGAACAACTCCAGGAAAAAAAAACCCATCTCGATCCCATAATAAAATATTCATCACTTTTATGTTTTCATAAGAAGCACTGTTCCAATTTAACAAAAGTTCATATTTTTTTATAACGAGCTCTAATTCAACAAAGCAGTCCGTTTCGCTAAGCACAACACTTGAAATGAGCGAGTGGATGTATGAATTATTTTAAATGCACTAAAACCCGGCACGTCGTCCGATATATAAAGAGGCAAAGATTGGATAAAGAATAGGACGTGAGCTCCAACAATTGATGACGCATCGCAATATTGCTGATGTAATATCCGCCAGACCAGTGGACGGCAACCAGCGCGGCAACCAGCGCGGCAACCAGCGCGAAAACCAGCGAGGCAACCAGCGAGGCAACCAGCGCGGCAACCAGCGCGGCAACCAGCGCGGCAACCAGCGCGGCAACCAGCGCGGCAACCAGCGCGGCAACCAGCGAGGCAACCAGCGCGGCAACCAGCGCGAAAACCAGCGAGGCAACCAGCGCGTTAACCAGCGCGGCAACCAGCGCGGCAACCAGCGAGGCAACCAGCGCGGAAACCAGCGCGGCAACCAGCGCGGCAACCAGCGCGAAAACCAGCGAGGCAACCAGCGCGGCAACCAGCGCGAAAACCAGCGAGGAAACCAGCGCGGCAACCAGCGCGGCAACCAGCGCGAAAACCAGCGAGGCAACCAGGAGCCGCATACATATTTTTTTCCAGTAATAAACTCGGCTATCTTTATTTATTTGTTGTAATAATTAATTTATCTTTTTAAAAAAAACAAAAACAAAAACACAACTTTACGTAGGAGAACCGATGTTTTAAATTTTTTTATAGAATTTTATAATTTCGCGACACATTGTGTCAGTTTCCCCTGTGGGTCAAGCGAACCCATTCAAAGGACCATGACGAAAACGTATGGGGACACAACGCATTTCATGTCAAATCTTTTATTTCGGTTTTTTAAATTACTTTTTTTAAATCTGGGATGTGATTTGTAATAGGATACATGTCAAAGATGTATGCGATTGTCTGTTATGATTACATTAAATGTGTACACGAGCTCAACACTCTGATTCGCGTCCTAGTGAATGCTGGCATCCGTCCGTCACAAGGTGACGATGGTATGGAATTCGCAGGACGAATCCACAAGGCCTGGGAGTATTCTTCTGGGATTATAAGCTGGTTCCCAACATCAAATCGCCTCTCTCCACGCCGCTGGATGACCCCAAGGGAACATCATGTGGATAATACAGCTTGGCACCAGTTGCGTCGCAGGAGTTGTCGGAATGTTTCATTGTATCAATATCCGCCTACGGGACTCCATCTCCGGGTTTGAATTCAGAGTTTCCTTCTCTTAGATGAGTTGCGTCCAAGGTTAACGAGCCCCATCTCTTAGATGAGTTGCCGTCCATGATTAACGAGTCCCATCCACCCGGGGTGCTGGTGATGTTTTTGCTTTGAACTCCAGATCATCAACTTGAGATTTGCTCAGTTTAGACCACTCGGTATACGTGAATTAAACAGTAAGTGCTTAACAAAAAACAAAACAAACAACAACAACAAAAAAAAAAAACAGCTGACACCTGTCACATCATGTGTGTACAATGGAAAATTAAACAGCCTCTAGAAACACAGTTCTTCGTATACATCCTATATAAAATGTTATATCGAGCAATGGCGGTCGGGGGCGGGACTGAACATTTGAACTACACGAATAGTTTTGTTGGGCTCCAGTGATTTTTGCCACAAACTCAGAAAAAAAAAGAAGAAGAAGAAGGAAAAAAAAGGTAAAATTGGTATAAATCATTTTTAAAAAAAAAATTGAGTATCGTCTTGAAAAATATCCTTCATTTGGATATTAACATTATCAGACATAATGCGTGTTCCAATCCGCATTACATAACAAAGGATTTTTACTAACACTGAACATGTATTATCACCCCAAGGTAATTACGCCGATATACATTAAGGACAAGGATTTTTCTCTCTGCCAACAAAAATAATAATTTGAACCTTGGTATCAAATAATAATAGATTTTTTTTCTGTACAAACAAGACTTTGAAACTCATTTCTACGTATTTCCGACTAAAACAGACCGTCCGAAATTGTGTTCATCCCACACGTGATCTCGACCAGATTGTCTTTTTTCTTACTTTGAAACGTGTCGCTTGCACGTGTAACGCAAACAGCGATTTGATGAACAAATTAAACAACCCCTAAAAAACCTAGTTTTTTTCGTACAAATCCTTTAACAAATGTATTACTCGATTAAAACATGCATACAAGTAACGCAATCTTAAAAGAATCACAATTAGTGCTCTCTCTCCCTCCATCCCCCCACCACACTTCTAAGGCTCGCAACCTTAAATTTTTTCACGCCCCTGAACTATATTCATATTCCAATGCCCCACCCACATTTACACCGCAGATTAATGTCACCAACTATTTCACGAAGAACTAAAGATAAAATTACGCACAAAACTTGCGATATTTTTCAAAAAAAAAAAAATCTCTATCTAGCGCAGGCGTCGGGAATTTTATCTCGTGCAATCGGTGTCATCACATTCCCTTCAGGAACAGCTGATTTTTGGAGAAGTAGGTTTAGGGCGGTGGCGCTGAACATTTGACAGAATGCGCTGTCATCAGCAACGAGTCTGTGTGCCAAGTTTCAGCTCGATAGGCTGGCGGGAGCCGAGTCTATCAGCCGTCGGAAGATTGTTCCAGCCAGAAACACGCGGACAAAAAGCAAAGTTAATATAAGCAGGATTTTTAATTTAAAAAAAAAAAGTCTAAGTCAAGATTAAGCTATGTCTAAGCATCAAAGTCACTGCACCTTCAATAATAGCGTGCCTGAATACGTGCACGCAACCCACTCATTACGGATGCCAGAGAAAACTACTAGATGCGAAACTAAATTTAAGAATATTCTAAACTAAACACCACAAATGAAGTCACCAAATAAGGCAAGACCAATTAAAAAAAAACAACGCACAAATAAATACAAATTTCAGCTTTAAAATTTGGCCCATAAAAAAGCGAATACTGGCAAAGTGTGTGATTTTGTAAAGGATAAGAATGGATACAAAGTGCACGATCCAAATAGGATCCTTGGATGTCTTAAAAAAACATGAACATCCGTGTGACTCATTCTCGCGAGACACACCTCCGGCCTGCAGGCGACACACTACTGTGTCTCGACACACAGTTCGGAAAGCACCGATATAAGGGACATGCGTTTCCGAAAATATTTTCTAAGGGGATGGAATTTATCAAACTGGCTCCCCCTAACCGTAAAAGGTTACTGGCCCCCCTTAGCTAGACTTAGTGAACTCGGTCGTAGATATTCACCTACAGTCAATGTTGATGCGCAAAGGTTTGTCACAGTGCAGTGGTGTAAGAAAGGGGTGGTGTTGGAAGGGGAGTGGTGTAGGAAGGGGGTGTAGAGGGGGTGCCAAGGGGGGCGGTCAGCCCCAAGTGACTCTTTATTTCTTTATCTTGAGAGGCGTCATTTTCGGCCAGTTCCGGTGTCTATTTTTCGTGGAAGTTGCGGTGGTGCAAATCTTTGGTAGCACTAACACTGGCTACCCCCCTTGTCCCTGTATATCTACTTATGTATAATGCTTTCTCATTACTTTTTTTTTAAATTGTAATATTTATCTGAATATTGTCAGCCCAACCAGTAACTGACATAAGCGTTAGCTGGGTGGTAAGTGAGTTCATTGATGCAATGGCTGAATGGCGGGAAACGGGTCGCTCAGATGAATGGAGCTGAACAAAGCAATGTCAACAGCACTCATTGACCCATTCAAACTGTCCTTAGCGGGATGTGTGGATTAGGCTGTTGTTTGGCAAGCGGCCAACGTTGGGACAGAATTCCTGTACGTGGTGAGTCGTGACTGTGTTTATATATATATGTGTGTGTGTGTGTGTGTGTGTGGTTTGATAAGTGATCCTTAGGGAGGAGATTGAATAGTGAGGTCCCAGTCAGTGCCGTCCTGTACCGGAACCAGTGTCAAAGAAATACAATGAAGACTCAAAGGCCCAAAATATCAGTCGGTTCTCAGTTCGAGCACCGTTTCAGACACGGGTGCTGGAGTGATCTAATAGACAGCTCCCTGGTGACGTGTGGGTCTAAAGATGCCATTATACCGTTTGAAATATTCAGTAGCCCTCCGAGCAAGGCCAGACGCAAGAATTTCTCCTGAACACATTGGATTTTAGCATCAGATGACATGTGTCCTACATACATTGGATGTTGTCATCAGATGACACGTGTCCTATATACATTGGATGACATGTATCCTACAGACATTTGATGTTGTCATCAGATGACATGTGTCCTACATACATTAGATGGTGGCATCATATGAGCTGTGTACTACACATGTTGGATGTTAGCATAAGATGACATGTGTCCTAAATAAATTAAATGATGTCATCAGATGACATGCGTCCTAAATACATTAGATGATGGCGTCAGATTAACTGCGTCCTACACACCCTTTTTACGCTAACATCAGGCGCACTGTGTCCTACCGCCGTTCGCATCAGATGACATGTATCCTACCGCCGTTGGATGTTGGCTTCAGTTGACATGTATCCTACATACAAGAGATAATGTTTATCTTATGAAACTGTGTCTGACACACTTTGATGTCACCATCAGATTAGCAGTGTCCGACGCAACCTGGATGCATACCCTTAAAGAGGTCACCGCTTTTTCAACTGGGTAATTGTATTACTTTACAAACAGAACAACCCGGGATACAAACAGTATGTGACAAAGGTAACAGTACTGAAACACCCACGTTTTGAACGCCGTACGGTCTGTCTAGAGCTCCAGCCACCAAGCGTTTCCTGGGGTGTCAAAGAAGTCATGTTGGGCTGTTGTTGTTGTTGTTGTTGGAAATGGGTCTCTCTACAGAGGCAGAAAAACATCGTAATTGGCCAGCATTTCCACTTGTACGTAAATGATTGAGTGATTGTGAAAGGGTCCGGGGGGGGGGGGCGGGGGGAGATCGTGTTTCAATAAAGATGGCAGGAACGATGTCTAAGATTTAATTAGACGGGATATCATGTAAAACAGTTATATTACATATACTGTTGAGCAATTTTGCCATCAGGGAAGTGTATTGTGTCAAGTTGTTGGAAGAGAAAGTCTAAACGACAAGTAAGTTTTTCGACAAGGAGACTCGAGTCCGTGTTGTTCAGAAGGTGCTGTGTTGTTCAGAAGGTGTTGTGTTGTTCAGCAGGTGCTGTGTTGTTCAGAAGGTCTTGTGTTGTTCAGAAGGTGTTGTGTTGTTCAGAAGGTGTTGTGCTGTTCAGAAGGCACTGTGTTGTTCAGACGGTGCTGTGATGTTCAGAAATCGCTGTGCTATTCAGAAGGCACTGTGTTGTTCAGAAGGTGCTTCTTGCCGGGAGCTTTGGTATTGCTAGTTTTGGCGATAGTTTCGGTACTGTTAGTTTATGGTCTGCAGTTTCGGTACATCTAGTTTTTGGCTGGAGTTTCGGTACATCTAGTTTTTGGCTGCAGTTTCGGTACATCTAGTTTTTGGCTGCAGTTTCGGTACATCTAGTTTTTGGCTGGAGTTTCGGTACATCTAGTTTTTGGCTGGAGTTTCGGTACATCTAGTTTTTGGCTGGAGTTTCGGTACATCTAGTTTTTGGCTGGAGTTTTGGTACATCTAGTTTTTGGCTGCAGTTTCGGCACATCTAGTTTTTGGCTGGAGTTTCGGTACATCTAGTTTTTGGCTGGAGTTTCAGTACATCTAGTTTTTGGCTGGAGTTTCGGTACATCTAGTTTTTGGCTGCAGTTTCGGTACATCTAGTTTTTGGCTGGAGTTTCGGTACATCTAGTTTTTGGCTGGAGCTTCGGTACTGCTAGTTGTGGCGTGAATTTCTGACTTGCTAGGTTTGGCGAATGCTGTATTAGATAATGATCAGTTCACGCGATCAAATTTTTGTCAAATTTATGGAAGAACGCATTATTTCTGTGTGTAAAATAGTGCGTTCATTAAAACCTTTTGACGAAAATGTGATCGCGTGAGCTGAGCATAACAGACGCATCATAATTTTAACAATTTTTAAACAAAAGACTTGCTCAAGGTGAGAATGACCAACCTTGCAAGACGATAATAAACATAAATTATTAGATTTAGTCCAAGGGAAAACAGTTAAACATCCCTTCCTGGAAGTACACTAAGTTTAATCAACTAGCTAGTTTGTAGGGGTTCTTTCGTGGTCATTGGGCATATCTATTCTTCAGAAGGTGCTGTGTTCTCCAGAAGGTGCCGTGTTCTCCAAAAGGTGCGCTGTTCTAAAGAAGATCTGTCTTCTCCAGAAGGTGCTGTGTTCTCCAGAAGGTGCTATGTTCTCCAGAAAGGTCTGTCTTCTCCAGAAGTTGCAGTGTTCACCAGAAGGTATTGTGTTCTCTCGGAGGTGCTGTATTCTCCAGAAGGTGCTGTATTACCAGACGGAATTGTGTTTCCAGAAGGTTCTGTATTCTCCAGAAATAATCCCCCCCACCCTCCACGTCAAACCCCCCCCCCCCAAACTTGGTTATTTTCCACCTTTCTATCGATTGTCTAAACAAGATCCTGAATCCACAGGAGGATATCCCACATCCAAGTTCACAATCCAGCCACACACTCAAGGGCGTAACTAGGAGTTAGTGCCAACCGGGGCAGGCCGAGAATTATGCCGCCTACTTTCCGTGAACACCCCCTCTGCATTTGGCCAAAATGCCGCCCCTCCATTTAATGAATTAAAGTGCCCACAGGAGCGGACCACCCCTTTCCCGCAACCTACTTCCAACGCCACTGCTCACACTACTTCCATTACCAAAATAACACCTTGTCCTTTCCGCTAAGGTTTTTAACCTTTGGACCCAAATGCTAGCGTCTTTGTCCAGAGTTGCCGCCCATTAAATATTTAAGTCTTGGCTCACGGGGACCAGTTATTGGTCTCGGCGATGTATCAGGTTTGGACCCCGTGCCGTCGTTCGTAAAATAAAATCACAAGCAATGTGCGTCCCTCGGGTGCGGAAATGAATTATATTGACTACATTTACATAGTGGATGTGTCATTTTCGCACTAAGGGGACTAAGTGCCTACACCCCGAAAAGCGTTTGACCAGAGGTTAGTTACTGTCTTGCAATGATAGATGGATCTTGATAAGGAGAGGCTAGTTACTGTCTTGCAATGATACATGGGTCTTGATAAGGAGAGGTTAGTTACTGTCTTGCAATGATAGATGGGTCTTGATAAGGAGAGGCTAGTTACTGTCTTGCAATGATAGATGGGTCTTGATAAGGAGAGGCTAGTTACTGTCTTGCAATGATAGATGGGTCTTGATAAGGAGAGGCTAGTTACTGTCTTGCAATGATAGATGGGTCTTGATAAGGAGAGGTTAGTTACTGTCTTGCAATGATAGATGGGTCTTGATAAGGAGAGGTTAGTTACTGTCTTGCAATGATAGATGGGTCTTGATAAGGAGAGGCTAGTTACTGTCTTGCAATGATAGATGGGTCTTGATAAGGAGAGGCTAGTTACTGTCTTGCAATGATAGATGGGTCTTGATAAGGAGAGGTTAGTTACTGTCTTGCAATGATAGATGGGTCTTGATAAGGAGAGGCTAGTTACTGTCTTGCAATGATAGATGGGTCTTGATAAGGAGAGGTTAGTTACTGTCTTGCAATGATAGATGGGTCTTGATAAGGAGAGGCTAGTTACTGTCTTGCAATGATAGATGGGTCTTGATAAGGAGAGGCTAGTTACTGTCTTGCAATGATAGATGGGTCTTGATAAGGAGAGGCTAGTTACTGTCTTGCAATGATACATGGGTCTTGATAAGGAGAGGCTAGTTACTGTCTTGCAATGATAGATGGGTCTTGATAAGGAGAGGTTAGTTACTGTCTTGCAATGATAGATGGGTCTTGATAAGGAGAGGTTAGTTACTGTCTTGCAATGATAGATGGGTCTTGATAAGGAGAGGCTAGTTACTGTCTTGCAATGATAGATGGGTCTTGATAAGGAGAGGTTAGTTACTGTCTTGCAATGATAGATGGGTCTTGATAAGGAGAGGTTAGTTACTGTCTTGCAATGATAGATGGGTCTTGATAAGGAGAGGTTAGTTACTGTCTTGCAATGATAGATGGGTCTTGATAAGGAGAGGTTAGTTACTGTCTTGCAAGGATAGATGGGTCTTGATAAGGAGAGGTTAGTTACTGTCTTGCAATGATAGATGGGTCTTGATAAGGAGAGGCTAGTTACTGTCTTGCAATGATAGATGGGTCTTGATAAGGAGAGGCTAGTTACTGTCTTGCAATGATAGATGGGTCTTGATAAGGAGAGGTTAGTTACTGTCTTGCAATGATAGATGGGTCTTGATAAGGAGAGGCTAGTTACTGTCTTGCAATGCTAGATGGGTCTTGATAAGGAGAGGTTAGTTACTGTCTTGCAATGATAGATGGGTCTTGATAAGGAGAGGCTAGTTACTGTCTTGCAATGATAGATGGGTCTTGATAAGGAGAGGTTAGTTATTGTCTGCAATGATAGAGAGATATTCCTATAAAGCAAGACAGTAGGATATATGTTGGGAGCGAAATGGAGATTTAGGGTAATTCAAAACGTAAAAAAAAATAGTAAGGGTGTATTTTAAGAGACCATGAGAGGCCGGGGGAGGGGGTTAATGTGATATATTTAGCTTAAGGGAAATATATATATGTGTATATATATTAGGCGCTTTAAGGCATTAATGTAAGGTATGAAATAATTCTCGAAACAGAGAATAATTCGTAGAATCTTCGTGATTTAAAAAAAATGAAATTATGGGAGACAACACAGACTAGACAGACAAGAGAACATGCACAACACAACACAGACAAGACAACAGGGACAAGCAAACCTAGACAAGACAACATGGCCAATGCAACAGAGACAAGACAACATGGACAAGACAACATGGACAGCACAGATACGACAACATGGACAAGACAGCATGGTCAAGACAATATGGACAAGACAGCATGGACAAGACAACATGAACAACGGAACATAGACAAGACAACATGGACAAGACAACATGGACAACGCAACATAGACAAGACAACATGGACAAGTCAGCATGGACAACGCAACATAGACAAGACAATGCGGACAGCACAGCACAGAAAACATGGACAAGACAACATGGACACCGCAACATAGACACACCAACATGGACACCGCAACATCGACACGCCAACATGGACAACGCAACATAGACATGACAACAATGACAAGACAATGAAGACAACACACAACACACCATTAATCACGGTGATGGTTCCACTACTATGGCGGCCATACTTGATCATTTTGTGATGAAGCTTTTGGTTTAAATTTGATCAATCAAAACTATAGCTCAGTGGCGTCATGAGAAAAGGTGTCACCCCTTGCGACAAACTCATGGTGTCCTTCCATTGCGACAAACTTATGGTGTCCTTCCATTGCGACAAACTCATGGTGTCCTTCCATTGCGACAAACGTATGGTGTTTTTCCATTGCGACACACTCACGATGTCATCTCCACCAGCTCCAAACCACCCACATGGACC
Organism: Omphiscola glabra; assembly: GCA_964017045.1. Lineage (NCBI taxonomy): Eukaryota > Metazoa > Mollusca > Gastropoda > Lymnaeidae > Omphiscola > Omphiscola glabra. The sequence goes on from OZ024811.1 coordinate 19,802,193, forward strand.
CCCTGTTAGCCTGGGTGCTCTGGTGGCCGCCCTCTTGAATTGTTATGAAACCCGTTTCGAGCAAAGTGCGTTATTTAGAATTTTTCAAATTTAGTGCCACTAAGGTGCGGTTCGCACCCCCGCTAGTGACGCTACGGGTCGAACTTAAATGTTGAATGAGCCCATGGGTCATAACAATAAAGTAAAACTCGTTATGTTCCAAAACATGCTGGCAACCAGGACACCTTCGCCCGTTTATGATTACACGTGTAAGACTAAGTTTGACACGCCTAGACTTACACACAAGAGCAGATAACGGAAATGACGTCACCGAACACACTGGAGCGTGTCGCATGGAATAGCGTCGTGTTGGGTGTATTGAATGTGATTTTAAACTTGGAGAGAAACATCAAATGGGGGCAAAGTTCATGAGACATGAAGACAATTTATTACAATGAGCAATTGATTAATTTAAGTAAGATTAAATTAAGATGTACTTGTCGTATGAGTCCTCGGTAGTATAGTGGTAAGTATCCCCGCCTGTCACGCGGGAGACGGGGGCTCGATTCCCCGCCGGGGAGGCTATCTTTAAAAAAAAGTTTTAACTGATGTAGGCCAGTGGTCGGTAAACCGCGGCTCTTTAGTGCGGCTCGGCCATTCGGCCACAAATCGGTTTCAACTCTGATAAAAATAGTTCTTGAAAAGAAATTTGACTCAAAAGTATTTTTAAAAATCGGTGTTAAAAATATGCTGTTGATTTTTGGCTCTTTTGACAAATAAGTTCGCCGACCACTGATGTAGGTAGGCCAGCGTTGTATCAACTTGATCCGTTAACTAAAGTCACCGTACCGTCCATAGTTTCAGCAAACCTACAATCGTTAAATATTAATGTCAATAAAACATTCAGCATTACACACCTGCCTTCCCACAAGGTTACAGTTATGTCTCGCTTTGTTTTTTTTTGTTGTTGTTCTTTTTCAAACAATTCATATGACTTTAGCAAGCCACACTCCCTCACACTTCTACACATATGACTATGCTTCATTAAAAAAAAAATATTAAAACTTACTTAAATAAATCGGACATAATAATTTTCTGAATTATTAATATTGTCTATCCAAAGTCTTTTAGCCAGTAAAAGATAGTTTGACTTGACCGTTCCAACAAACACCCCCCAACTACCCCCGCCACCCCCTATTGACCCCCTCCCCCATTACCCACCGCCACCCCTCTCGACCCCCCCCCCCCCAAAAAAAAAACAACACCATTCCTGTGTTGGAACCGCACGGAAGCCTCGAAGTGGTGCCGGGATAAGACGTGATACGTTTCTGGTCACGTCACTGATGCCGCAGAGCTGGGATACGTCCGGCTAATTCGGCGATCCTAACTGTTGTGGGTCGAGGATTCTCACACACTAAGGGGACCGCGGTTCTCAATAGCATTTGTGTGTGTGCGTGTGTATGTATGTGTGTGTGGAAAATGCGTCAGGGTGTCCAGCACGATTAGTGAAGATTTATAAATTAAAACCACAATGACGTAACGAACCGAGCAGTTCAATATACAGTAGAAGTCCATTAGTCCGGCATCCAACAGTCCGGAATGCCCGATAGTCCGGCATCGCTCCGGAAAATTGTAAAAAGTTTGGTTTTTCTCCAAAAGTGTGTCTTTAAAGCAAATAAAAACGCTCGAGAGCTATTCGGAAGTTTTCGGGGTAGTTCGGGATCACCCGGAAGCGCTCGGGATTGTTTGGAAACAATTAGCGGCCGGCTAGTCTCAGCTGTCACAACAAATACAGGTGCCGTGCAGCACAGTTAATCAATCACGAAGCGTCTTCGCCATTTTTTTTTTGTGCGTTATCAACAGTGTAGTAAACCCTCAGCCTACTCAAAATCTTGAAGAAAGTGACTCAGATGCCGAAACGGAAGAAAATGAAAAAGCTGCAGAATCACTAAATAAGTTTATCTCTTTTGCTGAGGCTAGTACTAGCTACAGTGCTTCAGAAATTATTGATTTCCATATCATTAGAAATAAATTTTATACTAAACGCCAAAAGTCAAGAAAACAAAAAGACATTCGTGACTTTTTAAAATCTAAGTGAAATATGTTTTACAGTACGTGTATATACATTATATGAAATGTAAAATAAACTTTGTTGTATTTGCATACTGTATTTGTAGTTTAATTATTAACCTAATTATTCTTATAATTACGATTTATGTATGTATGTAGTTAAAAAAACAAAGTACATGTGTTTTACGGCAAAGCCTACACTAAAAAGAAGGGGCACCGCCCGATAGACCGGAATTTTCGGTAGTCCGGCACCGAGCCGGTCCCGAACGTGCCGGATTATCGGACTTCTACTGTATCAATATACCAGGAAAAACTCAAAAATTAGTATTTGCATCGCTTCATCAGTAGCATTGCCCCCAGTGGCGTATTGAGGGGTGGGCAAGGGGGCATCATGCCCCTGGCGCTACTCACAAAGGGGCGCCAAATGGTATATTTTACTATAATATTGTATGGTTTTCGAATAGGGGGGGGGGGCTAAAAAGGTATTGGGGGCGCTAAAAAGGTATTGTTCCCCGGGCGCGAGTTAAGCTCGCTACGCCACTGCATTGCCCCTTAATATTGAGGACGATTGTCATGCAGCGCAATGTCATTTACATGCCGTCTGCAATTTCACTCACGGTCCAGGGGAGTTCGATCCTATGGCACGGGCCCTGGGGGGCCCCGCATTAACATACATGAACGTGCTTCATAGCCCGGATTGTTCAGCAAAGGAAAACTTTAGTGTTTACGGTTGAGGGGGGCGGAGGCCCGGGGGGGGGGGGAAATTATGTTAGAAAATTATGTTGAGCTCTATCAGAGCCACCTATGTCAAAAGATTTGATTTGAACAGATCTTTTGACATAGGTGGCTCTGTTAAGAAACGTCCGACAGGGCTCAGCATTTAACAACAGTCTTTAAACTGACAACAAAATGGTTGGTGGGGGGGGGGGTCTCACTTACAACTAAACTAAGCCACAAAGAGAGTTCCCCTTCGCTTGAACAGAACCTTTGACATGATTTACTTCCCCCTTGCCTGGATTTAAATAACACGCAAGTGAACTTATAATAAGGGGATTATTGGTCACGGCAAATTCCTTCCTCATGGCTCCCCACCCACACAAATTACCTCCTCATGGCTCCCCACCCACACAAATCACCTCCTCATGGCTCCCCGCCCATACAAATCACCTCCTCATGCCTCCCCACCCACAAAAATCACCTCCTCATGCCTCCCCACCCACAAAAATCTCCTCTTCATGCCTCCCAAGTCTCATAAGCTTCCTCATCCTGCCTCCCATCTCTAAAAAAACCACCTCCCCTTGTCTCCAAACCCCACAACTCCCCCCCCCCAAATGTCTCGCTTCCCTTGCACACCCTCCACATGTCTCCCTTTCATCTCCCATACTCCTTCCACATGTCTCCTTTTCCTCCCCCATACTCCCTCCACATGTCTCACTTTCATCTCCCATACTCCTTCCACATGTCTCTCTTTCCTTCCCCATTCTCCCTCCATATGTCTCCTATCCCTCCCTCCCCCCATACTCCCTCCCCATCCCAATCAACATAAAAATTTCATCCCTGCTCTCACTTCTCTACTGTTCAAAATGTAAAACCCCAAAATTAAAATGTTTTTTTACAGAATTCAACATTCATCTCAATTCTCCGTTGCTCTCTGTCTATGACTGTTTCACTTCCTTTGTTCAATCCTTGGCGTAGCATCAAAACAGGGGCCTTAATTAAGTTGCAGACACTGCATCGAATTATGCATTAGTGAAGTCCCTTGAATGCCTTCGTGTTGACCAAAGTGCTTAATGAGGAACATCCAAATGATATTTTGTTATAATTTCAATTGATCAAGTTTTAACACCGTGAGATGGCCTTAATGAAAATAGTCGTCTATGGCTTTTTTGCTTCTTTTCTTTTTTTCATTATTTACTCTCTTTCTTTTCGTTCTTTCTTTCTTTCTTTCTCATTCTTAATATCTTTGTTTGTTTGTTTGTTTCTTTGATTCTTTGTTTGTTTGTTTCTTTGATTCTTTGTTTGTTTCACCCTTTTCGCTCTTTCGTTCATTTGTTTATTTGTTTGTTTGTTTCTTTGATTCTTTGTTTGTTTCACCCTTTTCGCTCTTTCGTTCATTTGTTTATTTGTTTGTTTGTTTCTTTGATTCTTTGTTTGTTTCACCCTTTTCGCTCTTTCGTTCATTTGTTTATTTGTTTGTTTGTTTCTTTGATTCTTTGTTTGTTTCACCCTTTTCGCTCTTTCGTTCATTTGTTTATTTGTTTGTTTGTTTCTTTGATTCTTTGTTTGTTTCACCCTTTTCGCTCTTTCGTTCATTTGTTTATTTGTTTGTTTGTTTCTTTGATTCTTTGTTTGTTTCACCCTTTTCGCTCTTTCGTTCATTTGTTTATTTGTTTGTTTGTTTCTTTGATTCTTTGTTTGTTTCACCCTTTTCGCTCTTTCGTTCATTTGTTTATTTGTTTGTTTGTTTCTTTGATTCTTTGTTTGTTTCACCCTTTTCGCTCTTTCGTTCATTTGTTTATTTGTTTGCTTGTTTCTTTAATTTATGTTACATTCGTTATTATTCTTTATTTTTCTTTCCTTTTCTTTCTTTCTTGTTCTCCTTATTTCTTTCTTTGTTTCCTTCCTTCCTGTATTTAAAACTGTTATGAAGTAACTAGATTGTAAATTTCTCGCTCTGTCTGTCTCAGTGTTTTCACCTCTCACACAGTGGCGTAAGAAAGGTGTATGTGTGAGGGGGGGTGCGAAAGGTGCGGTCCACCTCGGGCGGTAGTAACCCTTAGCTACCCCAACTGCTCTGTCACATCCATTCATACAACCGAATTGCGTCCTTCTTCCTCCTCTCCCCATTTCAACCCACCGTGTTTCTTAGTATCCCATTCTCTCCAAATTTGACTTCTAATTTCATCCTTTATCCTTTATCTCCAACCAGTCGCCTCTTTGTAAACACGATTTTCTTTCTGATTGTCTTGCTCCAGATATTTTTGTGTTTATCAGTAACCACCAACCAATACAAAGGTTATTGAGAATCGACCAGTTCCTATCTCTACAACAATCGGTAACAATTGGACACAGGCAGTTGTTGCATTAGAGTCGTGGTCCTATTGGGGGGGGGGGGGTGTGCGGGGGCGGGGCGTTACGATCACGAAGAAAAATGAAAAATAGTTATTTTCGCGAGAGAAAAGAGCATAATGGGTCGGTGCATATCATTTCCGCTTTCATGTCACGTGTGGTTGTCATGGTTTGACTAAGTAAACATGGGTCGGATGACGTCACCGTGAATTGAGGGGGGGGGGGGGGTGGGAGAGAAATAATTCAGAGCAAAAATATAAATTTTATGTTAAAAATTTTAACACTGGGACTGTTTTAATTACACCCCCCCCCCCAACTTCCCATTTTTAACTTACTGGAATCGAGTTTGGTAAACAACAAACGTGATTTTGGAACCAACCCAAAGCGTTAAAAGTAGGCGGCACCCACAGGCAGGCTACTCTGTTAGTCTAAAGAGCCCAAAATCAGCAGCAGGCCAATTAAAAATTTCTGAGAGCCAAATTTCTTTTCAAGGAACTGCCAAGAGCCATGTTTTTAGGAGTCAAACCCGATTTTTTGACCGACAAGCCGAGCCGCACTCAGGTTGCTAAGGAGCCGCATGCAGCTCGCGAGCAGCGATTTGTGACCACTTCTATAGGTCAATGCGAGCCAACATCGCGCCAACTTAAGGGTGGCATTCAAGGCTAAAATCAGCACACATACACGCACACGCTAAAATATTAAACACTAGTTTTAGCCCCGCCAAACTTTGACGACGGCAATGCGTGAACTTCCCATCTACTAGATATAGCCCGCCAAACATTGGCGACAGCAATGCGTGAACTTCCCATCTACTAGATATAGCCCGCCAAACATTGGCGACAGCAATGCGTGAACTTCCCATCTACTAGATATAGCCCGCCAAACATTGGCGACAGCAATGCGTGAACTTCCCATCTACTAGATATAGCCCGCCAACATTGTCGACGGCAATGCGTGAACTTCCCATCTACTAGATATAGCCCGCCAACATTGTCGACGGAAATGCGTGAACTTCCCATCTACTAGATATAGCCCGCCAACATTGTCGACGGCAATGCGTGAACTTCCCAGCCATGATACGTCACTGCACACTTCTTATTTCACGTCCATGAACTATATTAAATATTCTGATGTACCACCCAATTTTAAACCGAATATTTATTACACCGTATTTAAAATGAGACGATTTCATTTCCCGAAAAGTAAAGAAAATATTACGCACCAAACGCATTTGGGTTATTAAACAAAATATTTATATCATTTAGCGTAGTTATCGGGAATTATGTTTTGCGCGTTATCCGGTAACAATTCCATTTCCCTTCCCCCAAATATACATCACAAAATACAAAGCATATAGCAAAAGCTAAAGGAAATAATCTCAGTACAATTCGCTGAATAGGGAGCAACCGGAAATGGAAGCAGTCTTCCAGAACGTAATATTTATAGGAGATAAGAGATTTTTTATATTTTTTTTGGTGTGCAAATCTGGGGGCTGGGTGTGCACGATCTCCGGGGGCACAAGTCAGAAAAACTGTATGGACAGAAAACATAATTTATGGGGAAGGTGCCCATCTAGACAGTTTAGTCGCGTTTTCATGTCAGCCTTTTCTGGAAACGCGTTGCTGGTGTATCGAACTCGGGTAATTTTTGCGAGTTCATTTTATCCATGTAACGATTGCAAAAAGACAAAAAAAAATGGTATTAACAAATGGAAACTAAAGTAGCTGAGAATACATTGAATCGATTTGTATGACTGAGAAGCGAGACGTTGACCTACAAGTCTTGAAACTGAAAATGAGCGCGTTGGGGAAATATTTAAGACCCCAGTTAGTCCACTTTCGCTCTTTCGTTTCCGCCCGTGGGCCGTCGCCGCCCGATAAGACTGGCGGACATGTTGTTTAGTCTGAACAACGTTATAAATAGTGGGACTTCATTGAACTTGTTGACCTCTAAAAGACGATCGCCTTTGACTGTGTGGTCCGTTTGAAGAGATCTAATAACCTCTGACCTCGTATGACGTGCGTTACATGTATGCATGTTTTGTCAAATAATCAGCCCCCCCCCCCTTTTAAAACTCGCTCGATATTATATATTATAAAGGATTTATACGAACAACTTTGTTTTTTTTTGGGGGGGGGGGGTTGGGGGGGTTGATTTATATAATGAAATGAATAATAAATACTGACCCTTGTCCTCACTTGAACTGTCAAGGACACTCCATTGAAAACTTGGAAATATTTTATGGATTTTTATGCGGCTTTAAAAGTCCCCCCCCCCCTTTTTTTCCGCCACAAGAAAATAAAATGGCCACCACCAGTTCGTCACTTGGTGTAGATGATGAAGAGCTTCCGAGAATAATTTTTGAGGTCACTTTGGACGATACGATGAAATTTTGACTCCATTGTATGGATGGAGAACCTCTGCATAAAGACACTAGATACTTTTCTGAACCATACACTATACATTGATATTATGCTAGACACATATTGTGTTTAAACGGTGAAACACTTCAAAGGTTGACTTTGAAACCGAAGGTTGATGACCTATTTAGTCAAATCAGACCTTTTTTTTTTCTTCGGTAGATCATTTAAAACATAGAAAGAATCATTTGTCTTAAGTCTTAGATCGCGTGACGCTATTCACTTATTTTATTCTTATCAAGTTATTCTAATTTTTTAACATTAACTTTTGTTAAGTAAGTTCTGCATTGACTCTACAGCAGTTGCTATTTGAATAATTAGTAGAGTTACTGTATAGTTAATATGTCTATAATGTATAGTTTACAAGTCCAGCATGCGTACTCTAAAGTCCCACTGAAGTTCGAGCGAGACCTCGCGTATCGGAGTAGAAAGTAATCAGTCGATTACTACGTGTAATTATTTCTAGAGGACGGGGGACTCATGTGACACGCCCGTGTCAACGGAAGGGTGGACCAGTGTGTGAAGAAATAACGTGTTTTTTTTTTGGAACTCACGATTTTGGTAGGGATGTGTAGCCGTATGCTGGGGGATAGGGGATTATGATAAGGGAAAGGGGATTAGGATGGGGCAGATAAGGGATTAGAATGGGGGATAGGGGATTAGGATGGGGGATAGGGGATTATGATGAGGGGATAGGGGATTTGGATGGGGGATATGGGATTATGGATGTGTAAGAGGTTACAGAGGGATGTGTAAGAGGTTACAGAGGGATGTGTAAGAGGTTACAGAGGGATGTGTAAGAGGTTACAGAGGGATGTTTAAGAGGTTACAGGGGGATGTGTAAAGGGTTACAGGTGGATGTGTAAAGGGTTACAGAGGGATGTATAAGAGGTTACAGAAGGATGTGTAAGAGGTTACAGAGGGATGTGTAAGAGGTTACAGAGGGATGTGTAAGAGGTTACAGAGGGATGTGTAAGAGGTTACAGAGGGATGTGTAAGAGGTTACAGGGGGATGTGTAAGAGGATACAGAGGGATGTGTAAGAGGTTACAGAGGGATGTGTAAGAGGTTACAGAGGGTTGTGCAAGAGATGTGTAATAGGATGCCGAAGATAAGACCCCGTGTAAGATGAGACCCCATAGATCAGCGGTTATCAACCTGTAGGTCGTGACCCATTTGGGGTCACCTACGACCATCAGAAAACACATATTTATGAAGTAGCAACGAAAAATAATGTTATGGTTGGGGGGTCACCCCAACCTGAGGAACTGTATGAAAGGTCGCGGCATTAGGAAGTTTGAGAAACTGCCATATTTGATGCCCCCCCCCCCTCCAACCTATTTTGAAAAAGGAGATGTTATGGAAAATTAACCTACAGGAGAGGTGACCCTATGTAAGAGGAGACATTGTCTTTCATTATTGAAAGTTTGAAAGAATGTGCGCTCAGTCTATGTGCCAAATTTCAGCTCGATAAGTTGACGGGATGTTGGTCAACTAGCCATCAGAAGATGTTTGCAACACATCAGCCGAACAGAAAATGTGAACAAAGGCGAAATTAATAATAATGTTTTTTTGTTTTTTTTGCGTTTTTTTAAAATGGTAATACGACGCGATCAATCAGCACCATTATCGTAGGGAGAAATCCTACACAACACAATCAGCCATCAGTAGCTTCAGCCATCAGCCATCATTAGCTGCAGCCATCAGCCATCATTAGTTGCAGCCATAGTTGTGAACTTAAACACAAAAAAAACTTAACAACTAGTTTTGTTTGGAAAAAGGGAGCCAAAAAATATCGATTAGTAGATGCATTGATAAGCTGTATTGGCAAATTAGGATAGCGGTAAATTAGGATAGCGGTAAATGAGGATAGCGTTAAATTAGGATAGCGGTACAGTAGGATAGCGGACCTAAAAAGTAGGAGGTTTTGTGTGGTTTGGGGGGGGGGGAATATGAGAGAACAAATATTTTTTTTTTAAAACAGAAATTTAACAATGGGTATAAGGCCTACAAAGAGGAAGACAAAGAAAAAGATGGGAAGATAATATCAAAGAATGGACGGGATTACAACTAGGCGATGCTATGCGTAGGGCAGAAGACCGAGAGGAATGGAGAAGAATAGTGTACATGTCATCTGTTGCGCCCCAACGGTCGAAGGACTACGGGACCTGATGATGATGATGATGCTAAGGCCTACAAACTGACAATGAAGTCGATTTGAAAACTACATTTCTGATCATCATTCTAAATGTTTGAAGAAAACCAGAAATTAAGATTGAGATAGGTACATTTAATGATTTGAATATAGCAGATCAAATAGTAACACCGTTGTTTGGGTAAAAGTGGGGGTGGGTGGGTAAAGGGGTCTTGAGGGTGGCGAATCAAATGTACACCGTAAAAATTCCTAAATGCCTTTACAAAATCTTTATTCTAAGCATACATTTCTTCATCTAACATTTTAATTCGAATGAACACACCCCCTCCCCTTTTTGTTTTCCCCCAATACATTCGGTGGGGAGTTAAAACAAAAATAGTGAGCTATTCAGTCAAGAAGAACATTCTCATTAAGTCATTCAGTCAAGAAGAACACTCTCGTTAAGTCATGCAGTCAAGAAGAACACTCTCGTTAAGTCATTAAGTCAAGAAGAACATTCTCATTAAGTCATTAAGTCAAGAAGAACATTCTCGTTAAGTCATTGAGTCAAGAAGAACATTCTCATTAAGTCATTCAGTCGAGAAGAACACTCTCATTAAGTCATTCAGTCAAGAAGAACATTCTCATTAAGTCATTCAGTCAAGAAGAACATTCTCGTTAAGTCATTCAGTCAAGAAGAACACTCTCGTTAAGTCATTCAGTCGAGAAGAACATTCTCATTAAGTCATTCAGTCAAGAAGAACACTCTCGTTAAGTCATTCAGTCGAGAAGAACACTCTCGTTAAGTCATTCAGTCAAGAAGAACATTCTCGTTAAGTCATTAAGTCGAGAAGAACATTCTCGTTAAGTCATTCAGTCAAGAAGAACATTCTCATTAAGTCATTCAGTCAAGAAGAACACTCTCATTAAGTCATTCAGTCAAGAAGAACATTCTCATTAAGTCATTCAGTCAAGAAGAACATTCTCGTTAAGTCATTCAGTCAAGAAGAACATTCTCGTTAAGTCATTCAGTCAAGAAGAACACGCTCGTTAAGTCATTCAGTCAAGAATAACATTCTCGTTAAGTCATTCAGTCAAGAAGAACATTCTCGTTAAGTCATTCAGTCAAGAAGAACATTCTCGTTAAGACATTCAGTCAAGAAAAACATTCTCGTTAAGTCATTCAGTCGAGAAGAACACTCTCGTTAAGTCATTCAGTCGAGAAGAACATTCTCGTTAAGTCATTCAGTCAAGAAGAACATTCTCGTTAAGTCATTCAGTCAAGAAGAACATTCTCGTTAAGTCATTCAGTCGAGAAGAACACTCTCGTTAAGTCATTCAGTCGAGAAGAACATTCTCGTTAAGTCATTCAGTCGAGAAGAACATTCTCGTTAAGTCATTCAGTCGAGAAGAACATTCTCGTTAAGTCATTCAGTCAAGAAGAACATTCTCGTTAAGTCATTCAGTCGACAAGAACATTCTCGTTAAGTCATTGAGTCAAGAAGAACACTCTCGTTAAGTCATTCAGTCGAGAAGAACATTCTCATTAAGTCATTCAGTTAAGAAGAACATTCTCGTTAAGTCATTCAGTCGAGAAGAACATTCTCGTTAAGTCATTCAGTCAAGAAGAACATTCTCGTTAAGTCATTCAGTCGAGAAGAACATTCTCGTTAAGTCATTCAGTCGAGAAGAACATTCTCGTTAAGTCATTCAGTCAAGAAGAACATTCTCGTTAAGTCATTCAGTCGAGAAGAACATTCTCGTTAAGTCATTCAGTCAAGAAGAACATTCTCGTTAAGTCATTCAGTCAAGAAGAACATTCTCGTTAAGTCATTCAGTCAAGAAGAACTTTCTCGTTAAGTCATTCAGTCAAGAAGAACACTCTCGTTAAGTCATTCAGTCAAGAAGAACATTCTCGTTAAGTCATTCAGTCAAGAAGAACATTCTCGTTAAGTCATTCAGTCAAGAAGAACATTCTCGTTAAGTCATTCAGTCAAGAAGAACATTCTCGTTAAGTCTCAGTCAAGAAGAACATTCTCGTTAAGTCATTCAGTCGAGAAGAACATTCTCGTTAAGTGATTCAGTCAAAAAGAACATTTTCATTAAGTCATTCAGTCAAGAAGAACATTCTCATTAAGCCATTCATATCAAACCACACATCTCCTTTAATTTACTCAAAAGGAAGACATGTGGGGGGATTTTATGAGCTGTTAGAGGCATCGGGGCGGGAGCGTAGTTTATGGGGGGCGGAAGGCATAAGAATGTAGTTTATGTTGAATGGGAGTCATCAGTGGGTAGTTTATGGGCGGTGGGAGGCATCAGGGGGTAGTTTATGATGGATGGGGGGCATCAGTGGGTAGTTTATGGGCGGTGGGAGGCATCAGGGGGTAGTTTATAATGGATGGGGGGAATCAGGGGGTAGTTTATGGGCGGTGGGAGGCATCAGGGGGTAGTTTATGATGGATGGGGGCATCAGTGGGTAGTTTATGGGCGGTGGGAAGCATCAGGGGGTAGTTTATAATGGATGGGGGAATCAGGGGGTAGTTTATGATGGATGGGGGGCATCAGGGGGTAGTTTATGATGGATGGTGGGCATCAGGGGGTAGTTTATGATGGATGGGGGCATCAGGGGGTAGTTTATGATGGATGGGGGCATCAGGGGGTAGTTTATGATGGATGGGGGCATCAGGGGGTAGTTTATGATGGATGGGGGCATCAGGGGGTAGTTTATGATGGATGGGGGCATCAGGGGGTAGTTTATGATGGATGGGGGCATCAGGGGGTAGTTTATGATGGATGGGGGGCATCAGGGGGTAGTTTATGATGGATGGGGGCATCAGGGGGTAGTTTATGATGGATGGGGGGCATCAGGGGGTAGTTTATGATGGATGGGGGGCATCAGGGGGTAGTTTATGATGGATGGGGGAATCAGGAAGTAGTTTATGATGGATGGGGGGCATCAGGGGGTAGTTTATGATGGATGGGGGAATCAGGAAGTAGTTTATGATGGATGGGGGCATCAGGGGGTAGTTTATGATGGATGGGGGGCATCAGGGGGTAGTTTATGATGGATGGGGGGAATCAGGTGGTAGTTTATGATGGATGGGAGAATCAGCAGTTAGTTTATGATGGATGGGGGAATCAGGAAGTAGTTTATGATGGATGGGGGGCATCAGGGGGTAGTTTATGATGGATGGGGGGAATCAGGCAGGTAGTTTATGAGCGGTAGAAGGCATCAGTGGGCATTTTATGATGAGTGATGGGCATAAGGAAATAGTGACTAACAATCACGTGTTTTAATTTCAGATTTTAATTCCCTCATCAAACTTAGTCGAGAACCATTTAATCTTAGATTCCCCCAGTAATTTGCCATAAAATAAAGACAACATTTTAAAAGTTCTCACTGCTTCTGTGCTTTCTTCTTTCACCTTTAGAACCGTTCCGTTTGCCAAATCCAAAGTAGCGATAACAATCCTGATGTTCTTAAATCTCCACAAGCCTTATATCAAATGACACTTTTTATTATTTAATGTATATATATATATATATATATATATGTAATAAAAAAATAATTTATATATATATACATATATACATATATATATATAAAATTATTTTTTTAAATCTCTATTAACAGCCAATGTAACAGTGGTTCAGAGTGTGCTGGCTAGGTGTACTGACTAAATAGACAACCAAATGGTCGTTGCTGATTTAAAAAAAATAGAAGGAAAAAAAAAACACACACACACACATTTATTATAACAACACTAGACCGAACAACACTGTTTCTATTTGGATTTGTTGAGGCCCGTTACCATGACAACGAGGTGAAAAAAAATCCCCCCCCCTCCCCTTTTTTCCCCCAGACCGGGCCAGAAGGCTTTGGAGTGATAAATCGTGAAATTTGACGCGTCCGGCTGACCAGCCATCGAGGATTTCAGTTAGTCTCGTCATTATTTGCCACCTCGAGTTGTCCTCGGTTGCCTGATGGTCACGGTAAATATTGATAGTGTTTCCTTGGTGTTGTGTAGACTAATACACTGGTGTAGACTGTTTCTTTTCCCCGTAGATATAGACGGGAAATTAGATTATTAGACCGGTTAATCAAGTGATGGTTGATCGCTGTCAATTTAGCTGTGATGGCGTGTTACATTGCAAGTGTGATATTCCATGTGTTGCTGAACGTGTTGTTATTTTGAAGGCTGCACCTATTGGTACACTTCGTATTTTTAGTGCTATTTGCCTTGGTATGTGTCTTGTGTTTTTACTTTGTGGTCAAGTATGTGTTGTGTGCAGGGTGATATCATTGGTTTTTTTTTTTGTTTGTATGTTTGTTTGTGCTGTAGTATGTGTTGATATACATGTTGCCGTATGCGGTGTCTATATGTTAGCTGCATGCAGTGTTAAGTTGTGGTGTATTTTGTGGTGCTACGCATGATGTCTAGGTAGATGTGGTTGCATGTGATAAGCTTATAATGAAGTAATTGCCTTGTAGGAAATTCATGATTTGATTTGATATTTATTTGATTTTTTTGTCCTGGTGGAGGGGGGGATGTAAGGGTTGGTGGTGGGAATGGATGGTCTAGGCTCTAGTCAAGAACGATAATCTGTTCAAAATTAACAATCATTATATAGAAGCGGGCAAAATTAACAATCATTATATAGAAGCTGGCAAAATTAACAATCATTATATAGAAGCTGGCAAAATTAACAATAATTATATGAAAGCTGGCAAAATTAAAAATCATTATATAGAAGCTGGCAACATTAACAATCATTATATAGAAACTGGCAAAATTAACAATCATTATATAGAAGCAGGCAAAATTAACATTATATAGAAACTGGCAAAATTAAGACTAATTACAGAGAAAATGAGACAATTAACAATCATTATATAGAAACTGGCAAAAATAACAGTCATATATTACCTGGCAAATTTAACAATCGTTAGCATTTTAGCTGTCAAAATTAACAATCATTATATAGAAGCTGGCAAAATTAACAATCATTATAGAGAAGCTGGCAAAATTAACAATCATTATATAGAAGCTGGCAAAATTAACAATCATTATATAGAAAGGGCAAAATTAACAATAATTATAGAGAAACTGGCAAAATTAACAATCATTTTATAGAAAGTGGCAATAATTCTGGAGAAGCAGGCAAAAATTAACAATCATTATTTAGAAACTGGCAAAATTAACAATCATTAAATTGAAACTGGCAAAATTAACAATCATTATATAGAAACTGGCAAAATTAACAATCATTATATAGAAACTGGCAAAATTAACAATCATTAAACATTTAGAACTGCCGAATTTAAACAACAAATCTTGCCTGCTGTTGAAAGAAGGGGAAAAAATGCGTAGTGACTAACTGGTGAAACTAGCCATCAATTATAATTACAGTTTAAACAAACATTCAATATTGATTAGCGTCCGATAAGAACAACAGTGTCTTGAAATGGTCGAGTTCCTTGGTGAGGAACTAATACACTTGTTCCTGCCAGGCATTCTTCTTTAGACTTTTTTTTTTGTATTTTTTTTTTTTTTTTGTATGTTTGTTTGGTGCAGCCTTGACCCACTGACCCGTTGACCTTTTTAATCAGAGCAGCGGGTTCGGTTTCCCCCATTAGTTGGTTTACAAATGGGTTAAATTGGATGTCTGGGTTTTATTTCTGAAGACCCCATTGATTGGACCTTTTTTTTTTTTTTTTTTTTTTTTTTTTTTTTTTTTTTTGGTTCTCCGTTGTTAGTGAGAATAAAGCCGACGTCAGCTAAATGAAAATATGTCTTTTAAAAAAAAAAATTAGACAGTTTCTTTGAGTAAATTAAATCATTATCATAAATTTGATTATTCAGACTTTGACCTTTCACTTTCTTTGTCACATTTTTTTAAATAGTTGTAACAATATAATATAATATATACAATTAATGCTCAAAAATAAACTTTTTCGTCTCGCAATTTTTAAAATGTTTAATTTAGAAATAATAGTGAAGTCCGAGTTTTAGTTATTGCTGCTAAAAACTCTTTTCTTTTTTTTTTTACTCTACTGAACGTGGACAACATGAAATATGGCCCGAAATTAAAAATTACTCGTTACTGATAAATTACCACCTCAACAAACACTCACTGTTTACTGATTTTCAGGATGGCCGAGTGGGCTAAAGACTTTGATGATTTCTGCAGTTCTCAGTAATGATTGTTAATCTCAGCAGTTTTCCAATAATGTGCGTAAGAGTCCATGAATGTCGTGGTCGTGGGTTCAAAACCTATGCTCTGACATTTTTTTATAATTTTTTTTTTGGACTGCTGCCGCTAGACCTAGATGATGATGAAAGCAATAGAGACGACGATTACATAACATCTTAAGTCATTAACGTATTTCTCTCTACTCGCATATCCATGTCGTGTGTGAGGATGGGTCGATGGGTCGATCGGGGTGTGAGTTGACACAGACGCTCAAATTAACGTGGTTTACCGCGTCAGGGTCTGCCTTTGCGGTTGAGCGAACGGGTTGGGGGGGGGGGGGGGGGGTGAGCTCTGATAAAAAAATTATATATTCTTTACAGGTTCATGCCTACGTAAAGAGTTAAGTCACTTCAAATGGGATTTTTTAAGCGTACGAAGGTTTAAAGTATTAAATAATTCTACTTTTTTACGAAATTTAAAGAATACAAAATTTAATACTAAAAATTAGAAAAAAAAATATGAGAAATATTGGAAAAAGAATTTCTATCAAAGACGAGTTACAAAGCACGAAAAATTAGAAAATAATTGAAAATCTCTAAAATATTGCATTACGCAAAGAAAGTGTGTGAAGAAATTTTAAAATTATTTAAATATAAAACATGTTTTAACGATTGGCTACATTCAATTCGAACCTTTTGGCTACATAGAGTGCTACAAAGAGTGCTACATAGAGTGCTACAAAGCGTGCTAATCTACATATCTGCACAGTCTTTCTTTGGCTACATAGAGTGCCCATCTACACTTCTGCACAGTCTTTCTTTGGCTACACAGAGTGCCTATCTACACTTCGGCACTGTCTTTCTTTGGCTACACAGAGTGCCCATCTACACTTCTGCACAGTCTTTCTTTGGCTACACAGAGTGCCCATCTACACTTCGGCACAGTCTTTCTTTGGCTACACAGAGTGCCCATCTACACTTCGGCACAGTCTTTCTTTGGCTACACAGAGTGCTCATCTACACTTCGGCACAGTCTTTCTTTGGCTACACAGAGTGCCCATCTACACTTCGGCACAGTCTTTCTTTGGCTACACAGAGTGCCCATCTACACTTCTGCACAGTCTTTCTTTGGCTACACAGAGTGCCCATCTACACTTCGGCACAGTCTTTCTTTGGTTACACAGAGTGCTCATCTACACTTCGGCACAGTCTTTCTTTGGCTACACAGAGTGCCCATCTACACTTCGGCACAGTCTTTCTTTGGCTACACAGAGTGCCCATCTACACTTCGGCACAGTCTTTCTTTGGCTACACAGAGTGCTCATCTACACTTCGGCACAGTCTTTCTTTGGCTACACAGAGTGCCCATCTACACTTCGGCACAGTCTTTCTTTGGCTACACAGAGTGCCCATCTACACTTCGGCACAGTCTTTCTTTGGCTACACAGAGTGCCCATCTACACTTCTGCACAGTCTTTCTTTGGCTACACAGAGTGCTAATCTACACTTCGGCACAGTCTTTCTTTGGCTACACAGAGTGCCCATCTACACTTCGGCACAGTCTTTCTTTGGCTACACAGAGTGCTCATCTACACTTCAGCACAGTCTTTCTTTGGCTACACAGAGTGCCCATCTACACTTCAGCACAGTCTTTCTTTGGCTACACAGAGTGCCCATCTACACTTCGGCACAGTCTTTCTTTGGCTACACAGAGTGCCCATCTACACTTCGGCACAGTCTTTCTTTGGCTACACAGAGTGCTCATCTACACTTCAGCACAGTCTTTCTTTGGCTACACAGAGTGCCCATCTACACTTCAGCACAGTCTTTCTTTGGCTACACAGAGTGCCCATCTACACTTCGGCACAGTCTTTCTTTGGCTACACAGAGTGCCCATCTACACTTCGGCACAGTCTTTCTTTGGCTACACAGAGGGCCCATCTACACTTCGGCACAGTCTTTCTTTGGCTACACAGAGTGCTCATCTACACTTCGGCACAGTCTTTCTTTGGCTACACAGATTGCACATCTATACAAATGCACTGGGTGTTTTTTTTTTCGTAATTCATTTTTTCTACTTCTTAGTTGCGTTTTAACTCGTTTTGATTTAAAGTTTTTTTTTAAAAATAAAGTTTTTAAAATATATTTTATTTATTGCTCTTCACTGTCGCCAGCCACTTTAAGTTCCCCCTTCCAAATCCCATCTTCTCTCCCCCTTTTTTTTGATGACCTGCTGTTATGAGTATTCCGATAATACTTTCAATCATTTCATTGTATCGATTCTTTCAATTGATATTGATGAATGGGTCCCTACCTTAAGCAGTTCTTAGATGGACGGTGGACTTTAAAAAAAGAACAAGCCGTAGCACCGAGATCGGGGCGTAGAAAAGGTTGGGGTGGGGTGGTGTGAGGGGGGAGGAGAGAAGAAAATGAGGGAAACAAGTCAAAAGTAAACACACTTCCTGTTATCTCATCTGAAAGCACACTGACTGGCAACGATATTGCCTTATGATGGTTTTTTTTTTAGTATTATCGATTACTTGCTGTCTCTTTGCCTTTTGTCTTTTTTTTTTCATCAGGTATGTTGCTTATCAGTGGTTCTAATCAGTGGCGTAGTGAGGGGGGAGCAAGGGGGGCATCATGCCCCGGGCGCTACTCACAAAGGGGCGCCAAATGGTATATTTTACTATATATTGTATGGTTTTCGAATAAAGGGGGGGGGCGCTAAAAAGGTATTGGGGGGCGCTAAAAAGGTATTGTGCCCCGGGGGCGAGTTAAGCTCGCTACGCCACTGGTTCTAATATCCCGATTTCGAGAAGTTGTTCCATAAAAAAAAAAAAAACATAATACAAAAAGAAAATTCGGACGACAAAAAAAAAAGCAGCCATTGTTGTTAGTGCTACACTTAGCCCATGGAGCTCAAATTAAAAAGTAGTTTAGCCACTTTCCTCAATTTTTAATTCTTTAATTTAAAAAAAAACATTGCCATTCTTTCTTAATTGTGCTTCTCATTTTTCTTGTCTTTAGGGACGTGTGTACACCTTTATTCTTTTCTTTAGGGACTTGTGTACATCCTTATTCTTTTCTTTAGGGACTTGTGTACATCCTTAATCTTTTCTTTAGGGACTTGTGTACATCCTTAATCTTTTCTTTAGGGACTTGTGTACACCCTTAATCTTTTCTTTAGGGACTTGTGTACATCCTTAATCTTTTCTTTAGGGACTTGTGTACATCCTTAATCTTTTCTTTAGGGACTTGTGTACACCCTTAATCTTTTCTTTAGGGACTTGTGTACATCCTTATTCTTTTCTTTAGGGACTTGTGTACATCCTTATTCTTTTCTTTAGGGACTTGTGTACATCATTATTCTTTTCTTTAGGGACTTGTGTACATCCTTATTCTTTTCTTTAGGGACTTGTGTACATCCTTGTTCTTTTCTTTTCCGTTTATTTTTAGGTTTATGTAGGATACACATGCTTTATGTAAATTCAATTTATATTTATTCTTATTTCTTGGAGGGATTTTAATTTCCAGATCTGTCATCTATGATTTTATGCCCATTGTCAGCTTGTGAATAATGCTTAACGAGATGGCGTGCCCATGAATATTTATGACCTGGAAGACCTGGGGGGGGGGGGGGGGTGAGATCGGGGTGGGGGCGCGGAGCAGCCACCCGGGTGGGAGGGGGTGGGGGTCATCTTTTTTTTTTTTTAAACTGAATCACTCTGGGTGTGAAGCTTGAAATTTGTAGCGTTCGTTTGCTGTGTCACGTGATAATTTTATTTTCGTGTGTGTGACGTTTGTAGGAAATCTAGCGCCATCGTCTGATGGATCGGTTAGCCGGAGCAAGGATCAGCGGCAGTGGCGTGCCACGTGGAGGGTGCTGTAGATGGGATGGGGTACTGTTGGAATATTGTGATAGGATTTGGAAATTTAGGTTACAGACTGAGACGTGCTGCTAAATATGTAGACGTCGGAATATTGGGTTAGAGAGAACATCCAGAGGTCAGTCAGGCAGCAGGGGTTGGTATAGAGTCTAGGGGTGGAGTCAAGAGTCTATGGGTGGAGTCAAGAGTCTAGGGGTGGAGTCGAGAGTCTAGGCGTAGGGTCAAGGGCCTGGGGGTGGAGTCAAGAGCCTAGGGGTGGAGTCAAGAGTCATGGGGCGGAGTCACGAGCCTAGGGGTGGAGTCAAGAGTCATGGGGCGGAGTCACGAGCCTAGGGGTGGAGTCAAGAGTCTTGAGGTGAAGTCAGAGTCTAGTGGAGGAATCAGAGAGAGCAAGAGAGAGAGATAGAGGGAAAAAATATAGAAAGAGAGAGAGATGGAGAGAGAGGGTTGGTTGAAAGATATCTTTCGTAAAGACTAATTTTCTTAAAACTTGATTTATTAGAATCATTTATTGATTTATTCAATTAATGTTTTACCTTTTTGATTTGTATCATCCTCGGCGCGGAAAAAATGGGGGGGGGGGGGGTTGTGGAGCATAAAAGAAGAAAATAGTTTTTTTTTATTTTTAAATTTTCTACAGAAACAATAATTTGTTGGGCGGGAAACACAGCACCCCCACCCCTCTGATGTTACAATGAATTCATGGGCGTCTGATGACATTGTCTCATTGTTGGGATGACACCGCCGCGTAATCGCTCCTGCTGTTGACAGTAGTGCTGGCGTAACACCCCCCCCCCACGGGGGCGCTAGAGTACACCCCCGAAGGCGCTGACGTAACCCCGGGGGTCCCCTTGCCGTTATCGCCCGCCCCCTCCCCTCGTGTTGACTTACGCTTTCCGGCACAAGTTGCCACTAGTTTGAGCCTCTCGTGATATGAGTATGTGGTGTGAAAACTTGGCGCTCACGGCAATAGTACCCGAGGGAAGCGTTTCTGAAGTTCGACCAATCTCTTCCATGGGGGTATCTTTTTTTTTTTTCTTTGGGAAATAGGGTGGGGATTGAGCGGCTGTGGGGGCGGGGTGGGAGGGGCCCTCATATTCAAAATTTGTCTACGATTTCTAATGTTGTTTTAAATATTTGCTTCCCCCCCCCCCCCCAAACAAACAAACAAAAAAGAAACCAAAAGAAAAGCCAGATCTCATCAGTGTACACGGAACGATTCATTGTCATTATTAAGAATATGCTTCTAAAACCGTTATGGGAAACTGGTTCTTACATCTTCTGGCAATTATTTTTTTTTAATCCCCACAATGAAACGGTGGCTCTCACATCTCCTGGCAATTAATGTCTTTAATCCCCATAATGAAACAATGGTTCTTACAGCTCCTGGCAATTAATGTCTTTAATCCCCATAATGAAACAATGGTTCTTACAGCTCCTGGCAATTAATATCTTTAATCCCCATAATGAAACAATGGTTCTTACAGCTCCTGGCAATTAATGTCTTTAATCCCCATAATGAAACAATGGTTCTTACAGCTCCTGGCAATTAATGTCTTTAATCCCCATAATGAAACAGTGGCTCTCACATCTTCTGGCAATTAATGTCTTTAATCCCCACAATGAAACAATGGTTCTTACAGCTCCTGGCAATTAATGTCTTTAATCCCCATAATGTCACCGGCTAAAAATTAATTTGACACACCTTGACACATGTCGTAAGCATTGAATCCGTGGTAACACAGCACGACACACACGCAGTATACGGCAAAGCTCTCGTGTGACGTTACGAGACGCATGGTGTGTGGGATACAAGTCTGCTGTACACCGTCGGTAAGACGTAAGATGATCCGATGGCGTAAGTTGAGCTCTCAGCGGTATTGATTTGATCAATGTGTAAGCATAAATATTATACACATGTGTACTATATCCCGTGGTAGTTAATATAATGTGTAATGTACACCATTACCTTTAGAACTAGGGGTTTCTAGTAATTTTATACACTTATTAACTTTTCAACTGTTTGGGATTTAAGAACCCGAGAACAGGGTTTGTGTGTGTATTAGTATAAAAAGTAAGTGTGTGGGAAGTGTTTGTGGCTGGGTTCCCTTACATACTTTCTTTTATATAATTTAGTAATCAACTATCTTTACATATATATATATATATATATATATATATATATATATATATATATATATATATATATATATATATATATATATACATACAGTGGAACCTCTCATAACGAGTAATTCGCATAACGAGCAAAAAAACTGTGAAGAATTTGCATCGTACATTGAGAAGCATCACCCTAATAAGGAGGTGGCTATTCGTGCTACAAATTTATTCATTGATAATGCTGTGACATATTTTAGTCAAATTTTGAAGCGTCGGCAAACACAAATGTCTTTATACAGTTTTCTAGTTAAAAAGGATTAATTATTTGTCATACATTCATATTTTTATTTACGTTTTTTTGTTTCAAATCTAAATTGTATTCCAAGTTGTTACACTCCTTAACAATTCATAAGTAATTTTATTTGAATAAATGTTAATAACACTTTTTTTGAAAAATGAGTACTTTTTCTGCAAGGAGCGTATTTTCGTATTTTACATTGATTTGTGTGGGAAAAATTGTTTCTTTTAACGAGTGTTTCACTTAACGAGTAAGATTCTGGAACGAATTATGCTCGTTATTAGAGGTTCCACGGTATATATATATGTATGTGTGAGTGTATATATAAATATAAGGAAAATAGAGGAAGGCCGTATTCCTAGGGATATGATGCATGGAGAGATGGCGGAAGTGACAAGACTTAGTGGACGGCTGCGATATAAGGGCGCCTGCAAAATGAGCATGAAAGATGCCAACATAGAAATCAACGGGAATGGGAGATTCATCGCTGAGCGCCGTTCCAGCTGGCGAACAGCAACGTTTGACGGGATGAAACAGGTGGAAGATGCACGAAACGAAGCACCTTGCAGCAAAAAGAAAATTACGGAAGTCCACGTTTCCCCAGGATTCAATGTTCTCCTGCGAGAACTGCAGCCGTGAAGTGTAGCCGTGAAGTGCAGCCGTGACCGTCATTTCCAGGATCGGCCCAGCGAGCTAATTGATGAAGTGTCCATAGCTACTCCATTGTCTCGCGAAGACGGAAGCATGCCATACATATATTTATAAATTGCTTCAGTATCGTATATATATATATATATATATATATATATATATATATATATATATATGTATGGCATCCTTCCGTCTTCACGAGACGATGGAGTAGCTATATTGTAGTCCTACACTTCGACGAGTGGCTCACTAGGCCAATCCTGGAGTGACAATCTCGAATGCATTTCACGCAGGAGAATGATGATTCCTGTTTAATTTTGGCCTTCCGTGCTGTTCTTTTTGTTGCAAGGGCTTCGTTCCGATATTATCAACTATCTTTACGTATATATATACGATATTGAAGCAATTTATATATATATATATATATATTGCTTCAATATTCTAATGGCTAGCCATTACATTGATGTGATGAATATTTTACCACTTCCTTCCGCCAGACGTTTTCACCATTGTAGGACACTCTGAGGCAGGAAGTATATGAAAGTGCACATTTTTGGACCATTTATTTACAACTCCTATGATAACTGAATTTGTGTTGATACAGTTGTTTTGTTTCACATTCCCCGCTGTCCCCCCGGGGTGGGGGGTCAGTAGTCTGATATTCGGACACAGACAGGGTTTCCTTTCATTGTCTTTTTCGCTACCGTTGATCTATCTTCCTTCGTTCGACCGACTGTCGTGCTAAGAGTGGTGGTAGCCACCCCACAATTGAGCACCTCTATACCTTTCACGTCACCCCCGCGAGCCAACGTGACACTTATCAATCTCTTCAGTAATCCCAAATTCACTTTTGTATGTCACATATCAATGTATGTTAAAACCGCCGATTCGTTGTCGGGCTTCATCGCATGGCAACATTTCATACACTTTTTAAACGTATTGTTTTTTTAAACACGTATTGAAAAATAAATTTGAGACCAAGGGCTCTCAAATCTTATTGTGGTCACATTCTCATGCAAAAAAAAAAAAAAAGCAACAAAAAAGCTATTTTTGTCCTGGTTTCCTCCCTGTTAAAGCTTTCGTGGCACCAGAAAAACGTCATTGCACCCCAAAGGGATCAACACGTCACTGTACCCCAAAGGGATCAAGACGTCACTGCACCCCAAAAGGTATCCAACACGTCACTGTACCCCAAAGGGATCCAACATGTCACTTACCCCAAAGGGATCCCACATGTCACTTACCCCAAAGGGATCCAACACGTCACTGTATCCCAAAGGGATCCAAAATGTCACTTACCCCAAAGGGATCCAACATGTCACCTACCCCAAAGGGATCCAACATGTGACTTACCCCAAAGGGATCCAACACGTCACTGTACCCCAAAGGGATCCAACATGTCACTTACCCCAAAGGGATCCAACACGTCACTTAACCTAAAGGGATCCAACACGTCACTTACCCTAAAGGGATCCAACACGTCACTGTAACCACCAAGGGATCCAACACGTTCCGGTAACTCAAAGGGACCCAACACGTCACTGTACCCCCAAAGAATCCAACAGTTTAGAACCGTCTGTCAGCATCAATTAAATATCATATGACAAACTGACATTCTAAAATCAACGACTTCGTGAACATCTTGTTTTGAAGCTTTGTGTTTATATTAAACGCATCATTTCTGTGCATGTCTAAGTTGTCGGGTTTGTTTGAACAAGTAATTTTGTGAACGTACCTTTCCATTCCATAACGTGAACTGGCTTGTCTCATCAATATATTAATACAACCTGTTAACAACCTTAATTGATTGGTCTTAAAGCAACATCCTGGAGTCGAGAGTCGTGTGGCTGTAACATAGAACTGAACCCGAATCTATCTTTAGTAGTATTCGGTGCTTTCGTTACGTAATACGTTTGTAAATACATCGGTGTAGGTATGAAAGTTACAATTACATTAGTGTAGGTATGAAAGTTACAATTACATTAGTGTAGATATGAAAGTTATAATTACATTAGTGTAGGTATGAAAGTTATAATTACATTAGTGTAGGTCTGAAAGCTTTTATTATAACGGACTGCTGTTAATGAAGAATTTTATCTCTTAGTTTAGTCTATTGGCTCGTTTCAAAACAGTCCATAATAAAGGAAGATACCAAAGTTTAAAAACATTAACAAATAGAACGGTACACAAAGTCAGGGCTAATTACAATTAATAAGTTTTTTTTAAATGTGTGAATTTCAATGAGCTACAAACACAAGAGAATATGATTAAAAGTATTAACTTACAGTATGGCTGGTACCGGTACTGCATGTAAAAATACAATGAGTTCAAGTCGTACAATGAAAGAAAATCTACACACAACAAAGCACTGTCTAATATTAAATAATGACACACTGCACGTCTCGTGATAAAGGAAACGATCTCCCTCTCATTCAGTCGTTCAGCCTTTTATAGTCTACTTTAAATGATCATTCTCGAAAATAATACGCAGTCTCACTGCGTCCCGCATCCTCTAGATCATTCGAAAATTTTCCTGACTGGAACGGACGATAATAGGCTTAAATGTAAACAAGGTTACATTTCGCTACCCACGCCCCAAAATGGCCTCGACTGTAAGAGGTCATGCAGGTGGAAAGCGGGTAAAGCGGGCATCAAAACACGTCTCTTTTATAACAGCTATAATTACAAACGTTTAGGTCTGCAATATCATGTGTCGGAGTCGAACACATAGATCCCGACTTAAGGGATTAAATTCTGACCACGGGCCATCTTTGATTCATTAACTAAATCTTTGATCGCCCCGCTCTGTCAATATCTCATTTGGTCTTTATCTTTCTGCAATGTCTGTCTGCACTCTCTGTATGCTTCTTTCTCAATAAATCCCTCCCTCTCTCTCTCTCTCTCACACACTCTCTCTTACTCTCTCTCACTCTCTCACACTCTCACTCTATCAGGCTCTCTCTCACTCTCACTCTCTCTTACTCTCTCTCTTACTCTCTCTCTCTTACTCTCTCTCTTTCTCACTCTCTCTCACTCTTTCTCTCACACTCTCTCTCTCTCACTCTCTCTCTCTTTCTCACTCTCTCTCTCTCTCACATACACACTCTCACTCTCTATCTCTCACACTCTTTCACTCATTCTCTCAACTGTTTTTCTCTATGCATGTCTCAGTACACGTCTCTCAGTTTGCTTCTATGTCTGTCTACATGACTGTCTTTCTCTCTCTTCTTTCTCAAGATCTTAAATCCACACACACAAACTTATTTTCCACTGATTTTTCTAGTCTTTATACAATTCTTTCGATCTTATTTTTTTTATCACCCCTCCCCTTCTCAACCATTCCCCATCTCTCATTAATCCACCATACCCCATCGTTTCCACGTCTGCTAATTCACGCAATGATTTCCGATATCACCTCACTGTGGGTTAAATAGTTCTGTTGTCTCACAGCAAATGTCTTCCTTCTGAATCGTGTCTGCTCTTGTGTCTGCTCCTGTGTCTACTCCTGTGTCTGCTCCTGTGTCTGCTCCTGTGTCTGCTCCTGTGTCTGCTCCTGTGTCTGCTCATGTGTCTGCCTGTAACCAAGTTTTATGTGTCTGAGAATCCTCCCCCGTTATTTCAAAACCATCCCCCCCTAGACTTCTCACAGTATGTCCATTCGTCTCCCTTCTTGCCCATATGACGTCTTTCCTCATAAGTATATCTCACTCAGGGGTTGTTTACCATGGGTGCCTACACCATGGGTGCCTACACCATGGGCGCCTACACCATGGGTGCCTACACCATGGGCGCCTACACCATGGGCGCCTACACCATGGGCGCCTACACCATGGGCGCCTACACCATGGGCGCCTACACCATGGGCGCCTACACCATGGGTGCCTACACCATGGGCGCCTACACCATGGGTGCCTACACCCTCTTATGTAGGTGAGGGAAGCAGTACCAGGGGTACGGGAAACCCCAGGGGAAAAAAAAAAGTTTATTTCTATTATAATTTGTAGCAGCTTATGTTATTGTGGGTGAATTTTGTTATTTTTGTTCTCTTGCAATTTAATTTTGAAACTAAATATACATAATATTGCAAATTAAATTATTATATTACATTAATTTTTTTAGGACAGGGGATTAGGGGGGAATAGGGGAGGGGATTAGGGGAGGTGATTAAGGGATGCAGGAAATATTTGAAATTGAGAGGGTTTGTTAGCGCTGCCAACAAAAAAAAAATGGTTACGATTAAGAACTCCAGATTTAACTTGTGCCCATCCCCTTGACCATTCATCTGCCTACGTCACAGTCTTCGTTCGAAAAAAAATTCGATATCTCAACACACTACAAACTCTGGTTACCATAGCAACATTTAAAAAAATGTATATATATTCACGGCTTACCGCTACAAAACGAACTCGACGCCAAAGGAGTTTCAAAGATGAGCTGAGTTTTCGAGTGTCGCTCATCCCAGTGCTCTGATCTATAAATTGTGTCGCTCATCCTAGTGCTCTGATCTATAAATTGTGTCGCTCATCCCAGTGCTCTGATCTATAAATTGTGTCGCTCATCCCAGTGCTCTGATCTATAAATTGTGTCGCTCATCCCAGTGCTCTGATCTATAAATTGTGTTGCTCCAGTGCCATCATAAACTTGATCAATTTAGACTTAAATGGAACATTCCCTTAAATTTTCCTATAAATCCTTTGTATGCATTTTTAAAAATTTTTTTTAGATTACTATGTTAATGCCCTAACCGCTTTTACGGCGCAGATTTATTTCACCAACTATTTCAAAAAAAAAAAGAAAAGAAAAACGCACTTGCGATATTTTATAAAAAAGGATCTCATCTAGCACAGTTGTCGGGAATTTTATTTCGTGAAATCTGTGTCATCAAATTTCCTTCCTCTTCCAGATGTTGAGGGGCTGGGGGTAAAAATTTGGTAGAATGTGTTGTTATTGGCAACGAGTATATCTGCCACGTTTCAGCTCGATAGGTTGCCGTGAAATGGGTCAATTATCCGTCCAAAAATTTTTGCCACCGAGCCAGAAACACACGAAAAAAAAAAAGGCGAAGTTAATATAACGTAAATGATTTTAAAATCGACAAGCCGATTAAATTATCATGAATTCAAGTATTCATAATTTAGTTTCGCATTTTAAATGCCAAAAAAAAAAAAAAAAAAAAAAAAAAAAAAAAAAAGTCAAAACTGCTAATTTAAAACAAAGAAAAAGATGAAGGCTTACTCTCAAAACCACTTGTATCGATGACAAATATTATCATAACAAAGCAGGAAGCTAACGAAGCGCCCGTTGCGTTGTCTTGGCACTTGACAAAAGCCGAGTAATCGACTCGAGAAAATCAAGCTCGAACACTATAATTCTCTATGCCTCTGTACACGGTTAATGGGGCGATTTTCTAGCTACGCGTGTAGTCGACCTAACGGTTATCGATTGTCATAAATACAAATACTTCAAACGGCAGCCATAGTTTTTCTTTTTGCGAGCGTCTTTCAATAACACTTAGTTTAAATACAATGATTCTCAGAATATATAGACCCCCGTCCAGAAGACTTCGATGTTACTCGACCACTTTCCTCTACCCACTGGGTTTAAAGAAAGGAATAAAGAACTTGACAAGTGTTTAAAATGTCGGGCCAGCTTCTACAAAACTCTTTCCTGGGTACTAGGGATCCTCATAAATACGGCGGTAAACACTGGTTTCAAATCTTTAATCAACAAGAGACTGTTATTATTAATCTCTGGAACAACTTGTGTTTGTATAAAGTTTTAAGATACTGGGTCAGAGGCTTTGGCTCTTCATTCTCGTAACGCAGATATTTTTTATTGACCTAAATTAATTTTACCGTTTAACAAAAGATGCCATGTAAATGAAAACGGGTAACCAATGTCATAGGTAATATGGAGAGGCGAATGGGTAACCAATGTCATAGGTAATATGGAGAGGCGAATGGGTAACCAATGTCATAGATAATATGGAGAGGCGAATGGGTAACCAATGTCATAGGTAATATGGAGAGGCGAATGGGTAACCAATGTCATAGATAATATGGAGAGGCGAATCGGTAACCAATGTCATAGGTAATATGGAGAGGCGAACGGGTAACCAATGTCATAGGTAATATGGAGAGGCGAACGGGTAACCAATGTCATAGGTAATATGGAGAGGCGAACGGGTAACCAAAGTAAAAGATAATATGGAGATGTGAACGGGTAACCAATGTCATAGGTAATATGGATAGGCGAATGGGTAAACAAAGTCATAGATAATATGGAGATGCGAATGGGTAACCAATGTCATAGGTAATATGGAGAGGCGAATGGGTAACCAATGTCATAGGTAATATGGAGAGACGAACGGGTAACCAAAGTCAAAGATAATATGGAGATGTGAACGGGTAACCAATGTCATAGGTAATATGGAGATGCGAATGGGTAACCAATGTCATAGGTAATATGGAGATGCGAATGTGTAACCAATATCATAGGTAATATGGAGAAGCGAATGGGTAACCAATGTCATAGGTAATATGGAGAGGTGAACGGGTAACCAATGTCGTAGGTAATATGGAGAGGCGAATGGGTAAACAATGTCATAGGTAATATGGAGAGGCGAACATTTGGCTAGGGGTCTGGTCGTAAACGTCCGTTCCCAATTATTATTATTTTATGGATTTGGATACTTTTTATAGATTGAATTGCATGGAGGAAATAAATTATGAATTCCTTGAAATGTAAATTGTGATTAGAAAAAAAAAACAGAACAAAAACAGAAGCAAACAAACAAACAAACATTCTTGTTTACGATTGACAAGACTAAGTCCAATAGAAGCATTGATAAGATACTTGATCGGAAATTAATTAATAGAACATTACAGGTCATAGAAGACACACAAAAATCACAAAGGTCATTCATAATTTAAAATATTTACCAGTACTTAAAAGGGTTTTTGGGACCTTGGATCCTGTTTAGTCTTGTGTTGTAAGCAATGTAGTTTGAGACTACAAAAATTCGTGAGCTGTAAGCAGTGTAGTTTGAGACTACAAAAAGTAGTGAGCTGTAAGCAGTGTAGCTTGAGACTACAAAAAGTCGTGAGCTGTAAGCAGTGTAGTTTGAGACTATGAAAAAATTCGTGAGTTGTTAACAGTGTAGATTGAGACTTACTCAGCAAAAACAAAAACTTTAAAATATGGTCAGTGTCATTTTGTTTTACCTCAATCAAATTATCTTTCTGCACGAAGATCTATACCAGCGCTTAGGAGATAATTATCGCAGCCAAAACTGATGTGAAGTGCTTTTTGGGCTTGTTAAAAATATACCCCCACCACGCACCTTTTTTATACTTATAATGCGTGTTGATGAATGTTTTCCCCCCACACCCCGCTGACCAAATCTAATTTATGTCATCAGGTGTGCGCTCCAAGCCGAGGCTCTGGTGTCTGGGTGACTTTAAAGTCAAACGCCTTAGAGGTAAGTCCACCTTGATATCACTGACACAGTTCGGTCAATTTATTGACTTCGGTGTTCAAACACATTAAGATGTGTTTAAACGCTGCATGGGGAGAGCTACAGTGTTTAGACAGTAGTTCAGAATCATGATATCATCTAGGGAAGAAAAGTGCTGCTCTTGTTTTGTGTTATCACTGGTATGGAAAACACATTTTCAGATCGTTACATCAATTCTACATTATTATGTTATTGCTTCTTTAACATTCCATTTTCTTATTTTGCCCATCTGTCTCACTGCTACACTCTGTCTTCCCTGTCTATCTGCTACTCTCACTCTTCTCTGTCTCACTGCTACACTCTGTCTTCCCTGTCTATCTGCTACTTTCGCTCTTCTCTGTCTCACTGCTACACTCGATCATCTTTGCCATCTGTCTCACTGCTACTCTCACTCTTCTCTGTCTCTCTGCTACACTCTGTCTTCCCTGTCTATCTGCTACTTTCGCTCTTCTCTGTCTCACTGCTACACTCGATCATCTTTGCCCATCTGACTCACTGCTACACTCTGTCTTCCATCTGTCTCTCTGCTACTCTCACTCTTCTCTGTCTCTCTGCTACACTCTATCTTCTATGTCTATCTGCTACACACTGTCTGCTGTCTCTCTGCTACACTTTGTCTTCTATGTCAGCTACACTCTGTCTTCTCTGTCTCTCTGCTACACTCTGTCTTCCCTGTCTCTCTGCTACACTCTGTCTTCTCTGTCTCTCTGCTACACTCTGTCTTCTCTGTGTCTCTGCTACACTCGATCTTCCTTTCCATCGCTCGAAATGCCCCCCTAAGCAAGGGATACAAACATTACCCTTCCCATTCAAGATACGATAACCTCCTATTTAATTATCTGCCCCCACCACATCCTGGCCTTCCTTGTTTGATCAGGCGTCTCCAGCATTTGGTCATTTCTCATCCGTCAATGGCCAAGTCGACTATCTGACATTGTTTTTTCCTCCAATGAGGCCGGCTACCATTCTAGCATTAGTCGGTCTGAATTTGTCGAATTTTGGATGTACGACACGGAGGTTTTCCACAAGACAGTCCCCGACATTGTCGCTAAATTTTGTGAATTTAAATTATCATTCTATGATCTAATGGCTGATTAAGTCGAAACTTAAATTCAGCTGAATTTCCTTCGCTTGTAGGAGAGCGAAGATGATGCATCGGACTCTGTCAACCAAGCACGCAGTCGATATTACTCTAATTGCCCATCCATAAAATACGTCACGCTATTTTAGGACAGTTTTTACCCCCCCCCCCTACCTTTCTTCTCCTGTCACAATCTGTCAAAAATCTCAGACACCCCCTTCTCCCTAAAGCACTTGACACTTTTTAACTAATAAATATTTTTAAAATAAAAATTACTTCTAAAACACACTGAAGTGTTAGACTATTAAATTTACAAAAAGGACATCTTCTGTCAGAATATATCCACCACAAAAAAAGTTCTACTTCACTGTCATTACCAGGTTAAATATAACTATTTAACAATATATATATATATCTTCTATATATATAAAAATGAATGTATGTATGTATGTATGTTTGTCTCGTATGCGCTCCAACACCATTCATGCGATTGCAACAAAACTTTGGTGAGTTGTTGGCCACCTACCTGGGCATTTAACTGCGACATTAAAAAACTTTTCAATTATTTCGTTTTCGGCCGTTGGCCCTTCATTCGTTTTTTTTTTATGAGCTTTGTAAACTATAGGTTTCGTCTGCGCTCCTACACCATTAGTCTGAATGCGCTAAATCTTGGGTAAAATGTTACAAGCACGCCCACAAAGGTTTGGAAATAAATATAAACGTTTTAAAATATTCCGTTTTGAGCCAGGGGCCCCGTGTTCGTTTTTTCTTATATGAGCTATATATATATCGTTTCAAACCGTATGCGCTCCTACACCATTCATGCGATTGCGACAAAACATTAGAGAGTTGTATTCTACAAGCTCGCGCATTTTACTGGTTCATTATAACACTTTTAAAATATTTCGTTTTGGCCGATGGCCCCAAAATCGTTTTTTTTTCTTATATGAGCTTTGTAAACAATAGATTTCGTCTGCGCTCCTACACCATTTATTCGAATACGCTAAAACTTTGACAAGATGTTGCGAACATGCCCACAAAGGTTTCTAAATTATTACAACCGTTTTAAAATATTCCGTTTTGAGCCAGGGGCCCCATGTTCGTTTTTTTTTTATGAGCTATATAAATATAGTTTCAAACCGAATGCGCTCCTACACCATTCATGCGATTGCGACAAAACATTGGAGAGTTGTATTCCATGAGCTCGCGCAATTTACTGAGTCATTATAAAACTTTTAAAATATTTTGTTTTGGCCGTTGGCCCCAAAATTGTTTTTTTTCTTATATGAGCTCTGTAAACTATAGGTTTCGTCTGCGCTCCTACACCATTTATTCGAATACGCTAAAACTTTGACGAGATGTTGCGATCATGCCCACAAAGGTTTCTAAATTATTACAACCATTTTAAAATATTCCGTTTTGAGCCAGGGGCCCCATGTTCGTTTTTTCTTATAGGAGCTATATAAATATAATTTCAAACCGTATGCGCTCCTACACCATTCATGTGATTGCAACAAAACTTTTTTGAAAGGTTGTCCATAAAGTCGCGCATGTTAATGAGTAATTACAATACTTTTAAAATATTCCGTTTTCAGCTGTTGGCCCCAAATTATTTTTTTTCTAAAATGAGCTTTGTACAAAATAATTACGGTATGCGCTCCTATACCATTCTTCTGAATGCGATAAAACTTTAGTTAGATGTTTTTCCCACGCCCGCAAAGCTTTTCCAATTATTACAACCGTTTAAAATATTCTGTTTTGTGCCAGGGGCCCCATGTTCTATTTTTCCAATAATAGTTATATAAATATAATTTCAAACCGTATGCGCTCCTACACCATTCATGCGATTGCAACAAAACTTTGTTGAAAGGTTGTCCATGAGGTCGCCCATGTTAATGAGTAATTACAATACTTTTAAAATATTCCGTTTTCAGCCGTTGTTCCCAAATTCTTTTTTTTTCTTATATGAGCTTTGTACAAAATAATTTCTGTATGCGCTCCTATATCATTTATCTGAATACGATAAAACTTTAGTAAAATGTTTTACCCAAGTCCGCAAAGCTTTTCAAATTATTACAACCGTTTAAAATATTCTTTTTTGAGCCAGGGGCCCTATATTCTATTTTTCCTATATGAGCTATACAAATACAATTTCAAACAGAGCTAATGTGTGGATGAATAGATTTTTAATAAAATACAAATAGCGACATTAAATTGTGTGTGTCACATAGTAATTAGGTTTCTGAAGTAGTTACAACACTTTTAAAATAATCCGTTTTTGGCCGTTAGCCCCAAAATCGTTATTTTTCTTATATGAGCTTTGTAAAAAATAATATCCGTATGCACTCCTATACCATTTATCTGAATGCGATACAACTTCAGTTATATGTTTCTCTTTTTTTAATTTTGTGATATAATAAGTAGGTTTCTGAAGTAATACAACAATTCTACAATATTCCGTTTGTGGCCGGGGACCTTAATTCGTTTTCCACCATTTATTATCTATATAATTATCGTATGCATTCCTATACCATTCATCCGATTGCGATAAAAACTTTGGTGAATTGATATGCGCGCTCCCGCAAATGTTTCTAAATTAGAACAACATTTTACAATATTTCGCATGGGCCGATGTCCTTAAATTCGTTTTTTTTCCTTTAACAAACTTTATCAAAATAATTTCAAACGGAGCTATCAACTCAACCGCCCTTGAACAAATGCCAACAGACATCAATTTGTAGCAAGAGCAGAGAAAACACGTTTTTGCATGTTTAGTGTAGAGAGTATTTTTGTTGTTTTTATTAATAAGCTTGAATTTTGTGACGTATTTTAGAATCGGATATAGCTTTGTAAATGTGTTGTGATTTTGAATAGCAATGATGTAGTAATACATCTATTATATAAGAATGATCTATGCTGACCGTAACTCACAAAGAACCGATACGATTTAAATACGTTCCCATTTTTTAAAACAATCATAGTTTTCTTCTATTATTTTAAGGAACTCGAATCAATGGTAATGCGAAAAATATATTGTATATTCGCTTTAATTTTAATAAAATTTTAAGTATTAATAATATAAATTACAAATAAATCTGGAGTAACAACTAAGGAACTATTTTAAACATTTTAAATGTGGTTGAAAGTTATGAAAATTAGTAAAACAAATTATAATCAAAAGAATTACACTGTAATCACATTTATCGGGGAAACCAAAACATCTGTTGATTTTAGTGCATTTTTTAAGTAGTTCCAAATATTGCGTAATAAAAGTAAAACTAATTTGTTATAAATAATAACGCAAATGACGTCAGAACTCAAATTGTCTATTTATTCAATGCAAAAATTTATCTGATTTAATAACCGCGCCTAATAAAATTGATAATGTATTTCCCCCTTCCTAAAAGTAAAATTAATAAATATAATAGATTGCTTTTTAAATTGCTACAATTTAAAAAATGAAATAAAATTTTTGCTTTTTATTTTTAACATTTAATAAATTTTTACTTTTATTCTTTCCAAAAATATACATTTATGAAATTTATAAATTAATAAAATAAATTTAAAAAAACCCTAACCTTTAAATATACTTTTAATACGAAAATGCCGTTTAATGCAATCAGTGCAGCGAAACTACATATCCAAATAGCATCCACTAATGCACTTATCACTCATTTAAATAAGAACAAAGCATTTGAAATGCAAAAAAAATTGTTTTTGCGTAAGTAAGTGGATTACAATCCCGTGGATGATTTTATTAATTTCTTTAAAACTCTGTTTGGGGGAGGGGGAAGTTGACAAAATGAATTTGACAAATAATTTGCCTTCTTAGGTACATATATATGGTGTTAGGAAATAGAGTGTGTACAATTTTATATCTTTAAATCCAATGATATTACTGTTGTGAAAAATAGATGCTATATTCTCATTTTACGAATTAAGAAAATCAATGACGTTAACACAACGTAAGTACATTTACAAAAGTATATCCATGAATATCAAAACCCATTCATTTTACAAAGAATTACCAGTTTTGGACCGGGGCCATATAGTAGTTTTTCTTTCTAATATGAGCTATTTAAATATAATGTCCGTATGAGTTCCTATACTATTCATCTGAATGCGATAAACTTTCAGTGAGTTGTTGTGTGCAGGCCCGCATTAGGTTTCTAAAGAAGTGCAAATATTTTACAATATTCCGCTTTGGGCCGGGGGCCTTAAATTCTTTTTTTTTTCTTATATGAGCTATGTAAATATAACGTCAAGCAGAGCTATTGCATAAGTGGGTGGAATTACTGTGACATTTCATTTTGTATATGTGACTTAATAAATAGGTTTCTGATTTAGTACAAATATTTCACAATATTATTTTTGGGGCCGGGGGCCCTAAATTTGTTTATATGTAATAAATGAGCCATATAAATATAATTTCAAACATAGCTATTGCATGGGGGGATCAATCGCTATATGTTTTGGGACTAAATTTCGAAAATCCATGCTTCCCACACGGGCAGCTGCGTGTGGTCTGCTGACACTTCTTAAAACCTTCTAATTAATTCGAATACGCACCAGACGGTTAAAAAAGGTGTTTATTAGAAGAACTTACAAAAAAATTATTAAAACACGGACACTTTATTTCGATGAGTGGCATTGCAACGCATGCCGGGTACTCGCTAGTATATATATAAAAATGAATGTATGTATGTATGTCTGTATGTCTGTTTGTCTCATATGCGCTCCCACACCATTCATGCGATTGCAACAAAACTTTGGTGACTTGTTGGCCACCTACATGGGCATTTAACTGCGTCATTAAAAAACTTTTCAAATATTTCGTTTTCGGTCGTTGGCCCTTCATTCGTTTTTTTTTATATGAGCTTTGTAAACTATAGGTTTCGTCTGCGCTCCTACACCATTAGTCTGAATGCGCTAAATCTTGGGTAAAATGTTACAAGCACGCCCACAAAGGTTTGGAAATAATTATAACCGTTTTAAAATATTCCGTTTTGAGCCAGGGGCCCCGTGTTCGTTTTTTCTAATATGAGCTTTATAAATATAGTTTCAAACCGTATGCGCTCCTACACCATTCATGCGATTGCGACAAAACATTGGAGGGTTGTATTCCACAAGCTCGCGCATTTTACTGGGTCATTATAACACTTTTAAAATATTTAGTTTTGGCCGTTGGCCCCAAAATCGTTTTTTTTTCTAATATGAGCTTTGTAAACAATAGATTTCGTGTGCGCTCCTACACCATTTATTCGAATACGCTAAAACTTTGACGAGATGTTGCGAGCATGCCCACAAATGTTTCTAAATTATTACAACCGTTTTAAAATATTCCGTTTTGAGCCAGGGGCCCCGTGATCGTTTTTTCTAATATGAGCTTTATAAATATAGTTTCAAACCGTATGCGCTCCTACAACATTCATTCGATTGCGACAAAACATTGGAGAGTTGTATTCCACAAGCTCGCGCATTTTACTGGGTCATTATAACACTTTTAAAATATTTAGCTTTGGCCGTTGGCCCCAAAATAGTTTTTTTTTCTTATATGAGCTTTGTAAACTATAGGTTTCGTCTGCGCTCCTACACCATTTATTCGAATACGCTAAAGCTTTGACGAGATGTTGCGAGCATGCCCACAAAGGTTTATAAATTATTACAACCGTTTTAAAATATTCCGTTTTGAGCCAGGGGCCCCATGTTCGTTTTTTCTTATAGGAGCTATATAAATATAATTTCAAACCGTATGCGCTCCTACACCATTCATGTGATTTCAACAAAACTTTTTTGAAAGGTTGTCCATAAAGTCGCGCATGTTAATGAGTAATTACAATACTTTTAAAATATTCCGTTTTCAGCTGTTGGCCCCAAATTCTTTTTTTTTCTTATATGAGCTTTGTACAAAATAATTTCGGTATGCGCTCCTATACCATTCTTCTGAATGCGATAAAACTTTAGTTAGATGTTTTTCCCACGCCGCAAAGCTTTTCCAATTATTACAACCGTTTAAAATATTATGTTTTGAGCCAGGGGCCCCATGTTCTATTTTTCAAATATGAGCTATATAAATATAATTTCAAACCGTATGCGCTCCTACACCATTCATGCGATTGCAACAAAACTTTGTTGAAAGGTTGTCCATAAGGTCGCCCATATTAATGAGTAATTACAATACTTTTAAAATATTCCGTTTTCAGCCGTTGTTCCCAAATTCTTTTTTTTCTTATATGAGCTTTGTACAAAATAATTTCTGTATGCGCTCCTATACCATTTATCTGAATGCGATAAAACTTTAGTAAAATGTTTTACCCAAGTCCGCAAAGCTTTTTAAATTATTACAACCGTTTAAAATATTTTTTTTTGAGCCAGGGGCCCTATGTTCTATTTTTCCTATATGAGCTATACAAATACAATTTCAAACAGAGCTAATGTGTGGAAGGATAGATTTTTAATCAAATACAAATAGCGACATTAAATTGTGTGTGTCACATAGTAATTAGGTTTCTGAAATAGTTACAACACTTTTAAAATAATCCGTTTTTGACCGTTGGCCCCAAAATCGTTATTTTTCTTATATGAGCTTTGTAAAAAATAATATCTGTATGCACTCCTATACCATTTATCTGAATGCGATACAACTTCAGTAATATGTTCCTCTTTTTTTTAATTTTGTGATATAATAAGTAGGTTTCTGAAGTAATACAACAATTCTACAATATTCCGTTTGTGGCCGGGGGCCTTAATTCGTTTTCCACCATTTATTATCTATATAATTATCGTATGCATTCCTATACCATTCATCCGATTGCGATAAAAACTTTGGTGAATTGATATGTGCGCTCCCGCAAATGTTTCTAAATTAGAACAACATTTTACAATATTTCGCATGGGCCGATGTCCTTAAATTCGTTTTGTTTTCTTTAACAAACTTTATCAAAATAATTTCAAACGGAGCTATCAACTCAACCGCCCTTGAACAAATGCCAACAGACATCAATTTGTAGCAAGAGCAGAGGAAACACGTTTTTGCATGTTTAGTGTAGAGAGTATTTTTGTTGTTTTTATAAATAAGCTTGAATTTTGTGACGTATTTTAGAATCGGATATAGCTTTGTAAATGTGTTGTGATTTTGAATAGCAATGATGTAGTAATACATCTATTATATAAGAATGATCTATGCTGACCGTAACTCACAAAGAACCGATACGATTTAAATACGTTCCCATTTTTTAAAACAATCATAGTTTTCTTCTATTATTTTAAGGAACTCGAATCAATGGTAATGCGAAAAATATATTGTATATTCGCTTTAATTTTAATAAAATTTTAAGTATTAATAATATAAATTACAAATAAATCTGGAGTAACAACTAAGGAACTATTTTAAACATTTTATATGTGGTTGAAAGTTATGAAAATTAGTAAAACAAATTATAATCAAAGAATTACACTGTAATCACATTTATCGGGGAAACCAAAACATCTGTTGATTTTAGTGCATATTTTAAGTACGTTCCAAATATTGCGTAATAAAAGTAAAACTAATTTGTTTTAAATAATAACGCAAATGACGTCAGAACTCAAATTGTCTATTTATTCAATGCAAAAATTTATCTGATTTAATAACCGCGCCTAATAAAATTGATAATGTATTTCCCCCTTCCTAAAAGTAAAATTAATAAATATTTTTAAATTAATAAATTATATTTTTGGAAAGAATAAAAGTAAAAATTTTTTAAAAACGTTAAAAATAAAAAGCAAAAATTATATTTCCTTTTTTAAATTGTAGCAATTTAAAAAGCAATCTATATATAGCAGCCCATTTGACGTTGTATCTGAATACAGGTTTCTAAAAAAATAGTCTCGGTCAAAAGTCTTTACTTCCATTGTTGTCGATGAAATCGAAGTCATAACTCTTCTGTCATGTGTGGTCTTTGTTGCGTGACGGTTAAAGTCAGATTCAAGAAAAAAGGTTGCATTTTTTTCTTTGGGAGGAACCGTCTATTATATGGCTTAATTAAGTAGGACTGTTTGTAGGACTGTTTGTAGGACTGTCTGTATGACTGTTTGTAGGACTGTTTGTAGGACTGTCTGTAAGGCAATTGGCAAAAGGCTGACAGGTAGGGTGTAGGACTGTCTGTAAGGCAATTGGCAAAAGGCTGACAGGTAGGGTGTAGGACTGTCTGTAAGGCAATTGTAAAGGCTGACAGGTAGGGTGTAGGACTGTCTGTAAAGCAACTGTAAAGGTTGACAGGTAGGGTGTAGGACTGTCTGTAAGGCAATTGGCAAAAGGCTGACAGGTAGGGTGTAGGACTGTCTGTAAGGCAATTGTAAAGGCTGACAGGTAGGGTGTAGGACTGTTTGTAAGGCAACTGTAAAGGTTGACAGGTACTGTGTAGGACTGTCTGTCTGTAAGGCAATTGTAAAGGCTGACAGGTAGGGTGTAGGACTGTCTGTCTGTAAGGCAATTGTAAAGGTAGACAGGTAGGGTGTAGGACTGTCTGTAAGGCAACTGTAAAGGTTGACAGGTAGGGTGTAGGACTGTCTGTAAGGCAATTGGCAAAAGGCTGACAGGTAGGGTGTAGGACTGTTTGTAAGGCAATTGTAAAGGTTGACAGGTAGTGTGTAGGACTGTCTGTAAGGCAACTGTAAAGGTTGACAGGTAGGGTGTAGGACTGTCTGTCTGTAAGGCAATTGTAAAGGCTGACAGGTAGGGTGTAGGACTGTCTGTAAGGCAACTGTAAAGGTTGACAGGTAGTGTGTAGGACTGTCTGTCTGTAAGGCAATTGTAAAGGTTGACAGGTAGTGTGTAGGACTGTCTGTAAGGCAATTGTAAAGGCTGACCGGTAGGGTGTAGGACTGTCTTTAAGGCAATTGTAAAGGCTGACCGGTAGGGTGTAGGACTGCCTGTAGGCCGTTTAAAAAAATAGAAAATGAGAAGCTAACTCTTGTTTGTAACACTTGGACCTACGAAAATACCCGGTCGGGGTGTAAAAAAATGGTAGGTAGGCTATATTATAACACTTGTATTCAATCTTTTTTTTTTAAATGAGGAATAAACCTTTCTGCGCCTTATTTCTATAAATTATTGCAGTAATCTGTGAGCATTTTTTATGGGGAAGGGGGGGGGAGGGAGGGGTGGTTGTAGTGGTGGTGAAATGTTATTTGAATGTTGTCAGAGGCGGATTGTAGGAGGGAAATGGGACGCTGTGGGGTTTATTTGACAATGTAGAGCGTCGTATTGAAAACTATGCAAATCTGCATTATTCTGTGTGCACTTTCCTATGGAATCACACTCAAGAACATTCTGTTGGCGCACTTCCTAGATGGTAACTAGAAATTGCGTTGTGTTGTGACAGCGCACTTGCTGGGTG
This sequence comes from Omphiscola glabra, assembly GCA_964017045.1. Taxonomy (NCBI): domain Eukaryota; kingdom Metazoa; phylum Mollusca; class Gastropoda; family Lymnaeidae; genus Omphiscola; species Omphiscola glabra. The sequence continues at coordinate 19,842,995 of OZ024811.1, forward strand.
GTAGCAAGAACAGGGGTGGTGGTGTGTTGTGTTTGGCTCACTTCCTGTGTGGTAGCGGGTAGCAACTTTGTTAAAACAGAACCATTGGCAGAATTTAGCGACAGAAATTAATAACATAAATAAGCATTGAGGAATATGAAATCCGCATGCGTACCTGGATGTGACTATCAAATCTCTTGCATACCTGGATGTGACTATCAAATATCTTGCATACCTGGATGTGACTATCAAATATCTTGCATACCTGTATGTGACTATCAAATCTCTTGCATACCTGGATGTGACTATCAAATCTCTTGCACACGTGGATGTGACTAGCAAATCTCTTGCACACATGGATGTGACTATCAAATCTCTTGCATACGTGGATGTGACTATCAAATCTCTTTCATACATGGATGTGACTATCAAATCTCTTGCATACCTGTATGTGACTATCAAATCTCTTGCATACCTGGATGTGAATATCAAATCTCTTGCATACGTGGATGTGACTATCAAATCTCTTGCATACCTGGATGTCACTATCAAATCTCTTGCATACCTGGATTTAATTAATATTAAAATTTGCTTCTATTTTTAAGTTTTAAAAAAATTTTAAACCCAGACTTTTACAAAATAAATATATTTAAATAAAAGACTTAAAAAGAATTATACAATAAAAAAATTCAGTTCTGTGTATAAAACAGGCACTTGCTGTGAATATCTAACCATATCGAACCTTTCCCAAACATATATATTTATTTGACAGCTTATAAAAGTGGTTCTCAACCTGTGGGTCGCGACCCCTTTGGAGGTTTGAACGACCCTTACACAGGGGTCGCCTAAGGCCATCGGGAAACACAAATTTATGAAGTAGCGACGAAAATAATTTCTATGGTTGGGGGGGGGGGGGTCACCGCAACACGAGGAGCTGTATTAGAGTTTCGCGGCATTAGGAAGGTTGAGAACCGCTGGCTTAGAATGAAATACTTGGTCGCCTTTTCTTTTTTACGCGGTTATTCTTCGGAGACGAAGATGCTAAAAGTAAGTAAACCGCATTGAGTACATGGTATCTGCTGGTGGTTTCGTCGACTTTAGTGGAGGTTGGGTTTTTGTGTGTGTGTGTGTGTGTAGACAGAGGCGTAACGAAGTCATTTGGCACCCACGGGATCTGACGCCCACGACAAGAGCTAATAAGTATAGACTTTTTCATTATAAGCGTTGGTGTACCTGGGGGGCACGAATGGGGGCGACAATTTAGAGGTTTATAATAATATATACCATTATGTATTGTGTGTGTGTGTGTGTCTGTTTTAGGGGCACAGTATTAAGAGCTAGCCACGGGATGCTGTTGGTGAAGAAAGCTACGCCATTGGATCTGTATCATGGCTACAGTCAAACATGCCTTTACAATACTGCTTGTCGGTATTTCTATTTCCTTTTTTTTATAAACATATCTTTGTGTCTGCAGTGTCTGCAGTGTCTTTGTGTCTTTGTGTCTTTGTGTCTGCAGTGTCTTTGTGTCTGCAGTGTCTTTGTGTCTTTGTGTCTGCAGTGTCTTTGTGTCTGCAGTGTCTTTGTGTCTTTGTGTCTTTGTGTCTGCAGTGTCTTTGTGTCTTTGTGTCTGCAGTGTCTTTGTGTCTTTGTGTCTGCAGTGTCTTTGTGTCTTTGTGTCTGCAGTGTCTGCAGTGTCTTTGTGTCTTTGTGTCTTTGTGTCTGCAGTGTCTTTGTGTCTTTGTGTCTTTGTGTCTGCAGTGTCGTTGTGTCTTTGTGTCTGCAGTGTCTTTGTGTCTTTGTGTCTGCAGTGTCTTTGTGTCTTTGTGTCTGCAGTGTCTTTGTGTCTGCAGTGTCTTTGTGTCTGCAGTGTCTTTGTGTCTGCAGTGTCTTTGTGTCTGCAGTGTCTTTGTGTCTTTGTGTCTTTGTGTCTGCAGTGTCTTTGTGTCTTTGTGTCTGCAGTGTCTTTGTGTCTGCAGTGTCTTTGTGTCTGCAGTGTCTTTGTGTCTTTGTGTCTGCAGTGTCTTTGTGTCTTTGTGTCTTTGTGTCTGCAGTGTCTTTGTGTCTTTGTGTCTGCAGTGTCTTTGTGTCTGCAGTGTCTTTGTGTCTGCAGTGTCTTTGTGTCTTTGTGTCTGCAGTGTCTTTGTGTCTGCAGTGTCTTTGTGTCTTTGTGTCTTTGTGTCTGCAGTGTCTTTGTGTCTGCAGTGTCTTTGTGTCTTTGTGTCTGCAGTGTCTTTGTGTCTGCAGTGTCTTTGTGTCTGCAGTGTCTTTGTGTCTGCAGTGTCTTTGTGTCTGCAGTGATTGAATCTTAAATAGAAAGCTTGCGATAGTTTTGAATTATTTTTTTAATCCCGCGTCACTGGTTCTCAACATTTTTGACCCGCTGAGCCTTTCTATGAGGAGCCACTAAGGCCAACCCGTTGTTTTATTAGTAAATTGTGTTAAGGAATGGTGTTATGGGGAGGTTTGCGGCGGTGGAAGCCCTGAGAAGTGCACGGAAAAAACTTTTGGGAACCACTGCCTTACGGTATTGAACAATTTTATCTGCACTTCTTATTGCAGATTTTAAACCATATTAAAAGTTTCGATTACTCGAGCTTAATAACATAAAAAAAAAATAACATATTTCTTCAGTGATCCCACGTGTGTTGGTGGCAGTTGGTGGAGTGTAAATGCCAGGGAAAATTCATTCTTGGAAAAAGGGGAGGGGGGGTACTGGCGGGAGGGGTACAGGCAGGGCCGACCCTAACATTTGCGGGGCCCTATGCGAAACGGATTGCGCGGGGCCCATTCTGGGTAGAGGATAAGGATAATACATTGGCGTAGTGAGGGGGGCAGGGGGGCATCATGCCCCGGGCGCTACTCACAAAGGGGCGCCAAATGGTATATTTTACTATAATATTGTATGGTTTTCGAATAGGGGGGGGGGGGCGCTAAAAAGGTATTGGGGATAATAAGTGAAAATTGAGATTTTGTATAAGAAAATAAATTCGGGGCGGGGCCTATGAAAGTGCTGGGCCCACTGCGGCCGCATAGGTTGCAGTGGCCTAAGGCCGGCCCTGGGTACAGGAAAGGAAAAATCATTAGGGGTCTCGGTTAGATAAAAAAAAAGTGGTGGTGCGGGGAGGAGGAGGAGGGGGTGGGAATTGCACCAATGCCGGATAATTGGGTCAAACAGACGTGTGATAACGAATTGACGACCGGAAATGTTCTAAATATGTTTTATGGGCAAAACAAGTTCTGAAAAAAAAAAGTAATAATGAAGTTGTGCAACCAATGATTTATAATACTCTCGAGAAATCTGTGCGAATTTAGATTATTTTTTTTAGCTGTCTCATCCAGGGCCGTTGTCATGTGTGAGAGTTGTCGAGGTGGGTGTGGGGGGGGGGGGGGGGGGAGATCGAATGAGACTTGAGATTAAAACCGTGCACTTTAATTGAAATAGAGGCTACGTGTACGTCGTTTGCGCTGACTTCCTATGGAAATTAAAATACAAAAAATTTGTGACTCGATTTTCCATGATTTAAAAAATAAAATTGTTAAATATATCTCACAATCAGATCGTGTATCTACAACTTCCCATCTCTATATCTACAACTTCCCTTCTCACTATCATATCATGTATCTACAACTTCCCATGTCAATATCAGATCATATATCTACATCTTCCCATCTCACTATCAGATCATGTATATACACGTCCACTGTCAACAATAGGTCATTGGTCCGCATCTAAGGCCTTGAATTTATTCGTCCATTAATGTCACTCTCAATCCTCCAGCTCACAAAGGTCACAAGGGTCACAAAGGTCACAAAGGTCTAACCTGTCGCTAGATTAATGGTTGGTCGGGTCAATATATGCCTGGCAGTAGACTCAACAAACATGATTCATTTTAAAAAATCAGTAACAATATAGATATATTTTATATACGTAATCACAACTCCTGGGATTTTTCCACACACCTGGATTACCCAAGTGAACATCATGTGTGGATGATGCAGCTTGGCACCCAGTAGAAGCGTTGCAGGAGTTGCCGGACTCAATCTCCGGGTTTGAATTCAGAGATCCCCCCCCCTTTTTCTTTTAGATGAGTAGCCATCCAGGGCTTTGGAGGGTACTGGACCCCAGACCACCAGCTTTTTTTTATTCTCTTCTTTGAATTGATTCTAGTTTAGACCAGTTGGCCACCCAGCACCCACTTGGCCACCCAGCACCCTCTTGGCCACCCAGCACCCTCTTGGCCACCACCACCCTCTTGGCCACCCAGCACCCTCTTGGCCACCCAGCACCCTCTTGGCCACCCAGCACTCTCTTGGCCACCCAGCACTCTCTTGGCCACTCAGCACCCTCTTGGCCACCCAGCACCCAGTTGGCCACCCCTCACCCTCTAATAAATTCGTGTAAAATATGTTTTGTTAAGAGTAGAAGATGTGGAGTTGAATTACGTTGTATACGCTGCGTTAAAAAGTTGTTTATATAAAATCACCTCGAAATATTAACTTGTAAGCAATTTCCGCGCGAATTTAACATATTATGATGTTGGAATCTTTTTATCATACACTATGTTGGCATCTTTTTATTATACACTATGTTGACATCTTGTAATTATACACTATGTTGGCATCTTGTTATTATACACTATGTTGACATCTTGTAATTATACACTATGTTGGCGTCTTGTAATTATACACTATGTTGGCGTCTTGTAATTATACACTATGTTGACATCTTGTTATTATACAATATGTTGACATCTTGCTATTATACACTATGTTGACATCTTGTATTTATACACTATGTTGGCATCTTGTTATTATACACTATGTTGGCATCTTGTTATTATACACTATGTTGGCGTCTTGAAATTGTACACTATGTTGGCGTCTTGAAATTATACACTATGTTGGTATCTTGTAATTATACACTATGTTGGCATCTTTTTATCATACACTATGTTGACATCTTGTAATTATACACTATGTTGACATCTTGTCATTATACACTATGTTGACATCTTGTAATTATACACTATGTTGGCATCTTGTAGTTATACACTATGTTGGCATCTTGTTATTATACACTATGTTGGCATCTTGTAATTATACACTATGTTGTCGTCTTGTAATTATACACTATGTTGACATCTTGTAATTATACACTATGTTGGCATCTTGTAATTATACACTATGTTGGCATCTTGTTATTATACACTATGTTGGCGTCTTGAAATTGTACACTATGTTGGCGTCTTGAAATTATACACTATGTTGGTATCTTGTAATTATACACTATGTTGGCGTCTTGTAATTATACACTATGTTGGCATCTTGTAATTATACACTATGTTGACATCTTGTAATTATACACTATGTTGACGTCTTGTTATTATACACTATGTTGACATCTTGTTATTATACACTATGTTGGCATCTTGTAATTATACACTATGTTGACATCTTGTTATTATACACTATGTTGACATCTTGTTATTATGCACTATGTTGGCATCTTGTAATTATACACTATGTTGGCATCTTGTTATTATACACTATATTGGCATCTTGTTATTATACACTATGTTGGCGTCTTGAAATTGTACACTATGTTGGCGTCTTGAAATTATACACTATGTTGGTATCTTGTAATTATACACTATGTTGGCGTCTTGTAATTATACACTATGTTGGCATCTTGTAATTATACACTATGTTGACATCTTGTAATTATACACTATGTTGACGTCTTGTTATTATACACTATGTTGACATCTTGTTATTATACACTATGTTGGCATCTTGTAATTATACACTATGTTGACATCTTGTTATTATACATGTCGAAAATTCTATTCTTATCTATATATTTCTGGTCCCCAAAATGTCGAACCACGAATAATTACTTTTCAGAACAGGGGATATATATATAGATAAAGGTCCCTAGCGATACGTTGATTAGTATTACTATGACTAAGTCTAGGGAATAATTACTACAATCAACCGTTATAACAATAACGTTACTATTACTTAAAAACACCAGTGGTTCAGCCACAAATAATTATTTTAATTAGTAAAATACTAAATACATATAGAGACACATACAAATAGTAATACTTAATGTCGATACAAATACAATGCTTTACTAATAACTCAATGTTATAATGCCGGACGTTCGGTGGAACGGTCGTCTCGGCTTGCCCTCTCTTGCCTGCTTCTCGTCTGCTATACACACTGCCAGACTCTTACAGCACACAACAAAGCCCTGGAAGGGTCGCCACTGGTCACTCAGGTGTGCAGGGGGTGGGGAGGAACTGCTCGCCACGCTCTGCTACCTCTACAACACTTCTGTTTGGGTCGTCTGCTGACCTTATATCTCTAGTGCGTTACTCGCTCGTTATTATCTGCCTTGTGCAGTTACTGCGTCAGGGTTAAACTGTTAACCGCTGACGTCTTATACAGTACTGAGTTCTAGTCTACTGAGCTCTGCTATGGCATATGCTTCTATAGCCCTGAGCCTACTCTCATTCAACTGACTGAACTGAGCTAACGTACTAACTGTATTAACTTACTAAGCTAACTACTTCAACTGTACTAACTAACTACTAACTAACTACTAACTAACTACTAACTAACTGGCTGTAAAGAGAATAATAGATACAACATAAGCTACAACTAAGAATTACAGTCTTATCACAATATTACTAATCATACATATAACGTAGTATTCTAACAATGACTTGATAACTAACTATAATCCTAACCTATCCTCTAACAAAATGCTAACATTACAAACATGTGAACTAACAACAATAATAATGTTACAAACCCTACGACACTTGACTGGACACACTCCAGAAAGCAAATAGTCATAAGCCAGGCTCAGACTTGTCTGTCAATTACACTACAGTAATTACAGGGACGAGAGAGAGCGACTAACTGACTTACAACTCTATATATACTCGAATTGAACTAACTCTGACCTAGTCCAGTTAACGGTGACCTCTGGGTCATACATATGATTAATATATTATATGCTAATTTTTCGCCTGGTCAACCAATGGTTCACCAGCTGACCCTAGGTCACAAGCTTGGTCGCACGCTGACCATTTTTCTGGTTGACCGGGAACTTCCATTGTTTCTGACTATGAGTCATTATTATCATCAGTACTGGCCTAATTGAGTCGATCACGTGACAAGCGACTGACAAGTGACCGGTAGGTTGTGTGAGCCAGCGGGTCTCACACAAGTGAGGACCAGCGGGTCTCAACACTCCCCCCTTCTTCACTTTGGGACAATACCCCGTATTGTCACACATTACCGTACTAGAACATTCTAAGACTTGAAATTATACATTTTAACTTGAATAGAAATGGTAACCAATATACATATCAAGCATACATTCACAGAGCATATAAGAATAATATCAATTGCAAGTACAACATTACATTTCAGAAAATGTTACAAAATTTTTTCAATAATAACATTGAAAATACATAATGATAAATTATAGTGCTAATTAAACCTGTGAGGATGATAAGAAATCAAATGGAAAATGCAATTATAGTATATTTCAAAGATTAATGACTATTCTCCAACCCGAGAAAGAAAATCAGCTACAACATTATCCTGTCCTTTTATATAATGTATGTCAAAAACAAATTCTTGTAAGGCTAATGCCCATCTACAGATTCGTGGATTGGCAAAATTTGAAGTTTTTAAATAACTAAGACATTTATGGTCACATTGAAGTGTAAACTTAGCACCTAAGTATTTGTTTCATGAACCAATAGTTTTCTGCTTTTGTACCTGAATGACTGTGACATCTCTCGTTTCTATTGCATAATGCATATTCTAAGCCTTTGCTAGATGGATTAACAATAAAAGGTATATTTTTGCTAGGCAACTTAAGAATAGGGTTCTGAACCAGAAGTGTTTGAAAACTCTTCCATGCCTTATCACGCTCAACAGTCCACACAACCTTATTGGACTTACCTTTGTTTTTGAGTCCGGTGAGCGATGTGATTAAGGACGCGAACCCTTGCCTGAATTTACTGTAGTATGCTAATCTAGCTAATCGTCTGAGTTGCTTCTTAGTTTTAGGTTGTTGTAGCCTTTTGATTTTATCACTGTTATAAGGTTGTAACGAACCTTTTTGTACTTTATGTCTTAAACATTTTATGCTGTCGAGCTCTAGTTTTAATTCAGATTGTTTTACATTAAATTCTGCCTCATTTGAACAAATAGATACTTTCCCTAACTCTATTATGTGATCCTCCCTTTGACTCTCAATTAACTCTGGATTAAGACTAACATTGCTTTCTGTTTCTGTGCTTGACTCTACCTTTAGCATGGTCACTTTACCTAGTAGTTCTGAGTGTGACCTAATTTCTGGGTCAGCTAACTTTTCCTGACAGACAGTCCTATTGTCTATGCCTACACTACTCTGAGAGGTCAACTGCTGTATTTGTTTATTATGGTCAGGCGCGTCATGGATGATCGCCCTTGTCGGTAAACACTGATTAGATGCGGTAGCGGTCATTGTTACAATAGGTACACACAGGTGGCTAGCGTAACCTACATTCTCTAATGCTAAGTTGGCTCCTAAGTTATCTTGACAACTTATGCGTGCCATAGCGAGTTGGTACTGTCGTTCCCTTTCTTTTTCTTCTAACTCTAACTTTCTCATCTCATATTCTCTTAGCGCTAATTTTTCTTCTCTATCTTTTTCTTCTGTACGTATTCTGTCTTCCCTTTCTTCAAGACGTAATCTTTCTTGTATTTGTTCCTGTTTAGCTTTTTCTTCCTTATCTTGTTGTTCCTGTTTAGCTTTTTCTTCCTTATCTTGTTGTTCCTGTTTAGCTTTTTCTTCTTTTACATAATGCGCTAACTCTTTACCAGTTAGCCCCATTTCGGTGGCTTCATCTTTAAGTTGCTGAATTGACTTCATTATTTTTATACTGAGCTAATAATAAATATACCGTTTATATAAAACGGTACCAGTAAGTCAATTGAAAATATAAAAGATTAAAATAGTATTATGGACAACAAACGTATACAAGACAACTGTGAACGTAAGACTTGACGAAACAATAACAATGTCCCTTAACAATTCCCTACAAACACGATGGACAAGACAAGGCTGAAAAAAAAATATTTTGTAATCCAGACACAAAGAAAAGAGAAGATAGTAGACGCCACGTAACTTAACCCTTAAGAACAACTGACACTACAGCTAACACTAATGAAGAGATATATAGAATAAAATCCCCAGCGAACTTTATCGCTCTTACGGGTATACGAATTTTATCTATATAGATCTACAGTACCCTAATAGAAGTAGGAGCATTAAAACTATCTTTTCTAATACAGGAAAAGATACTTACAATGCCACAAAATTGAATAACAAATAACACAAAACGAAGAATAAATATAACCCAATTGGTGTGGTGGACTGTGAGGTGACAAAGGTGGAAATTATAAATCAAACCTTCTGTCAAACTGTAGCCCCACTCAAATGCAGCCCAAGATTAAATGCAAGGAGACGAGGACTCTTTAATACCCAGTTATTCAAATACCAGCTTCAAACTGCTAGATCGTGATCTGACTCCGGTTTATAACACACAGGAATATGTGGAGAAAATATTTGTAATAATTAATGAAAAGTATTTATCTAAGGTATAAAAATAATTTTTCATTCAACCAAAGCATTCACACACCTAACTATACAGGTGGAGGAATTAACAACAAATAATTTAACAATAAACTAACTTAAATATTACAAATAAAATTTAACTTAAAATAAAATTGGATAAACAAATGCTAATAATTTAATCTACGTATAAGTTTTAGACGGGCCCCCAATATGTCGAAAATTCTATTCTTATCTATATATTTCTGGTCCCCAAAATGTCGAACCACGAATAATTACTTTTCAGAACAGGGGATATATATATAGATAAAGGTCCCTAGCGATACGTTGATTAGTATTACTATGACTAAGTCTAGGGAATAATTACTACAATCAACCGTTATAACAATAACGTTACTATTACTTAAAAACACCAGTGGTTCAGCCACAAATAATTATTTTAATTAGTAAAATACTAAATACATATAGAGACACATACAAATAGTAATACTTAATGTCGATACAAATACAATGCTTTACTAATAACTCAATGTTATAATGCCGGACGTTCGGTGGAACGGTCGTCTCGGCTTGCCCTCTCTTGCCTGCTTCTCGTCTGCTATACACACTGCCAGACTCTTACAGCACACAACAAAGCCCTGGAAGGGTCGCCACTGGTCACTCAGGTGTGCAGGGGGTGGGGAGGAACTGCTCGCCACGCTCTGCTACCTCTACAACACTTCTGTTTGGGTCGTCTGCTGACCTTATATCTCTAGTGCGTTACTCGCTCGTTATTATCTGCCTTGTGCAGTTACTGCGTCAGGGTTAAACTGTTAACCGCTGACGTCTTATACAGTACTGAGTTCTAGTCTACTGAGCTCTGCTATGGCATATGCTTCTATAGCCCTGAGCCTACTCTCATTCAACTGACTGAACTGAGCTAACGTACTAACTGTATTAACTTACTAAGCTAACTACTTCAACTGTACTAACTAACTACTAACTAACTAACTGGCCTACGACACTTGACTGGACACACTCCAGAAAGCAAATAGTCATAAGCCAGGCTCAGACTTGTCTGTCAATTACACTACAGTAATTACAGGGACGAGAGAGAGCGACTAACTGACTTACAACTCTATATATACTCGAATTGAACTAACTCTGACCTAGTCCAGTTAACGGTGACCTCTGGGTCATACATATGATTAATATATTATATGCTAATTTTTCGCCTGGTCAACCAATGGTTCACCAGCTGACCCTAGGTCACAAGCTTGGTCGCACGCTGACCATTTTTCTGGTTGACCGGGAACTTCCATTGTTTCTGACTATGAGTCATTATTATCATCAGTACTGGCCTAATTGAGTCGATCACGTGACAAGCGACTGACAAGTGACCGGTAGGTTGTGTGAGCCAGCGGGTCTCACACAAGTGAGGACCAGCGGGTCTCAACAATACACTATGTTGACATCTTGTTATTATGCACTATGTTGGCATCTTGTAATTATACACTATGTTGGCATCTTGTTATTATACACTATATTGGCATCTTGTTATTATACACTATGTTGGCGTCTTGAAATTGTACACTATGTTGGCGTCTTGAAATTATACACTATGTTGGTATCTTGTAATTATACACTATGTTGGCATCTTTTTATCATACACTATGTTGACATCTTGTAATTATACACTATGTTGGTATCTTGTAATTATACACTATGTTGGCATCTTTTTATCATACACTATGTTGACATCTTGTAATTATACACTATGTTGGCGTCTTGTAGTTATACACTAAGTTGGCATCTTGTAATTATACACTATGTCACTATGTTGGCGTGTTGTAATTATACACCATGTTGGCACCTCTTTATCATACACTATGTTGGCATCTTGTTATTATACACTTAGACGAATAAACGTGTGTTACGTCACATATTTGCCTCTATGGGCGCCTTCAGGACTCTCTTGCTGGGGGAGACTTCCAGTTAGATAAAAAGTTAATGACTTTAAAAGCTATTAGCAGAGGAATCACAAGACATCATTGTATTTACAGTGTCTGAGATTTTCATAATTCCTGTCTAAAGTTTAAATTCATATTTAGCCCTGTTTACAATTTTGTTTCTTCTCAATAGTGGTTAGAAATTTAGGAGTTTCGGAATGGAGGTCGGGTGGAGGCACCTGACCCACCTTGATCTAAGCAACTTGCGCCAATGTTTGCCTCGGATACAAAAAAAAAATAATCAAACTTTACTTGCTGTCTGTCATACTCTCAACTCCACAGCAAAGGTAAAAGCATTAGCCATTAGGTGAGGGGGGCAGTGGTGTAGCGAGCTTAACTCGCACCCGGGGCACAATACCTTTTTAGCGCCCCCCTATTCGAAAACCATACAATATTATAGTAAAATATACCATTTGGCGCCCCTTTGTGAGTAGCGCCCTGGGCATGATGCCCCCTTGCCTCCCTCGCAACGCCACTGGGTGTGTCTATTTCCATTATATAATTTTTAGCATGTTAATAAAATTATCTTTCTATTATTAGACCAATGTCACTCCCAGGGGGCCCCACTCCTCACCCCCCTCTCCCCCGTCAAATCAGCTCGCCCGAAGAAAAGCCTGAGAAAATGGTCTCATGTTCCACCGGAAATGCTTCTCCAGGCCTCCCCCCTCCCCCAATGGCTTTGTTATGTACACAACTGTTACACATTGGTATTATTCCGACAGAGGATCCACTTCCCGCCAAATCTATACGACCCACGGCACAGACAGACATCAGCTATAGTAGAGTCACCACGGCACAGACAGACAACAGCTATAGTAGGGTCACCTCGGCACAGACAGGCGGCGGCTATAGTAGAGTCGCCACGGCACAGACAGACATCGGCTATAGTAGAGTCACCACGGCACAGACAGAATCGTCTATAGTAGAGTCACCATGGCACAGACAGACATCGGTTATAGTAGAGTCGCTTTAGATTTAATTTTTTAATTTATTATTATTATCCAGAACCACGTATTGAGAATTTTATTTCTGGATTTCGAACGAATTATCAGTGGCGTCGCTTGGGCTACTGCCACCCGAGAAGGGGACAATAATTTTGCCCCCCCCCCCCCCCCCCCGAACTCCATGCCACGGAAAATCCCGCAGTTTTCCCGAAAATCCTGCCCCTAAATAAAAAGAAAAAGAGAGTGCGGCCGGTCAAGCCCCCTGCCCCTCCCCTTCCCCCCCTTCGGTACGCCACTGCCTGCACGCACACATAGGCGGGAGGAGTCTGCTAAAAGTTTGTACAAATTTCAATTTTTTTTTGCAAACCTCAACCACAACCTTATTTAAGATAACGAATGTGCAGCCGAATCTGGCTACATATGAACCACGTAGGAGGCTTATTACATAAAAATGTCCTCAAGTTTGGAAGTAATGGAAGATTTCCATTCAGCGTTGTGGGTGTTTTAATAACTCAATACACGATTACGGTGTCATGTGCCAGGTGGGGGGCTGAGGGGGGGGGGATCTTTTCTTTCTATTTAAAGCCACCAGGTGCGAGGTAAACTTGGTTGAAAGTCCACGCTCTCACGTCGGATGATTAACCGTAACTCGGTTCGATGTCACAAGCCAGGGTCGTGCGAAAGGAGGGGGGCGCCACCCGCCCCGGGTGCCATTTTCAGAGGGCACCAAAGTTGTATTTTGTCGTGCAGAATGTGTGTATCAATATAAAAACCGTTTAAACAAAATTCAGAAATGAGGGCGCCGAAATGCAGACTTGGTCCCCGGGGGCGCAGTTTCTGCTTGCCTGGTACACGCATTTACAATCCAATAATCCTAGGCATCGCGTACGGCCCTTCGATTCTTCGATTCTTCAGTTGAAGAATTAGTATTCAACAAATAATTGAAAAAGGTGGAATTTTGATGCTAATATCATTTTATATGTTGCAGAGCAGTAATAAACGGAGGACAAACAGGCCTAGGCCACGGGCCCTTACTCAAGGGCGCAAAAAACTAATCATTTATTTCAAATATATATAAATAAATATGAACATTGTTCAAAGGGAAGGGCTTGAATTATTCATTTTTTCCCTGTTTTTTTTAATGGCTCCTTTACAAACAGTAGGCCTACATAAAAAAGTGGCAATACCATTGGTTAAATGTAACAAAGAAGAAGGGATACCCCCAACAAGAGCCAAACACAGGTAACAATTTCATATATGCTGTTAATTCTTATAAACAAGTACTCAAATCAAATATATAGAAATAAAGATACTCTTTAAACTTACAGCACTGGAATACGTTTAGTAATAAAAAAAGGTAAAACAATATTACTACACACACACACGACAAGCGACAATCGTGTAGGTCTTGTAAGTCCTCTCGTGTGTTTCTGGTACATCTAACGGTCACAGTCGACCGTCTTATTTACAGTCAGTGAATAAAAGCGAGCCGTACTTTTTGTATATAGATTCCAACACACGGGTGAACTTGTGGGAGGCGGGAGGGCGTTCGCCCTATACGGCACCTTTTAAACGTGGTAAAGCTACTGCTCCAACCACTCCGTCAACGTTTCTGGGACCGCTGGACAAGGTGTTGAAACAACCACTCAATGTCGTATCCATTGTCCTTTATATCGAATGGACAGTTTTAGAAACGCTGTGTCGTCCTTGCTCAGAAAAGCCATCTTAGATAAGCATGACAGCATTATGTGATTTAAAGCCATGACAACTAGCATTCTGTTTATCTTCCGTATTCTGAGAGCCCTGAAGACAGACGTCCGTTCGTATTCGATTTCTGCCAGCAGCACGGGAAATCTACTGTGTTAGATTCGACTACTGCTCGAAAGGAGCTAGAAACAGTGATGCGGTTTGATTTCGATTACAATACAAAATTAAATTTGGAAAAGAAAAAAAATTCAGGTAACTGAATACGGATACATAACTTTTCATTATTCGACATCGTGTATTACGGCTTGGAAGCCATTTTTAGCTGACACACGTTTAGAAAAACGTGCGTACTTTACATGGCTTAGACCATTGGATTCCCAAATTTTTTTTTTGTATAGTCACGTCGCCCTTGCTGCATCCAGGTTTTCCCAAAAGAGACCTGTTAAAAAACACTGCGAAATAGCGAATTAAAAAAAAAAAAGAATTTTGTTTTCTCTTCTTGACGCCCCTGTAAGAGCCAGCCATAAATGACGTCGCACAAAATTTGCCCCAATCTTCACAAATCGTCACAAAAATGTTACCCCCTCCCCCTAGACGCGTGACGTCATTTATGGATGGCTCTTTAAGGAAGCCGTGGGTCCCCGGGGCGTTACGGCACAAAGTTTGGGAACAGATGACACAACAAAAGAGATTTATTGACCCATAATATGTTCGGCCCGTTGTCTATGAACTTGGAAACAGGGACTGAAGGCCTATCCAACACTGAGTATATACTAAAGGCCTAGAACTTTTCAGGCATTTCACAATCTTGTTAGCAAAACATAGAAAGTGTTTGATTGTGTCAGGCAAATATTGGAAAACATTTGCGAATTGTAGAATCACTAAATTTAAAAAAAAAATGTAAATTTTCTCCCCCCTTCAAACCCCAACCCACCCCCCACACACATATTATTCTTTGCCTAATCCCTTTTTCTTTTGTTTGCTATTTCTATTGCATGCCGTAAAACGCTGTACTACAAAGTAAGGCCCCCCCCCTTTTTACTTTCTGCAGATTTCTACAAATAGCTACTATAAGACTGTTAGGGCACCTTAAAAAAACAATGTGTTAAAATGCACTATCACAGTGGGCCGGCACTGTCACAGTAGGCCCTGATATTACACCCCCACCCACCCCCCACCCCAAACACAATCCAACATTTATTTTTAAAATGCTAAAAACTTTCGACACGAAATAAGTATGTTTTCTGAACAGGTTTGTGTTAAGATAAGTTCGTCATTGAAAGGGCGTTTGTCATGAAAGGGCGTTTGTCATGAAAGGGCGTTTGTCGTGAAGGGGGCGTTTGCCGTGTATGGGCATTTTGCCATGAAATGACGTTTGTCATGAAAGGGCATTTTGCCATGAAAGGGCGTTTGTCATGAAAGGGCATTTTGCCATGAAAGGGCGTTTGTCATGAAAGGGTATTTTGCCATGAAAGGGCGTTTGCCGAGAAAGGGCGTCTGCAGTGAAAGGGGCCCAAATGTGCACGCGGCACAATTAGGTGACTATATACGTATTTGTTTCGAGTAGGTGTGCATTTTTATAGACCCTCTCTCTATTTGCATTTCTATCTTGTGGGCATGAGGATGGATGGAGCTTTATTTTTGTTGTTTACACGCACGACCTTTTCGCTCAGTTGATCATTTTCCCGCCAAGCGGTCACCTGAAATGGTGTTGGTCGTCTCGTTGCAACTGAGTTGTGTCGACATCGCGTCTGCTCGTGGGTCGACGGAGGCGAACGGATTTTCTGTCACAGACGAGTTAAATTTTGACTGAAAAGTACAAAGAAATACACACACACATAAAAAACAACAACAACAAGAACAATTACATTACATGTATTAGGCAAAGAAAATATAAGAGGGATACATATCATCATGGCTTGTTATTTGAAGATTTTATTAATGAAAAAAAAAGTGAAATCTATTTTTAGCTCGTCACCTCAAATTTGCCGCCCCCCCCCCTCCGGCAGTATCCCGCGGCAAAGCTCTCAAGTTATAAGTAAGGCAAAAAGGTTTTAAGTAGATTAATGAGTCATAAACATTGTATGTTAAGATTTCATTATGGTTAGACAAATTAAGAATTAAAAAAAATTCTGAAAATCCCTTCATTACAATCACACAATAAACAAACAAAATCGTTAATATAATTATAAATTAAATTTACATAATATATATGTTTATCCATCTATAACTAAAAAATGAAAGGAAAGAAGAGCATAATAGTAATGAGAATGGACACAAGTTCCGAACGGAAACAGAGATAAGAAGAACGGAACGACCTAGGCCACAGTTCAAATACATGTTTAGGGAATTTCCCATTTTTTCTGGCATTGGATGTCTTAAATCGAGTCTCGCGAGGTCGCCGCGTTTGAACTCGTTCTTTTTTGTTGTTGCTAGTTCAAAGCATTTACCAAACAATCTTTTCAATGAAACGAACCTTGCCGTGTTCAAAAAAGCACCACCAGCACTATAGCTATAACTGAAAAGTTTTAAGACTTTTATAAGAGATGACACGTTTGTTGGGAAACCATGCCCGATCACGGCTTCAGCATAATGGAAACAATTTTCTGAGAAATCGCAACTTGATTTTTTATACCTCGTAATGTCAGAGATCAGCTCTCGCAAGGACTGCCAGCAGGGACGTCATTTGGGTAGGGCAGGGTGGAGCATTTGTCCACGCCCCCCCCCTGAATTTGTCCCCCCGCTCCCCTTGAATTTGCAGGTTTTTTTAAATTGCTATGTACTGTGGCGCCTCCAGTAATAAACAACTTAAGCAGCCGATCAAGTTCTGGTTGTACCCCCCACCACCCCCCCTCAAAAAATCTGCAATGACGCCCCTGACTTCCGAATGGAGTATTAATTTTAGAACAACTCTTTGGTTGGGGTTGTAACCAGGGTCGTTCCAAGCAGTGGCGTAGCGAGCTTAACTCGCGCCAGGGGCACAATACCTTTTTATCGCCCCCCCCCCAATACCTTTTTACCCCCCCCCTATTCGAAAACCATACAATATTATAATAAAATATACCATTGGGCGCCCCTTTGTGATTAGCGCCCGGGGCATGATGCCCCCCATTGCCCCCCTCACTACGCCACTGGTTCCAAGCTACCGGCAACTCGGCCAGTTTCCCCGGGGCGCGCTTAGGTCGCAAAAAACCATTTTCCAAAAACTATTTTCCAAAAACCATTTTCCAAAACACCATTTTCGAAAAACCATTTTCCAAAAACCATTTTCCAAAGTAGGAAAAATAAGTGCATGTGGAAGGAAGTAGAACGTGCAAAAAAAAAAAAAAAAAGATTTGCTGATCTATAGGCTAGAAAAACTGTCATCGGAAGGCTAACTGGTCATACTGCCCTTGGTAGGCTAACTGGTCATACTGCCCTTGGTAGGCTAACTGGTCATACTGCCCTTGGTAGGCTAACTGGTCATACAGCCCTTGGTAGGCTAACTGGTCATACTGCCCATGGTAGGCTAACTGGTCATACTGCCCATGGTAGGATAACTGGTCATACTGCCCATGGTAGGCTAACTGGTCATACTGCCCATGCTAGGCTAAATGGTCATACTGCCCTTGGTAGGCTAACTGGTCATACTGCCCTTGGTAGGCTAACTGGTCATACTGCCCTTGGTAGGCTAACTGGTTATACTGCCCTTGGTAGGCTAATTGGTCATACTGCCCTTGGTAGGCTAACTGGTCATACTGCCCTTAGTAGGCTAATTGGTCATACTGCCATTGGTAGGCTAACTGGTCATACTGCCCTTGGTAGGCTAATTGGTCATACTGCCCTTGGTAGGCTAACTGGTCATACTGGCCTTGGTAGGCTAATTGGTCATACTGCCCTTGGTAGGCTAACTGGTCATACTGCCCTTGGTAGGCTAATTGGTCATAATGCCTTTGGAAGGCTAATTGGTCATAGTGCCCTTGGTAGGCTAACTGGTCATACTGCCCTTGGTAGGCTAATTGGTCATACTGCCCTTGGTAGGCTAATTGGTCATACTGCCCTTGGTAGGCTAATTTGTCATACTGCCCTTGGTAGGCTAATTGGTCATACTGCCCTTGGTAGGCTAACTGGTCATACTGCCCTTGGTAGGCTAATTGGTCATACTGCCCTTGGTAGGCTAATTTGTCATACTGCCTTTGGTAGGCTAATTGGTCATACTGCCCTTGGTAGGCTAATTGGTCATACTGCCCTTGGTAGGCTAATTGGTCATACTGCCCTTGGTAGGCTATTTGGTCATACTGCCTTTGGTAGGCTAATTGGTCATACTGCCCTTGGTAGGCTAATTGGTCATACTGTCCATGGTAGGCTAATTGGTCATACTGCCCTTGGTAGGCTAATTGGTCATACTGCCCTTGGTAGGGTAACTGGTCATACTGCCCTTGGTAGGCTAATTGGTCATACTGCCCTTGGTAGGCTAACTGGTCATACTGCCCTTGGTAGGCTAACTGGTCATACTGCCCTTGGTAGGCTAACTGGTCATGCTGCTCTTGGTAGGCTAACTGGTCATACTGCCCTTGGTAGGCTAATTGGTCATACTGCCCTTGGTAGGCTAACTGGTCATACTGCCCTTGGTAGGCTAATTGGTCATACTGCCCTTGGTAGGCTAACTGGTCATACTGCCCTTGGTAGCCTAATTGGTCACACTGCCTTTGGTAGGCTAATTGGTCATACTGCCCACGTTAGGCTAACTGGTCATACTGCCCTTGGTAGGCTAATTGGTCATACTGCCCTTGGTAGGCTAATTGGTCATACTGCCCTTGGTAGGCTAACTGGTCATACTGCCCTTGGTAGGCTAACTGGTCATACTGCCCTTGGTAGGCTAACTGGTCATACTGCCCTTGGTAGGCTAATTGGTCATACTGCCCTTGGTAGGCTAACTGGTCATACTGCCCTTGGTAGGCTAACTGGTCAAACTGCCCTTGGTAGGCTAATTGGTCATACTTCCCTTGGTAGGCTAACTGGTCATACTGCCCTTGGTAGGCTAACTGGTCATACTGCCCATGGAAGGCTAACTGGTCATACTGCCCATGGTAGGCTAACTGGTCATACTGCCCTTGGTAGGCTAACTGGTCATACTGCCCTTGGTAGGCTAACTGGTCATGCTGCCCTTGGTAGGCTAATTGGTCATACTGCCCTTGGTAGGCTAATTGGTCATACTGCCCTTGGTAGTCTAATTGGTCATACTGCCCTTGGTAGGCTAATTGGTCATACTGCCCTTGGTAGGCTAATTGGTCATACTGCCCTTGGTAGGGTAACTGGTCATACTGCCCTTGGTAGGCTAATTGGTCATACTGCCCTTGGTAGGCTAACTGGTCATACTGCCCTTGGTAGGCTAATTAGTCATACTGCCCTTGGTAGGCTAATTGGTCATACTGCCCTTGGTAGGCTAACTGGTCATACTGCCCTTGGTAGGCTAATTGGTCATACTGCCCTTGGTAGGCTAACTGGTCATACTGCCCTTGGTAGGCTAATTGGTCATACTGTCATTGGTAGGCTAACTGGTCATACTGCCCTTGGTAGGCTAATTGGTCATACTGCCTTTGGTAGGCTAATTGGTCATACTGCCCTTGGTAGGCTAACTGGTCATACTGCCCATGGTAGGATAACTGGTCATACTGCCCTTGGTAGGCTAACTGGTCATACTGCACATGCTAGGCTAAATGGTCATACTGCCCTTGGTAGGCTAACTGGTCATACTGCCCTTGGTAGGCTAACTGGTCATACTTCCCTTGGTAGGCTAACTGGTCATACTGCCCTTGGTAGGCTAACTGGTCATACTGCCCTTGGTAGGCTAATTGGTCATACTGCCCATGGTAGGCTAATTGCTCATACTGCCCTTGTTAGGCTAATTGGTCATACTGCCCTTGGTAGGCTAACTGGTTATACTGCCCTTGGTAGGCTAATTGGTCATACTGCCCTTGGTAGGCTAACTGGTCATACTGCCCTTAGTAGGCTAATTGGTCATACTGCCATTGGTAGGCTAACTGGTCATACTGCCCTTGGTAGGCTAATTGGTCATACTGCCCTTGGTAGGCTAACTGGTCATACTGCCCTTGGTAGGCTAATTGGTCATACTGCCCTTGGTAGGCTAACTAGTCATACTGCCCTTGGTAGGCTAATTGGTCATAATGCCTTTAGAAGGCTAATTGGTCATACTGCCCTTGGTAGGCTAACTGGTCATACTGCCCTTGGTAGGCTAATTGGTCATACTGCCCTTGGTAGGCTAATTGGTCATACTGCCCTTGGTAGGCTAATTTGTCATACAGCCCTTGGTAGGCTAATTGGTCATACTGCCCTTGGTAGGCTAACTGGTCATACTGCCCTTGGTAGGCTAATTGGTCATACTGCCCTTGGTAGGCTAATTTGTCATACTGCCTTTGGTAGGCTAATTGGTCATACAGCCCTTGGTAGGCTAATTGGTCATACTGCCCTTGGTAGGCTAATTGGTCATACTGCCCTTGGTAGGCTATTTGGTCATACTGCCTTTGGTAGGCTAATTGGTCATACTGCCTTTGGTAGGCTAATTGGTCATACTGTCCATAATAGGCTAATTGGTCATACTGCCCTTGGTAGGCTAATTGGTCATACTGCCCTTGGTAGGCTAACTGGTCATACTGCCCTTGGTAGGCTAATTGGTCATACTGCCTTTGGTAGGCTAACTGGTCATACTGCCCTTGGTAGCCTAATTGGTCACACTGCCTTTGGTAGGCTAATTGGTCATACTGCCCACGTTAGGCTAACTGGTCATACTGCCCTTGGTAGGCTAATTGGTCATACTGCCCTTGGTAGGCTAATTGGTCATACTGCCCTTGGTAGGCTAACTGGTCATACTGCCCTTGGTAGGCTAACTGGTCATACTGCCCTTGGTAGGCTAACTGGTCATACTGCCCTTGGTAGGCTAATTGGTCATACTGCCCTTGGTAGGCTAACTGGTCATACTGCCCTTGGTAGGCTAACTGGTCATACTGCCCTTGGTAGGCTAACTGGTCATACTGCCCATGGAAGGCTAACTGGTCATACTGCCCATGGTAGGCTAACTGGTCATACTGCCCTTGGTAGGCTAACTGGTCATACTGCCCTTGGTAGGCTAACTGGTCATGCTGCCCTTGGTAGGCTTATTGGTCATACTGCCCTTGGTAGGCTAATTGGTCATACTGCCCTTGGTAGTCTAATTGGTCATACTGCCCTTGGTAGGCTAATTGGTCATACTGCCCTTGGTAGGCTAATTGGTCATACTGCCCTTGGTAGGGTAACTGGTCATACTGCCCTTGGTAGGCTAATTGGTCATACTGCCCTTGGTAGGCTAACTTGTCATACTGCCCTTGGTAGGCTAATTAGTCATTCTGCCCTTGGTAGGCTAATTGGTCATACTGCCCTTGGTAGGCTAACTGGTCATACTGCCCTTGGTAGGCTAATTGGTCATACTGCCCTTGGTAGGATAACTGGTCATACTGCCCTTGGTAGGCTAATTGGTCATACTGTCATTGGTAGGCTAACTGGTCATACTGCCCTTGGTAGGCTAATTGGTCATACTGCCTTTGGTAGGCTAATTGGTCATACTGCCCTTGGTAGGCTAACTGGTCATACTGCCGTTGGTAGGCTAACTGGTCACACTGCCCTTGGTAGGATAACTGGTCATACTGCCCTTGGTAGGCTAACTGGTCATACTGCCCTTGGTAGGCTAACTGGTCATACTGCCCTTTGTAGGATAACTGGTCATACTGCCCTTGGTAGGCTAACTGGTCATACTGCCCTTGCTAGGCTAACTGGTCACACTGCCCTTGGTAGGATAACTGGTCATACTCCCCATGGTAGGCTAACTGGTCATACTGCCCTTGGTACGCTAACTGGTCATACTGCCCTTGGTAGGCTAACTGGTCACACTGCCCTTGGTAGGATAACTGGTCATACTGCCCTTGGTAGGCTAACTGGTCATACTGCCCTTGGTAGGCTAACTGGTCATACTGCCCTTTGTAGGATAACTGGTCATACTGCCCTTGGTAGGCTAATTGGTCATACTGCCCTTGGTAGGCTAATTGGTCATACTGCCCTTGGTAGGGTAACTGGTCATACTGCCCTTGGTAGGCTAATTGGTCATACTGCCCTTGGTAGGCTAACTGGTCATACTGCCCTTGGTAGGCTAATTAGTCATACTGCCCTTGGTAGGCTAATTGGTCATACTGCCCACGTTAGGCTAACTGGTCATACTGCCCTTGGTAGGCTAATTGGTCATACTGCCCTTGGTAGGCTAACTGGTCATACTGCCCTTGGTAGGCTAATTGGTCATACTGCCCTTGGTAGGCTAACTGGTCATACTGCACTTGGTAGCCTAATTGGTCACACTGCCTTTGGTAGGCTAATTGGTCATACTGCCCACGTTAGGCTAACTGGTCATACTGCCCTTGGTAGGCTAATTGGTCATACTGCCCTTGGTAGGCTAATTGGTCATACTGCCCTTGGTAGGCTAACTGGTTATACTGTCCTTGGTAGGCTAACTGGTCATACTGCCCTTGGTAGGCTAACTGGTCATACTGCCCTTGGTAGGCTAACTGGTCATACTGCCCTTGGTAGGCTAACTGGTCATACTGCCCTTGGTAGGCTAACTGGTCAAACTGCCCTTGGTAGGCTAATTGGTCATACTTCCCTTGGTAGGCTAACTGGTCATACTGCCCTTGGTAGGCTAACTGGTCATACTGCCCATGGAAGGCTAACTGGTCATACTGCCCATGGTAGGCTAACTGGTCATACTGCCCTTGGTAGGCTAACTGGTCATACTGCCATTGGTAGGCTAACTGGTCATGCTGCCCTTGGTAGGCTAATTGGTCATACTGCCCTTGGTAGGCTAACTGGTCATACTGCCCTTGGTAGGCTAATTAGTCATACTGCCCTTGGTAGGCTAATTGGTCATACTGCCCTTGGTAGGCTAACTGGTCATACTGCCCTTGGTAGGCTAATTGGTCATACTGCCCTTGGTAGGCTAACTGGTCATACTGCCCTTGGTAGGCTAATTGGTCATACTGTCATTGGTAGGCTAACTGGTCATACTGCCCTTGGTAGGCTAATTGGTCATACTGCCTTTGGTAGGCTAACTGGTCATACTGCACTTGGTAGGCTAACTGGTCATACTGCCGTTGGTAGGCTAACTGGTCATATTGCCCTTGGTAGGCTAACTGGTCACACTGCCTTTGGTAGGATAACTGGTCATACTGCCCTTGGTAGGCTAACTGGTCATACTGCCCTTGGTAGGCTAACTGGTCATACTGCCCTTTGTAGGATAACTGGTCATACTGCCCTTGGTAGGCTAACTGGTCATACTGCCCTTGCTAGGCTAACTGGTCACACTGCCCTTGGTAGGATAACTGGTCATACTGCCCTTGGTAGGCTAACTGGTCATACTGCCCTTTGTAGGATAACTGGTCATACTGCCCTTGGTAGGCTAACTGGTCATACTGCCCTTGCTAGGCTAACTGGTCATACTGCACTTGGTAGGCTAACTGGTCATACTGCCCTTGGTAGGCTAACTGGTCATACTGCCCTTGGTAGGCTAACTGGTCATACTGCCCTTGGTAGGCTAACTGGTCATACTGCCCTTGGTAGGCTAACTGGTCATACTGCCCTTGGTAGGCTAACTGGTCATACTGCCCTTGGTAGGCTAACTGGTCATACAGCCCTTGGTAGGCTAACTGGTCATACTGCCCTTGGAAGGCTAATTGGTCATACTGCCCATGGAAGGCTAATTGGTCATACTGCCCATGGAAGGCTAATTGGTCATACTGCCCATGGTAGGCGAATTGGTCATACTGCCCTTGGTAGGCTAATTGTTCCTACTGCCCACGTTAGGCTAATTGGTCATACTTTCCTTGGTAGGCTAAGTGTTCCTACTGCCCACGTTAGGCTAATTGGTCATACTGCCCTTGGTAGGCTAATTGTTCCTACTGCCCACGTTAGGCTAATTAGTCATACTGCCCTTGGTAGGCTAATTGTTCCTACTGCCCACGTTAGGCTAATTGGTCATACTGCCCTTGGTAGGCTAATTGTTCCTACTGCCCACGTTAGGCTAACTGGTCATACTGCCCTTGGTAGGCTAATTGTTCCTACTGCCCACGTTAGGCTAACTGGTCATACTGCCCTTGGTAGGCTAATTGTTCCTACTGCCCACGTTAGGCTAACTGGTCATACTGCCCTTGGTAGGCTAATTGTTCCTCCTGCCACCATAGGCTAACTGGTCATACTGCCCTTGGTAGGCTAATTGTTCCTACTGCCCACGTTAGGCTAACTGGTCATACTGCCCTTGGTAGGCTAATTGTTCCTACTGCCCACGTTAGGCTAACTGGTCATACTGCCCTTGGTAGGCTAATTGTTCATACTTTCCACGTTAGGCTAATTGTTCATACTTTCCACGTTAGGCTAATTGTTCATACTTTCCACGTTAGGCTAACTGGTCATACTGCCCTTGGTAGGCTAATTGTTCCTACTGCCCACGTTAGGCTAACTGGTCATACTGCCCTTGGTAGGCTAATTGTTCATACTTTCCACGTTAGGCTAATTGTTCATACTTTCCACGTTAGGCTAATTGTTCATACTTTCCACGTTAGGCTAATTGTTCATACTTTCCACATTAGGCTAATTGTTCATACTTTCCACATTAGGCTAATTGTTCCTACTGCCCACGTTAGGCTAATTGTTCATACTGTCCACGTTAGGCTAATTGTTCATACTTTCCATAAGTTAGGCTAATTGTTCATACTTTCCACATTAGGCTAATTGTTCATACTTTCCACATTAGGCTAATTGTTCATACTTTCCACGTTAGGCTAATTGTTCATACTTTCCACGTTAGGCTAATTGTTCATACTTTCCACATTAGGCTAATTGTTCATACTTTCCACATTAGGCTAATTGTTCATACTTTCCACATTAGGCTAATTGTTCATACTTTCCACGTTAGGCTAATTGTTCATACTTTCCACGTTAGGCTAATTGTTCATACTTTCCACGTTAGGCTAATTGTTCATACTTTCCACATTAGGCTAATTGTTCATACTTTCCACATTAGGCTAATTGTTCATACTTTCCACATTAGGCTAATTGTTCATACTTTCCACGTTAGGCTAATTGTTCATACTTTCCACGTTAGGCTAATTGTTCATACTTTCCACATTAGGCTAATTGTTCATACTTTCCACATTAGGCTAATTGTTCCTACTGCCCACGTTAGGCTAATTGTTCATACTGTCCACGTTAGGCTAATTGTTCATACTTTCCACATTAGGCTAATTGTTCATACTTTCCACATTAGGCTAATTGTTCATACTTTCCACGTTAGGCTAATTGTTCATACTTTCCACGTTAGGCTAATTGTTCATATTTTCCACATTAGGCTAATTGTTCATACTTTCCACATTAGGCTAATTGTTCATACTTTCCACATTAGGCTAATTGTTCATACTTTCCACATTAGGCTAATTGTTCATACTTTCCACATTAGGCTAATTGTTCATATTTTCCACATTAGGCTAATTGTTCGTACTTTCCACGTTAGGCTAATTGTTCATACTTTCCACGTTAGGCTAATTGTTCATACTTTCCACATTAGGCTAATTGTTCATACTTTCCACATTAGGCTAATTGTTCCTACTGTCCACGTTAGGCTAATTGTTCATACTGTCCACGTTAGGCTAATTGTTCATACTTTCCACATTAGGCTAATTGTTCATACTTTCCACATTAGGCTAATTGTTCATACTGCCCACGTTAGGCTAATTGTTCATACTGTCCACGTTAGGCTAATTGTTCATACTTTCCACATTAGGCTAATTGTTCATACTTTCCACATTAGGCTAATTGTTCATACTTTCCACGTTAGGCTAATTGTTCATACTTTCCACATTAGGCTAATTGTTCATACTTTCCACGTTAGGCTAATTGTTCATACTTTCCACGTTAGGCTAATTGTTCATACTTTCCACATTAGGCTAATTGTTCATACTGTCCACATTAGGCTAATTGTTCCTACTGCCCACGTTAGGCTAATTGTTCATACTGTCCACGTTAGGCTAATTGTTCATACTTTCCACATTAGGCTAATTGTTCATACTTTCCACATTAGGCTAATTGTTCCTACTGCCCACGTTAGGCTAATTGTTCATACTGTCCACGTTAGGCTAATTGTTCATACTTTCCATAAGTTAGGCTAATTGTTCATACTTTCCACATTAGGCTAATTGTTCATACTTTCCACATTAGGCTAATTGTTCATACTTTCCACGTTAGGCTAATTGTTCATACTTTCCACGTTAGGCTAATTGTTCATACTTTCCATAAGTTAGGCTAATTGTTCATACTTTCCACGTTAGGCTAATTGTTCATACTTTCCACATTAGGCTAATTGTTCATACTGCCCACGTTAGGCTAATTGTTCATACTTTCCATAAGTTAGGCTAATTGTTCATACTTTCCACATTAGGCTAATTGTTCATACTTTCCACATTAGGCTAATTGTTCATACTTTCCACGTTAGGCTAATTGTTCATACTTTCCACGTTAGGCTAATTGTTCATACTTTCCATAAGTTAGGCTAATTGTTCATACTTTCCACGTTAGGCTAATTGTTCATACTTTCCACATTAGGCTAATTGTTCATACTGCCCACGTTAGGCTAATTGTTCATACTTTCCATAAGTTAGGCTAATTGTTCATACTTTCCACGTTAGGCTAATTGTTCATACTTTCCACGTTAGGCTAATTGTTCATACTTTCCACGTTAGGCTAATTGTTCATACTTTCCACATTAGGCTAATTGTTCATACTTTCCACGTTAGGCTAATTGTTCATACTTTCCACGTTAGGCTAATTGTTCATACTTTCCACGTTAGGCTAATTGTTCATACTTTCCACATTAGGCTAATTGTTCCTACTGTCCACATTAGGCTAATTGTTCATACTTTCCACATTAGGCTAATTGTTCATACTTTCCACATTAGGCTAATTGTTCCTACTGTCCACATTAGGCTAATTGTTCATACTTTCCACGTTAGGCTAATTGTTCATACTTTCCATAAGTTAGGCTAATTGTTCATACTTTCCACGTTAGGCTAATTGTTCATACTTTCCACGTTAGGCTAATTGTTCATACTTTCCACGTTAGGCTAATTGTTCATACTGTCCACGTTAGGCTAATTGTTCATACTGTCCACGTTAGGCTAATTGTTCATACTGTCCACGTTAGGCTAATTGTTCATACTTTCCACATTAGGCTAATTGTTCATACTTTCCACATTAGGCTAATTGTTCATACTTTCCACATTAGGCTAATTGTTCATACTGTCCAAACACAAGTTAAGAATAACTTTTTTATTGTTCATTGTTTTTTTGTTTTTTTTAAAACAACTTAGGGTATAAACTCATTACCTAATGCCCTCAATTTATTTCTTGCTCAAATTTGTTGTGATCGTAATTAAAAGTGGCGCCAAAGTTAAGCTTGCCCGGGGCGCCAGCAATCGCAGGTCACGCCCTTGTTGTAATTGTAACACAGAGTTTTTGGAGCTGGGTGAACACAATAAATTAAGCATCATTATTGGGAGCTGACTTACTGGGAGCAAGCCATGGGCGTGTTAATTTTCATACCACTCAGAAATGCAATTTCTGGCCTTAAACAATCTAATATGAAATCACTTCCGGGTTATCTGGGATTCCCTTATGACCTAATTTGGTGTTGTCATTTTTCAATAAAAACCAAGGCGTTGAACATATTTTCTATTATTTTCAGTCATTAAAAAAACGAAGAAATTATATACAAAAAAAAACAACAAGACATACACTTACACTACAAACTTATACGGTTTCAAAGTGACACGAATTTACGTGGGTAGCGTCTAAATAACGAAAAGAACTGTCTTACAGCAATACTTTACGGCATAACTTATGGAACTTGATTAAGGCGGAAGTCATAAATGGCGTCACGCTATTTTGGCCGATTTTGACACAACGCCCACTCCCCACAAAAATAATTTAAGAAATAAATTTTAAAAAATCAAATAAATTTAAAATATTCGTGAGATATTCGTCACAAGATGTAGATATCTTAGCAATGCTTCGTAAAAATTCGTGACACCCCACCTTACACCCCCCCCCCCCAAACCTGACCGGTGTATGACGTGATTTATCCTGATGAGAAGACACTGAAACGTGTGATACTTTAATTGAGTTAATACGATTCTAAGGACGTACTGGTCATAGCAATACATTTTGTAATGCAGTGCTGCCCAATAACGGCATAAGATACGCCTGGCTAGGGGGACTCACGCTATCTGACGTCACGTACGCCGATGCCCCCGTTAACCTCTAAGCATGAATTAGTTTGGCGTAGGTCCATGTACATGATTTTGTTGGCACCATTGAAGAAATGGGGGTAGGGGCGGGGCGGAAGGGATCGTTTACTGGCTCATTATGCCAATTTATTCAATGAATTATGCATTGTATAGGACCAGGGCTCATACATAACACCTACAAGATAGCATGACCTGAATGTATGCGTAATGCGTCACAGTGCTCCTTGCTCGGAGATACCAGACGCAAAGCGACGTGGCTATTAGGGAAGGTGGGCGTGGCTAGGATATGTGGGTGTGGACAAGGAAGGTGGGTGTGGCTAGGAAAGTAGGCGTGGACAAGGAAGGTGGGTGTGGCTAGGAAATGTGGGCGTGGACAAGAAAGGTGGGTGTGGCTAGAACAGCTGTGTGCGGCTAGGAAAGGTGGCGCCACTCGGAAATGTGGGCGTGGACAAGGAAGGTGGGTGTGACTAGAACAGCTGTGTGCGGCTAGGAAAGATCGTACGGCTAGGAAATGTGGGTGTGACAAGAGAAATACCCCCCCCCCCCCTCCCCAGAATCTATTTAGATCATCGGTTAACGTTTAACATTGGCGACGCACTAATTCGCCTTGCGTTTTGAAAGGAAAACGCTCTGAGAACTTTTTTATTTTATCATTGGCGTTTGTTGGTTCCATAGCAGAGACACCTCGGCTTTAATATAGATTATCAACCCTTACGACTACAATCCCCCTGAAAGGCACGCCACTGTCCCACCTAAACCCCCACCCCTTTCCAAAGCACCCTGTTCTCGTGCTAACTGTTCAAATGTAATATGTACATGATCAATCAGTTTTGTGGTAATTAGCAGACGTTCTTACAAAACATTCTAGTTCGCACACAATAACCCTTACACACACACATACACTCCCCAGACTGACACACACACACATACGCCTGACACACTGGCCGAAACACATTCCCCTACAGACAGACATATATGATAGTAGGGCCTATAACATGATATGCTAAAATGTATTTTCGTTCTCGTTTCATACAAACTAACGTCAATTTTTTTTTTTTAAATTATAATAAAACCACCGTATTCCACGTCAACGAAGCTCTGGGTTTGAGAACCCCTGTACCAGATGGGACGTTACCATACATATTAAAATCGACTACAACCGTTACACACCAGTTCAAAGAAACACAATACGATGTAACTACACTCAGAGATCAATATGGAGATGTGTGACCGACTACACACATGGCCGGCATTATAGCTTTTGGGGGCCCTAGGCAAGGCAAACTATTGCACCCCCCTCCTCTCCCCCGAAAAAGCATGTAAAATGAAACTGATGAATATTCAAATGAAAATATGTACACATACGTCGTATGCAGCAACGTAGCTAGAATTATGGCAACCCGTGGTGGGATGAGAATTTTGCCACCGTCTTTCAAGCACAAAAAACACGCACAAAATAAACACCGCAGTTGGTTGAACATACCGCCCCCTTATCAGGGGTTTCATTTCAGTTTTGTCAGTGGGGTAAGGGGGGGGGGGCGACCAAAACTTGGTCGGCTTCTTAAGATGTTTATGACTGGAGGCACCACAGTTCATAGCAATTTAAATAAAACCTGCAAAGTCAAAAGGGGGGAGGGGGGCAAATGCCCCACCATGCCCTACCCAAATGACGTCCCTGCCCTTTATAAGGAAAAGTGTCTTGCCCGGGGCGGACCGTCCCCTCCACACCTCCTCTCTTCCTACGCCACTGATTCTATATAAAAAAAGAAGAATCAAAACTTAAAATATAAGCTGTTTCACAATTACAACACAGAACAGTCTCCAACCAGATAAATCATTTTGAACAAACAGAATACGTATTGTAATCTCCGGTATCCAAGCTTGCTCTCCTACTTCCAGACTCGTTGGCATGGGCCCAGGGCCGGATTTACAATTTTAGGGGCCCTAGTCCAAAACAAATTTGAGGCCACATTTTGAAAAAAAAATATATTGCTAAGTTTTTTTAATTCAAAAATATTTTTTTTTATATTCTACTACCAATTTTGGGGCCCCTTATTTCGCCTAGTCGGCCTGCCTGTAAATCCAGCCCTGCTTGGGCCCCTCTGAGATCAGTGTTGCACCCATCTGGGGTCTGCATATTGCTAAGCTCCACTCCTGGACCCTATTATCATTTATTAAGATAATTTATTTGAAGTGCTACGTTTAAAACAGTTGTACTTTTTTTGGTGCTCCGAGCGCCATATGAGCATCTAAATCACGACAGGCGTGCACAACATACGGCCCGCGGGCCAATTAGCAGCCCGCGAAGTACCGAAATATCCCCCCCCCCTTCCTGTTCTATTTTCTTTTGGCCCCCGCAAGTTTTTCATAAAGTATTACGGCCCGCCTTACATTTTGAGTTGTGCAGGGTAATAATGGACAACCCTCACACAGGTTAGCACAAGAGGAAAAGTAAAACACAGTAAGGATAAACCTGATAAAAGGAACGCAACAAAACAACGAACGTGTCGGCAGGACGCCTTCATCAGCGAACAAACAGAAAAAATAATAATATAAAAAAAAAATGTATCAAAAAATTATAACGTACCACTTAGCTTAGAAATAGTGTCCAAGAGGGCAACAAATCTTTTGCTTGTCACATAGCCTACACGCGTTGCCGATGACAACACATTCTATCAAATTTTCATTGATCGAGCTGCTGTTGCTATGTGCTTTGTATTTGTAACGTATTTGGGTATGCGGTAAAAATAAAATGTATTTTGGAAAGGAAAAATTAAGAACATATGTATACGTGTTATGGCAAGACGTTTACCCATTTACAGAACCGCTTCTTTATAAATGATTGATCACGTACAATTGCATAAATTCAAACAAAAATACACATAAAGGATTTATACGAAAAGCTTTGTTTTGATGAGTTGTTTTCTATTTAGATCACGCCTGCACAACTCAAAAGGAAATTAGTAAAACACAGTAACGATAAACCTGATAAAAGGAACGCAACAAGACAACGAATCTTTTACAAACACATAGCAACAGCAGCACGATCAATGAAAAGTTGATAGAATGTGTTGTCATTGGCAACGAGTGTATGCTATGTGCCAAGTTTCAGCTCGATGGGATGACGGGGAAGGGGCCAATTAGCCGTCGGAAGATTTTGCAAGAAACACACGATCAAAAGCGAAGTTAATTAATATAGAGAATTTAAAAAGGTTTACAGTCCCATTGTTCTGTCTAACAACCACCCCCCCCCCCCCCGCCCAAAAGGGGGAAGGGCTTTTTGAAATTTAAAAAAAAAACGAACACCCCCCCCCCCCCCCCCCACATTATCCCAAAGCGTAATCCCCCACGATCATCAAATGACCATTGTATGGGAAACAGTGCTCGCATATGGGAAACAGTGCTCGCATATGGGAAACAGTGCTCGCATATGGGAAACAATGCTTGCATATGGGTAACAGTGCTTGCATATGGGAAACAGTGCTCGTATATGGGAAACAGTGCTCGCATATGGGAAACAGTGCTCACCTATGGGAAACAATGCTTGCATATGGGAAACAGTGCTTGCATATGGGAAATAGTGCTCACCTATGGGAAACAGTGCTTGCATATGGGAAACAGTGCTCGTATATGGGAAACAGTGCTCGCATATAAGAAATAGTGCTCACCTATGGGAAAGAATGCTTGCATATGGGAAACAGTGCTTGCATATGTGAAACAGTGCTCGTATATGGGAAACAGTGCTCGCATATGGGAAATAGTGCTCACCTATGGGAAACAATGCTCGTATATGGGAGACAATGCTCGCCTATGTGTAACAGTGCTTGAAAAGAATTGGGCTAATACAAAAAGTCACTGACAGTGGAGCAGTAACCAGAGCTTGCGTGTAACGAGGTCATATTATTTATGTTGCACCAAGGCAAGATCCGAAATTGCAGGAAGTAATGCCGCACCGGTGATGTGGAGAAAACACATTAGTTTGCAGCATGTTTGACTTAGCTTGCAATTAAGTAGCATGCAAAAGAAAATATACTAAACATTTAACCAGCTAGCGCATCTTACCACGCCCTGAAAACATCTCTGAGTCAACCCTAACTCATGAAAATATCTCTATGTCAACCCTCACTCATGAAAACATCTCTGTGTCAACTCTCACGTATGAAAACATCTCTGCGTCAACCCTCACTGATGAAAACATCTCTGTGTCAACCCTCACTCATGAAAACATTTCTGTGTCAACCCTCACTGATGAAAACATCTCTGTGTCAACCCTAACTCATGAAAACATCTCTGTGTCGACCCTCACTCATGAAAACATCTCTGTGTCAACCCTCACTCATGAAAACATCTCTGTGTCAACCCTCACTCATGAAAAAAACTATGTGTCAACCCTCACTCATGAAAACATCTCTGTGTCAATCCTCACTAATGAAAACATCTCTGTGTCAACCCTCAATGATGAAAAAATCTCTGCGTCAACCCTCACTGATTAAAACATCTTTGTGTCAACCCTCACTGATGAAAACATCTCTGTGTCAACCCTCACTCATGAAAACATCTCTGTGTCAACCCTCACTCATGAAAACATCTCTGTGTCAACCCTCACTGATAAAAACATCTCTGTGTCAACACTCACTCATGAAAACATCTCTGTGTCAACTCTCACTCATGAAAACATCTCTGTGTCAACCCTCACTCGTGAAAACACCTCTGCGTCAACCCTCACCCATGAAAACATCTCTGTGTCAACCCTCACACATGAAAACATCTCTGTGTCAACCCTCACGGATGAAAACATCTCTGTGTCAACCCTCACTCATGAAAACATCTCTGTGTCAACCCTCACTCATGAAAACATCTCTGTGTCAAACCCTCACTCATGAAAACATCTCTGTGTCAACCCTCACGGATGAAAACATCTCTGTGTCAACCCTCGCTGATAAAAACATCTCTGTGTCAACCCTCACTCATGAAAACATCTCTGTGTCAATCCTCACGGATGAAAACATTTCTGTGTCAACCCTCACTCATGAAAACATCTCTGTGTCAACCCTCACTGATGAAAACATGTCTGTGTCAACCCTCACGGATGAAAACATCTCTGTGTCAACCCTCACTCATGAAAACATCTCTGTGTCAACCCTCACTCATGAAAACATCTCTGTGTCAACTCTCACTCATTAAAACATCTCTGTGTCAACCCTCACTCATGAAAACATTTCTGAGTCAACCCTAACTCATGAAAACATATCTGCGTCAACCCTCACTCATGACAACATCTCTGTGTCAACCCTCACTCATGAAAACATCTCTGTGTCAAACACTCACTCATGAAAACATCTCTGCGTCAACCCTCACGGATTAAAACATCTCTGTGTCAACCCTCACTCATGAAATTATCTCTGCGTCAAACACTCACTCATGAAAACATCTCTGTGTCAACCCTCACTCATGAAAACATCTCTGTGTCAACACTCACTCATGAAAACATCTCTGTGTCAACCCTCACTGATCAAAACATTTCTGTGTCAACCGTCACTCATGAACACATCTCTGTGTCAACCCTCACTCATGAAAACATCTCTGTGTCAACCCTCACTCATGAAAACATCTCTGTGTCAAACACTCACTAATGAAAACATCTCTGCGTCAACCCTCACGGATTAAAACATCTCTGTGTCAACCCTCACTCATGAAAACATCTCTGCGTCAAACACTCACTCATGAAAACATCTCTGTGTCAACCCTCACTCATGAAAACATCTCTGTGTCAACACTCACTCATGAAAACATCTCTGTGTCAACCCTCACTGATCAAAATATTTATGTGTCAACCCTCACTCATGAAAACATCTCTGTGTCAACACTCCCTCATGAAAACATCTCTGTGTCAACCCTCACTGATTAAAACATCTCTGTGTCAACCCTCACTCATGAAAACATCTCTGTGTCAACCCTAACTCATGAAAACATCTCTGTGTCAACCCTCATTCATGAAAACATCTCTGTGTCAACCCTCACTCATGAAAACATCTCTGTGTCAACCCTCACTCATAAAAACATCTCTGTGTCAACCCTCACTCATGAAAACATCTCTGTGTCAACCCTCACTCATGAAAACATCTCTGAGTCAATCCTCACTCATGAAAACATCTCTGCGTCAACCCTCACTCGTGAAAACATCTCTGTGTCAACCCTCACTCATGAAAACCTCTCTGTGTCAACCCTCACTCATGAAAACTACAAAACATAACACACACATCGAATATAAGCCATACATAAATTATGACATAGCATTTGAAGTTTTTCGTCACTTCAAATAAAATAAATAAAAATAAAATTTGCCACCGTGGGCGGACCACCCCATCCTCCCCTTCTTCCTACGCAGCTGGTCATTGAACACCCACTTACAATGAATGTTCTGGTTAGGACTTTTGAAAATGTGATGTTTAAATGCAAATATGAATGCTAATACTGTAGACTTTCTATGATTTCACAGCAGTCAATCGAGATTTTAAAACTCAGTTCCCTCAAGAGCAGTGGTTCTCAACCTTTATAATGCCGCGGCCCTTTAATACAGCTCCTCGTGTTGTGGCGATCACCAACCACAAAATTATTTTCGGTGACATTTCATAACAGTATATTATATGTGTTTTCAGATGGTCTTAGGCGAACCCTGTGAAAGGGTCGTGCGGCCCCCATAGGGGTCGCGACCCACAGGTTGAGAACCGCTGCTCTAGAGCAACGTTTCCCAACCTATTCACTTTGGCGGACCAGTGGACCCGTCTTGAAATCACACCATTTTTTTCCCCTTTTGGAATCTGGTAAAACTTTGGCATTTTTTACACACACATTTTTATTTTAAATATTAATTTTTATTTTTGAGTTTAACATGTAAAATGACGTTTTTTGGAAGGAAGTTTTAAAAAAATAATAAATTCGTTTGTTAATTAAGTAGTAGACCTATAGACCCCCCCCCCCCAAAAAAAAAAAAAAAAGTATTATAAAAATTAAAAACCATATTAATATTTATTAATTAACACATTTTTTTATGTACAACAATACTGGGTCAAGCAGAGCCGTCGCTTGACTTTTTGAGACCACCTGGCACTTTTCGGGTTTTGTCGTTTCCCGCCCCCCCCCCTTCCATTCCTTGCATTCAAATTTAAAAATTAACAGTGTCCACAGCACAACTTCAAGCCCCTAAAATACATTGCAGGCCTAGGGGTTCAGGGCCCACAAGATGACTCTCAGGCCACGTTACACTTAAACTTAAATTTTTAACAAGCATCTCTCCCGTTGCTCTCCAATTAAGTGTAAAATGATGCAAAACCCTCCAACTCAAGTATGCACTAAAACTAAAATGCATTCTTGCATTTTTTTTTTAATTTATCAACAATTTTCCGGATGACTTTAAAGATTTAAAGGACGAGTCTTGGCTAGGGCAACCAAAAAAAAAAAGTATACTCTCAAGGGCACCAACTGGAATGAATTTAGTTCATGCTAGTCTGTCCCTGATCGTTATTGTGACTTATTTTGGCGCTTCCCAGCCAAAATTCTGAAATGCGCCCCTCTAAAATGATTAGAAAGAAACATCGAATTTAAGTATGTGCCACAATGCATCCGGCGTGTTCCATTTATCAACAATTTTCAAAGGTGACCCCAGCCACGACCCACTAGAGATCTCGTAGGTCGTGCCCCAGCCCTCGATTTTGCACTAGAGCCTTTGGCACCAATAATTTGTGCCACCCCCCTTCCGTCACGCCGATCTGTGTGGCAGTACAAGGGTTGAATCTAAGTCAAATGATTACACTGGGCGCGCCAAAACGGGGGTGTGTTCAGTTTATATATGGCATTGCGCACCATAATGCCCCACTCCCACAGACGCTTGAAAAATTCCGTTCCAAGAAAAAATTCCGGTAGTCTAACAGAAAAACTAAATTGGGCTATACTCTAAAATGCACCTTGTTTTGTTGTTGAAATGATCAAAAATGTTATGGGAGGTGCTCTCCAAAACCCCTTCCACGCAAGGGCCATCGGAGCCCTAGATTTCTACAGACTTCAAGATAATAAGGACAGTATACCTGACCATAGATACAATGCCTAGTGGTGTAGCTAGTTTTAATCCCCCCCCCCCCTTTTCCGGGTGGGCCAAGATTTTTGCAGCACTCCCTGTCATGATACAAATTTTAATACAAACTCTGTAGTTTTCAAAAAATGCCAGCTCTCCTTACAAAAAAAAAAAAAAGGGAAACCTGGGCGGACCACTGCATCCACCCCCTTTCTACGGCACCTTCAAAGTGTCACGTTATAATGAAGTTTGAGAACCACTGGATTAAATAATTTAAATTTTAAAATGCTTAGCCAAAATGTTCTGTTCGTAATCTTATTTTAATTTCTATGTCTATGTTAAATCGATGCTCTGTTTGCAGTTGACCTTTCACCCCATTTGTTTGAGTTGCCACATGGCTAAAGCGGAAAAATATATATTTTACTGGGGCGGTGTGATAACTCAGTGTTTATGTATAAGTGATTTATGTTATTCAGTATTATATAATATTATTTATTATCTACAGCACATCGGAGTAGTAAATATAAATATATGTATCGGATAACGATAATATTAAGTATGGCTTTAACTTTAAGTTGCATGCATCCTTTAATATACAGAAGAGTTCCAGTCCAATAACTACTTCCGCCTGTGTCGTTTGACACCGTAATAATAATATTATTATTGAATTATAATGAGTTTGATATAGCTTTATAAATATATAGATTATAACAGTTTAAAAATACCAAAAATAATAATTCGGAACCCATTTTCATACTCCAAGCTTTGTTGCGTTATTTTAAGTCATTCAAAAGTATTAGCGCCACGTTTCAATATTTTCATATGGTTTTATTTTTGTAACATTTTTTGTCAGACTCGGATCACAATATTGGGCAGTACATCTTTGAGTGTGACAAGCTGTTGTGGCCCAGTGCTGGAAGTATTGACCTCAGTTCAGCGTCACATACACACGTGCAAAGTCGATGTTTTACTCTCATGCAGTCGTGGCAAAGAGATGACAATGCACGAACTATGCTGGGCGACGAGAGCAGACACAATAGCAAAGGACTGGAGGTTGACTGCGCCACACGCTATTATCGGAAGTGGCGTATGTTGGGTCCAGTGGAAAATGTGTTTCCCCGGCAATGAGTGGGCGTGGTGCACCAAAAAAAAGGCAGGAGAAAGGGTGAGTAACAAGTAAAATTGCTGCACTATGTACTACAGTCTACAGTTTGAATGTGTCGGTGTTTCCTCTGGAACTAGTTAATGGTGGTTAAGCTATTAATTAATACTATTATTATTATTATTATTAACTATTCTATTAATTTTTTTGTCTAGAAAATATTAGGTAGGCCTAGCCTATTTTAGTTTTAGTATTTAATGTTAATGTATATAAATTATAATTATGACGCCAAAACACCCCATTACCATCATCATTCATTGTGACATAATCTTAAATTAGATTAGGCCTAGGCCTATCTGGCTCTGTTCTAATAATTGCAATAATGCAATTTCCAAAATATCACTCTCTGACTCACAGCTTTTAAGTGTAGGCATATCTCAGACTATCTGTCGTCTTAACCTGGTTTCTCTAACTCTATGATGACTCTATGGCCATGGCACTATGGCATGACTATGGCTAAGGTTGAGATTTATTTAAAACAAATTGTAAACATTAAGCATTATGGCATTATCATAAGTTATGCTTTTTTGTTACATTAATATTTAATTATACTTATACCAAAATTAAATGCATAAGTATAGCCTATGCCTATACTGTCATAGGTCTCTACTGCCTATAGATGCTACAGTAACAGGGACCTTATTCTCCAGCCTATCTATTATAAAATCCTCAATACTAACTTAACTAGTTACTACAAGCTTATCCTCTATACTCTTTTTTGTTTTTCATTCTAATTATTTATTTTAAACAAATCAAATGCCCATGAAAAATTTTAGGCAGGGGGAGCCTGATTTTTTAAACTAAGTAGTGAAAAATACATGCCAATAAAATTAAAGATATACTGGCTCTGGTAGTCCTGATAAAAAATGTCAACGTCAGGTTCCTGAATTATTATAAGTATCAAAAAAGGGACAGTGGTGTTTCTAACTGGCTTTATAATCTTCCTACGCCTCAAGGTTTTTTTAAGTGGAAAAACACTTAAAATTATCATTTAAAATATATATTTAGCCAGTGCTATACTGTTGACATGAAATATTAAATGAACAAACATACTATAGGGCATTATGTGCTTCTTTCTGAACATTTTTAAGAGGCAGTTTTGAAGTTGCTTTTATGTATAGAATCTCTGTTTTTAGTTTCACCAGTGTTCTAACTTAAATTGTCAACAATTATTATGGTTGGACTATCTACACTTCATTTTTATTTTCTATTCAAAACTCCATGGCTCTATATTTACGTCAATCTTAATTTTAGCTTGAGATACTAGGCATCAAAAATGCTTAGTCATATTTTTCTCCTCAAAATGTATATTTTTTTTTGCTTTGTCTGTGCTCTGAATTAGGTTCATATGCTTACTTTCACTTTCTATATGTTATACAAAATTCCTTCTGATCCCTTAACTTTTAAAATTTATTCCAATGCTATGATGGGTCTAGAAAATCATAAACATTTTAAGCTCTAGGAGGTCATGAATCTGCCAACCCTCGAACAGTTTACCAACTGATTTCATGCAATAAAATAAAAAGAATGTTCCTTGTTGTCTCAACATGAACTTATTGAGGTTGTAAATGAAAAATTTAAGTACAGTCTGGAGTTCATTTGTGAGACAGTTGAAGAGGCCTTTTGATTTCAATAATTCTTTTCTTTTACATTCTTATCAGTTTTAAAAAATAAACTGGTATATGATATCAATTCCAGTTCTGTGTTCCTTTTTCTTAATCTTGATTAATTACTAGTTACATTGACTTTTGGTTTGATGATATAGTCCTTTTGAGCATTATTTCATCACTGAATTTTAAAGAAGACAATATGCAGGCCTGTTTGTGTCCAAGGCAATGAGATGGCCTGATTTTCCTCCTCAGGAAAAGTAGGGGGGGGTGGTGGTGGGGGGGGGGAATAAGGAAGGTGATGGTGGCACAAGAGTGTCAATTTCTTGTGTTCAATCTGGCTGTTTGTTTAGAGTTAGGAATTCACAGTAGGACTGCCTGTTCTGTTTAGATGCTGTGCTTGACAGTGTATGTATTTGCAGCTCTCACATGGGCTTGATGCTAGGTGCTAAAACAATAATGTCCCTACTTGTGTTCTTTCCAGGTTTGATTGAACACAAGTGACCAAAAGCAATCCAGAGCCTCTTATGTCTCATGCATGTAGGGGATTGCTCTATTTACTCATACATCAGAGTATTAGTTCATGTTTTTATCATTGGAGGATTCAAGGGTATTAGTGGCAAAGGAAGTAACTCCAGTTATTATAATACTGTCTGCATCTTTCTTAAGAACATTTTATTTACGATGGACAACTATAAATATCATATTTTAAAGATTCGTTGTTTTAAATTAAAAGTTAATGTTCGACGGATCATCTTATAGGCAGAGGTGTCACTTGGGTTATTATCTCCCAGCTTTGTTTTTATACAGCGCTTCAAGCCTTTGGGGATGAAGCGTGATTTTTCAAATGAACTTTATTATATTATTATTATTCCGCTGTGCAGTAAACTGTCACCACCACACACACACAACCCACATGAAGGCACAGACACACATATCATAACAAGATAATGTTAGGTTTAAGGAGAGGATATTATCCAATGGAAGCATTTCCTTCACATGATTTGCCAGAACATTTATAAACACATTCTGACTTGTTTGTGAAAGGCAAGATGCAGATTTTTTGAAGTATGGTAGTACCCTGCTCTTG
Source organism: Omphiscola glabra (assembly GCA_964017045.1). Classification (NCBI taxonomy): domain Eukaryota; kingdom Metazoa; phylum Mollusca; class Gastropoda; family Lymnaeidae; genus Omphiscola; species Omphiscola glabra. The sequence continues at coordinate 19,883,555 of OZ024811.1, forward strand.
TATTTAACTAAGATACAAGCTATGAAACACCCTCAAGAAAGCTCTGTCAAATTTGCAATTTTCTATTTGGTATCACACCCCTGTGAGGTATCACCTGGAGCTGCTAGCAAACAACCCCGCCCCCCCCCCCTTTTTCCCCAACCGCACCTCCCTTGTGACGCCACTGCATAAAGGCTAATAATTTTTATCTTTTATTTTTTGGTCATGTTTACCATTTTGCTTCAGAGGAGTCCATACATAAAACTATGGAAATTTTGTTTTTCACATCTTTCGTTCCCAATTTGATGATGGTGCAGACTTCGAAGGACGAAATAACAGGGCCTGGGATTTTTTCTTTTGGAGTATAAGCTGGTTCCCTGGACAGCAAATCGCCTCTCTCCATGCACCTGAAAAACCCAAGGAAACACCAGATATGGATTATACAGCTTGGCATCGCAGGATTTTTCAGAATTTTTCATTGTATTAATGTATCGGCCTACAGGACTCCTTCTCCGGGTTTTGATTCAGAGTATGGAAATGTAGCTTTGGAAATAAAATAATTATATGACCTACGTTCAAGCATCAGAACCGGATGCAGAAGATTAAATTTTTTAAAAAGCCATCCATTCTGAACTGCTGATGTAGACCATTACTAGTCATTAAAACTACATGGATCATGACTGATGGCTTATATAAATTAATGGATCCAACATGCTGGAGTGAATGGATGAACTAATCCGTAACAAAGAGCTTCATCATAAATCAGTGCTCGTTGTTGAAAGCATTTATCGCAGACGTTTCAGGAACATAATCTCAGCTTATACTGTATTGATTTCTGCAACAGACGTGTTTTGAGTGCTAGAGATGCTGCTTGCTTTTTGGGCAGCTTGGTGACTTATGTTCTCAGCATTTTAGTTTCTATCAGATAAAACACCTCGTAAATTTTACAGTTATTACAAGGGACGTAAATAAGTGATTCATTTTATTCATCAGAGTTTTCTGGTAATACAATGTCACTTCAGGTTTTATGGTGTGAGGTTCTTATATCTAAAAATGTTGTTTTGCTGATAAAAATTGGTATACAGTAATTTCAAGCAAAGGGGCTAGCATTGAAGAATCTTGAAAAGAAAAAAAAAATGACATTTTTCTAAAGCGATTCTTTTATTTAATTCTATTAGCCTCTCATTTAATTCAATTTAAATTGTAAGAAGACATGAAATCAGACACACTGCCAATGAAATCAGACACACTGCCAATGAAATCAGACACACTGCCAATGAAATCAGACACACTGCCAATGAAATCAGACACACTGCCAATGAAATCAAACACACTGCCAATGAAATCAGACACACTGCCAATGGCAATTTTATAACAATGTAGCCCATTATCAGCTTTTATTTTTCACACTACTTAAAAAAAATTTTTAAAAAGTAATCCTTGTCATATGAATCTGTCATGACATTTATTTTTTTTAAATTTTAAATATTTCAGTGTGGCCAAATTAAAAAAAAAAAAAAATTTGCTTGAACTCGGAGCAGCTTCCAAATATGGAGATCCACATCGTGGAAAAAGTCCCTAATTCGGCTCAACTTCAAAAGTCCTTACTTTGGCTCAACTTCAAAAGTCCCTACTTTGGATCAACTTCAAAAGTCCCTACTTTGGCTCAACTTCAAAAGTCCCTAGTTTGGCTCAACTTCAATTTCAATAGCGTAAAATTAGTTCAGTCCATTTCAGAAATCTGCAAGGAATTCTTAATCAATTGCTTAGACGTGTTAAAATTAAGCCTTCTGCAAATTTTGTGGTGATAATTTTTTTTTGTACAAATAATTTTTTTTTCTCTAAAAAAAGCCCCTTTTAAGATGTACCTTTTAAGAAGTTTATGACTGAAACAACTATGGGACAGGTTGGCTAAAAGACTGCACCTTCTGTATCTATATTGTAATCTCATGAGTTTGCTAAATTTTTATTAAAGTTACTTGAACTTTGATGGCCAAGATAACTCATTTATGCAGATAACTTTTAATGACATTTTTTGACTCATGCTATTAACTGAGTTTTTTTAGTCTAGTGATGGCAAACCTTTTAGAGACCGAGTCCCCAACACGAAACTCACTTATTTAATAAAAAAAAACATAGTTAGGCCACCACTGGCTTAGCCCCTTGTGAGGATATTTCTGGTTATCGTGTGGAATACTTTAAGCAGTCGTTCTCATTGATTTAAAGCACCCTTAACTTTATTGCTCTACCTGTGTACCTGGCAAATTTTGCATTGCTCTGCATTGACAATACTACACTATGATGAGTCGTCGTCAGTGGCTTCCTTTTCTTTGGAGAGGAAGGTTCTTCTCCATAGAAGACATACACACTGACCTGATGTACATAAAGCGCATGCGCCTGTCATTCCGTCATTTATTCCATACACATCACTAAAAGAAATCCAAACATACAATTGATACTTCTTCACCAATCGTATTGTTTGATTACGCAAATACTGATATAGATACAGAAAATAGCAAATATGTATGTTCAGTATGTGTCCCACAGTATGTGTCCCACACACCACTCATTGCGTCGTATTTCAGATAATTGAAACCTATTCAAAATAAACACCTCAAGGGCAGTGCTTCGCAGTTCATATTTCAAAACAAGGTTTGTATTCAAGAGGTTAGAATGTTCCGTGAAAATAGTTCATGTATCCAAAAGTTCATATGTAGAGCGGTTTGTAAGTCCCTGAGGTTTCACTGCTGTTTGAAAATGGTTTAATTGTGTTCTAAACCAGCATTCCCCAAATGGTGGTCCTCTGCACCAGGCCGGCGAACATGAATATTTATGGTCCAATATAATTAAAAATCTGGCAATTTCTAAACTTGTCTGCTGGGAAACACTGTAGTAAGTAATTCAGTGGTGCTTTGCTTATTACCTGGTACATCATTTTCTACCCATTTTAAATTTCTTTGCATTAGATTTAATTTTTAAATAACATCTTCCAACATTTCATTCAACAATTAATGTCAGAAAGTTAGATCTAAATATTTTTTTTACACACACTCTTGCTGAGCTTTTAAACTTAATGTCTTATTTTTATCTATTTCTGTTTTAAAAAAAAATTGTGAATTTATGAAATTATTTTCAATGTTATTTTACTGGGCCTCGTAAATTAAATTATTTTCAATGTTATTTTACTGGGCATCCTAAATTAAATTATTTTCAATGTTATTTTATTGAGCCTACTAAAATTAAATGATATTCTAAGTTTAAAAAAAAATGAAATTCTTTGAAATCCAGTTGTTTACTAAGGTGTAGCTGTGCCAAAGTTAGTTTTGATGAAATAAGCCAGTTTGTGGAAAGCACTTATGTTATGTAGCACTGTAAAGAAGTATCAGGTGGTTGTGCTTATGGGTGTGCCCAGTAAAGTATTGGAATAGTCCCATATAAATTCTTGGCATTTCCTATTGAAGATTTACAAGGAGGCACTTATCTTATTTTGCTGCCAACTCCAAGTTAAGCAAAGTACCCAGTTCAATGGAGCTTGTGGCTTGTGTAATTGGGAGGGGGGGGGCGGTGGTGGTGTCCCCCCACAGAGCACTTTATGTCTAAACAGAAATTATAACTATGCTAAAATAGATAGGTTGGGATCCATACAGGTCCATCCTGAAGATAATGCTATCAGTAAAGTTTGCCAACTTGTTGAACCAGACCCTCTTCGTGTATGCAGTGTGTTGGAGCATGCACAAAAGGCTCCAGCACTATGCAAATCATCAGGACAGGGGTTCTTAAGCAATCTCACCAGACTCCTCTCATTTATGCAGTGTGTTGGAACATGCATAAAAGGCTCCAGAACTATGTAAATAATCAGGGCAGTGGTTCTTAAACAATCTCATTTTCAGGCTCTCACTTGCGATAGCTTTAGATATTACCATAACTCTTGTAAAACTTGTAAATTAGTAGTTCTCAATCTATTTCATTTCACATATAACTTTCTTTGTCGTAATGGTGAGCCTCTTCGCAACTTAAAATCTGTCTTTGATTGGTGAATCTGTAAATTTTAACATAACCCTATGTTCAAGCATTGTTGAAACTAGGCTTCAATCTTATCATGCTTTTTTCCATGCTGAAAGCCTATTCTGGCCAAGACACACTTCTTATTAGAAGCTACCCAAACATTTCTAGAAATACTTTTTCTCAATATTTTATTGACATGATAAATAACATTACAAGTTGCAGTTCTTTAGGACTATACTTGGCAGTGAGAAATTTTTTTTGGTCAGAAATTAATATAAAAAATCATCAAATTTTATTTCAAAACTTTTGAATTTCAAGCATGCAAAGATGACCAGGGCAATTTTCGACTTGAGTAGTAGCCTTAACGAGCTGTATTTTGTTTAAAAGTGAGGGAGAGTTTCTCAATTCGCCAGCGTCACCCTCTCGTCCTTGCCTATCTGATCAAATGGCAAGACTTGGTCAAGATGACTAGAAATAGTCCAGGATGTCCAGGCCCAACAATCAGCTTAGCTTTGGACACCCAGAGGAGCAAACATAAAATAAAGGTTTGGGAACCACTGGATGTTCAAAGTGTGCAGTTAAACCAAACATCTTATGCCAAGCCCTGAAGTTTACCAAAAATGTCTTTTAGAAATGATGGTGATCTCTGGAACACTTCACTTGTTTCGTAAAGGCCTTTGTCAAAACTAAACACTCTAATCCTGTTCCTACCTGAAGTCTATAATCTCTTGTGACTCATGGACTGTTGGTCTTGAACACCACATACTAAACAGGGGATTTAACAGAGTCATTTGTGTGTCTGAGCTGTCCGGCTATGCATGAAGTGTATGTCACATTCCTCAGTTGCCCTGTCTCCAGGGCTGCACCACAACTATATATTATGTGTCAAAAGAGATAAAGCCACTCAATAACCAACTGTTCAGGGTTGCCCATCTTGTCTCCCCCACCCCAAACATTTATCATCCTGTTTGATCATGATATGACTTCCTTGTGACTAGTTAAGACAAGTCCAACAGAACAGCTTGTAGTGGGGGGATGGAACAAGTTGATGTAGATAACATCCCTGGGCTGCAAGCTGCATGAACAGGGGTTTGTTATAGGACATGTGTATGAGTGTCTTGAGCTTATCTCTAGCTATCAGATGACCTGTTGTTAAGACAGGACTATTGGGGGCTGATTGCACACAATTATGTTATAAAAGAACACTGTTTATTGTTGAATTTGGGAGTCTTTGAACACTTGACTGGAGCAATAGGAAGAGGCCTTGTAGGATTCTGACCTGGTCATCATGTGAATAAGGTGATGGTGACTAGTCCCACTAAAACTGTGGGAGTGTTTACCCCCCCCCTTTTTTTTTTCTTCTGTTCGTGTGTGTGTGTGTGCGTGTGTGTTTAGTTGTTTTTTCTTTTCTTTTTTTTTAGATGCAAAAATGCTTAGCCTGGCTTTGTATTTGAGAATTGATTTCTATGGTCTATTTTTAATGTGTACTTTGACTTTAAAAAAAGAAGTACATGGGCTGTTCTCTTTAAAAATATTGCACAGATTGGCTTATCTTAAACCATACAGGAAAAAAAAAACTATTGCCTTTCCCTGTGAGCTTAAAGAGCATTTGTGTTTTGTTCTGTTGAAATCAAACTGTGTCAGCTTCTTTTCTCACATCCTTAGTCGCCTTGGAATGTAGGTTCGTTATTTTTTGCCCTCGTTTGTAAAAAAGGAGCAACATCTTCTTGAATGTATTTTATATGAGAGCTTCTATTTTCCTGCTTTGAGCAGTATTTATTAGTTGCTTCCTTCTGGAACAGTGATACGTTTGACTTGATTTCATGGTAAATGTCGGCTGTCTGCTTTATATGGCCTTTGAGATCAATGCTCAGACATAGTTAGCATTTTCTTTTGAGGTCACATTTTGGGTTTGTCATAGGAGGAAACCGACTCCACCTGGACTAGGTGAGTGACTCCACGTGGTCTAGGTAAGCGGTCAATGTTAAGTCTTTACTCACCTCAGCGGCATGGAATAGGCTGTGAGGTCACTGAGAGCACAACAGATCTAAAATTTGAGTTACAGTTATGATTGTGTGCTTAGCTTTTTAGTTGTTTATCTTTTTGTCTTAGAGAAAAATAATAATCTTTTATTAAAATATTGTTTTCAAGACTCTATTTGAGTAAAATAATCAGTTTTTATTTTTTTTTTCAAGACCCTGGTTGAGAAAAATAATAATCTTTTTTAAAATATTGTTTTCAAGACCCTGGTTGAGAAAGATAATCATCTTTTTTTAATATTCTTTTCAAAAAAAAGACTCCAATTAAAGAAAAATAATCAGTTTTTTTGTTTGTTTTCATTGAGGAATATCATCATCTTTTTAAAATTTTATTTTCAAAACTCTTGTTGAGAAAAATAATCATCTTTTTTTTTATAGTAAAAACGGACTGACATAGCCTAGTGCCTATGAGCAGCCCTGACATTTGGTCTGTGTGGTCAAGCAAAGGGCAACACACATGAGTTAATTAAGCAGATAAGATTTTTGAGATAAAGTGTCTCTAGATTGTAACACAAGCTTTGCTTGGTCCTGGTGGTGGCATTTGAAACAGCTGTGGACAGACTTATCAGATCCGACTTAATGTTTTTAGGTTTTCATTACAATTAAGTTTTACATAATTTTGTTTGAATTGAAGGCATATCAAACTCACTTGGTTTTATTCCTTTCTATTATTACTATTATGATTAGTTGTAGTTTTATATAGCGCGGTACCCAAGCCCAGGGCTGGGCTCACCACGCTGTACATACAATTTAACAAACATAATCATGAACTTAAAAATTAACATACATAATTCTTTTGAATTCAGAGATGAATCTTTTTTTCTTTTTATTACATCAATGAAATTTACAAGAAGTCATGTTTGAAAATGGTGTTCTTTGGTGACCTAAATATAGGTGCTGCCGCGCGCGGTTTTCCAAATTTTTTTTGTGTTAAATCTAATTTGATCTTTACTTTAAAAGTCAAACCTTGTTTCTGAGGTGCATTTCAGTTTTTAAAAAAAAATCAAGTGGATTTTTGGTTTTGTTTTCAACCTTCTACTTACTTGAAAATTATAATTACACAATAATATTGATGACAAAGCCAGCTGTTGTGTTAAAATTTAAATTTAAACCATGATTTCCAAGTCGCAGTGGGCAACTCATATCAAAGTCTGATAACATGATTTGGACGGTGAGTGGAGTGTTTCATATTTATTTTTTACATCCTTCATTTTACATCAGCTACAATAACATTTTAAAGACCCCTTTTGAAAGAACCCCCCCCCCCCATTATGTTGTATAAATCCTTGAAATAAAATAGTTTGGAATTCCTGGTTCAGGAATTTTTCATTCGTTTTTTTTCTTCCAATGTCCAAACCAATTTCTTTGCCTAAGATGAACAGATTAAGAGCCCCTGGTAGAAAGGTTAAACTTATGTTGTGATGCCTGCACTATTGTTGCTGACTTGTTTCACTCTTTGCCCCAGACTGAGGTGTTTAAAAAGAGAGGGGGGCAGGGACTGTGTGCATTCATCCAAGTCTACACAGTCAACTTGAGAACTTCATGCTGTAATATGTTGAACATTTAACCCTAAATGTCATGGGATATGGCAACCTTCATGTGTGTTGTGCATTGAAATTAAAACACAAGATTGGTCACATCAGAGGTTAGATAGGGTTAGCGCTATCTGGGGCCAGCTATCTGGGGTCAGCTATCTGGGGGCCAGGGGCAAATGTTGCAGCCCCATTCCACATGGCCAAAAATGCCCGCCCCTCCATATAAAAATAAAGTGCCTCCCGGGGCAGACAACACCCTCCGCACCCCTCTTCCTATGCCACTGGGTCACATTTATTTTCTAGTGTACTCCACATTGTGTTGCACAATATGATCTGTTGATTGTGCACTTTACTAGGTACTAATTCTAAACCAAAGTTCTGTGTGCACTTTACCAGGTACTAATTCTAAACCAGAGTTCCGTGGACTCTTCCGGTGGTCTGCACAGGAGGAGGAATGCACTTAAGCGGTAAAAATAGATAATTATTCATCAAACGGAAATTTCAAAAGTCAAAACATTCAAAAGTATGATAATATTATTTAAAGATAAGCCACAAAGAATGGCGCCCTTAAGTATAGAGGGGGGGGGGGGGGGAAATGTGCCACTTGAGCAGAAACCCCCCACCACTAACCCCCCCTATTTCCTAAGTCAGCATCTCATCGTACGATATGTGTACATTTTTGAATTGGGCATTAATATATATGTATGTGTGTGTAAAGAGCCATGGGCCATTGTACCTATATGTTTGCTTGGCAAGGGCTCTTTCCAAAAGTCACATTCCTTTCAAACGCATCTTGTATATGCTTTATTATCCATTTTATAAGGCTCTGTCTGGCTGTGCGATAAAAAAAAATCTCTCTCTTTTCAACACTACACATGAATTCCACATATAGATAGATATATAAAAAATAATAAAAAAAAAAAAAAATTATGGCAGGCAGAAGTAACCTGGTTTTGAAAACCTGTTTTTCCTGGGAGTGCAATATACCTATTTTTACATGAGGACCAAGCTGTAGAAATCTGTGGTTGAGAATCCAGGCAAGTGTTTTATTAGGAAGGTAAAGCAAACTAAGCCAGCAGCTTTTTTTTTTTTTTTTTTTTTTTTTTTTGGTGTTGTTGTATGCAAAAGGTATAGATATTGTTTTTTCTGTTTATTGCGTCATGTTTTTATGCAAATCTTTCTGCTGTCCGAGATGCGTTTATGTCTCTAGACAGCTTTGAACTCATCTCCTAAAAGTGGAATCAAATATTCTCTCTTCAGGTGTATATTTGATATTTCAGGTAGGCCAGCACAGTCGACACCTTACACAAAGGTTGTATTGCCAATTAATGAAGAAAAAAAAATGTGTGGGGTTGGGGGTGGGGTGGGTTAAGTCTTACAGTATTCAGCTGTGTACATACATGCATTTAAATTCTTATGATGTGACTCAGGCCTGATAGAAACCCTAGTCTATTGATGGGTGGGGGGGGATGGGGGGCGTCTTAGAACACCTTCGTGATGAGGTATTTACATTGGTAGTCCATAAAGAGCTATCTATGGACATGCTGAGGATTAAGGAATTTATCGTGAAGAGGGGATAATGATAATTTCATAAGTTTAACTGCTGGTTGAAGTGGTGGTACTATACAAAAGAGAAAGAAGAGGGATTTATTTTGGAGGGGTGGGGGTGTGATGCTATTACATCATTAACGTATCCGGACATTTGATGGAAAGAAATTGCGTCGACGGAAAATTGATCGACGGAAAATTGATCGACGGAAATTCGATCGAACGGAAATTTGGTCGAATCTTTTTTTAGTTGACACAGTTAAAATTTTGCAGCTTATTTCTTTTTGAATGCATTATTTTGTTTTATTGTATAGTGCGTTCAAAAAGAAATTTGACAAAAATTTTAACATGTGAACTGAAAAAAAGAATAGCCCCATCATTTCTTTTCCTCTTTTTACCACAAAAATGTACAACTGGCCAATGGGTGTAAGAACTTAAACCCATTGAAAATTTCATCCTAGACCGGGACGTCATTTGGGTAGAACAGGGTGGGGTATTTTTTCCCCCCCCCCCCCCCCTTTTTTTTCCAGGTTTTATGTTAATTAAAATTTCTATGTACTGTGGCGCCTCCAGTAATAAACAAATTTACAAGCCCACCAAGTTTTGGGGTAATCCCACCCCACCCCCCATCCCTGAAAAAACCCTGAAACAGACCTGTTTACCCTCAAACCCTTAAAATCGTACAATTTCATCACAAAATCATTCAGTACATTATCTTAATAGTAAAAATTAAACATACAGTATATATAATGTATACACCTCAAAATCTTACATTGTACGCCAAAATCATCAGAGTAAACAGGTCTGCTGAAATGACGCCCCTGATTGTAGCTCTAAATACTTGGACCTCATTGCAGCTGTGAGTCTTAAAATAGAGTCCGAATTTTTAAAAAAACAAAACATTTCATTGTTTATTTCTTGTAATATGGAGGTTGGGGGGGGGGGGGGTTGTTGGATGCTGTTGTCATGATCCATAATACTATTTTCATGCAGTTTTTATATTGAATGAGGCTTTATGTTGTAACATGCTTTGGACCATCAGTTTCTTCTCCTGGCGCCTTTTGGAAGTTAGATGTCAAAATGTTGTCATCATTTCATGTTACAAAGTGGTGTAAATCACTCTCTTTAAAGAAAAGCCAAAGACATATTGTTTTTAAATCACTCACTTTAGAAAAGCCCAATGCAAATTGTTCGACATGACTCACTTTAAAAAAAAAATCCATCATTTGACTTTCTTATTGACAAGATAGATGCGGAACGATGATAGAAAAATGTGGTTTTCCTTCATAATATTTTAAGATTTTATATTACAGTATGATTTGTATCATCTTCACTACATATAGCTATGTTTTAAAAAAGTTGGGGACCACTGTCATATATATGCCTGGTCCTGTTTATAGTTAAGTTTTAAAAAAAAAATGTTTTGGGGACCACTGTTGTATCTTATCCATAGTTGGGGACCACTGTTGCATCTTATCCCAGGCTCTGTTAACTAGATAGATCTAGACTTGACACTTTTCACAAAATGAAGTTTCTTTACCTAAGTTGGCCTGACCTTGCCTTGAATAGCTTGACTGTTAAGCTTGTTAGCTGCCTAGTTGTAATCTCCCAGCTAGTCACCTTCATGAGGGTGTACTTTTTGGGAAGTAGATTCCTTCTCAACACATTTTTTTGAAAAAATGAAAACTAATTTATGCCTTTTTTTTTTTTCGAGTGTTAATTTTATTTGTGCCTGTAGGTTGGAAATGACAGCATTTGAAATGCATAAATATCACAATGGTCAGTCTCCCTAGAGCTGGAGATAACTTAATAATTACAGAGATGGGGTACAGAATCTTGTTTCGATTCTCACAATTTTCTTGCAAAGGGTACACTTTGGGGGGTGCCAATTTTTTTTTTTAACCATGTACCCTTATGAAAAAAATTTTTATTCAGAATTTTTTTTATCGTTATTCAAATTTTTCATATGAATTATGGACCCTTACAACAACCCAGTGGCGTAGCGAGCTTAACTCGCGCCCGGGGCACAATACATTTTTAGCGCCCCCCAATACATTTTTAGCGCCCCCCCCTATACAAAAACCATACAATATTATAGTAAAATATACCATTTGGCGCCCCTTTGTGAGTAGCACCCGGGGCATGATGCCCCCCCCCCTCACTACGCCACAGCAACAACCCCTGTTCCCTAAGGGAACCACATTTAAAAAACCCTTTTGCTGTCTTTAAAGGATGCTATTGAGTGTAAAAGGGAAATCCTGATCAACTCTTAACCCCTTGATTTCCACTGTTTCTTTGTGTTACTATTACACAACAAGGCTCATTGGTCTGATGACTCAACATCCATTTTGTTATTATGTGGTCACAACCCTCCGCTACACACCAAGTTAAAATTTAAAAAAAAATAAATAAAAAAAAGTACACACTAAAGTTAAAACTGAAAGGCTTTGCTGGATTAGTCACTGACTCTCTATTTATGTATTGATTGTCTGTCACAGGTTGTACGACCAGCTGGTGGCTGTAGGTTTGAGAGGAGGTTTGCCCTTACTGAAGTGTCAACCCCTCCAGCCCAGGTTTGCAACTACTGGAATGGCTCTGCATGCCTGACCACTTGACCTGACTCTGTGTGTTCTCAGCATCTGTTGATGGCAGAGGGAAGCAATAACTGGTAAGTGGTGTATACTATTTTTCTCCTAGTTCTCCTGGATGGTGACCATTCCACTGTGAATAGTTCTCCTCCCATTAATGCTTGTTTTGCACTCTTACATATAGGTACAGCATTTAGCATCCATCTTGTTAGAGAGAGAGCTAGTATGTAATTGTAGCATTGTCAAAAGTAACATTCATTTTTAGCTCTAATGTCCCCCAACACTAATTTTACCACTGAAATGTTCTAAGAATCAGAAGAGAAAGTATTTAAAGTATGGAAGCATGGCTCAAATAGCATCAACCTCATGAAGTCAGAAATCAGTGTAGCTAAGATGTGATGGCATGGCTCAAATGGCAACCTCATGAAGTCAGAAATCATTGTAGCTAAGTTGTGATGGCATGGCTCAACTAGCAACCTCACGAAGTCAGAAACGAATGTAGCTAAGATGTGACGGCATGGCTCAAACAGCAACCCCATGAAGTCAGAACTGAGTGTAGCTAAGATCTGTTGGCATGGCTCAACTCATGAAGTCAGAAACAAGTGTAGCTAAGATGTGATGGCATGGCTCAAATAGCAACCTCATGAAGTCAGAAACGAGTGTAGCTAAGATGTTATGGCATGGCTCAAATAGCAACCCGCATGAAGTCAGAAACGAGTGTAGCTAAGATGTGATGAATGGCTTTGAATGGTTTATCTTGGACTAGCTTTTTCATTTGCCTCAAACTAGGGGCTTAGATCCTGGGTCCAGATACTCACCTAGTGAACGTGTCTGGGGCTTACACAAGCTACAAGGGACCCACCCACTTAATTTTCTGTGTCCTAGAGAGGGGTAGGCACACTTTTTTTTACTTGGGTCAGTAAGATCTCGTAGGTTTAAGGAGCCAGATAGATTGTCCCCAAAAAAAGAAGGTTGCCTTTATATCACAAATTTTAAATGGTTGCCACACACACTTTTGAACATGAAGCAAAAATATTGGTCTTTTGAGATTACAAATAAAATATTACAAGATGGCAGCAATTTTAAAGGCACAATCTTTAATTTTTGCATTAGTGAGAAACATGAAACTGGTTCTTTTCTGACGTAATGTCATTTTGCGGAGGCCAAGTGTTAGTACTCTCTTTCATCAGAATGGCTTGCAGTAGCCCCACCGGCTCACACTGCTCCTCTACTAGATCTCACATATTTCATTTTTTGAAGAACATCTTATCACACTAGTACACAGTGCCAAAGATTGAAATTAATCCACCATCCAATGCTTTTAAATGAGCAACTTGATCACCTGGCAGGGCCGACCCTAACAATTGCGGGGCCCTATGCGAAACGGATTGCGCGGGGCCCAGTCTGGGTAGGAATAAGGATAATAAGTGAAAATTAAGATTTTGTTTTAGAAAATAAATTCGGGGCGGGGCCTATGAAAGTGCGGGGCCCAATGTGGCCGCATAGGTTGCAGTGGCCTAAGGCCGGCCCTGTCACCTGGGAGTCGATTAGTTTACCATCTTTGTGTAACTCAATTTCAACAGATCATGGAATTGCCAATCGATCACTTCCAGTTGAATTTCAGCTTGCAGGACAATAAAACGAGTTGTGAAGTATTCTCATTTTTATTGCATTGGCATCCAGATTGGAAAAAGGATTCGGGAAACGCCGTCTCAAGTCATAATGCCTTCTTTGCACAAAATAGCCTGGGAATGGGCATGCTGTTTTTTGTGTGTCCACAGCATTGAAACTGACTTCATAAAAAAGGTTTTGCCTTCACATCTTCTTTAAGGTGTCAGTCACAACTGCAGAAAGTTAATTTGCAAACAATTGGCTATTTCTAAATAAAATTTTAGGATAGTTCTTGTCGTTCTTAGCTCAAAGTTTTAAAAAAAGCGCATTAAAAAATTATTGCACAACTGAACCACATAAATTTGGTAGGATAAGTTGGGATTTTCTACGTACATTTCCGTAAAGTAATAGCGGAACTGACAATGATTTGAGGCCACTGGAGCGAATATAGTTTGGTGTTGATAAACCAAGAAAATGTTCCCACACAATGCATGCCGGTAAATATTGCACTCAAGAATCATAGGCACAGAACAATGAACACTTTAAACAGTAAATCTGTTGTGACACACTTCCAACTCATCCAATCTGTTGTGACACATCTTCAAGTTCATCCAATCTGTTGTGACACACTTCCAGCCCATCAAATCTGTTGTGACACATCTTCAAGTTCATCCAATCTGTTGTGACACACTTCAAGTTCATCCAATCTGTTGTGACACACTTCAAGTTTGTCCAACCCCAATTGTCCTGGGCAATGAATTTTCCTACTTCTTTGAAAATGTTTTCACTGTTGTTATTCCTTGCCAAATGCATAGGCGCTCATTCTTCTTTGACTTCAGAATTCCTTTTGACTCCGCGCACCGGATTAACTGACAATGCGGGCTGAATGCAGCCCACTGGCCGTAGTTTGCCGACTGCTGTCGTAGAGGGTATCTTCAGGAATCTTGGGATTAAAAGCTAATACCATTGACTCTTATAGACAAGGGAGCTGGGGGGGGGGGGGCGTGGTGTTTACAATTGTATAAATATTTAGAATTCATTATGGCTTTTTGAAGAAATTAAAGAAAGTGTTTTTTTTAATCTTGTACTTTGATTGATGATTTTAGGCTTTATAATGAAAAAAACTAAAATATCTGAAATATTTAAGTTCTGCTGGTTTTCCTGTTTAAAGTAATGCTTACTTTTTGGTACCAATATGTTAGATAAGTTAACCTAACTCCACTCCACCTCCAACCACCACCACCACTCTGAGCTGTTTGTCTACCATAAAAGTCACATCAAGTTCCCCCTTACATTATGTGTGGCTTTGAGTACCTAGCATGCAGCGTTACTCTACACTGGTGAACCCTCCTGGTAATTTCTGTAGTGGTTTTATGGTACACTCTTAGATAAGCAACAAAAGGGGTAGGCTATTTATGACCTGTTGGGCAATTTTAATTTGAGCACCACTGAGGCCATAAACTCTGCCTGTGGTGTTGGTAATACAACATTAAGATGGTTTACTTTATACAACCTTATGATGGTTTACTTTATGATCCAGCCATATATCTTGCGTATTGACTTTCATGTGTTCTGGGAATACAAATGGGTGCGTCTTTGGGGCCTCTTGACAAGTTTAAGTCACACTTAGATGGCACAAGACCATTAGTGTCCCTGGTCAATTCTACCTTTTAAAACACAAAAAAGGAATGATGTACATTTGTTGGTTTTTTTTCGGATTTACCAGAGTTTGATATGCCTGACGTATTTTTTTTATTGCTCAGCCAACCGACGTCCAAAATAAGTATATTTTCAATGATGGAATGAAATATGACAGTAGTACCATCATGGTCAAAGTCACTTCATCACCACATCCTATGTAACAGCTGTAGTATCATCATGATCAAAGGCACTTCATCACCACATCCTATATGACATTTGTAGCACCCCTATTCTTCCCCTTATGAAAAGGTGCACCCCTAATCTTCCAATTATTAAAAGGTGTACCCCTAATCTTCCCATTATTAAAATGTGCACCCCTAATCTTCTCATTATTAAAATGTGCACCCCAATCTTCCCATTATTAAAAGATGCACCCCAAATCTTCTCATTATTAAAAGGTGCAACCCTAATGTTCACATAAAAGGTGCAGTGTAATCCTCGCTTTGAAAACCGCTAAAGAGTGCTCACTAATCGTAACCCTGATAATAAGTCTTGAACACCTTTTATTTGAACATCGACGTGAAACCAAAACAACACGATATTTAAACACCGACGTTGTTAATGGTATACCCCCCCCCCCCCCGGTGTTTGGTCTTAATTGGGTCACCACCCTTGGTTAGTTATAGCATTATGACATTATCATTTCTTAAATGTCATGTGTCGTGTGCTATAGAGACGTGAAGGAGCGCCACCTGTTCTGAACATTGCGCTGAGTTAACTACATTGAGATTTTCGAACACACGAGTTTTGTTAATTTTAAATCTAGAACTATCTGTTGTTACTTGGTTGTTTTTGTTATTTGTTGTTGTAATTTTTTTTGTATCGTCTGCCGAGGAAGGCTTCAGGCCGATACGACCGTCTCTTCTTTTCGAACCGAAACATGTCCAGCCTCACTATTTATTCGCTAGAGTTGTAAAACTATAAATTGAGCTCTGTAATGGTATTAGCATGGGTTGTAACACCGTTTAAACTGAAGGGGAAAGTTCAGAACCTCCTCTTGTGGGGCGCAGCTCAACATTTCGAGTCTTGCGGGTAATTGTATCATAAATAACAAAAGCCACTGTAATAAATGGCTTGAGAACCCGCGTTTTGCTTCACTCCTGTAATATTGGTCGTAAAGTTTTTTGTTTTTTTGCGTGTGCTGTATTTGACGTGCAGGGACACGCACGGCAGATAGAAGTGACCTGGTATCTTTTAGCACACTGTCAGCTGGACCTGGTCCTTTAGTGGTGACGTAAAACTGTGCTACCATTGTTTACATTGCTGTAGTAGTTTAACAAACAAACAAACTTCAAAACGCGTACGAGATGCCACAACCTAGAAGCGGGCGTGGAGCTCATTCTCGGGGCCGTACGGTTATTTTTTGGACCCCTGGAGTAGACCCCAAAAAACCCCCACGTTAGCTTCTAGTTTATATAGAAGCGATACGAGTTTAGTTTTACATGTGCTGTAGGGATATTTAGGGGACCTTTAGAGGCGATAGCAATAAGTAATGTCTATCGGGAGTGAGTTGTGAGACTGTACATCGGCGGTTCTCAACCTGTGGGTCGCGACCCCTTTAGGGGTCGAACGACCCTTGCCCAGGGGTCGCCTTAACCATCGGAAAACACGTATTTATGAAGTAGCAGCGAGTATAATTTTATGGTTGGAGGTTCAGCACAACATGAGGTACTGTATTAAAGGGTCGCGGCATTAGGAAAGTTGAGAACCACTGGTGTACATGAACATTACAGTACGAGGCCCAGCATTACAGTATGAGGGCGAGCAATACAGTTTTCTGGCCAACATTACAGTATGAGGGCCAATATTACAGTGAGCTTGTCAACAATTCAGTGAGCTGGCCAATATTACAGTATGAGGACCAACATCACAGTGTGCTGTTCAACGTAACAGTGTGCTCGCTCATCTTTATTCTCAGTTCCTGTAACTGAATCTCTCTCTCTCTCTCCCCCCCCCCCTTTTTTTTTTTTCTATCGTACAAAAGCCACGAGCCAGCTCTATGTAATTATCCCGCTTGCTATTAGAAGCGACATTTTACGTCGCGTCGCACTTGTACAATAAAACAAATGAGAGTCAATGTATTTCCAGCCCCGTGTGGACAGTGTAAGGTGAATGTATGTGAGTGTGATATGTTCGTGTGGGGATGTGTGGGAGTGATGGTGTGGGGTGGGGGGGTTGGTGACACTGGATCCGAAGCATCGAGTTACTCTGTTAGGCCCGCATCGCGCGAGTGAGTAGAAGATAACACAGAGAGGAGGGGGCGTAGCACATCATCACTATCTGAAGGAGAGATACCTGATGGCGTAAAGATGACACCGTCGTACCAAGGGACGCGGGTCGTAACATTAATTGCGGTCTCCCGTTAGCCTGCGTCCGACCTTAAAGGCCGGTGGGATAGTTTGACTTTTGTTGAACTAGGGACCTTTTTAGAACTAATGTTTTTTTTTTTTCCTTTCTTCTGGCGTTTGACTAGGTCCGAGTCGTCTGTGTGTGTGTCCCGGACACATCGTGGTGGGGATGACTCCCAACCCCCGCGGGTTGAGCTCTAAGCTCCAAACCACCCTTACTCATTGGACCCTTAACAAGGTGATAGCGCACGCATTAACTTTCCCCGACGTTGAACAATGCTCGATCAATTGGCCCTGTCACATGGATAATGACCCGGCGTGCATTAACTAAATAATTCCCCGCGTCTATAGCTTTACACCTGAAACCCGACTTCACCACCGGCCGTAGTGTGTGTTGTTGTCTTTAGGCCGTGAGAAACTGCATCGATCGACTGCAAACACACACACACGCAACAAGACGTTTGATTAAACAAAAGATGCTCAAATAAGCTTGGGCGGCGTGTGTGTGTTAAAATGGAGGGGGGCGGGTGTCAGGAGCGTAGGAGGTCAGCGCTTCAGTAGCTTGTGTTGTGTTGAAAAGGAAAAAACCGAGAACCACTGGGCGTTGTGGTGGGATGTTCACACACACCGTCCACCTCCGAGGATAGGGAAATAACAGCACACGCGCAATGAGTGGATCACTTGGACGTTAGTTGGCATCAAAGCATACACGGGCGGATACTTCATGATTAAGAAAAATAAATGTCAGTGTAGTTTAAATTTATGCAAGATGCAGATTATGCGTGGGCGATATGGGGTCTCTGGGTTATTGCCGATATGGGATCTCTGGGCTATTGCCGATATGTTATGTCTGGGCTATTGCCGATATGGGATCTCTGGGCTATTGCCGATATGGGATCTCTGGGCTATTGCCGATATGGGATCTCTGGGTTATTGCCAATGCGGGATCGCTGTGTTATTTCCGATATGGGATCTCTGGGCTATTGCCGATAGGGGATCTCTAGGTTATTGTCGATTAGGGATCTAAGGGTTATTTCCAATATTGGATCCCTGGGTTATTGCATTGTAGACGATATTAGCAGATGATTTGAACCACAGGAGGATCCAAGTGTCAGATACTATGATCCGGAGGGGGGGGGGGGGGGGGGGGAATTCTTGTTCAAAAAAATTTGTTTGGTCGGAAGTTTGTTTGAAATGAATCTTTTTAAACAGAGATTTAATATTGTTATTATTTGCGACCGGGATATAAGAAAGTTTAAAACTTTTTAATGACACATATTTAATTTTTAGTTTAAACCTTCATTTAATGACGTAATCCACTATTTATTTATTTATTTTTTTGAATGAAGGTCAAAGGTGGGGAAACAACCCAACTTCCGGTGATGGCCGCGCACCACGCTCAGGCGCGGACATGCCTGTTTAGGTAATGATAGCCACAACACGTTTTGACGTCTTTATCTGCGTTTCGTTGTCATCTCAGCTTGTTATCATGTCGTCGCACGGTGGCTTTGTGAGCGGGGGGGGGGGGGGGGGGGGGCCGCTGTTCTTGGACAAGCTCAAGTGTCGTAAGCAGGTCTCCTCCCGCCCTTATCCTGGACCGACACGTCTCTTAATGATTGCTACACGTTAGAGCATGTTCCATGTCGTTTCAGTCTTGATTTGGATTTTCCTGAGATGGGCGCGTTGTTTCTCCAACGCGGTTTTTTTCATAACGTATTCAAGTTGGAGGGTCGTCTTAATGAGCCACTGTGACTCCCGATAATTTATGGTACAGTGTTTTAATGTGTACATCCGAAATTCATGTCTCTACCGTGTACATCGATTCGGTCTTTAAGAGGCATGCCGTTGCTTCCCGAAGGCGGTTTCGGTAATGCATATATTAAGGTTGCTGGTTGGAGAGTCATCTTAATGAGCCACCGTGACCTCCCGATAATTTATGGTAATCTGACCAGAGTTTTAATGTGTACATCCGAAATTCACGTCTCTGCCGTGTACATCGATTCGGTCGTTAAGAGGCGTGCGTTGAAAAGAAGCCTCATTTGCATAGTGGGGGGATGCTTAACTGTTATTGGCATTGGGGTCCTTTTTTTTTGGATTATACCAGCGGTTCTCTCGTTGTTACTTCATAACTGTGGGATACATGTGTTTTTTCAGATGGTCTTAGGCGACCCCTGGGATGGGGGGGGGGGGGCCGTGTTGAAAGCCGTTGTGAAACTGAAACAAGTGTCGTTTATCGGGGATGCCTACGGCACATTTATCAAACTAGCCTAAAGTGGATCTTTCTGCTGATTTTACAAGTTACGTTCATCTTAATCGTCGTTTGTCCACGCGTCGGACCTGGAGTAAGTGGACCAAAAAAAAATAAAAAAAATGGTCTCTTGTCATTGATTCTAGTACTGGTCGCTCCAAACCATTCACGTGAAAAAACATTTAACTGGAGCTACTCACTAGTATACACCCCATTAACCTTTTTTTTTTTTTACACACGCACACACTTGACGGATAAGCAGTGGCTTAGCTAGCGTTAGTGCAACCCGGGGCGGGCAAAAAAAAATTGTCTACCCCTTCTGCGAAAAAATACCCTCAGCAGTTGGAGCCGAAAATGCCGCCCCTCTGTGTAAGGGGAAAAAGCGCCCCCCTCCTCACCCTCTTCATACGCCACGGCATACACGTTTTCCAAAGTATCGCAGTTTCATAGAAAAAAAAAAGGAACTATAAAATGGTTTATTTGAGCAACTATCCATCTGTTGCGTGTCCAATAATTTATGCTCCAGCTTATATGTGGATTGACTGCCGTTGCAAACACATGGGCGGTTCTCACATCTTCCCTTGTTGGCGTCGGTCAACTTAATGAAGCCTGGAACCGGATTATTCAACGACGTGGTTCAGCGTGTCGCAGTTGAATGTATTTGTGTGATTTTGACAGGCTGTGAGCGCTGCCCATTTGGTTTCGCCCCCGCCAGCCCGGCCACCCCCCCCCCCCCCACCCGTCCGGCCCTTAGGTGCCCAATGACGGCTAACGTTGAATAGAATAGATGTGGCGAGGAGTATAGTCCCTGGGTTCACGATCAGTGGGCTGAAATTGTCCACAGCCCCTGGGTTCACGATCAGTGGGCTGAAATTGTCCACAGTCCCTGGGTTCACGATCAGTGGGCTGAAATTGTCCACAGTCCCTGGGTTCACGATCAGTGGGCTTAAATTGTCCACAGTCCCTGGGTTCACGATCAGTGGGCTGAAATTGTCCACAGTCCCTGGGTTCACGATCAGTGGGCTTAAATTGTCCACAGTCTCTGGATTCACGATCAGTGGGCTTAAATTGTCATAATCATAATCATTTTAATAGGTCATTCTTAATCAGTAGTCATAATGGTGTCCGCTAACAAACTCTGAATTGCGCAGAATCTCGACCTGAATTATTTAATTGGTCATGAATTTGTTTACGTACTATATAGCTTTTCATTTCTATCGTTGTGTTGTTACAATGCCATTATATGACGCTTATTGTTCATGCTGTTGTCCCCCCCACCCCCTTTTCCCAATGTGCCTCATTGTGTCCCCCCTCCCCCCGGGCCGGCGCGTGTTTGGGGGTTGTGTTCTGGTGTTAAGAACCGTCGCTTTGAGCTCTGCAGGCACGTGTGTCCCATGGTGTCGTTCAATATTATATTACCATTATACAACGCAGCTGCCGTACCCTGAAATATTGAATTTAGGACCCAGCTACTATAATCTAGGTTCATTGATTTTGTGAATGTGTGTCCCCTCCCCGCCGCCCCCCCCCTTTCCCCACTCACAGTTTTCCTAAGTTGACTGACATTATGCTGGGGTTTCTCTACCACTCTTACCTTGAGTAATAGCTCTGCATCGAGTCAGTGCCGACGAAATTGAGCTATCTGCACGAATATTTGCCATTGTGTATGATCTAGATTGGTTTGCGGCGGGGGGATCGGCTTGATGTTCGTCCGTTATAAGCAATTGTTGATCCTTGCATTGAGAATTGAGCCTCTCAAGGCCAACGGCTGATCACTCGAAAAGTTGTGGGTATTTGTAGACAGATGGAATGGCTGAAACTTAGAACAAGAAGGTTGTGTTGTATTGGCTAGGACAGGAGTGGGCAACATTTTTTTGTGAAAATGGCGCTTGGAAATAATAATCATAATTTTTGTTGGTTGGGGGCGCATGCTAATTTTCTAGTGATCTAGATCGATGGTTGTAAAATACGTTACTGGAGAAAGATGAGTATCGAAAATTCACCACGAGTTCAGTTAGAAATAATCAGGGAAATCATTTTTGAATTTGATGGGATTATTATTATTATTATTATTACAGTTTGAGTTTTCTTCACTTTCATTGTTAATATTTAAAGGAGTTTCTTTTTATAGATAATCATTTGTAGTGTGACCATATCAGACACGCACAAAATTAATAAAGAGCTTGCGGACAGGATTAATAATTTTCAGCGGGCCGCATGTGTCCCACAGGTCGAAGGTTGCACACCTCTGGGCTAGAATGACGAAATCAACATAGAGATACTTCAGGGGCAAAAAGTTGGCTATTTGTATTTCGAGTTTGGGGATAGTCAAATGATCGGTCCGCGATTCAAGTTTAAGATACTCTTTTAGTTTGGTCGCAAAGGTGAATATTCTGCATTATTATATCAAGTACGATTTTAACGCCGCAAGTTTACCACATGTGGGTCGTGACCCCCTGGTTTTGTGGGGGGGGGGGGGGGTTGTCGAACGACCCTTACACAGGGATCGCTGAAGACAATCGGAAAACACATACATATTAATGAAGTAGCCAAGTAGCAACGAAATAATTTTATGGTCTGGGGTCACCACAACATGAGGAACTGTATTAAAGGGTCGCGGCATTAGGAAGGTTGAGAAACACTGGACTACCGGTTCCTTTTTTTAAAAATCCCACTGAGAGCCGTGACTGTCCCAGCCCTGGGCTTCGTTCCCCACCTGAGCGCTAGTGTCTGCTACCAAATCGTTCAAGTTCATTACTTTAATGACAGCCAACTGAGAGCGCTTTTGAGAAGAAGAAAACAGGGCATTGTGGTTTACTGATTATATATAATACGACTCAACCGCTCTAATAGTACTGTTACTCCGTTTGTGTGGCTTAATCCGCTGTAACTGTAAACAACGTACGCCTGGCGATGTGAACCGGTTAAAGACATATTTCTACCACTTGGTTTAGTGCGGCAAAAATGACATACTGACTCCTACCGACTTCTGGCAGATTGTCTAATTGTCCTATTTCCGGTCTCACAACATTTTTTTTTAGCTTTGATCTTAGAGACATTAGAGTCTAAGACTTAGACGATGGATTTATAAATTTCAGTTTGTCTGTTTGCAGTGTGTGTGTGTGTGGGGGGGGGGGGCAGAGGATGAGTTGTTACATTACCTTCCAGCTGGAAGCCGTAACTCTGCCCCCACCCCATCTACCAACCAAATCTGAAGATGTAGCTTCCACTCAGCCCTTGCAATGATACCCCCACCCCTTTTGTGTTCGTCTTTTGATGTAACTTCAACACTACCCACACCCCCTTCCCTCCTCCTGTCTCCCCTTCACCCCCCTTTTTTTTCACCCCGGCCGCTAGACGTGTTGCAGAACACGTTACGTCAAAAGATCAAATATTGACTGGGAAACTCTTGCTGGAACATCCGTTGTCACCTATAACTGCAACATCATCATCTCCCTCGCCCTATATTTCCTGCGCCACACCCCCCCCCCCCAACCAACCCGCAACCGTGACACGTTGTCCTAAATCGGCTGTTTTATTCCTCGGTTGGCCAACTATTCTCAGAGATCTCTTATCTCCCGCTACGCCGTCCCCTCCCCTCTTCTCTGTGTCCTCCAGGTTTCCTGTTCCCTTACCCGCACAGTGATCTTCCAACGGTTACCCCCCCCCCCCCCCTTGCGTCATTTGCTTTTCTATGCTCGCCGATGTCAGATGAAATCCGTAAGGGGGTCCCATGACGTGATTGGCAGTCACAAAGACAATCAAGACAATAAGATCAACGTTTCTGAGTCCATACAGGCATATGTCCAAGTAGCGGAGTCGCATTTTGAAATTTGGTGTACGTGATCGTGTTAATACCATTTAGTTTGCTGTTCTACTTTCTGATTATATGTTTGAGAACCTCTTAGGCTCGAAAAAAAAACCCAAAAACCAAACAATACTGATGTCAGCAAACAAGCTTAAGGATCTGTCGAGTTACCAAAAATACAAAAGTGTCTAAAGTCTAATTGCCTGTCCATTCTGAGGGTGTTTGGCGCAGGGAAGATCTATTTTTTACGCCCCCCCCCCCCCCCGCAACTCTAAACCAGATAATTTTCATAAATAAAATACCATCAAAGCCCATTGTGGCGATCTCCACTAGTCTGGTGCCCGATTAATCTGCACCCTCCCCCTTTTGTTTTACCTACAACTCTGTTCATTTCAGCCTTCCAACATTTTTTTTCAGAATTGACTATAAGTGATATACTGCCTAACTGATGTGCCTTTTAATTATTATTATTTTTTAAAGTTTGCTTTCTAATTATTTCATAGTGATGCCTATTTACACCGCTTGTGGAAAGTACTTTGCTTAGGGTAACATGTTTCCAGAAATAGTAATGTTCAGTCACTTGAAGCGATCGGATCCGCCGGAGTCGTGGGTGAACTGCAGTCGGTCTCCAGGCTAGTCCCCCCCCCCCCCACCTTGGAATGTGCCCTAACGACATAACTGTTGTGTGAACGTTTGGGCCGACTGGGTCGCATGGGGGCCGTTGAATGGGTCCATCTTTCATCCCCCCTCCCCTGTCCACCCCTCCCCCAGCAGTGTCCCACGAGCCAGTCACGGCAGTTACAAGAGACACCGTGAGACGCCTGTTTGGAAACGGTTCGGAATTCTATGGCTGGCCTGGCCGGGGTCGAGGAAATTGGTTGGCTGGGGTATATCTGTGTGTATGTGGGGTGGGGGCAGGGGAGATTTTTGGTGTTAGCTACTTGTGGGACACATTAATGGGGGGTTAAAGCGAGTTACGGTAGAACTGCTGTTTTATGGTGACATTGTTTTTTCTCATTGGTACACTATTCAATTTTTCCGACAGTGCAAATATATTGGGTATTAATTTATACATGATTGCATGGATTCCACTAATATAAATATAGGACTTAAAAATATGAAATAAAATGTGTTATCATTTAATCCATTTCTCTAGCTCCCCACACAATGGGGACAATCCTTAGCTATTTCTCCTGAGTTCCGTCACAGACCGTGACAGTTTTTTCCCCCAACTGCCCTACCTGCAGCCCCACTTATTTTCATCTGTACTTATGCATACGCTTTGAAATATAATTGATCATTTCTGCTCTTTCGGGTACAAATGCTGAGCGCACTGTTGTTTGAGTGTATAATACACTGATGTTAAGGTTGGCAGGTTGGGAGTGGGGGGGGGGGTAGCTTTTGGGACTTGACGTCTTCACTTATGAGCGACTTGACGTCTTCACCTATGAGGTACTCAACGTCTTCACCTATGAGGGACTTGACGTCTTCACTTATGAGGGACTTGACGTCTTCATCTGAATGTAAGGTTCAAGTTCAATTATATTCATTACTTGCTGGTTCTATCCCCAGGATCGGTGAGAAGTTAACTTATGCTAAAAGTACGTCTTTGGTTGTAACACAGGCACAGACCTGGCTTGATAGGGTCGGGTGTTAGAGATCACTGGTGATGGATGAATGTGTGCTGAAGGTTGGATTAACCTACACTCGTGATTTCTATTCAATTTGGATGAATTGGACACGAAGACCACGTGCTGTTAACTATTTTAATTTTTAAAAATGTAAATATAAGTTTCCCTGGAATTTTAGCATTGCAATCAAACACCATCAAGCCATTCAAACGCGTGCATTGAAACTTAACTGCAATAGAATATATCATACCATTAAAAGAAAATTAACTTCTACCATAATTCAGACTTTTTTTCTTTCTAGTCCTTTGACTTCAAATGCTCGCTTAAATTTTTTTAGAATCAGTGAGTTCCGATATGCTAAATAAAATATAATTTACTTGGCTACAGCTTGCTCGTCCCGCATGACATGTGTACATATTAATTCTTAGCATCGTACTAATGAGACTTTGTACCAGAAACACACTGGCCGGCTGGTGTAATTCTTAGCATCGTACTAATGACACTTTGCACCAGAACCACACTGGCTGGCTCGTGTATTTCTTAGCATCGTACTAATGAGTTTTTGTACCAGAACCACACTGGCTGGCTGGTGTATTTCTTAGCATCGTACTAATGAGTTTTTGTACCAGAACCAAACTAGCCGGGTGGTATAAATCTTAGCATCGTACTAATGAGACTTTGTACCAGAACCACACTAGCCGGGTGGTATAATTCTTAGCATTGTACTAATAAGACTTTGTACCAGAACCACACTAGCCGGGTGGTATAATTCTTAGCATCGTACTAATGAGACCTTGTACCAGAGCCACACTAGCCGGGTGGTGTAATTCTTAGCATCGTACTAATGAGACTTTGTACCAGAGCCACACTAGCCGAGTGGTGTAATTCTTAGCATCGTACTAATGAGACTTTGTACCAGAGCCACACTAGCCGGGTGGTGTAATTCTTAGCATCGTACTAATGAGACTTTGTACCAGAGCCACACTAGCCGGGTGGTGTAATTCTTAGCATCGTACTAATGAGACTTTGTACCAGAAACACACTGGCCGGCTGGCGTATTTCTTAGCATCGTACTAATGAGACTTTGTACCAGAGCCACACAAGCCGGGTGGTATAATTCTTAGCATCGTACTAATGACACTTTGTACCAGAACCACACTGGCTGGCTGGTATAATTCTTACCATCGTACTAATGAGACTTTGTACCAGAAAGACACTGGCCGGCTGATGGATGTGGGGATGTGTCGCACTCGATGATATGACTTAACACACGCTAATGTGCAGTTCGCACCATCATGACGACACACTAATACTTTTAAGAGTACTCGCCAGTTGGTTCAACTCGATGTAATGATTACAGGACGGCTCACGTACTATCCACTATCACTGGTGATGACCCACTTTTAGTTTTGTACTTAAGGTCACCGATATTGTTTTTTGGTATCTTCTGGTGCAACTTTTGCCAGGGATGATTTACATATCTGTTTTTAAAAAATGAGCTATAACTGAAACAACCACCACCACTTAGGTTGAGCTATAACTGAAACCAGTGCCAGTACCACCACTTAGGTTGAGCTATAACTGAAACAAGTACCACCTCTTAGGTTGAGCTATAACTGAAACAACCACCACCACTTAGGTTGAGCTATAACTGAAACAAGTACCACCACTTAGGTTGAGCTATAACTGAAACAAGTACCACCTCTTAGGTTGAGCTATAAATGAAACAAGTACCACCTCTTAGGTTGAGCTATAACTGAAACAAGTACCACCACTTAGGTTGAGCTATAACTGAAACAAGTACCACCTCTTAGGTTGAGCTATAACTGAAACAACCACCACCTCTTAGGTTGAGCTATAACTGAAACAACCACCACCACTTAGGTTGAGCTATAACTGAAACAACCACCACCTCTTAGGTTGAGCTAAAACTGAAACAAGTACCACCTCTTAGGTTGAGCTATAACTGAAACAACCACCACCTCTTAGGCTTAGGTTGAGCTATAACTGAAACAAGTACCACCTCTTAGGTTGAGCTATAACTGAAACAAGTACCACCACTAAGTTGAGCTATAACTGAAACAAGTACCACCTCTTAGGTTGAGCTATAACTGAAACAACCACCACCTCTTAGGTTGAGCTATAACTGAAACAACCACCACCACTTAGGTTGAGCTATAACTGAAACAACCACCACCTCTTAGGTTTAGCTATAACTGAAACAACCACCACCTCTTAGGTTGAGCTATAACTGAAACAACCACCACCTCTTAGGTTGAGCTATAACTGAAACAAGTACCACCTCTTAGGTTGAGCTATAACTGAAACAACTACCACCTCTTAGGTTGAGCTATAACTGAAACAACCACCACCTCTTAGGTTGAGCTATAACTGAAACAAGTACCACCTCTTAGGTTGAGCTATAACTGAAACAACCACCACCTCTTAGGCTTAGGTTGAGCTATAACTGAAACAAGTACCACCACTATAACTGAATGATTTCAAGTAATGCTTAGTTGAACACTATTTTTATTTAATGCCTCTCCATAGTCAAATGTTTTATTAAGCAAAGTAATTGTAATCCATTTGATAAAGGAATGAAGTTAAACTCTATGTTAGTATATGTAACCCCCCTCCTCTCCAACCACACACCCACACACGCACGCAAAACAAATGCACTCTTCCTCATTTCTCATTACTCAAATTTTTATTTTTATACCAATTATACGACTTGGATAAGTTGACAGAAGTATTTCTATGAATCTAGCCATACGAGCGCAGCACTCCGAATGTGTTCGCCATCAAGCCAGGCTATTTCTATCTCCAGCCATACGAGTGTAGCACTCCGTTACTGAGCTGGGACCCCCATAATAATGTTTGTCCCTTCAGTAAAACGTGCTCCACCAGAACCACCTAATGATCCATATCATCCACCACCAGTACCCCATATTTCCCCAACATGTTACCACTTTCACCGATGGCCTACCACAGGGAAGTTATACCGGTTTCGGGGGGGGGGGGGGGGGGCAGTTGCAAACCGTCATACTGGACTATCCGACCTGGGCTTCTTACTTTGTATTGAACAGAAATGGTTCAGAAAATTAAGGGACTCTCAACCTTTTCTTTTTTTGGCGGTAGAAAGACTGTTTGTTAGATGTCGGACGGAAATTATTAGGACTGAAATGAAAAGGGTGTTTTTATTTTGTCATGAGAATGAGATCTGAAGGAGGTGACAAGGGCGTCCCAACCCTTCGTTGAAAAGAAAAGGGGGTTATTTATTTTGTCGTGAGAATGAGATCTGAAGGAGGTGACAGGGGCGTCCCAACACCTGGACGTCCGTTTTAAGTTGACTGCATGATTGCCCGTACAAGTCGTACGATGAAACGTTTGAGTTTTTAAATAGGGTAGTAGTTAGTGCTGACTAAAGGTGATTGTGGATAATGAACGCATATGTTATAGGGTAGTAGTTAGTGCTGACTAAAGGTGATTGTGGATAATGAACGCATATGTCATAGGGTAGTTGTTAGTGCTGACTAAAGGTGATTGTGGATAATGAACGCATATGTCATAGGTTAGTTGTTAGTGCTGACTAAAGGTGATTGTGGATAATGAACGCATGTGTTATAGGTTAGTTGTTAGTGCTGACTAAAGGTGATTGTGGATAATGAACGCATGTGTTATAGGTTAGTAGTTAGTGCTGACTAAAGGTGATTGTGGATAATGAAAGCATATGTCATAGGGTAGTAGTTAGTGCTGACTAAAGGTGATTGTGGATAATGAACGCATATGTCATAGGGTAGTTGTTAGTGCTGACTAAAGGTGATTGTGGACAATGAATCATTAAAAAAAAAGTAATCTAAAGTAAAATAAATATATTTTATCAGTAAAGATTGATAGCCCATTTCTATGCTTAAAATTTCCTTTATACAATTTAAAATCCCCCCCCCCCCACTTAAAGAAATAAGCGAAATTAAAAGCTTCAATTTTCAATCAACACTTTTGAATTGTAAAAAAAAAAAAATGTAGATAAATATAATCTTACCCGATATTAAAACAATATAACTAATAGTTGGTGGTCAATGATCACATCTTTAGAACCACTGATAGTGATGAAAGCCCGTTACTGAACCAGATGCTTCGCCCACCCCCCCCCCCCCATTTTTTTTTCACCCCCTTCCCCCCAAACCACCGTGTGTAGTTTGACGTGGACGATATCGCTAGACCTGCTTCCCCGTCACACCTTTCCGCCGAGCAGAGGTAGTAGGTATGGTAGTGGTAGAGGGAACGTGTTGGATCATGTTGAGAGAGAGATATCTGTCGTCGTCACACCTGGGGGTCAGTCAGTCATCCTGTTTGGATGAGAGCATCGGGTGTGTCACGGTCACCCCACGGCCGGATGGGCCCCGTGTGACGATCCAAGGAAAGCCGCCAGAAGACGTTTATTTCACCCTTCTTCAAATTCTGTGTGCTGATATGTTCATTTAAACATTTTATAGATAGATAAAAGTAGAAAGCAACAACTTGTCATTGACATTGTAACATTCGGGCTAGAGATTATGAAGCGTTAAGCCAAGGTGAGATAACCCTGTTCAGTTGGCTTGCGTGACAACACAAGGGACGAAACCACTGCAGTCAAAATGTAAGTTATGTTATCTTCCACTACATCTAGCCGTTTAGTTTGCCTTCTTATGATAGTATTTACAATTTTTGACAACCCCTTTTTAAAATATAATTATTAAAAAAAAAAAATATATATATAATACATTCGTTCGATTGTTTAAATACGGAACCTGTGGGCCTGTTGGGGGGGGGGGGGGAACTGCACCGATACAGATAATGCATATTGTCAGAAAATTGTATACCAAAGTGTTTGCTCACATTTAAGTCATTGTGTCAGTTACGACTTATATTGAAATCCGAACTGGACATTTTCCAATTTTTTAATCTTTTTTTTTGTGTGGTGGTCTGATCGGTTGGGCGCCTTAAGAACGCGACAGTAGCAGGAGGAGGAGGGCGCACCGTCTGTACAGGTTTGACACGTTGCATATCAATGAGATGTCGGTGCATCTGACTCGCCAGGCGAGGGGACGACATCCGAGTCTCTGAGAACCGTGCTGCTGTCAGTATTTTGATTCATAAGTATGCATATGTAGTAATTACGGTTAGGACGATTTATTCAGCAATGTTTTATTCTAATCAGTGGGTGATCTTTTAACCCCTCAGGGAAAACAAAAGGTGGGTGGGGGTAGGGGGGACGTGACGACGTGACGTCTAAACTAAGATTTGTCTAAAATGGTTCAGACAGTATTAAGAGGAGATACTATGTTATGGTTTTGGGTAGGAGAATATAATATTGGACAAGAATAGGGGGAGGGGGCGATTGATACCTTTTACAGTCGCCCAGCCAGGATCCGCCATTGGTGGGGTCACATAAATATGTCCGCTTTCTCTTCGCGCAGAGAGAGTATTGTTATTGATATTTTTGGAACCACGAGGGTCGAGGGGGGGGGGCAAAGGTTTCTGCAAGCTCATAAATCTGCCTCTGTAAGGTCGACCTCTGAACTTTGTCATTCATGACTTCATGATGATGTAGGCCTAATGTCTGGCTTAATTAGTGTCTATTAACAAAAATACTCGTGGCACCCCCCTCCCTTTTTCCAAATTTTGTTATGTGTCCCACACTCTCCCTTCCATTAGCCTGGAGGGTGAAGGCTACTCCACTCAGCTTCCACGCGTTCATTCATTTAACTCAGTGGTTCTCAACCTGTGGGTTGCGACCCCCTTTGGGGGTCGAAGGACCCTTTCCCAGGTGTCGCCTAAGACCATCGGAAAACACATATACTCTACAGTTATGAAGAAGAAACGAAAATAATTTTGAGGCTGGGGTTCGGAACAACATTAGGAACCGTATTTAAGGGTCGCGGCATTAGGAAGGCTGAGAACCACTGATTTATCTGCTTACCAAAAAATACAATTGAAACCATCGACAATTCTATAGGTTACCCCACCCCAATTTAGACAAATGTGTGCGCACACACACACACTTCGCCTGTCTTGTGTGTGGGTCTGGGTTTTCCCCCACCTGAGAGGCCATGACGAGACCTTGAGAAGGTGGTGGGATGGGGAAAGGAGGGGGCGTGAATCTAATCTATGCATGGATTTTTAAGAATGTCTTGTTTGGAGTTTTTCCTCACATTTTTGTTATGGCGGGAGAATTTAATGTTGGGCAAGTCCAATAGAATTTAGATGGTAGCGTTTTATGATGTGCCAGCCTTTTAAGACCACTGTCATATTCATATGTGCCAATATTCTGTGATATGCCATAATTTTAAGAGCACTGTCGCATGATACCAATATTCTTTAATGAAAGATCCCATACACCGATCAGTATGGCCCTTATGTCTTGTATATACCGTACCACGACTGCATTCTCTACCACGCCCCGTTGCTTTTAAGCCTATATCTATCACCTAACAGCGCCCAGCACACTTGACCCCATGGTTTCCTCCACGTGCTGGCTTATGTCCGACCCATGCAAGGTACTTACGGTAATGAATCGTCTCCCTGGTCGGCCATTCAACTGAAGGTCCCGTACGTGCCCGGCCGTCTCCGAAACGATTGAATTCGTCACGCGAAGACACACGGGACAAGACGTCGGTCTGATGGGAGGGTTGTCCGTATGCCGTCATTTTCGGTATGTTATCGCTGGTTTCTTTTCTTTCAAAAAAAAAACATAAGAGGGAACATAACACAGGGGCCGGAAAAAAGAGGGAGGGGGAGTGGAGATTCGAGTGCACTACAGTCTATATCAGTGTTGGTGAACCGAATTTATCTATTATTTCGACATGACAGATGGGGCCTCGAAAATTTAGTCCCGAATTCAGTAAAAAAAAAAAAAAATCCACAAAATTAGATAATTTTACACTGAGATGATTAATTTGCAAAAGCGTTTTAACGATATCATAATCTGCAATATTTTACGAAAACGTGAAAAATTCCAGTTCCCGGAATGGTCTTGTTGTTCAGATTAAACATTTCAGTGGCCCGCGGGCCGGAGTTTGCACACCCCCTGATCCAGAGTGTACGGTGTCCGTGAGAGAAATACTTCTGAATGTACTAATGTCATATAACCAAAAAAAAAAAAAAAAAGTATTTTTACCAATAACTGTCCTGCATTTCTTCGTTTATCATTGGGATTTATGGCGTAAGACTTATAATATTGAGAGGTTTATGGTTTGTGTTTGCTGTCTGACTGGGCGCCCTCACTATTGAGGTATATGGTTTGTGATTGCTGTCTGGGCGCCCTCACTATTGAGGTATATGGTTTGTGATTGCTGTCTGACTGGGCGCCCTCACTATTGAGGTATATGGTTTGTGATTGCTGTCTGGGCGCCCTCACTATTTAGGTATATGGTTTGTGATTGCTGTCTGACTGGGCGCCCTCACCATTGAGGTAAATCGTTTGTGATTGCTGTCTGACTGGGCGCCCTCACTATTGAGGTACAAGGTTTTTTACTAAGTTTGATTAACCATCGATTTTGTGAGGACGTAAATATCAGAGGGATATCAATTTAATTCTAGTGACCCCAGGCCCAGAGGACTGCTCGTTGACCAACCCTGGACTTAACACACGGGGATCAAAGATCTCTTTTGTCATCATTGCCAGGTCTAATCCCCGGTTTCCTCATAACAACCCTCCTCTCTATCTTGTCCTTTGCCCTGTCAGCTATATTCCCATCGCTAGATAGAACCTGTGCAAATATTTCCTACTAACCCCCCCCCCCATTTCCTTTTCCAAACCGCCTTTTCAAAAAAATCCTACAGGAACAGGGCCGGCGTGTCAGAGGTCACTTCACATTCCTTGGTTACTGGGCTGAAACGTGTTGAAGTTGACAAACACGACCGACCCCCCCCCCACACACCCTCACGTCTCCCTCTCACGGACACACTCAATTTCTCAGTGTCAAACATCCTTTACACCCCCCCCCCCACACACACACACAAGGCGACGAGGGTGTTGCCCTGACTAAAAGGGGGACCAGTAATCCGACAGGATATGTAAACAATTTGCTGTTTACCGGTCTTAGAAACCACTCTAATTGACGAAGGTGGTGCCGCCCCCACCCCTATGCTCTAATCAACTAAATATTCTAGTTACGCCACTGCAGTTTCACCCCACTTCCTCTCCACGCCACACACACGCTAACGTGCGCGGTCACTTAAAGAGGAAAGTTTCTGTGTCAACACGGGTCTAGTGTGGCCCGGCAAACTGCGATAAGTCAACAAGTGAGATGTACTATTCTCATGGTCCCTTTCTGCTGGTCATCCTTTCGTCGGAGTCACATCATTTTAATGAAATTTTTAAATATTAATATTTTCAAAGATCTATATTTTTAAATATCTATATTTAAAAAAAAAAACACACTATATTTTCAAAAAAATATATATTTTAAAAAAAAACTATATTTTCAAATATCTTTATTTTCAAAGATCTATATTTTCAAAGATCTACATTTTCAAAGATCTACATTTTCAAAGATCTACATTTTCAAAGATATTTATTTCAAAGATCTTTACTTTCAAAGATCTTTACTTTCAAAGATCTATATTTTCAAAGATCTTTTTACTTTCGTCAGCCCTTGATTGGCATTTACACTTACTGTTCACGTGTCTTGTGATAGATGCCGGTAACCTATGTTATCACTGTATTAACTGACGTGTTTACTGTATCAGCTCTTCGCCTGGGCCTAGTCATAATTTAACCACGTACTGGCATCGACAACTTTTGTGTGACAAATACACAGCGATCGCCTTGTAACTTTTCGCTATTATTTGTTTTTGATGAGCCCTGCTGGCATATATTTGCGCGTCTTTTACTTGCCGGATAAATCAAGGCAAAGAACTCCCTAGCTAGAGAGCATCGGGCATGGCTCTGCCAATTTTAACCGGGGTCCCGTAAGTGGCATTTTAAGGGGGATCGGTCTCATGGTATGAGTGAAAAGATTAATTTTTTTCCTATGAAAAAACATGGACCCTGAGGCGTTCTGAAAAAACTACAGACAGGTTATAATATAGATATATAATAACTCTAAAAGCTTTTAGAACACCTGTCATGGCCTGTATGGCACCAAGTCAGTGGTCTCCGTGCCGACCCCATAGTCTGTATGGTATCGAGTCAGAAGTCTCCGTGCCGACCCCATAATCTGTATTGTGCCGTGTCAGTAGTTTTCTTGCCGACTCCATAGTCTGTATTGTAGAGTCAGCAGTATCAGTGCCGACCCCAATAGCTTAAAAGTGATTTCAATTAAACTTATCCCAACCTGGCCTCCACGTTGCTCCCTCACCTCCATTACAATTGATAGCCTCTTATACTGGGCCTCTAACGGTACAACTGACATTTTCTAATACCGGGCCTCTAACAGTAAATCTGACAGCCTCTAATACTGGGCCTCAAACGGTACAACTGGCAGTCTCTAATACCGGGCCTCTAACGGTACAGCTGACATTCTCTAATACCGAGCCTTTAAGTGTACATCTGACAGCCTCTAATTCCGGGCCTCTAACGGTACAACTGACAGCCTCTAATTCCGGGCCTCTAACGGTACAACTGACAGCCTCTAATTCCGGGCCTCTAACGGTACAACTGACAGCCTCTAATTCCGGGCCTCTAACGGTACAACTGACAGCCTCTAATTCCGGGCCTCTAACGGTACAACTGACAGCCTCTATTTCCGGGCCTCTAACGGTACAACTGACAGCCTTTAATTCCGGGCCTCTAACGGTACAACTGACAGCCTCTAATTCCGGGCCTCTAACGGTACAACTGACAGCCTCTAATTCCGGGCCTCTAACGGTACAACTGACAGCCTTTAATTCCGGGCCTCTAACGGTACAACTGACAGCCTTTAATTCCGGGCCTCTAACGGTACAACTGACAGCCTCTAATTCCGGGCCTCTAACGGTACAACTGACAGCCTCTAATTCCGGGCCTCTAACGGTACAACTGACAGCCTCTAATTCCGGGCCTCTAACGAGGCCATGAGAAAAGACTGTTCAAACTAACATTTGTCAAATCATGTATATAACAATTGAATCTTTTGATTCATTACCTCACGCCGTTTGCGGGAGGAGCCCACTGCAGGTTTAACTGTAGGGGGACCACTGCAGGTTAAACTGTAGGGGGACCACTGCAATTGGTCACACCGTCCCCATACCCATTTTCCCTTACCGTCCCACGCCTTCCAGACCTGGAGAACTTTCGCGGCAGTTTGGGGGCATTTATGGCTTTGCGTCCTGTGAGGTGGGTTTTTTTGGGGTGGGGGGATCCCGGCTTTTATCGACAGAGGAAAACGACACACTATTTTGCAGATTAGTTAACTAACTACACATAAATTTGACTGTATAACTAAGTCATCAGTGTGTACCTATAAAGCTAGCCGTGTGTGACAACTGGGATGCCTGTTAGTAGCTGGTGGTTGTGCAAACGCTACAGCCGCAGTTCGCTCGGGAAAAGCGTTCGACTAACAGTCGCAGATCGCGTGGTTACCCCATAAAAGGTCACAGTTAGCCTGATCTGTAGATGGGAAAAAGTTGGTCTTCCGGTGTGACGGGTAGGGGTGGTGGCCGGGGGGGGGGGGGGTGTCTCCGCGTTATTCTTGTTATTTGGAAAGATTTCTTGGGGGAAAGACTTGGGACTTCCCCGTGGCCTTTGATGGTGTCTTGTGTGCTGTGTCGTTAATCAAGCTTTACATCATGTGTGGTTCATACTAATTACACTGTTAACAGCGTGACGGTAGTCCCACCCCCCCAACCCCATATCATTCTATTAAAAATTCAAGTTCCCTTGAACGAGTCATCTAGTTATACTATTGGTGGAAGGGTAGGGGGTTGTATGACGGTATATTTTGAGACTCCTTGTTTTACCAACTTGTTGAAACTTTCCAATAATGTTGTAGTAGAATGGGAGAATCCTCGTTTCGGGAGGCTAGCTAGACAAACCACAAAAGCAAGGGTCCGTGACGTGTAGCTCAATGTGTCGGTGGGTTTGAACAACCGGGGACCTTGATGTTCAGCCTGCAGGGGAGGGGCGTCGGATCAAACGGTTGGGTGGTAGGATTTGTGTGGTCGGGGAGGTGGCTGAAGAAATTGAGATAAGAGAGAATAAGAGATTGGGTTAAGAGGGGTGGGTGGAGGGGTGGCTTGGACATTTTTGTGGAATAAGTTGTGGGTAGATCAGCCTGGGATGATCGTTCATTCAATTGGGGGGCGGGGGGGGGGGGGGGCAAATACACAACATGAAATTTTCACGTTTACATGAGTAGAACCCCCCCCCCCCCCCCTAAAAATGCCTGTGGATGTGAGAGGGTAAGTCATGTGGTATAGTAGCTGAAATAATGAAGTGAGAGAGTATTGCTATCTATTGGCCGCCATCACTGCACATTGGCAGTGAGCTGTCAAAACACTTGTCCGGATGAACGCCCCCCCCCCCCCCCTTCTTTGCCTTTGTCCTCGCAGAATCCCATGCCAATCATCCCAGTGCTAATCGCAATGGCATCACACCAGTGAACTGTGGTACCAGAGTGTATCGATTTTCAATGTAACTGAATTGGCCGATGGCTGAGATAAGCGCTACTCAATTATAACTATTACTGTTATCGCGTTTAGCAGTGGCCCCCGGGCACCAAGCTATATAGTCAAAATGTTATTACCCGATGATAACAGCAAGAGTTGAATCTCCGGGAATTCAGTCATCGCGAATATAGTGCGCTGTACTGTTTTACTGTTACTGAATACAACACAAGGCCTTGATGGCGTGCACTGATACGCCAAGGCATTGATATTGATGGTTTGCCCTGAATACACCAAGGCCTTGATGGCGTGCCCTGATAATCCAATGCATTGATGGTTTGCCCTGAATACACCAAGGCCTTGATTCTTGATGGCGTGTCCTGATAAGCCAAGGCATTGATGGTTTGCCCTGAATACACCAAGGCCTTGATTCTTGATGGCGTGTCCTGATAAGCCAAGGCATTGATGGTTTGCCATGAATACACCAAGGCCTTGATGGCGTGCCCTGATAATCCAATGCATTGATGGTTTGCCCTGAATACACCAAGGCCTTGATGGCGTGCCCAGATAATCCAATGCATTGATGGTTTGCCCTGAATACACCAAGGCCTTGATTCTTGATGGCGTGCCCTGATAATCCAAGGCATTGATGGTTTGCCCTGAATACACCAAGGCCTTGATTCTTGATGGCGTGTCCTGATAAGCCAAGGCATTGATGGTTTGCCCTGAATACACCAAGGCCTTGATGGCGTGCCCTGATAATCCAATGCATTGATGGTTTGCCCTGAATACAACAAGGCCTTGATGACTTGTCCTAAATACAAGAACGCCTTGATGGTTCAAGGCCCTGATGGCTTGCCCTGAATACAAGGCCTTGATGGCTTGCCCTGTATTTTATATGTAATGGTGTGTGCATACGGCTGGGCCAGCTCAATCTTAGGAGACAAAATATGACCTACTATTTTAAGCAGTCCAGGACCAAAATCTGTAGGTAAAGCCAGTGTTAGTGCCGCCCATGACCGGTCATGCTTTGCCTCAACCCTTCCACGAAAAAATGACCCAGGCGGCCCAAAGCCCTTCAACGTGTGGAAAAAAGTGCCCCCTCCCCCGGGGTGGGCGTCCCCCTCCGCACCCCCTTCCTACGCCACTTGGTCTGGGTAGAGATTTAATTCGCATGTTTGTCATGTAGACGCGAGCCAGGCGGCCCTAGCGGCTCGCCGGCATTTTTCGCGGCGGCCCATTCAACCACAAATATGCACATATTCCCGCAATAGGCGTCGCGGGGAGCCCCATGTGCCCACGTTCAAAAGAACTGTCTTATTTTCATGTCATTCGTTGAATGATTCAACCCTTGCGCCGTGAATGAAAACGCTGTGATAATCTTCCATATTTATACTCACTGTGTATAAAAACACTGCACACTCTCCGATGTCCCTACGCTTAGCACGCCTTCAGCTTTGCGAACTTCCACAATGAACGGTGTGGAGAAAAAACACTACCGTCCCATTCGCCGTGTCACCCGAGCCTAAAGCCACGCCATCCTCGGCAAACAAACCGTAGGACGGCGATTTGAAGAAAAGGGGCGGTGGCCCTGCGCGGAAAGTTGGTTAGCAAACTGAAAACTAGTTGTGGTAGAGACTATGACACAGTGTGTGCGCGCGCGTTCGAAAGCCGTATAGTATAGGTTCGTATTCTTGTTGTCTTGGATTTACGAGTATGTGTGTGTTTATTTTGTAAGCTTAGTCAAAACCGTTTGTGATTGTGTTAACACTCTACTCTTGTGTAAGGTATTATTGTTTTTTTTTTAAATTTTTATAAGCAGTAAGTAAGCTTTTCGGTGTGTTGGTAGCAATTATATGTTGGGCTTAAAATTTAAGCGTCGCAAGATCAGAAACTAAGTACGTGTGAGTGTGGTACTGTGGTCTATTGCTCAGCTACTGACAGAGTCTGTCAAAGACAAAATGCTGTTGGATCTTGGGTTCTGAAAGGAGTGATATAAGTCAAGTGAAGAAGATCCCCTCCTTTCCTCCCCAGCACACTTGAAAAAATCAATATTTAAATGTCATTTGTACTTTTCAAATTTTTAAAAAGGTTGTCCCCCCCCCCCCCCCCCCCGAGAGATTTTTTTCTTCTTCTAATAGTGCCCAGTTACTTGAGTTACACTGTGATTTGTATCTGATGGAAGTAAATTGTCCAATTGCATTTCTAGATATTGCAAGGCGCTCGAGTGTAGTGATTAAGATAATTTAAACAGCTTCATGTCTTTTTTTTAAAGATTAAATTTTAGTCATAAGATTCAACCCAAAACCTTATTTAGTCTTAGTCTTAGTTATTTTTAGTCATTATTAAGCTCTACACCATACGGTCAGATATTCACTCATTTAGTCATCCCCAACCCCCGTTTTCATTCCTGTTCTTTACTCGAGGAAGCCAAATTAGAGTAAGGCATAGGTGATAATCTCGAAGGCATTTCCCTGTTGAACAACAGGCATTTCCCTGTTGAACAACAGGCATTTCCCCGCTGAACAGAAGGCATTTCCCTGTTAAACAGAAGGCATTTCCCTGTTAAACGCAACTAATTTTAACAATCACGGGTACAAGTTTCCTTGGTGTTGTTGTTTTCTTTCGGCTCCAATTGGATGGCGAAACAACTTCCGGTTGCCAAATTAAGAAACTGGTACCCGTGAAGGCAGTTCTTTTGGTAGGACTA
Organism: Omphiscola glabra; assembly: GCA_964017045.1. Lineage (NCBI taxonomy): Eukaryota > Metazoa > Mollusca > Gastropoda > Lymnaeidae > Omphiscola > Omphiscola glabra. The sequence continues at coordinate 19,922,874 of OZ024811.1, forward strand.
GCTCTGTAGATGCGTAGCTAAGAGGGGGCAGGTGGGGGACAGATGTCCCTGGGCGCCAGACTATTATTATTGATGAAAATAATGGGTTTGAGCGTTGAAAAAAGAAAGGGAGGCTCTTTAAAATGAATCTCGTCCCCGGGCGCTAAACACTCTAGCTACGCCTCTGTCCTGTAGCTCTGCCTCTGTCCTGTAGCTCTGCCTCTGTCCTGTAGCTCTGCCTCTGTCCTGTAGCTCTGCCTCTGTCCTGTAGCTCTGCCTCTGTCCTGTAGCTCTGCCTCTGTCCTGTAGCTCTGCCTCTGTCCTGTAGCTCTGCCTCTGTCCTGTAGCTCTGCCTCTGTCCTGTAGCTCTGCATGCCATTGAATTATTCATTAGAAACGTCAGATTTTTAAAAAAAAAATTGACCTACCTGTTGACAAGTTGTGCTGATGAAATGTGTTTTAGTAAGACGGCGCCATCTAAACAAGTTGTAAGTTAAGGAGTCACATTGAAGACCCAGGTCACATTGGTAACTTAGGGGTCTCAAGGTGTGTGGATTTGAATATTCAGTATCTGAATTTCCATCGCATGTCTTTACAATGACATTGGGGGGGTGGGGGATATTTCCAGTTTCATGGTCCAATTCTCAATGCCTCCAGTTGTTGTAACTGTAGGGCAGGGTGTCATTGAGATATGGAGTGGTGTGCCCTTGGAAAGTCACTTTAAATATCAAATGCTTCATAAGTGAGCTATCTAACAAGAAGATAAAATCGGATTTGGCGAAAAAGTTAAGCATGGCTTGACTGATGTAAACCTAATATTCGGAAAATAATTTAGTTTAGTTTTGTTCTCAGTGGCCAAGTTATACCGACTGCATACCGTTTAGTTTTGTTCTCAGTGGCCAAGCTATACTGACTGCATACCGTTAAGTTTTGTTCTCAGTGGCCAAGCTATACCGACCACATACCGTTTAGTTTTGATCTCAGTGACCAAGCTATACTGACCGCATACCGTTTAGTTTTGATCTCAGTGACCAAGCTATACCGACCTCATACGGTTTAGTTTTGATCTCAGTGGCCAAGCTATACCGACCGCATACCGTTTAGTTTTGTTATCAGCGGTCAAGCTATACTGACAGAATACAGAAACTACTTTTTAAAAAAATCATATTTTCCCCCATATTAACCCAAATGTATTGTTAAACCTCATGTCATGTAATGTCAGTGTCAAACCACTCATGTAATGTCAGTGTCAAACCACTGTCATGTAATGTCAGTGTCAAACCACTGTCATGTAATGTCAGTGTCAAACCTCTGTCATGTAATGTCAGTGTCGTTGAGGTGGAGTAGATGGGAGACAACAAAAGAAATAACCACAATTTCAAACCACATTTTTCAGTCTTCTCTGCCCGATCGCAAACCTTAAAAGTGATCAGGATTCAAGGACGCTGGTTGTCTAAATAACAGTCACTTGTCACTTCCGAAACATTGAATAGGTTGGTGGGCATCTGAATGGCGTCAATTTATAGGAACAAGAGGGGGGTGTGTCTGGTTTGTCTGGCACTTTGATGAAATTATTTTAGCTCATGAGCAAGTGTTTTAGTGTCCAAATAGTTATTTAACTATTCAATGTTCAGATAGTGATCTAACTGTTCAATGTTCAGATAGTGATATGTTTGTACCAACTGCCCATCCTGCACAATGAGCAAATGGTGATGCCAGTGTGCTACCCAGTATTGTGCTTATGTTACCAGAACACACTCACAAAAATAAATAATCATATATTGCTAAATGTACATAAGCACTATGACACCACAATGTGAAGCTTCATGTCTTACTACTATTATATAAAGTTATTAGCGATGCAATTTGTAAAGAACACTGCAGTTTGTAAAGAGAGGTGCAGTTTGTAAAGAGTGGTCAAGTTTGTAAAGAGAGGTCCAGTTTGTAAAGAGAGGTGCAGTTTGTAAAGAGGTGTGCAGCTTGTAAAGAGGTGTGCAGCTTGTAAAGAGGTGTGCAGCTTGTAAAGAGGTGTGCAGCTTGTAAAGAGGTGTGCAGCTTGTAAAGAGCACCCAGCACTATTCAGGAAAGCTGCAGCCACCTGTTACAAGGTTCCCTCATCTGGACCTGGACTGTCAGCACCACATTTACTGCCGCAGCATTATACTCTCATTACCAGCACATAAATTATTGGTGATGTTGGCCAGACGCAAACAGCCCACAAGGATTTTATTTATAAACAGCAGTTCCACAAAGAGTTGAGGTGGTATTGCAATGGTTCTCACTCCCGAGTTGTCTTGTCACTGAGTTGTCTTGTCACTGTGTTGTTAGGATGAAAATTTCAATACAGCAGACTTAGCTGTCCCACCGTTTTCTCCGGAGCTCCAGCCTGAGACTCCATATATTCAAGCAGAAAGATCGCGTTTCGCCACTGAATAATTAAAACCTATGGTGTAAATTTTGCATGGATTAAATAGCCTACTGAGGGTAATATGAGCGCAGGGCATTTTTGTAAAATTTCGCACAATCTTTTTATTCAGCTTTCTGAAGTGAAGAATCTGCCTCAAAATTTAAAAAAAAAAAAATTGTTTTAAGAAACAGGGTAGATAAAGCTGAGGGCATATTGGCCTTGTATGTGGGTAGATAAAGCTGATGGCATGTTGGCCTTGTATGTGGGTAGATAAAGCTGAGGGCATGTTGGCCTTGTATGTGGGTAGATAAAGCTGGGGCACGTTGGCCTTGTATGTGGGTAGATAAAGCTGAGGGCATGTTGGCCTTGTATGTGGGTAGATAAAGCTGATGGCATGTTGGCCTTGTATGTGGGTAGATAAAGCTGAGGGCATGTTGGCCTTGTATGTGGGTAGATAAAGCTGAGGGCACGTTGGCCTTGTATGTGGGTAGATAAAGCTGAGGGCACGTTGGCCTTGTATGTGGGTAGATAAAGCTGAGGGCACGTTGGCCTTGTATGTGGGTAGATAAAGCTGAGGGCACGTTGGCCTTGTATGTGGGTAGATAAAGCTGAGGGCACGTTGGCCTTGTATGTGGGTAGATAAAGCTGAGGGCACGTTGGCCTTGTATGTGGGTAGATAAAGCTGAGGGCACGTTGGCCTTGTATGTGGGTAGATAAAGCTGGGGCACGTTGGCCTTGTATGTGGGTAGATAAAGCTGAGGGCACGTTGGCCTTGTATGTGGGTAGATAAAGCTGGGGCACGTTGGCCTTGTATGTGGGTAGATAAAGCTGGGGCACGTTGGCCTTGTATGTGGGTAGATAAAGCTGGGGCACGTTGGCCTTGTATGTGGGTAGATAAAGCTGGGGCACGTTGGCCTTGTATGTGGGTAGATAAAGCTGGGGCACGTTGGCCTTGTATGTGGGTAGATAAAGCTGGGGCACGTTGGCCTTGTATGTGGGTAGATAAAGCTGAGGGCACGTTGGCCTTGTATGTGGGTAGATAAAGCTGGGGCACGTTGGCCTTGTATGTGGGTAGATAAAGCTGAGGGCACGTTGGCCTTGTATGTGGGTAGATAAAGCTGGGGCACGTTGGCCTTGTATGTGGGTAGATAAAGCTGAGGGCACGTTGGCCTTGTATGTGGGTAGATAAAGCTGGGGCACGTTGGCCTTGTATGTGGGTAGATAAAGCTGAGGGCACGTTGGCCTTGTATGTGGGTAGATAAAGCTGAGGGCACGTTGGCCTTGTATGTGGGTAGATAAAGCTGGGGCACGTTGGCCTTGTATGTGGGTAGATAAAGCTGGGGCACGTTGGCCTTGTATGTGGGTAGATAAAGCTGGGGCACGTTGGCCTTGTATGTGGGTAGATAAAGCTGAGGCACGTTGGCCTTGTATGTGGGTAGATAAAGCTGAGGGCACGTTGGCCTTGTATGTGGGTAGATAAAGCTGGGGCACGTTGGCCTTGTATGTGGGTAGATAAAGCTGAGGGCACGTTGGCCTTGTATGTGGGTAGATAAAGCTGGGGCACGTTGGCCTTGTATGTGGGTAGATAAAGCTGAGGGCACGTTGGCCTTGTATGTGGGTAGATAAAGCTGAGGGCACGTTGGCCTTGTATGTGGGTAGATAAAGCTGAGGGCACGTTGGCCTTGTATGTGGGTAGATAAAGCTGGGGCACGTTGGCCTTGTATGTGGGTAGATAAAGCTGAGGGCACGTTGGCCTTGTATGTGGGTAGATAAAGCTGGGGCACGTTGGCCTTGTATGTGGGTAGATAAAGCTGAGGGCACGTTGGCCTTGTATGTGGGTAGATAAAGCTGAGGGCACGTTGGCCTTGTATGTGGGTAGATAAAGCTGAGGGCACGTTGGCCTTGTATGTGGGTAGATAAAGCTGAGGGCACGTTGGCCTTGTATGTGGGTAGATAAAGCTGAGGGCACGTTGGCCTTGTATGTGGGTAGATAAAGCTGGGGCACGTTGGCCTTTTATGTGGGTAGATAAAGCTGAGGGCACGTTGGCCTTGTATGTGGGTAGATAAAGCTGGGGCACGTTGGCCTTGTATGTGGGTAGATAAAGCTGGGGCACGTTGGCCTTGTATGTGGGTAGATAAAGCTGAGGGCACGTTGGCCTTGTATGTGGGTAGATAAAGCTGGGGCACGTTGGCCTTGTATGTGGGTAGATAAAGCTGAGGGCACGTAGGCCTTGTATGTGGGTAGATAAAGCTGGGGCACGTTGGCCTTGTATGTGGGTAGATAAAGCTGAGGGCACGTTGGCCTTGTATGTGGGTAGATAAAGCTGAGGGCACGTTGGCCTTGTATGTGGGTAGATAAAGCTGAGGGCACGTTGGCCTTGTATGTGGGTAGATAAAGCTGAGGGCACGTTGGCCTTGTATGTGGGTAGATAAAGCTGAGGGCACGTTGGCCTTGTATGTGGGTAGATAAAGCTGAGGGCACGTTGGCCTTGTATGTGGGTAGATAAAGCTGGGGCACGTTGGCCTTGTATGTGGGTAGATAAAGCTGGGGCACGTTGGCCTTGTATGTGGGTAGATAAAGCTGGGGCACGTTGGCCTTGTATGTGGGTAGATAAAGCTGGGGCACGTTGGCCTTGTATGTGGGTAGATAAAGCTGAGGGCACGTTGGCCTTGTATGTGGGTAGATAAAGCTGGGGCACGTTGGCCTTGTATGTGGGTAGATAAAGCTGAGGGCACGTTGGCCTTGTATGTGGGTAGATAAAGCTGGGGCACGTTGGCCTTGTATGTGGGTAGATAAAGCTGAGGGCACGTTGGCCTTGTATGTGGGTAGATAAAGCTGAGGGCACGTTGGCCTTGTATGTGGGTAGATAAAGCTGAGGGCACGTTGGCCTTGTATGTGGGTAGATAAAGCTGAGGGCACGTTGGCCTTGTATGTGGGTAGATAAAGCTGAGGGCACGTTGGCCTTGTATGTGGGTAGATAAAGCTGGGGCACGTTGGCCTTGTATGTGGGTAGATAAAGCTGGGGCACGTTGGCCTTGTATGTGGGTAGATAAAGCTGAGGGCACGTTGGCCTTGTATGTGGGTAGATAAAGCTGGGGCACGTTGGCCTTGTATGTGGGTAGATAAAGCTGAGGGCACGTAGGCCTTGTATGTGGGTAGATAAAGCTGGGGCACGTTGGCCTTGTATGTGGGTAGATAAAGCTGGGGCACGTTGGCCTTGTATGTGGGTAGATAAAGCTGAGGGCACGTTGGCCTTGTATGTGGGTAGATAAAGCTGAGGGCACGTTGGCCTTGTATGTGGGTAGATAAAGCTGAGGGCACGTTGGCCTTGTATGTGGCAGATAAAGCTGAGGGCACGTTGGCCTTGTATGTGGGTAGATAAAGCTGAGGGCACGTTGGCCTTGTATGTGGGTAGATAAAGCTGGGGCACGTTGGCCTTGTATGTGGGTAGATAAAGCTGAGGGCACGTTGGCCTTGTATGTGGGTAGATAAAGCTGGGGCACGTTGGCCTTGTATGTGGGTAGATAAAGCTGAGGGCACGTTGGCCTTGTATGTGGGTAGATAAAGCTGGGGCACGTTGGCCTTGTATGTGGGTAGATAAAGCTGGGGCACGTTGGCCTTGTATGTGGGTAGATAAAGCTGAGGGCACGTTGGCCTTGTATGTGGGTAGATAAAGCTGAGGGCACGTTGGCCTTGTATGTGGGTAGATAAAGCTGGGGCACGTTGGCCTTGTATGTGGGTAGATAAAGCTGAGGGCACGTTGGCCTTGTATGTGGGTAGATAAAGCTGGGGCACGTTGGCCTTGTATGTGGGTAGATAAAGCTGGGGCACGTTGGCCTTGTATGTGGGTAGATAAAGCTGAGGGCACGTTGGCCTTGTATGTGGGTAGATAAAGCTGGGGCACGTTGGCCTTGTATGTGGGTAGATAAAGCTGAGGGCACGTAGGCCTTGTATGTGGGTAGATAAAGCTGGGGCACGTTGGCCTTGTATGTGGGTAGATAAAGCTGGGGCACGTTGGCCTTGTATGTGGGTAGATAAAGCTGAGGGCACGTTGGCCTTGTATGTGGGTAGATAAAGCTGAGGGCACGTTGGCCTTGTATGTGGGTAGATAAAGCTGAGGGCACGTTGGCCTTGTATGTGGGTAGATAAAGCTGAGGGCACGTTGGCCTTGTATGTGGGTAGATAAAGCTGAGGGCACGTTGGCCTTGTATGTGGGTAGATAAAGCTGGGGCACGTTGGCCTTGTATGTGGGTAGATAAAGCTGGGGCACGTTGGCCTTGTATGTGGGTAGATAAAGCTGGGGCACGTTGGCCTTGTATGTGGGTAGATAAAGCTGGGGCACGTTGGCCTTGTATGTGGGTAGATAAAGCTGAGGGCACGTTGGCCTTGTATGTGGGTAGATAAAGCTGGGGCACGTTGGCCTTGTATGTGGGTAGATAAAGCTGAGGGCACGTTGGCCTTGTATGTGGGTAGATAAAGCTGGGGCACGTTGGCCTTGTATGTGGGTAGATAAAGCTGAGGGCACGTTGGCCTTGTATGTGGGTAGATAAAGCTGAGGGCACGTTGGCCTTGTATGTGGGTAGATAAAGCTGAGGGCACGTTGGCCTTGTATGTGGGTAGATAAAGCTGGGGCACGTTGGCCTTGTATGTGGGTAGATAAAGCTGAGGGCACGTTGGCCTTGTATGTGGGTAGATAAAGCTGGGGCACGTTGGCCTTGTATGTGGGTAGATAAAGCTGGGGCACGTTGGCCTTGTATGTGGGTAGATAAAGCTGAGGGCACGTTGGCCTTGTATGTGGGTAGATAAAGCTGGGGCACGTTGGCCTTGTATGTGGGTAGATAAAGCTGAGGGCACGTAGGCCTTGTATGTGGGTAGATAAAGCTGGGGCACGTTGGCCTTGTATGTGGGTAGATAAAGCTGGGGCACGTTGGCCTTGTATGTGGGTAGATAAAGCTGAGGGCACGTTGGCCTTGTATGTGGGTAGATAAAGCTGAGGGCACGTTGGCCTTGTATGTGGGTAGATAAAGCTGAGGGCACGTTGGCCTTGTATGTGGGAGATAAAGCTGAGGGCACGTTGGCCTTGTATGTGGGTAGATAAAGCTGGGGCACGTTGGCCTTGTATGTGGGCAGATAAAGCTGGGGCACGTTGGCCTTGTATGTGGGCAGATAAAGCTGGGGCACGTTGGCCTTGTATGTGGGTAAATAAAGCTGAGGGCACGTTGGCCTTGTATGTGGGCAGATAAAGCTGGGGCACGTTGGCCTTGTATGTGGGCAGATAAAGCTGGGGCACGTTGGCCTTGTATGTGGGTAGATAAAGCTGGGGCACGTTGGCCTTGTATGTGGGTAGATAAAGCTGAGGGCACGTTGGCCTTGTATGTGGGCAGATAAAGCTGGGGCACGTTGGCCTTGTATGTGGGTAGATAAAGCTGGGGCACGTTGGCCTTGTATGTGGGTAGATAAAGCTGAGGGCACGTTGGCCTTGTATGTGGGTAGATAAAGCTGGGGCACGTTGGCCTTGTATGTGGGTAGATAAAGCTGGGGCACGTTGGCCTTGTATGTGGGTAGATAAAGCTGGGGCACGTTGGCCTTGTATGTGGGTAGATAAAGCTGAGGGCACGTTGGCCTTGTATGTGGGTAGATAAAGCTGGGGCACGTTGGCCTTGTATGTGGGTAGATAAAGCTGGGGCACGTTGGCCTTGTATGTGGGTAGATAAAGCTGAGGGCACGTTGGCCTTGTATGTGGGTAGATAAAGCTGGGGCACGTTGGCCTTGTATGTGGGTAGATAAAGCTGGGGCACGTTGGCCTTGTATGTGGGTAGATAAAGCTGGGGCACGTTGGCCTTGTATGTGGGTAGATAAAGCTGGGGCACGTTGGCCTTGTATGTGGGTAGATAAAGCTGAGGGCACGTTGGCCTTGTATGTGGGTAGATAAAGCTGGGGCACGTTGGCCTTGTATGTGGGTAGATAAAGCTGGGGCACGTTGGCCTTGTATGTGGGTAGATAAAGCTGGGGCACGTTGGCCTTGTATGTGGGTAGATAAAGCTGGGGCACGTTGGCCTTGTATGTGGGTAGATAAAGCTGAGGGCACGTTGGCCTTGTATGTGGGTAGATAAAGCTGGGGCACGTTGGCCTTGTATGTGGGTAGATAAAGCTGGGGCACGTTGGCCTTGTATGTGGGTAGATAAAGTTGGGGCACGTTGGCCTTGTATGTGGGTAGATAAAGCTGGGGCACGTTGGCCTTGTATGTGGGTAGATAAAGCTGAGGGCACGTTGGCCTTGTATGTGGGTAGATAAAGCTGGGGCACGTTGGCCTTGTATGTGGGTAGATAAAGCTGGGGCACGTTGGCCTTGTATGTGGGTAGATAAAGCTGGGGCACGTTGGCCTTGTATGTGGGTAGATAAAGCTGGGGCACGTTGGCCTTGTATGTGGGTAGATAAAGCTGAGGGCACGTTGGCCTTGTATGTGGGTAGATAAAGCTGAGGGCACGTTGGCCTTGTATGTGGGTAGATAAAGCTGAGGGCACGTTGGCCTTGTATGTGATGAGCTTTTTATAACCATCAATTGGTTGTATTCATCAGTTACAAGTTTGAGAGTCCAATGTAAAATAGATTGGAATGTCTTGTCCTCATAGCAGTTCTTCCACAGTGTTGGAATGTCTTGTCCTCATAGCAGTTCTTCCACAGTGTTGGAATGTCTTGTCCTCATAGCAGTTCTTCCACAGTGTTGGAATGTCTTGTCCTCATAGCAGTTCTTCCACAGTGTTGGAATGTCTTGTCCTCATAGCAGTTCTTCCACAGTGTTGGAATGTCTTGTCCTCATAGCAGTTCTTCCACAGTGTTGGAATGTCTTGTCCTCATAGCAGTTCTTCCACAGTGTTGGAATGTCTTGTCCTCATAGCAGTTCTTCCACAGTGTTGGAATGTCTTGTCCTCATAGCAGTTCTTCCACAGTGTTGGAATGTCTTGTCCTCATAGCAGTTCTTCCACAGTGCTTGTCTTAGGCACAGGTTTGCATGAGGATAGTTTGTATGATTGCCAGGATCTTGTTTTTTGTCACAGCGATAGCTTCTGTTGCTGGGTCTATGGCATATGTATTAAACCCTTTCAATTGATGCATGTGATGGTTATTATTATAAGTCGTGGAGATGGTCGTGAACAAAACAAACTGTTTTACAAGCTGCAATCCCCTTGGGAATGAAATGACATCTTTAAAATACAGAATGATGTGGTAAAACACTGGAGGATATCTGAGTTTTGATAGAATTAGGGGTCGAACAAAATGATGGTAGAGTCTGAACAAAATGATGGTAGGGGTTGAATAAAATGATGGTAGGGGTTGAATAAAATGATGGTAGGGGTTGAATAAAATGATGGTATGGGTTGAACAAAATGATGGTAGGGGTTGAACAAAATGATGGTAGGGGTTGAACAAAATGATGGTAGGCGTTGAACAAAATGATGGTAGAGTCTGAACAAAATGATGGTAGAGTCTGAACAAAATGATGGTAGGGTTGAATAAAATGATGGTAGGGGTTGAATAAAATGATGGTAGGGGTTGAATAAAATGATGGTAGGGGTTGAATAAAATGATGGTAGGGGTTGAATAAAATGATGTAGGGGTTGAATAAAATGATGGTAGGGGTTGAATAAAATGATGGTAGGGGTTGAATAAAATGATGGTAGGGGTTGAATAAAATGATGGTAGGGGTTGAATAAAATGATGGTAGGGGTTGAATAAAATGATGGTATTTCTTTGCATCAAGCCTTGTGGCTTTGTGACCTGAAGAAGAACAACATAAATCAATGTTCCAATGTTTGCAGATGTTTCAATCTTTTGTGGACATTTAAGAATTACTTGATATATTAAAATGTTGATATTCAGATTTAAAACGAAAAATAATGTAAAAGAAATTATAATTGTCAATAAATTTGATTTGTCAATTTTATTTTTCCAAAGTATGTTGAAGACGTTTGAATAAGCATAATTTTAAAAGTTTGTTGTAAGTGGCATGATCAAGTTGCCCTGCGCTGTATCTCAGTAAAGTGACAACCTTTGGTGTGGTGTATTCCTACACATGCACACACAGCCAGTCACTCTGGATTGGTCCATTTATAAGTATATTTATTATTTGTTCCTGCAAAATAAAAGAACTTGTTTTTTTAGGCCTAGAGTAATTTCTGACCTAGGTTTTGTTTTTATTTCTTTCACAGATGTGTCACAGGAAGAACACACAAATATCAAGATGTTCTTGTTCTCTCAAAGAACATTGCTGATACCCTATGACTTGGCCTGAGGCGCACAAGAAAGCTGTGGTGTCATAATGTGAGTATTTTCTTATTATTTATTGCTGCAATGTGATGATAATTCAATAAATCCAGGGTTGGGGGGGGGGGGGGGGGGGTGGGGCTGGTAATCATTGTAAATGGCTGATACTGAAGAAAAAATTAAATCGCTGGCGGCAGGTTAATGGAATAAATATATATAATCTGTTGTGCTACAGACCATGTTGGGCCGTGGCCTAATTGAATAAATATATCGGGGCCCATGTAGGGCTGTGGCCTAATTGAATAAATATGCCCACGTAGGGTCTGGCCAATTTGAATAAATCCACTGCACGCATTATACCTTTATATGTACAACAAACCAACCATTGACATCAAGTGCAGGGTGACACGCACGTTTGTTGTGATTAACCAACCATTGTCAATAAGTTTAGGATCCGGAAACTACGGGGGTAAAGTGGAAACTACAGGGGTAAAGTGGAAACTGTACAGGGGTAAAGTGGAAACTGTACAGGGGTAAAGTGGAAACTATAATGGTAAAGTTGAAACTATAGGGGTAAAGTGGAAGCTATAGGGGTAAAGTGGAAGCTAAATGGGTAAAGTGGAAACTATAGGGGTAAAGTGGAAACTACAGGGGTCACGTGGAAACTGTACAGCGGTAAAGTGGAAACTACTGGGGTAAAGTGGAAACTACATGTGTAAAGAGTAAACTGTACATGGGTAAAGAGGAAACTGTACAGGGGTAAAGAGGAAACTGTACACGGGTAAAAGGGAAACTACAGGGGTAAAGAGGAAACTACAAGGGTAAAGTAGAAACTACAAGGGTAAAGAGGAAGCTGCACAGACAGGGGTAAAGAGGACACTGTACAGGGGTAAAGAGGGTATGTACCAGAGTGTCACACACTAAATCAGTCACTGTAAAGAAATGTCTTCAATTCTAGAACAGAGGCAAACTGTCTAGAAAGCCCTTTATTTTCTGTAGACAAAGTAGTCCTAAGGGAACTCTTTAAATTATTACTGTAACTTACTGTAACCCAGTGACAGCCCCAACCCACAAATTATGCAATCTTCAGGATTTCAAGAGAGCTCAGCAGGTTAAGGGTCAATTCTATTTTTAGTTCCTCTTAGTAATCATGTGATTTTTATTTACCAAGTCTGGGAACAGGATTTTGTATATAACAATGAGTGTAGATATCTGCACTATTTGTGTGGTGGGAGGGGCCCGGGGGGGGGGGGGGGTGTCTTTCAGAGATTTTTAAAAACTGGGTTCACAGCAAACAAAAAATGTAAATACATTCTCTGGCGTCTTCAAGATACATATTGTAACTACTTACCAGGATTTGCGGGATCCTAACATAAATTATTTAGGATTAAATGACTACCCTAAAAGTAGGTGGGTTATTTTGGGGGTTTTTGTTTTTTTGAAAGTGTGGTGTGGTATTTAGCTAATGGTTTAATACGGATAATTTTATCCTTGACAAAAAAATCTCAAATCCTTGTTTGTGGTACAGTGTACATACTATCTTGATCGTTTCTTTGTGGTGATGTGCACAACATACAGTCTTGCGATTTGTGCTAAATATGATTGCTGTGTCATAATGTCTTTGTCAACAGACCAGCTGAATCATATCCTGGTATGATTTTTGTGATGTTTTGGTCTGGGTCATGAACACAGTCCATTAGATCAAACGTTCTGCTGACTCTGCTGGTCTGTGGTATGTGGCAATCATAATGCACACAGGTTGACACTGGGTAACCACTTGTGCCAGTGTGAAGAGTATGCTGTGATCTTAGAGCAAATAGAAAATAATACACTATAGAAGGGGGTTCAGCATAATTCAGCCTAGGAGTAGTGCATCATAATTCACAGTGGAAGGCAACTCTCTGTTGTATATACATCTCAAAGGTTGTTTGACTTGAGTGTTTGACAGGGGGTGACCTTTTTTTCTTCCCCTCACCTCAGGAAGTTTGATTCATCTATTTTTGACCCCTGTACTGTCAGTAGCTGATTAAGACTTGTTTTTTGAATAGATTTCTTGAGCTGTTCTCAATGTAGCCCCACCCTGATTTCAGTTTGATTGGCAGTTGATAACCTTTTTGATTTTAAACATCCTATAGAGACCAAGAACAGCACGGATGCCAGCAATACAAGGAAGCCACTGTTACACCATGCATGCCAGGAATACAACAAGGAAGGCACTGTTACGCCATGGATGCCACCATCCCATGAGAGAGAGAGAGAGTAAGACCCTAAGTACCAGACAGCGGATGCCACCATTCCACCATAGATACCACCATTTGACCCACTAGACAGGATAAGTGATTTTGTTTTCAATCCTCAGACGCACCTACACATTTTGTAAAATTACTTTTCAATTTAATTTTTACTAAGTGATAATGAAGTAAACTAAATAATCTTGGCGGAAATTTTATTATGCTTAAATTGATTTTCTGTATGCAGTTCCTTTTATTAAACACATCCCTGTGATTTTGTTTGATCTGCATCACACAGTTGAATTGTGGGCAACATTATGCATTGTTTTAAAATGAGCACATACTGAATCCATGAACTCTTTGAGAGGGACTGCTAAATGCTAGCCACAAAGAGGATTCTTCTTTCAATGGAAGAAAGATAGGTTAAATGTAGTCATTCTAAACACTTAAAGTTTTTACATATATATATATTGTATCATGATGTTCTGGGTTTTAGAATATTTTTTAACCTTTTGTTTTACTTCAAGCCCTTATCAGTTCTTCGTCCAAATAAAAACTAAGATGTTTGAATGGTATATGAATGATTTGAGGTCTGCTTGTGTGGATGCTGGATTTCTTGAAGTCTGCTTGTGTGGATGCTGGATTTCTTGAAGTCTGCTTGTGTGGATGCTGGATTTCTTGAAGTCTGCTTGTGTGGATGCTGGATTTCTTGAGGTCTGCTTGTGTGGATGCTGGATTTCTTGAGGTCTGCTTGTGTGGATGCTGGATTTCTTGAGGTCTGCTTGTGTTGGATGCTGGATTTCTTGAGATGTGCTTGTGTGGGGGCAGTATTTTTAATGCAACATATGTCCATCACTAGTTTCTGTTTTTTTATATTTTCCTGACATTGGTGTAAACAGCACTTATTCCAAACAAAGCAAAAGGTTGCTTGATACAGAAAGACAATAGAAGTGGAACATAAAACCCATTGAAGCTGGAAACATTGTCTTAGACTTTCAAGACCTTTTCAGCTGCTAGAATTGATTTAGGAAACAAAAGAATTCTAAATGTTGATCTTGTGATAGGATCAACTGAAAGTCTGAAGGTTGTTGCATGTGTGAGTGTGTCTACGTATCACTCAGTGTCAGTAGGACTGAGTTGCATGTGCTGTGTGTTATGATCCGTGTGTTTTATGATCTGTGTGTTATGATCCGTGTGTTATGATCCGTGTGTGTTATGATCCGTGTGTTATGATCCATGTGTTATGATCCGTGTGTTATGATCCGTGTGTGTTATGATCCGTGTGTGTTATGATCCGTGTGTTATGATCCGTGTGTGTTATGATCCGTTTGTTATGATCCGTGTGTGTTATGATCCGTTTGTTATGATCCGTGTGTGTTATGATCCGTGTGTTATGATCCATGTGTGTTTGAGGAAGGCCGAAGGAATGGGGTGGGAGAATGAGTTGAATGGAAATAATGTGAGAATCATCTTGGATGACATGCTTAGTTTGAATGGAAAAACAGGCATTGAATAACACCTGAGGTGAGTGACGTGAGGTCAGAGGTGAATGATGTGAGACAAGAGGTGAGAGATGTGAGACCAGAGGTGAGTGATGTGAGATCAGAGGTGAGTGACTTGAGACCAGAGGTGAGTGATGTGAGACCAGAGGTGAGTGAAGTGAGATCAGAGATGAGTGAAGTGAGATCAAAGGTGAGTGAAATTAGACCAGAGGTGACTGAAGTGAGACCAGAGGCTAGTCAGATTATAAGAGAAGTGTTTTTTCTTAGTGAAGTGCAGTGTTAGGCAGACAGAGTAAGGTGAGGTCCATGAAATAAGATTAGTCAATAAATAAGTTTTTAGAGACACAATCAAATAATGAGCAACTCTAACTTTTATACTGGAAGATTCTTACACTTTTAACAACTGTTCCCAGAAATATCTATCACAGTGGGAACCAGGACCAGGCATAGAACAACAAGATGGTCATTGTCCAGGTCATGTATATGGTAAGTGAATTTCACTCCGTTGTTTAGCCAAAGTAATATCTTTACATTGTGAATCTGTTGCTATCAGACAAATAAGCCTTTTTTCTTTTACACCAACGATTTTAGTAAAATTGTATAGTCTGTGCAAGTCTCAGAATCTGGCAAGTTAATAGTGCCCAGGAATTTACTTAATATTTTTAAAATTTCAAATATTGTGCATTCTCCCAGGGTTAACTCCTCATTACTTTCTAATCAACAAATTAAAAAAAAAAAAAGTGTATGTCCAACAACAATTTGTACTGTATTGAAATTGACAAGCATAGTTAAGGAATGACAGCAAAGTAACGCAAAATGGTGCTGCAGACAGAGCACAAGCCTCAGAGATGACCGATGTGTAATTAGTTATCAGAATCAATGACTTTAAAGATAGAGCTCTGGAGTTCAAACACACAGCTATGTGAATCATTAATTCCTCATATGAGTGAAAGACTGAGTCTCATGTTCTTGTATCTTTTTGAAACTGTTCATAATAAAACACTTGCAAAGATGGGAATGTCTGATCAAGTCAACTTAATATCAAAAGTAAACTATTTCTCCCTTGTGACAGCTAATGGGATACTACAGAATTCATGTCACTGAACTTCCACATTTGTGCTTTCCAACATTAAAGAGAGCTGTGATTTGTTTTGTTTTTTTAAATTATTTTTTTTATTTTCAATAGGAAAGAGGGGGGTGTGTTTGTGTATTTCATAGCAAAGAGGGGCGTGGTTTGTGTATTTCATAGCAAAGAGGGGCGTGGTTTGTGTATTTCATAGCAAAGAGGGGCGTGGTTTGTGTATTTCATAGCAAAGAGGGGCGTGGTTTGTGTATTTCATAGCAAAGAGGGGCGTGGTTTGTGTATTTCATAGCAAAGAGGGGCGTGGTTTGTATATTTCATAGCAAAGAGGGGCGTGGTTTGTGTATTTCATAGCAAAGAGGGGCGTGGTTTGTGTATTTCATAGCAAAGAGGGGCGTGGTTTGTGTATTTCATAGCAAAGAGGGGCGTGGTTTGTGTATTTCATAGCAAAGAGGGGCGTGGTTTGTGGTTTAAATTGTTTAATGTTGTGTAAAAAAAGTTTGGCTGTTGTTTTTTTCTATAATTTTTCTAAGGAATCAGTTCAATGTTCACTTGATTTTGATTTTACCACCAATTTCTCCCTGTAATGTGCGAGTGGACAGACAAGGTCTAAAACATTATGTTGAAAATTCAAAGGCTCCTGAAAATAAATATCTATGGCCTTCTAAGCTACAAGTTGTGCTCAACATTCTGGGAGATGCCTAAAATCCATAGAAAATATGGTTTTCAAAACCCTAAAATATAATTACAAATTGGCTGATATTTCATCAATACCGCGCAATAATAATAATAATAAAATGTATTTGAAAAATCCCGCTTCATCCCCAAAGGCTCAAAGCGCTGTGCAAAGTCAACCACATTTGAAGAGAAATGAAAACAATCTATATTTTACCATATTGAAATACAAAACGCAACATTACAAAACTATATATGAGCATACATATATATTGTAAAACAAAACGGTTGGTTTAACATGAATATGACAAGGATTGTAGAAAATAAATATGACAAGGATTGTTTATGAATATCACAAGGATTGTTTATGAATATCAAATGTGATCCTGGGTTTGTGCACCCAGCAAGCAGGACTTCACTTATTAAAGTTACAGTTATAGAATTGATGCAGAGTCAGCATAATTTGTGCTGTATTTTTGGCTTGGCAAGACCATACAATTTTTCCATTTTTTTCTATTCCACCAGATGTATTCTCTGATGTGTTGATGAAGGACTGATAAACCTTGATGATGACCCCCGTCACATCATCGACGTACTGATGGAACATGAAGGCTGATTGGTGCACTTGCCTAATTTACATATTGACTTGTCCACTTGCTGAATGCTTAACAGCTTATTCACTTAATGATAGCTTATACAGTTAAATGTCATCTTATGTCTGCCATGCTTGGGCTGTGTCTCCTGCGGGATATTTCCCAGTGAAATTATTGTCATCAGTATATGCGTCCTTCCCACATCTGAGTACATATTCGACCACACTTCCTTACCACTGAATGTGTGTCCTTGGTTCATACCACTGAGAGTGTGTGTGTGTATGTTAGCAACAGCAGATGTGTATCCTAGTTACCTGCCTACCAGTTTATGAATAGCCTACGTTTCCTCATCACTTTTCCATCCCGTCTGTATTGGAGTACTGGACGGAGAACTGATAAGGGCTTGTGGGTGAGCAGACATCTCATTGGCTCGTCCTACCTCACCTCATGGTGTATCTCATTGGTTGCTTCAACCTCATCTTGTGGTATCTCATTTGCTCTTTCTACCTCAGATCATGGTGTAACTTTATTGGTGGCTTCAACCTCACCTCATGGTGTTTGTCATTGGCTACTTCAACCTTACCTCATGGTGTATGTCATTGACTCCTTCCACCTCACCTCATGGTGTATGTCATTGGCTACTTCTACCTCACCTCATGGTGTATGTCATTTGCTCCTTCATCTGCACCTCGTGGTATACCATTTGCCCGTTCTACTCACCTCATGGTGTATCTCATTGGTGCGTTCTGCCTTGCCTCACGGTGTATCTAACCGTCATGGCCAGCTTTCATGTTCTGTTCCGTTTATTTTAGTTTTGTGTAGCTTTTTGATCCCACTCTTCATTCATCATCTGCAGTCTTCCTCCACATCATTGTATTTCAAGTGTGCATTTTAATACACTCATACCCTTTTTTTTTTTTTTTATAATGTCAATAACATATTTAAGGGAGAGAAGAAATTTATTATTTTGAAAAGGGCATCCATGAGTTATTTTTTTTTATACTAAACTCTGAAAGACTTAGGAGAGACAGATTCACAAATGAATCTGAAGATTCACAAATGAATCTGAAGATTCAACAAATGAATCTGAAGATAAAACAAATGAATCTGAAGATTCAACAAATGAATCTGAAGATTCACAAATGAATCTGAGAAAATATCTCTTTCTGAACAAGTGCTTGTTTTTTTTAAAATGTCAATCTTATCTGGTTCTCTACTCTCTCAAGTTTGTCTTACAACAGATAAGACTTTGGTTTACAATCATTGAAATGACATTATAAGACTTTTTTGTTAAAGCTGAGAATAATTTTTGTAGCTGAAAGTTTTGTACAGGAGAATCTGTCATTGTTTAAACACTTGTTTTATTTTGCTAAGTGTATGAAAACCTAACACCACTAGGAATGAAATTAATGTTCACTTTGAAAAGTCCATACTGATACAGATCAGTATCAATTTTATGAAGACAAAAAAGTTGTTGCTGCAATAGTGTGTTTAAAAAGGCTTTTTAAATTTTTTTTCATTGAACTTGGAGTGGACTGAAACATTTAAAAAACCCATAAATTATGTCTGCTGAAGAATTGTGGTTGTGATGTTTCTTGTTAGATCCTGTGAAAACTTTACAACAGTTGATTTTATTAAAATATGTTTCAAAGGGAAAACAAAGAAAGTTATTTATCATTGGTCATTGGCTAATAAAGTTATTTTTCAAATTTTAAAAAATGTTTTTAATTTGTATTGTGTGTTTGAGTCTGTTGTCTGTAAACGTTGTCATTGTTTCCTGAATGTCTGCACTGAATCATGTCCCAAAGTAATTTTACACCTAAGCTAATACAAAAATTAAATCCTATGCCTTTACTATAATTAATTTCAAAATAGTCACTGTGTATGCAATTGGTAATTACTTTAAAATAATTTGTAGTTCTTACAATTAATGCTGCAAGTAATTAACAAATTTGATAACTTGTGGTACAACAATGTATAGGAAGGTCTTCCAAAAGATGAGGTCCCAGGAAGATGAGTGCCATTAAAATTAAAATATGTTACCGGGTACCATGGTTTAGGTCTTCAGAGTCTAGTGGCACTGACACTTGCCAGGTTTCAAAAAAAATTCTTATTATGAAGTCAGCATTGAATTCAAACTGAATTAAAATAAAAAGAATTTTATCAATGTTTAATACGTCACCTAGTTGCATTGTGAAGATATAGATCTACTTTATTCGTTTAAAAAAAAAGTTGTAAATAATGTGGTGCGCATAAATTGATGTTATCTGCATCCACGATTTAAAATAGCGGCGAAAGGGAGATTACCGATAGAACGGCATGTATAGAATTGAATAAATTATTATATCAGCAGTGCATGCCCCTTGATGAGAAATCTGAGAATGCAAATGAAGACCTTATTGTTAAAAGTACTTAAGTAACAAAATGCACATTTTGACTGAGATAATCAAGCTCAAATATACTTTTCGTCTATAAAATATGACTATTTTCATTTTTTGTCTTGTTTAATTAATGGCCTAATGCATATTTTAATGTGTTCAAATTTCTGCAGTACACTTGGCTAAACTGGGTAAGAAAAGATCACAGTTTAGATTGATTTTGACAAAAATGTGACTTAAGTACTTTTAGCACTAAGGTCTTCAATTATTCTATTGGTTACCGAGTACAAATGAAACGTTAGCCTTTCGTAATTCATCGCCGCCATTACACCTACAGGATCTGTCTAGACGCAGCATTTGTAAGTCGTGTTTGTGTAATGTGTTGTTGGTGTGTTTGTGTAATGTGTTGTTGGTGTGTTTGTGTAATGTGTTGTTGGTGTGTTCGTGTAACGTGTTGTTGGTGTGTTTGTGTAACGTGTTTTAGTGTGTTTGTGTAACGTGTTTTAGTGTGTTTGTGTAATGTGTTGTTAGTGTGTTTCGTGAGGGTTGGACTTCTTTCAGCCGCCACACCCCCCCCCCCCCAATCCTTCAGTAGACGAAGCATTTGCAAGGTGTGTTTGTATCTCTATGATCTTTATGAGCTCCATGATCTATATGATCTTTATAATCTCTATAATCTTTATGATCTCTGTGATCTTTATAATCTATATGATCTTTATGATATATGTGATCTCTATGATCTTTATAATCTCCATGATCTTTATGATATCTGTGATCTCTGTGATCTCCTTGATCCATTAGGTCATCACGAGGTTATTTCGAAAAAAAAATGAAGCAGCTATATTAAAGAAATGTTCCCAGATGTGGATTACAAGCTAACTCGAAAAAGTTACCATAGAAAGTTCCCAATGGACCAGAAGTACACAATGACAGTTAAGGGCCAGAAGCACCCAATGATTGGCCAGAAGCACCCAATGATGACCAGAAGCACCCAATGATTGGCTAGAAGCACCCAATGATTGGCTAGAAGCATCTAATGATTGACCAGAAGCACCCAATGATTGACCAGAAGCTCTTAATGATTGGCCAGAAGAACCCAATGATTGGTCAGAAGAACCCAATGATTGGCCAGAAGCACCCAATGATTGGCCAGAAGCACCCAATGATTGGCTAGAAGCATCTAATGATTGACCAGAAGCACCCAATGATTGGCCAGAAGCTCTTAATGATTGGCCAGAAGAACCCAATGATTGGTCAGAAGAACCCAATGATTGGCCAGAAGCACCCAATGATTGGCCAGAAGCACCCAATGATTGGCCAGAAGAACTCAATAACGGTGATGGGCCAGAGGAACAACCAGGTTGGATACTTTATCAACATAACAACTACACAACAAGGCAGGTTGAACGCTTCATCGTGAGGATACTAGAAGATAAGCAAAAATCTTGCCCAAAAAAGACTTTTCTATGAGAACATGTGATGCAGCAAAAAACCTGTTTGAAATAAATACTTTTACACTTTTAGCATTCTATTCTATTTAATCTTAAGTGCAAGTTCCATTCTATCCAGCGTTTCTTTCACCATCTCTCCGGGGGCTGGGGGAGGGGGCAGTCCCCCCCCCGGAGCAAAATGTGTAACACAATAATATAACGATTATATATTTATAAATATATTTTTTATTTATTAAAAACAACAAATTTTTTTTTTTTAAAAACAATTTTAAAAAGAATAGTATCTGATGTATTTAACCGATTACAATTAATGGAATCTATGAAATATCACTACGTTCGACATATTTGATGATCCGTGTATATCTTTATTAAATGCCTACAGTATTCGATTATAAATATCGTATTGGCCGCTCCTGATTATAAACCGAAGTCTTACTTGTTCCGTTGTTCACACTTATCTGTATATTTATTCCTTTATTTATTTATTTTTTTGCAACATCACAAATTTAAAAAAACTTTAATAACACGGTATCATCCTTTACATCAATATCAAGGTCTACAATTCTAATCATAGTTCTTGCCAAGTATCAAACATACGCGATCTATTTAAATTGAGATTTTTTGTTTAAAATCAAGAATTTAACGGTCGCATAAAACAAACAGTGCACATTTCATCAATTATTATATCGAAAGCGTTTGTGTTTGCTTTAAATGTGTTCATTTTGTAACAAAGTTTCCTGAAAAAACAGAGGCTTAAAAAAATTTAGCCTACATTTATGAAATTCGAAACTGCTTTTTTTTTTCTTTTTAATATCAGAATAATAAACAAACTGTCCGGCCTCGTTGTGCGGTTTATTTCAAATTAATATTTTTTCTACATGAGAATCTATCAGAAAGCTAAAAAAAACACAAAAAAACAATAAAAATAAATCAGATTTTTGTGAACGAGCATTTCGATTATCATGCCAGTTCCATTTTTTGTTGGTAATTGTTTATTTAGAAAGAAATTCGCATTCTTAACTTGTTAATTTGAAAATTCTGTGGATTTGCAAATACATTGTTTTAAAGTATATCCAAGGCAATTTGTAATGTATCTGAAAAAAGTTATAGCAGTTTGAAATTCCAAATGAAAATTTCATTCAACTGAATTATGGGAATTTATACTTTATTTTGCTAACAACTCAAGTCTTCTTTACATAATAATGGCGATGATATACGATTTATAAGATTGACCAGTTTTGATAACCAATAAAAACTTACCAGTGTTTTTTTTTTATTTTTGACTCTGGTAAAACTTGAAAATATTTAGCAAACATAATTATTTCACGTAAGTTGATTATTATAAGTAATTTTTTTTTCCATTTGAATTCAACGTATACAATGATGTTAGCGGTGAAATTTTGTGATGGAAAGATCTTTTTTATTCTTCTGAAAATTCATTTAACTATGTTGTTAAGCCCCCAAAAGGTTTAAATACAAATTGAAAGCCATATTACTATTTATGAATATAAAAATATTTGCATAACAATAAGCACGTCAAGCAGAGCCGTCGCTCGGCGTTTTGAGGCCCCTTCTGCCACTTTTTAGTTTTGTATCCCCCACCTTGCATTGAAACAATTAGCAACAAAATATCTACATCAGATCTTTAAGCCCTTAAAATATCCGAGGCCCAATGAGGTTGTAGGAGTTGCTGGGCTCAAACGGTGTTTCTACGATTTAGTGACACCCACTTTTAGTGCCACAATGGGGGACCACATTTTTTTCCCGCTCTACTTTTCAAGATACAAACTGTTCAGTTGTCCGAAAATTCCGCACCTCCATATAAAGAAAAAGTGACAAACGGGGTGATTAACTTCACCATACCCCTTTCTACGCCACTGGCAAGGACGTAGCTAGAGTGTTTTGCGTCAGGGGATATGATCCATTTTTACGCCCCCCGCCCCACTTTTCCACTCTGAAACGGTTATTTTCAACCTTTATAGCCCATTTTGGTGCCCCCCCTCCCGCTAGTCGCTAGTCTGTCGGCTCGGGACGTATGTTCCATCTGTTTCCCCTTAGCTACACCATTGGCCACTGCCCAATGCCCAATGGCACTACCCCGCTCCCCCTTCCCGAAAATATGAAATGCCGCTCCCCCCCAACCGGGAAAAAATGTCTGAAATTATATCTTATGTGCAAGTTCTTTTGATCTCAAATAAAGTTCCTCATCACGTTTTAAATATCTTTATATTTCCAGTTACATATATTTTATTTTTTTTGGGGGGGGGGGCACCAAAAATTTGAAGTATTGAGGGCACCCAAGAGTGTTAATTTGGAACACCCTTCCTGACGCTCTCAGAAACAGCCAAGCGCTGGAGTCCTTAAAAACAAATTTAAAAACTCATTTATTTCGCAAACACCTGCTGGGATGATGTTGTCTACCATCTTTTCCAGCTAGTTATTATCTCCCAGTAGCTTTGTTTTTTTACCGCGCTTCGAGCCTTTGGGGATGAAGTGTGATTTTTCAAATGAACTTTATTATTATTATTAATTAAGCTATCCTGCCCCTCCCCACCCTCAGTGTAAATTAAAGAAACAATGAAGCAAAACCAAAAAGCAGCAACACACCATAAGCCACGAGATATTTTTGCAATGTAATTTCTCAACCTGCCTGACAGTCCAGTGAAAATAAAATTGTTTTACCCGCTTCGTTAGAAGACATAAAAATATGTTTTATCGCCTGCGACTGCAATTTTGTCCGTGTTTGTGGCATTAAATCCGGATACTTTGTTTTGTCTTGTCATGAAAACCTGGCAAGTGGAAGGCAGTTAAAAAAAATATACCAACAAAATGTTCGCGAAACTAACCATCGTCTTAAAGCCAACCGCGCAGGGAGAAGGCAAAAAAAAACAAAAAAAACCAAACAACAACAGTGTTCTGATATAGATCGAGAAATGTTGTTATAACTACAAGTAGAAGACTTGTACTTGTAGTTATAATAACAACTTTCCTCGTTATATTTAAGTGAATATAAATAGAAACAAATGAGTCAGCTGTGTGAGAGGAAGGATCTCACAATTAATTAAGACTTTTTGTAAGGGGGACATTTTTATTTTCCTCTGCTGAGGATTGGGTATATGCAGTTTAGAGAAGATTAGCTTTGCTATGTTAGATATGAAATAGCGAAGTACCTCACGACAGTATTTTTCGAGTGCCTCTCAAACTGTTAGAGATTGATTAGCGAAGTAACTCAGAAAAGCATCTCTATAGTGCCTCTCAAACTGTTAGATATTGATTAGCGAAGTACCTCACGACAGTATTTTTACAGTGCCTCTCAAACTGTTAGATATTGAATAGCGAAGTAACTCAGAAAAGCATCACTATAGTGCCTCTCAAACTGTTAGATATTGATTAGCGAAGTACCTCACGACAGTATATTTACAGTGCCTCTCAAACTGTTAGATATTGAATAGTGAAGTACCTCAGAAAAGTTGTTGGCTTAAGAAAGAGCCCGGTGGGCCCCATTGGCGTTCTTTTGCTGCCCTCTGGGATACCATTTCTCAGCTAAGTGTTTAAAAAAAATGTATTCTGTTTTTTCTGTTCGTTCGCTGACGAAGGCTTCCTGCCGACACTTTCGTTGTTTTGTTGCGTTTTCTTTTTCAGGTTTGACCTTACTTACTCATTTTCTAATATCTAGTAATTTGTTTGGGGGGGGGGGGGGGGGGGTGTAAGGCTGAAAATTTGACAAAACATGCACACAAGTAAAGCACTTTATAAAAATCCCAATTAGTACTACCCCCCCCACACAAGGCTCACAAACGCATATTTTTTTATGTCCTTGAACTATATTACTATTCTAATGACCAACCCGCTTTTACACCGCAGATTAATTTCCCCAATTATTTTATTTAAACAAAATAAAATAAAATATTACGCACAAAAGGTGAGGACCCGTGGTCGTCGGGGTAGGGGGACACCAACAACCATAAATGAAGTAGCAGATATGTTTAAGCAGGGGTCCTCAAACCTTTTAAACAGGTTTGGAAAAGGGGGGGGGGGAGTTCACTACCTCTAAGACACTGTTGGGGGCCATAATTAAGTTAAAAAAAATATGGACGAATTCCTATTGCCACCGCCCAATTTGTTGTTTGTGTCGCAAAATGGTTAAAACAATGCAGTATTTTAAGTAAGGAAATATTTGATGTCACATTAGGAAATGGCAGGCCTCGAAGCGGCACGTTGGAGATGTTCATTTGCCAGGACGGCCCCCTCCCGAGTCCGCTCGAGGCCGTCCCAACCCATGGACACCCGGTGGGTCCGACACTGTGCATACACACAGTGGACACGATCGACTTTCCTAGGAGTTGGGATGGTAAATTAACGACCTAATATCTTCCGCCACCCACCCCGGGAGAGCGTCGGACGCCCTCTAAGAGGGGTTCTACAGTGGGTTTCCACTTCGCAACTAGTTTGTGAAGTAGCTGGGACGAAACGGCTGCCTAGGAGAAGCTTTCTCATGGCTGCATATCTAGAATCATCGACCAGGGACTTCCACCTCAGCCTCTCGCCTCATATCCTTTAACGGCAACTTGTAATCATGATCCCTACCCTGTCCACGACTTTCCCTCCAACTGTGAAAACATCATAGCTGGAAGTCCTGTAGGAACTTTTTATTTCCGGCAGGTACCATGCATGCCTTTGTCTGCCCACGCGGGACACGCATTGGTGGTCGTGTTCCCCGGGTTAACGTTGAGGGGGTCCGGTCGCCAATGCTTCCAAATCGGCAAGACACCTCAGACTTGTCGACCGAAATATTTAATTAACACATAAGCCATAGTCAGTCCCATACTTTGCATAAAAATACTTATACGTCTTTGGAAATATTTTATCCACAAAGACTTATTAGTATTTTTATGCACAGCATGGGGCTGACTATGGCTTATGAGTTGATTATATGTCAGGCTACATATTCGTCACTGCTACATGGCAACCCGCACTGCGGCCAGGCGGGCCATATTAATGACCTCCGCTGGGTCGGATCTGGCCCGCGGCCATAGTTTGACGACTTCTGTACTTGAGGCGGTACACGCTAAGAGTTTGCTATTTGCAAACTAAAGAAGAGTCACTGGTGCCCGTTGACCAACTGACCACTACATATGATGAGTTGTCTGGACGTCAACATCGAAACATTTGTAAGATATTCACAACGATGATAAAGATTTAAAGAAAAATATTTTAATTGTGAGATTCATGGCTGAATGGGACTCTTAGAATCACTCACAATCTCTCACAATCACTCACAATCGCTCACAATCTCTCAAAATCTGTCACAAATACCCATTAAGCCTACGATTATATATTACGATATTTTTGTCTGTGGCTTCGTGTGAGAGAAGCTTTTTTAAAAACTAAATATTCTAAGGAACTGTTTGTGAATCTGCCATGGAACAATTGGGGCTCACTGGTCTAGTCAATTGATAGTGATTAGGTGAAGGGCGTTGATTGTGTTGATTTTGATGAAATGATTGTGTTGAATTGATGAAATGCTTGTGTTCTTCGTTGAAGACCAGGAAAGAAAATTTATCCGTTGAGTTAATTAAAAAAAAATTTTTTTTTGGGGCATTTTTAAAGGCAACATTTTTACCTCAAAATCTGTGTTTTCTTCCTTATATCTTTTCTTACTTTAGGACTTAATTTACCTACAATGCTATAAGCGATTCTGTATGACCTGGTTAAGAATAACTCGGTGCAGGTGCGCGGGGAGGGGGGTGGGATTGGGGTGGTAACACCGTCAGGCTATCACGCAAAGGGGGGGGGGGGGCGACGCCAACCCTACTGACGCTTCCGGGTGTGTCAGAAAATCAGCTTATTTTCCATGGAATTTAAATTTCTGACGCTTCCGGGTATGTCAGAAAATCAGCTTATTGTCCATGGATGTTAAACTTCTGACGCTTCCGGGTTTGTCAGAAAATCAGCTTATTGTCCATGGATGTTAAATTTCTGACGCTTCCGGGTATGTCAGAAAATCAGCTTATTGTCCATGGATGTTAAACTTCTGACGCTTCCGGGTATGTCAGAAAATCAGCTTATTGTCCATGGATGTTAAACTTCTGACGCTTCCGGGTATGTCAGAAAATCAGCTTATTGTCCATGGATGTTAAATTTCTTTGAGTCACGTTTCAATAGTTTTAATTTTACATTTAATGAATACAATTTTAGTTGCCTCCACCCCTTCCCCCTCCCTTTCCAGGTTCTCACGTTCAAGGCTTTGATATATCTCAGTTTGAAAAGTTCATGTTGGGTGTTTTATACCTTCGTTGCTTTAATATCAGTATCATCCCAACGTTCATGAACAGTACATTATACCCAGTGAACCCCTAGTAACCCAGGTTACAGTGCCCACCTTGTTTTTTTCATGATCGGACCCTGACAAATCTCTCAAGTTTTTGAAAGCATGCACTTTAGACCTACACTAGCCCCACCCGCCACAGCGGCCCTGTCACATTCTCGCCCCCTGAACGTTCTAAAACCCATTTAAACCCATTGAAACTCATTTAAACCCATGTAAACCCATATGATCATATTTAAAACCATTTAAACCCATATAAAGATATTTAAACTATTTAAATTAAACCAGCTTCGACCCAAATAAACCCATTTAAACCAACTTAAACCCAATTAAACACCCATTTAAACCAACTTAAACCCAATTAAAAAACCAGTTAAACCAACTTAAACCCATTTAAACCAACTTCAACCCACATAAACCCATTTAAACACAAACTCTTGCCAAAGATTTAACACAGTTGTTGCAGATGCAGATTTATCTCACACATTAAAAGAACTAGGAAATCGCCTTTCAAATAGTTCAAGCGGATTTTTTTCCTCTTATTTACCTCTGCCTCACCGGAATCCTCGCATGGCGATATTTCTGCGGTAAATAAATTCGCCACCCCACCCCCATTCCCCGATACACTTAAACACAGTTAAGCATATTATTGTTGCCTTATCGCTGCTTCCGTAATAGTTTTAAATTACATGCTAGATGAAATATTTTAAATTATAGATAGTGGTGTTTCATGTCGGTCCCAGGAAACCTGTTCGAGTACCTTATTTTAACTAAATGGAACAATGAGAGCCAAGGCCGTCGTCTGGTGTAGTATGAGCCACGGCGCAGGCCTACAGTGCACAGACGACGGCCATGTCCAGCTACCGGTTTCTTGTTTTTAGGTGACTAAATGACGTCACTCATACCAAACTCACGATTTACCTGTCAACCCCACTTGTCAACGTCATAGCAGGCGGTGAACATTTCGGATGTGAAACCCCCTAAAAAAATGCATTCATATATTTCTTCAGAAAAGAATTTATACCTTGAGCGCTTTAACGATGTATTTGTATAGATCCTTATTTGTTGCCGTGCACACAACGCACACTACAGTTATATTGTCTAAGAAAATTGCATCTAAGTCTGATCGGATCACGTACATCTGTTTTCGGTGTAAATCTTAAAATATTAATCTGTTAGAGTTTTATCGACCACTCTTAAGACATTTAAAAAAAGAAACGACAATTAAAAAAAAAAAATATAGGAACTTTTTAATAAGTGCTTTTTTCATTCGAGTCACCGTAAGGCATGAAGATGTATTAAAGCGGTTAAATAATTTTATTCTTCTGGGTTTAAGAGTATTTCCTCAACGCGGGGAAGGTAAGCTAAAAGATGTTCATTATCTAACTATTCCTGTAAACATTAAACTAAACGATGTGTGTATTAATGTTAGAATTAAATGTCCTTTCATGAATAACAATACTTTTAAAAAAAGTAAATTTAACTGATTGATTTTAGAACTAAGGATTAACCTACAATTTTTATAAAATGATAATTACTATATATATAACGCTATAATTTGGAGAAAAGTTTTACAAAGACAAGTTTGGTGTTTTTTGATTAATTTATATATACATAAAATGCAGCTAAATATAGAATTATACGGGAGAAAAAAGTTTTTAATTTTATCTATACTTTCCTCCTTTAAGAGTATAATCTGCTTTCTAAATGTATGCAATGGGCGGACATCTGATTTGTCTTCTGCTTCTAGGTGAGTTATTTTAAATATCATTGTATCAAACTTTTCTCTTGAGCAGTTTGAATTGCATACACTAAGCTGTACATAGTGATGCTGTACATGTTAGAATTCAATAGTCTGAATTTCGGAATATATATCCAGGCATACACTAATCTGAATGATAAAATGTAGATGTTACTCGAGGACAGTTCCACGCACTGGTGAAAACGTTTCGGTTAATAAGCGCCCCCGACAATTCATTTTGGCTATCAAACGCGCCCTTTTTTACCTACAGGGCCCCTACCTTATACCCACAAAACATATTATGCACCAAATCATCTTATGCACCAAATCATAGTATGAACCAAATCATCTTATGCACCTAATCATCTTTGCACCAAATCATCTATGCACCAAATCATCTATGCACCAAATCATCTTATGCACCAAATTATCTTATGCACCAAATCATCTTATGCACCAAATCTTCTTATGCACCAAATCATCTTTGCACCAAATCATCTATGCACCAAATCATCTATGCACCAAATCATCTTATGCACCAAATCATCTTATACACCAAATCTTCTTATGCACAAAATAATCTATGCACCAAATTATCTTATGCACCAAATCATCTATGCACGAAATCTTCTTATGCACCAACTCATCTATGCACCAAATCATCCTATGAACCAAATCATCTTATGCACCAAATCATCCTATGAACCAAATCATCTTATGCACCAAATCATCTTATGCACCAAGTCATCTTATGCACCAAATCATCTTATGCACCAAATCATCTTATGCACCAAATCATCCTATGAACCAAATCATCTTATGCACCAAATCATCCTATGAACCAAATCATCTTATGCACCAAATCATCTTATGCACCAAATCATCTTATGCACCAAATCATCTTATGCACCAAATCATCTTATGCACCAAATCATCATATGAACCAAATCATCTTATGCACCAAATCATCATATGAAACAAATCATCTTATGCACCAAATCATCTTATGCACCAAATCATCTTATGCACCAAATCATCTATGCACCAAATCATCTATGCACCAAAATATTCGCAGTTGCCAGGACTTAATGGGTCTGTAGCAGTGAATGTGTGTGTGTGTTTGCGTGTGCGTATGTGTCGGGGCCTATGTGTGTGTGTTTGAATGGCCTATATTTGTGTGTGTGTATGGCCTATGTTTGTGTGTGTACGGCCTATGTTTGTGTGTATGTGCGTGGCCTATGTGTTTGTGTGTGTACTGTATAGATATGTTTGGCCAGTGTGTGAGTTGGGCAAATGTGTGCATGTATGTGGACTATGTGTGGGCTTGTGTGGCCTTTTTGTGTGTGTGTCCTTGTATACCTGTGTTTATCTCAGAGTACTTTTCTGCTTTGTGTTCTTGTGTGTCTGTATGTACATCAGCGTACTTATTTGTATGTGTATGTTTGAGCTCTATGCACATATGAGTTTGTGCGTGTGTATGTGTGCATTTGCGTACATTTGCGTACATTTGCGTACATTTGCGTACATTTGCGTACATTTGCGTACATTTGTGTGCATATCTTACATGGCCATGAAAATAATTAAAATGTTTTGGTTCCCTCAGCACCAACAATTAATTCGGCTCGTACTGTTTTCCCATTTTGACTAAGTCATGGATGGATCTAGGCATTTTGAAAAAAAAATATGTGTGTGTGTGTGAGGGGGCACATTTATTTAGATATTTGCATTTAAACTTCACATGTGACCAGGGTCAGGAACCTATGGCACGCGTGCCAGATTTAGCTCGAGGAAGCAGTGGCGTAGCGAGCTTAACTCGCGCCCGGGGCACAATACCTTTTTAGCGCCCCCCAATACCTTTTTAGCACCCCCCCCCTATTCGAAAACCATAAATATTATAGTAAAATATACCATTTGGCGCCCCTTTGTGAGTAGCGCCAGGGGCATGATGCCCCCCTTGCCCCCCCCCTCACTACGCCACTGCGAGGAAGAGCCAAAAAAAAAATTAAGACAAATGAAGTAAAAATGCTTAGACTTAAGTGTTATTGGCACGCTGAATGGATTTGAAATCCTACTTTGGCAAGATATCCCCAAAAGTTGGCCGACTCTTTGATATGTGACATGTGTCCTGTATACCCACGGGCAGTGGCGTAGCGAGGGGGGGCAAGGAGGGCATCATGCCCCGGGCGCTACTCACAAAGTGGCGCCAAATGGTATATTTTACATATATATTGTATGGTTTTCGAATAATAAGGGGGGGGGGCGCTAAAAAGGTATTGTGCCCCGGGCGCGAGTTAAGCTCGCTACGCCACTGCCCACAGGGGTTCATCGCTCCCATCAACCACTTTGATACTTCAATGGTCCAAGTATGTTTATGAGTGCTTTTCATGAGAGGAAGGGCTTGGCAAAAATCACGGTCAGACATGGGCGGCACAACCCTAAGCTAGATACGCCACTGAATGGCGTTAAGCTGTATTTATAATGATATTATAACTTTCGTCTCCGAGATATTGTTTACAATTTGTTTTTTATTTTGAACATTTGAAAGACATATTTTGTTTATTATTATTTTGAATATTTTGTCAAATCACGTGACTTTTCTCTGTTTATTTTTACAGCTCTGTGCGGCTCAGCTACGGGAGGTAAGTAGCGCTGTTGGATTTGTCTCCCTTGGAATGAAGAATGATTTTTTTGGTGTATTTTTTTTTTGTTTTGGAAAGAACAATCATATTTTTTGGCACGAACGCTGAGACAGGTGTGGGGGGGGGGGGGGGGGGGACACAAATCATAATGGAAAAAGAGGTTGGGGTGGGGGATGGTGGTTGATAATTGCAAAATTTAAAAGGGCACATGCTTACTGATTAAAAATACACTTGGGAACCTTCGATAAATGACTTGAAGTGTTTTCGTTGTCCTTTAAGTCCAGCATAAAATTTCAAGGCAACACTCAACTATTTTCACCTAGACATTTGATGCCCACCTATTTTTTTCAAAGGGATTTCTTTAGGGTATCTGATTATGTTGGACACTTTGGGATTTGTATGCGCTTTCATTAAAACGAATCTCTTTGATAAGTTTTGTATTAGATACTTTCAATGTTAGCTTTTAAGCGTTGCAACCTCTTTAAATCAATAATAAATTCAATGTTAACATTTCAGTGTTGAACCCACCTTTAATCAATAATAAATTAGAAAAAAATCACCAAAAGATTCTAAAATTTCTATGCAAATAAAATATAATATGTAGGCCCCTATATATATATTTTTTACCTGCCCTACGTCCTGATTAAGTGAATGACTCTTATGAGCTGGGGTGTTGACTAAGTTTAAAATTGCATAAATGAGGAAGAAAATAGTTATTAAGGGTCTCCTTTTGTAAATAGAAAGAAAGGATCTTTTGAAAAGGATAGGGGCAAACCTAAATGGTCTTTAGTAATCTGCCTCAATCCCCAATAGTCTAAGCCACTAGGATAAGGTTTTTTAATCTTACATACAGCCATGGTCAAACATACATTATGATTACATATAATACGTTAACCCGGATCAAAACTTTTCACTTAAAAAAAAATTGCCCAGATTTACGCCTGGCGCACCATTTACAAACAATTATCCATTTAATCATGAGTAAATCATTTCGCAAACGTAAAAACTAAAAGCAGTGGCTATTTTTAAACAGCTGACATTTTCGAGTCAAATAAATTTCCCATTTCATCAAATGTTATGCCCAATTCATGAACCTTCAGATTAACCAACATCCTTTCCGATGTACGTCACATCCGCTTTTTGGAATGGCCACTTCCACATAATTTATGTAATTTTACAAAATATCCCATTTAAATCCCTTGAAAGTATGCAAGATTAAGCTGCACATTTATCTTTGGTCGCTTTCCTGTTATTGTCCGAATGAGGGCCATTCGTCCCATTCAGGCATTCACACTATTCTTATGAGTTGTTCCAATTGTGTGTATGTGATGGACGTAAAGGAGAGACAATTATACCTGGCCGTGATGGCAAAGGCCTGGACGTAACACGTGACTTAAGAACATGTTTTTCCAAGCGTCTTTTTCTACTTTTGTATCGTATTTTAAGAGTTTTTAGAAAAAAAAATTAACAGGAGATTGTTCTAAATTTAGAAATGTTATCGTCTGCACTTACAAGCCGACTGAGTTGATGTGACTTCACGTTTTTTTTTTTGTAACCTGACATTCTGTTTATGACTTCAGACTTAGCACACCGCAATGACTTCATGAAAGCTTTGTGCCATGGCGGTCATATTTTATTCTTGCTCTATTTGATAATTTATTATAATATATATATATATATATTTATATGTATATATATATATATATATATATATATATAAACACACAATTATTAAAATAGGTAACTTCCTAGCGTAGAAAAAAAATTGTGGGTTTGTGTGTAGGGTGGGGGTTGTGAGGGTGGGGCTGTGAGGGGTGGGGTTGTGAGGGGGGGTTGTGAGGGGTGGGGTTGTGAGGGTTGGGGTTTGTAGTCATCTTCGCCAGGCAATTTATTTTTGCAATGGTGCTTTCAGTCAACTCCTACGAAAAGAAAGTTGTTTTTTTCTTGGTTGGAGTGGGGGAAAAAAAGGGGGGGGGGGTTGGAGGATAATAGACGCTACAAACACTTTTGTTTTTTGAATGAATAAATATCCCATTCGGAAATTTGGCTAAATTTTACATATGAAAGTTATCAAGACTTTTTTAATTGAAATGTAGGAAGACGAGAAGAATGAAGCGAGTTTTTATTTAAAATTAAAAAAAAAACCACACACACACACACAAGCTCACATTTTCGACTTTAAATTGAAAAAAAGAGCAAAAATTGAAGAAAAAATAAAAACTAAAAAAATTGGGGGGAAAAAAAATAAACCTCTTGAAAAGTTGACTAGTCGCAGACACTAAACTCACTAGACGCAGACACTAAACTCACTAGACGCAGACACTAAACTCACTAGACGCAGACATTAAAATTTGTTTACGATAAACTTTAAATGGATTTACTTTAAATGCCGCCATTTTATTATTACGGCTTACAACGTAGGCGCTGTTCAACAGCAGGCTGTCTTCGAAACATTTCTTTGAATTTTAAAATTTTAATTTTACTGATTTAATTGGATGCCGTCCCTTGGGATTTGTTGCCTGCCATACGTCGCCACGATTGACCTTAATGCAAATTCGCATACAGCATTGAATGCGAAAGAAATTAAAACACACTCTTATGATGTTGCATATTCCCAGTGGCGTAGCGAGCTTAACTCGCGCCCAGGGCTCAATACCTTTTTAGCACCCCCCCCCCCTATTCGAAAACCATTCAATATTATAGTAAAATATAACATTTGGCGCCCCTTTGTGGGTAGCGCCCGGGGCATGATGCCCCCCTTGCCCCCCCCCCTCACTACGCCACTGCATATTCCGTATTTCTTCCCATGCGTTTGCTGCTAGCCCAAATGAAGTCTTTGGGGTTGTCTCTGGGCCCAGCCAACACAAGGGGCCCATAGCTATGAATTGATTGGTTGACTTGTTTGCCTTTATCTTCTTAGTACTATTTGTTCACATTATTCGGTACAGCTCTTAGTTTTAACAGTTAATATAGTATCGGTTTCATTGGCACAAACCTCCGTTTTAATTTATATTACCCTGGTTTGAACAAACATCAGGTTTATAAATATAAGATAATCTCTTCAAACTGTACTATACTGACTCATTTTCATCACCCCCTTCTGACTGATAAACAACGCTCGATTCTGCTGGGTACTGTCAATGGCTAGACAGGGGTAGATAGTACTTGGGTGGGTGCTGTCCATGGCTAGACAAGGGTAGATAGTACTTGGGTGGTGATCTCAAGCTTTGCATGTTGTTTTTAAATGTATATGTTTCTTAATTGCTAATTTTTATGTGCCTAGCCCAAGGCTCGGGTACTGCGCTAAATAAAACCACCTAATATATATATATATGTTCTTTTGTTTTCGGATGGCTTTCCATACTTTCACAAGCCTAAATTGCCAACTTTATAATATTATATCTGTTATATCCTAAGGTTTATCAAACATGAAGCTGTAATTGTTCTAGTGTAGCGAGCATGAAGTACCGGCTCTGTCATGTCTTACTTGTCACGCACCACGATATATCCCTCGCTGTGGCTGACACGTTGACAAGCTGGATGTCAGTGGATGACTCTTACAGCGGAAATACAGATATAACGACATTACCA
Organism: Omphiscola glabra; assembly: GCA_964017045.1. Lineage (NCBI taxonomy): Eukaryota > Metazoa > Mollusca > Gastropoda > Lymnaeidae > Omphiscola > Omphiscola glabra. The sequence continues at coordinate 19,957,736 of OZ024811.1, forward strand.
GTACCTGGCGATGGGAGGAAGAGAGACATCACGCCCCCCCCCTCCCAAACGCAGCGAACCACCGCCCGACCCTCCTTCTCACCTTACAACCTCTCAACACCCACACCTTGACTTACTTTACATTCGCGTGACACATTTCATGGAAGTCAGCGCCATCTTCCTCGTGTGCACGGGGACTTCTTTTTGCTGTGCAGACAGCTGCTTGCACTAAAATTTGATCGCGGTGTCGTTTCCTTATGCTTATGTAAGATGTTCTGCTGTATGTTCCAACACCACACGTGTTTCTATGTCACTTCTGTCACGTAAACACATGTTCAACAAATATGATGGGGGACATGCGCAGAAGGAAGACATCCTGCCACCACAAGTAGCATGGCTAACTTAGGTTGTGGCGTTACAAACCCTAGTCTTTTATATGCTTGGTTTCCTGACCAGATTCAACTTCGTCTCTTCTTAGTCACTGTATACTTCTTTTGGTGTGGGAGCAGCCTGCAGTGTTGATTTCGTTAGATATTTCTGTTTAGCCATGCGACAGATCTCTTTCGGTCTTCCACGGTATAGAGTTTAATGGGTTATTCATAGTGCTTCTCTGGGTTAGGTTAGTGCTTCTCTGGGTTATCTTAGTGTTTCTCTGGGTTATCTTAGTGCTTCCCTGGGTTATCTTAGTGTTTCTCTGGGTTATCTTAGTGCTTCCCTGGGTTATCTTAGTGCTTACCTGGGTAATATTAGTGCTTCTTTGGGTTATCCTAGTGCTTCCATGGGTAATCTTATTGATTCCCTTGGTTATTTTAGTGCTTCTCTGGGTAATCTTAGTGCTTCTCTGGGAAGTGAGCTCCCTGTCATTCGACAAACATGTATGGTCGTCACTTAAGAAATGTCTCTGAGATTTTCGTCTGAGATTGTCTTAGGCCTGAGGATTCTAATCATTCAACGTACGTTTTAGCTTCTGTTCTGACGAGGTATGGTGTCTTTATGCACTGATATGCATGAATGAAATACCCAACTCATTAGTTTTAAATATCTTCTTCAGATAAATTCTCTGTTTGCTGCATCTCTGTTAGGATTTCAGCTTTCCAAAAGTCCCATAGTTAACTAGCATAATAAGCGTTACAAAAGTCCAATTTTAACTTGCTCACTAGCCTTTCCAAAAGTCTAATTAATAACTTGTATACTCAGCTTTCCAAAAGTCCCATTGTTAACTTGCTCAAATTTCTTTCCAAAAGTCCCATTGTTAACTTGCTCACTAAGCTTTCCAAAAGTCCCATTGTTAACTTGCTCACTAAGCTTTCCAAAAAGTCCCATTATTAGCTAGATCACTCAGCTTTCAAAAAGTCCCATAGTTAGTTTGCGCACAAACTTTCCCAAAAATCCCATAGTTAACTTGCTCACTAAAATGTCCAAAAGTCCAATTGTTGCTTTGCTATCAAAGTACTCAAACTCTGTTCACCCCGATTTGATCTTTTCTAAAATATCCCGCGTTATCCTAGCCGCGTCGACTACATTATCTTAAGGACCATGTCGTTGGCTTACCTGGGACTCGCGGTGCTGGCCTGACAGCAATCTTGCGTCTTCGTCGTCTTATACGTCCACAAACACAGAGCTACGCTTCTATTGTATAGCCTCTTAAATTTTTTGGGGGATTGAAGATTCCTTCAACTATTTGGAAGTAAATGATGTGCCCAAGCAAATACAATGGAATAAAATCAACACATTTCATTAGATACAAAATAAACGAGTAGCAATAAGATAAACAGGCTAGTGACATAAATACAGACTAATAATAATTTTATTGTTCCAGTCACAGCCGCAACACAGAGATTTGAGGCAGACAAATTTCTTGATATGTTGAGTAGATCGTTTGGTAAGTAAGATCTTTTAGTTGAGTAGATCGTTTGTAAGTAAGATCTTTTAGTTGAGTAGATCGTTTGGTAAGTAAGATCTTTTAGTTAAGTAGATCGTTTGGTAAGTAAGATCTTTTAGTTGAGTAGATCGTTTGGTAAGTAAGATCTTTGACAGTCTTACTTTCATGAAGTGAATGACTTGGTATATTGAGAATATCGCTATGTTAACAGGTAAATTATTGATTTTTTAAATTAAAAAGATTAACATAAAAGCTTATAGTTGAATTAAAAATTGGGTCAAATTATTATACTTCGCAATATATTATTATTATGTCAAATTATTTCTCAATATATTATTATTATGTCAAAATATTTCTCACTATATTATTATTATTTCGAAATATTTCTCACTATATTATTATTATGTCAAAATGTTTCTTACTTTATTATTATTATGTCAAAATATTTCTCAGTGATTACATTCGAGCCCATTCGGATGGGGCGATTTTCAATTTTTTTAAAACATATTTTTTGTTCAGTAAACGTACAAAACTTTACGAAAGAAAAAACACAATACACAAATGGAACCATCGCTTTTCACACGCTAAGCTTGTGATTTACACTAACGTACAATGTTCGCCTCACGTTGCATATACTTTTATTTCATACATGGAAAAAGACAACCTAATGGTAGAGCAAACCGTTGGCCGTCACACACAGTGCATTTACTCTGAACTGATATCATCTGTAGAAAACATTGTGGACAGTAGAGCTGCTCACAGATCGGCGTCTGTATTTTTGATTAACGCCACCGTTTTTTAAAATATAGTATAAATAATACGCAGTGTGTGTTTCCAATGGTTGTTAGGCTCGCACCCCTAGCTTCCGCTGTTCACACCTTGCGCGGTGTTTCTGTTAGCCCTAGCTTCCGCTGTTCACACCTTGCGCGGTGTTTCTGTTAGCCCTAGCTTCCATTGTTCACACCTTGCGCGGTGTTTCTGTTAGCTTAGCTTCCGCTATTCACACCTTGCACAGTGTTTCTGTTAGCCCTAGCTTCCGCTGTTCACACCTTGCGCGGTGTTTCTGTTAGCCCTAGCTTCCATTGTTCACACCTTGCGCGGTGTTTCTGTTAGCTTAGCTTCCGCTATTCACACCTTGCACAGTGTTTCTGTTAGCCCTAGCTTCCGCTATTCACACCTTGCGCGGTGTTTCTGTTAGCTTAGCTTCCGCTATTCACACCTTGCACAGTTTTTCTGTTAGCCCTAGCTTTCGTTGTTCACAACTTTCGCAGTTTTTCTGTTAGCCCTAGCTTCCGTTGTTCACACCTTGCACGGTTTTTCTGTTAGCCCTAGCTTCCGCTATTCACACCTTGCACGGTTTTTCTGTTAGCTTAGCTTCCGCTATTCACACCTTGCGCGGTGTTTCCGTTAGTCCCGATGATACGCGACACCTTGATGTTGGATTATGTTTTTTAAGGAAGACGAACGACGAATTTCGAGAAATTTGACTTTTTGTTTAGGTTTGAAGAGTAGGTTTACAGTACAGGTTTAGAGTTAAGTTTGAAGTTTAGGTTAAGAGTTTAGAGTTTAGGTTTAAAGTTTAGGTTTTAAGTTTAGATTTGAAGTATAGGTTTAGATTTTAGAGTTTAGATTAAGAGTTTAGAGATTAGGTTTGAAGTTTAGTTTAAAGGTTTAGAGTTTAGATTTGAAGTTTAGTTTTGAAGTTTAGGTTTGAAGTTAAGGTTTAGAGTTTAAGTTTGAAGTTGAGGTTTGAAGTTTAAGTTTCATGTTTAAGTTTAAAGTTCATGTTTGAAGTTCAGGTTTAGAGGTTATTTTTGAGGTTTATGTTTGAAGTTTAGGTTTATAGCTTAGGTTTGAAGTTTAAGTTTGAAGTTCATGTTTGAAGATTAGGTTTAGAGTTTAGGTTTGAAGTTTAGGCTGGGGCATCATATGATGACGATTACTAAAAATTATTTTTAAAAAAAACCCAGTGAATTATTTTCAGTTTGTCATTTCAAGTCAATACAGCTTTACCAAAACGTGTTATTTGTTCTATAACTCACAATTCTACATTCACTTGTACACATTTTTTAGACCCACAAGTAGCATACGTAGATTTGCTGGCAGCACTACACAAGAGACTCAGATTAGGTAAGAAATTGACTTTTAAAATTTTTTATTTTGCTGTGGTGCGGTGAGGGAGGGGGAGGATATTTTGAAAATATCCACAGAAATACTTTTGATTCAACAATCGGGTACTTCGTTGTGGCTATCTTCCCATTTTTCTAATTTAGGATGCCTCTATAGAAACAGAGAGAGAGACGGAGAGAGAGAGAGATACAGAGAGAGAGAGAGAGAATGAAAAAGAAAAAGTGAGAGAGAAAGAGACAGAAACAAAGTGAGAGTCAGAGAGAGATACAGAGAGAAAAAGAGAGAGATAGAGAGAGACAGAGATAGAACGAGATAGAGAGACAGAAAGAGATACAGAGAGAGTAACAGAGATAAAGAGAGATAGAGAGAGAGAGTGAGACAGAGAGAAAGAGAGAGAGAAATGGAGAGAGAAATAGAGAGAAAGAGAGAAAGAGTGAGAGAGACAAAGAGAGAGAGAGAGAAAGAGAGAAACAGAGAGAAAGAAACAGAGGGAGAGAGAGAGAAATATAGAGAGAAGGAGAGAGAGAAATGGAGAGAGAAATAGAGAGAAAGAGAGAGATGGAGAGAAAGAGTGAGAGAGACAAAGAGGGAGAGAGACATAGAGAAAGAGACAGAGAGAAAGAAACAGAGGGAGAGAGAGAGAGAGAAATAGAGAGAGAGAGAAAGAGACAGAGATATGGATACGTGTTCTTTTGAGGTCACCTATCCATATTTGTATCATGTGTTTTGAAGTAAAACCCGATGAACAACTGAAAAACAAAACTTATTGTGTCTAACTTATGACTGTTCTTATCCCGACACAACATTCCATGCACAAGCTCAGGAGCGGAGGAGGCTGTCCCACCGGCTATTTTTTTACCGCTATATTTTGAGGGGGGCGGCATTAAAATAAAAAAGTGCATCTGTTTTTCGTTTGGAAAAGGGGGGGGGGGGCACATATCTTTCCCCACCCCAGGGCCCCACTAACCCTATCTACGACACTAATTGCATGTATCAGGCTTGTCACTGTTACATTTAAATAGTGAGATGGGGAAAGGCGGGCGGGGGGGGGGGATACATGACTAACAAAAAAAAAACTTTGTAATTGTACAATTTTAATTCATAACCAACCCAACTTAATGTTAATTAAATAATTTTTTTTTCAACGAAGCGTTTTAATCTAATTGTTTTCTAGACGTGACCAGGACGATCACTCAACCGTTATTTAAATTGTACAAAGAGGAGGCCTGACAACTGACATATATTCACTACTTCAGGCCCCTTTTATGCCAGAACATAATAACAGATTTTTAGTCAACATATTAATATGGTACCGGTAGTCTCTTCTCCATATAATTTCTTGTTTTCCCAACACGTGACGTCTCACTTGCTCACCAGATCCTGCCAACAACACCACAGCCGCCTCTTCTCCCGTCGACCCGGGTGCAAGTAACCCAAACACAATGGTGGAAACAGGCAAGTGAATTCCATTAGAATCCAGAATTACTTCAACGCCAGTTTGGAAAAAAAATTAATTAATTAAAATTTAAGTGCATAAAAAAAACAAAAAACAAAAAAACAACAAAAAAAACATTAACAACATTTTAATTATTGTACTTAAAAAAAAAGATGTTTAATACGATCCATAGTTTAGACTGAATAGTTATAATCCCACTTTAATTGTAGGCCTTCCTAATACAAAATGGACATCTTAAAAGTACATTAATAGTTTGTAACAATTTTGTCGTCAAGGCTGTAAACAGATGATGTCATGCAACAAAAAATAGGTTGGGGCTGGGGTGGGGGGGTCTAGACAAAGAATGTCGTTTGTTTGTGTGGAAAGTTATGACCGTTTGTCAAGTCCATGTTGAATAAATTATCCAGAAAGTGCAATAAATAAAGTGTTCTTTGTCTGCAGCTGTATTATTTATGAGATAAGTTGCCATCAGTCTAAAATCCTCTTTTGATAGAAAGAATGGCTTTCTAACTAATCTGATCTATGTATGTTATAAAGTGGTTGTCTAATACCATGATCTATGTATGTTATAAATTGTTTGTCTAATACCATGATCTATGTATGTTATAATTTGCTTGTCTAATACCATGATCTATGTATGTTATAATTTGCTTGTCTAATACCATGATCTATGTATGTTATAATTTGCTTGTCTAATACCATGATCTATGTATGTTATAATTTGCTTGTCTAATACCATGATCTATGTATGTTATAATTTGCTTGTCTAATACCATGATCTATGTATGTTATAAATCGGTTGTCTAATACCATGATGTATGTATGTTATAAATGAGTTGTTTATTATTAGGATGTATGTATGATATAAAAGGGTTGCCCAATATCACGATTTATTTACGGTATGTCATAAATGGGTTGTCTTATATCATGATTTATGTATGTCATAAATGGGTTGTCTTATATCATGATTTATGTAGGTTATAAATGGGTTGTCTTATATCATGATTTATGTAGGTTATAAATGAGTTGTCTTATATCATGATTTATGTAGGTTATAAATGAGTTGTCTATATCGTGATTTATGTAGGTTATAAATGAGTTGTCTTATATCATGATTTAATTAGGTTATAAATGGGTTGTCTTATATCATGATTTATGTAGTTTATAAATGAGTTGTCTTATATCATGATTTATGTAGGTTATAAATGGGTTGTCTTATATCATGATTTATGTAGGTTATAAATGGGTTGTCTTATATCATGATTTATGTAGGTTATAAATGGGTTGTCTTATATCATGATTTATGTAGGTTATAAATGGGTTGTATTATATCATGATTTATGTAGGTTATAAATGGGTTGTCTTATATCATGATTTATGTAGGTTATAAATGGGTTATCAGATATCATCATTTATGTATGTTATAAATGGGCTGTCAAATAGAATCATTTATTGACAAAATAAATGACCTGTGTGAACTGTGTCTGCAGCTGGCAACTGCCCCAATGCACCAGCAAAACTAGGAGCGTCCATAACATACACGAGTGAAAATAAGATCCTGGGATCTAGAGCATTTTATCAGGTATACTCTCTTTCCCTCTCTTTGTCTTTCCCTCCCTTTGTCTCCCCCTCCCTCCCTTTTGTCTCCCCCTCCCTCCCTTTTGTCTCCCCCTCCCTTTTGTCCCCCCCTCCCTTTTGTCTCTCCCTCCTTTTGGTCTCCGTCCTTTCTTTCTGTTTCTGTTGCTCCTACTTTATACTTCTTGAACTTGAACTCTCATCTCCTCATTTGTGATTGGTTTTTTTATTTTTTATATTTCATGCCTCATTACCTCCCTATCTACAAAACTTCCTAATTATGTCTTTTAAAATTTTTTTTAAAATTAATTAATCACCATTTCTTTCACTTTCGAAGATACAAGAAATGTATTTTAAACTATAACGCAAATTTTAGTGATAAAACCATTTAAATCTTTAAAGAAAATCTTTTTTTTTGGAGAAAAAATTTTACTATCATACATTCGTAACAAGCTGGGACAACGCAACCACCTTGTGCATGTCAAATAAGGGGAGGTGTGAACTTGTGCATGTCAAATAAGGGGAGGTGTGAACTTGTGCATGTCAAATAAGGGGAGGTGTGAACTTGTGCATGTCAAATAAGGGGAGGTGTGAACTTGTGCATGTCAAATAAGGGGAGGTGTGAACTTGTGCATGTCAAATAAGGGGAGGTGTGAACTTGTGCATGTCAAATAAAGGGAGGTGTGAAAAAACTAAATTTTGTATTTAAAAAAATAAAAAATAATAGTTATGCCGTAAAAACTGTTTAAAAGGAGTTAAATCGCATTAATTTTTTTGAGCGGGGGGGGGGGGGGGGGGGACAAAAAAACAACAACAAAACACTCGGGAATTATCATTGTAGATACTGACTCCACATCAGCATCCTATTGCTGGCCTGCACAACTCAAAATGTAAGACGGGCCGTAATACTTAATGAAAAACGTGTTCGGGGCAGAAGGAAAATTGGACAGGGGGAAAGCTATTAACTATTAAGAAAATAATAATAAAAACTAATATTTGGTTACTTCGCGGGCCGCATAGTTGGTGCTGGCGGGCAGTATGGTGTGCAGGCCCGTCCTACTGAGATATTTTTGAAGCAATTTCAATGTTTCATATTAAAAAGCGGTTCCAATTATGCTGTTTCGCTTTTTTATTTGTATAACTAAACCAATATCTTTAAAAAAAACCCACTCATTTCAGATTTAATTTAATACATGTTATAATGTTTGTTTAATAGTAGAACGTTTCTCATTAAGTTTTATATTAGAACCTTTCTCGTTATGTTTTATGTTACATTTTATTGTACATTTAAAATCAAAATATTTCGTATCGTATCCAGTGTGATCCTGGCTATAATGGCAGATCACTGTTTGTTCAGTGTATGAATGGCGGCGTGTGGTCAACGCCTAGCGGCTGGGAAGGCTGCAAACCAGGTAGCTTTTTGTTTTAACTGTTCTTAAATCTCATATTTCTCATAAGGACGATCAAGTAGTCCTTTAAAGTTTTGCTTACCGGGTAGTTATCAACAAAACGACTAAAGCCTAAAATCTATTCGTTCATTGGTGAACGATTTCATAATATTTATATATAGGCTTCAGGTTAAATTTAAGAATTACTTGCCACCAATAAAATTTTGAACTGCGTCTTTATTCCTTTAACTTTAATTACAAATTGATTTAAAACAAGTACTACACCTACAATTTTACTAAACAATCCATACACAATCAAATTTAAGCCGGGCCTTCACATTTCACAGAACCAGAATGTATAAACCCTCTCTTAGTTCCAGCCAAGGCTATAGGTCACTATATGAACTTGTTATTGCTTACTGGGACCTTAATCAATTGTTCAATGTTAAAGTACACCCCGCTCCTTTTAAAATTATAATTGAGAAATATTTAATAAATCAGTAAGTGGATTACAGAACTAATTGTTTCGAGATCAGCATTAAAGTTAAACATTATCTGAATATAGATTATTGGATATTCCAGTTTCAATAAACGCCTTGTTACCTGTTTTCATAAGAAAATATGCTGCATGGCTAGTACAATTTGTTTATCTGACGTTTTGACATTGCCAAGTAGGCCGGCCTCTGTTACATAAAAATTCTCTTTTAATTATTTTAATTATTTTCTTGCCCATGGTCTCAAGTGGATTGCGGCTCATCTCCACCCACAATCGTCAATGCTGACATCTCCTACACTACAACAACCTTCGGGTCTATGGCCACGTACACCTGTCAGTAAGTAGAATATTTAAAATTGAGTGCTGTGAGTTGGCGCACTTAGAAACATGTGATAATGCTTTTTTAAAAAAAACACGATATTTTAATGTAAGTAGGTTTTTTTAAAGAGTATTGTGTTGGTCTAGACCAGGGGTGGGCAAACTTTTTGTGCAGATGGCTACATTGACAAAGGTAAAGCTATTGGAGGGCAGCATGTATATTATGTCCAATTTTTAAATATCGATAAACATTTCCCTATATTAAAATCGGTAGTTTCGCATTTTAGCATTACATGGCAAAGGTCAAGGACTGTTTAAAAAAATAGAAAATTAGAAAGAAATTTGATCAAAAATGTTTTTAAAATCATAACGGTGCATGAAATTCTGTAAAATTCAACAAAATAACTTAAAAACAGTATTTTTAAAAAATTTCTAAATGCCTTCGAGGGCCACATAATATCAGTTGCCGGGCCGCATGCGGCCCGCGGGCCGTAGTTTGCCCACCCCTGGTCTAGGCTTACCATACAACATATTTTTAGACGTTCCACAGCTGCTGAAGCTAACGTAAAAAAAAATAAATTAAAATACAAACTCAAAATGATAACATTGTTTCACTCAAGTGGCTTAGGGTAAAGACATTGTTAACAATGTTTCACTCAAGTGGCTTAGGGTAAAGATTTTGTAAACAATGTTTCACCCAAGTGGCTTTGGGTTAAGACTTTGTAAACAATGTTTCACTCAAGTGGCTTAGGGTAAAGATTTTGTAAACAATGTTTCACCCAAGTGGCTTTGGGTTAAGACTTTGTAAACAATGTTTCACTCAAGTGGCTTAGGGTTAAGACTTTGTAAACAATGTTTCACTCAAGTGGCTCAGGGTAAAGATTGTGTTATCATTGTTTGTCTCATTTAGCATAAGTCACAGCATCTGTTTACAATTTATGGTAGAGATTTTTTAACGTTTCATTCATTTCGTAAAGATTATTGTATTTTTATTCCATTTAGTTGATTTAGCTTAAGTTTTAAAATTTGATAAAATTGTAACTAATGTTATAGGATTTATTAACACTTTTTCACTCACTGTGGTTAAATGTTTAGATTTTGTTGTCCAGCTCAACTGGCAAAACTTATGGGATTGATTTTCAAATTAAAATTCTTGACTGAGACCTGAAAGATGTGTTGACATACTTGGATTGGATGATGATAAAAAGATCCTATATTTTACATTGTTTAAAATTATTGTATAAAAAAAAAAAATAATAAAAAAATAAAAGCAAGACTCTTCAGTATGTGGAAGCGTGAATAGCGAGACAGTGAACCCACTCTCTACCACATTGTCCTTAAATCCCAAATCCACAGCCACAAGTTTGAAAATAGTTATCCCATTCTACTTTGGCTCTGTAAGAAATGAATATTTTAATTTTTTTCATTAGACCTGGATACAAGCTTGACAATCCTTCAGCAAATGTTACTTGTCTAGACACAGGCTACTGGGACACGGCTACTTTCTCATGTGATAAGGTCACACTACCACAGCGTAAGTCACTTTTGGGCAGGCCCAGAAGTAGTTTAAGCACTATATTTTAATTAGCCTTTTTGTTTTTTTAGCTTCAAGATCAAAATAACAATTTTTTAAATTTTTTAAAGCACTTTCTTCTGAATGTGCAAAATGGATTGTTATCAAGTTACATTCTTTATGTTAAACATAGCCAGTCCCTTTTCAAATTTCAGTTCATCTTACGAGTCTTCAAAAGGCTTTCAATAAGAACATCGGAGGTATTCTACTAACACAAACAACTTAAAAAGAAAAAAAAATAATAATTGAAAACGCAATTTATATCTTTTCCTGCTGGTACTTACCTTCCTTACCCAGAGTTACCTCCCATCCTCCTCCTAAATGTGTGCATAACCTTTATTTTTCTCTATTTCCAATCAGCCTAATAGACTCAGAATTTAAAAAACAAATCAGATTGCTAAACGTTTAAAGTATGTGTTTTATAGTTGTTTTTTCCCATTCATAGATTGATTAAAATGCATTCGAAACTTTAAAAAACTATTCAAGTGAAATTCTCTTTTTTTTTCAATTTTACACATACTAAAATATTAACTTTAATTCAAATAATACATTTAAAAAATTTGACTTTGCAGTATAATTGCAGCATATACGCTGAGCTCAAATAAACCAAAAAAGAATTCTAATATATTCTTGAAACCATTTAATATTAATTTTTTTAAAGAATATGCAAAGATTTTTCTGAGATATATTGTGAACTGACATTATGGCCCCCGTGCTCCTGCTATTAAAACTTTTAAAGTAATACTAAAACTACCCATTTTGGTTCATAATGCACATGGTCAGGATCTAACTATTACATCGACATATAAATGTCATCATGGCTCATAAAATAAATCTTAACAAATTAGGATCTAACTATTATAATGACAAATGTGTCATTATGTCTAATAAAATAAGTCCTAACAAATTAGGATCTAACTATTATATTTACATAAGTGTCATCATGGCTAATAAAATAAGTCTTAACAAATTAGGATCTAACTATTATATTTACATAAGTGTCATCATGGCTAATAAAATAAGTCTTAACAAATTAGGATCTAACTATTACATCAACATAAGTGTCATCATGGCTAATAAAATAAGTCTTAACAAATTAGGATCTAACTATTACATCAACATAAGTGTCATCATGGCTAATAAAATAAGTCTTAACAAATTAGGGTCTATTTTTATATTGACAAAAATATTGATTAAAATGTTATCATTGCTTAATAAAATATGTCTTAATAAAGCTCTAGATGTTAATTCAAAATTTAAAAATTTGAAACATTTTGTTTTCAGTTAAAAAATAAAATGGAATCTAAAACGTTCTTATTGAATTTTATTTTCCTAGAAAAAGTTTTGCAATTTAAACACTTTAATAAACTGGTTAAAACTGTTAGAAGTTTTTTCAGAAAGTTGAAACATAAATATTTATTATAATAAAATAATTAAGCTCTGTTTTAATTCATCATTCTTTTTTCAATAATTCATGATATAAATTTGGGTTTTCATTTAAAATTCCAGACAAATTGTTCTTAAAACATTAATTTTTCTATTCCCTATTAAATATGCAATAGGTCTATTTTAATCTTTTATGACATCATTGGCTAGTGATGCATTTGACTTTTAAAATAATTTTATTCTTTGGAACTGCTTTTAAAAAACAATATCTTTAGAAACACTAAAATTTAATCATTAGTCTCATTAAAAGTAATGAATCTTTGCCTCTTTTTTTCTTCCTTGGTTGGTTTTAATTTTCCAGCAATCTAGGATATCACCAGCTCATATTTGTTAAGACCACATCAACCTTTCTAGGGGTATTTCTGTGGAAATTCAATTTATTGTGGCACTCTGAACCAGTTTTTAATTATTATCATCCTCTGCTGTTAACTAATGTTAAACTCATGGATAGAATATTCAAGTAACTGTTTAAGTTTATATAAAATTGAATAAAACATAATATAACTGAGCCCTCTCTTTTTATAACATGTTCTCATTTATGAAATCCTTGTTGATTCAGGGAGGAAATAAACATATAATTCTAAAAAAAATACAAGTTGCTTTAAAAAAAAAAAGGGATGAAATAATTTAGAAAGAATTGAGCCAATAAAAAAGAAGAGGAAGGAAAAATAATAATAATAATAAAAAAAATTATAATAACATAAATAAAATAAATACATATTTCTTTGTAGAAAATTCCAGTAATATCACACATCCACTCTCATGAGTTAATACAAATGTCCTCTGAAATAATCCCTCATCATGTTCTCTTTACAGTTGACACTGCAAACCTAGCAGCTTTGGGTGCTCTCTTTGGTGGCGGGGGGAGTGCTGGAGCTAATACTAACCAGAGTAAGGGATTTTTTTTCCTGTTTACAATGTTTGAGTCCATTAATCTAAAAAAAAATAGTGTGAAAGGTAATACTTGAAACCTACAATTTGTTATAAAGAAAAAATTAGTAGTTATATGTTATTTACTGAAGCGTTGAACATTTGAAAATGAGTTTTGCATTTACGAACCAATGTTTTCTTACTGGTAATAATTTTTTTTTTGTTTGAGTAGACCTTTAAATGAGTACTCTATAATTTAAGGGAAATATACTATTCATTGTTTGCATATGCCTTTTCCCTATATCCATGCATAGATAAGGCTAGTGGGCTACACTTTGTAGCAAAAATCAAAACTTTTTATATAAACAAAAATATCTGAACTTCACAAGTTAATTTTAAATAATTAACATGAAAATGAATTCTGTATCAACTATTATGACATCACATCGCTTATAAATCTCTTCTCTCCCAGATAATCTATTGCTTTGTGACACTCATAATTTTAAAAAAAATTTCTCTCCATCTGCTATATTAATTATTATTCAATGTATACGACTACACAACTTTGGGCCTGCAAATAATAGGAGCCAGCTAAGCCATCATTAAATCTCTGTGTTATTTAAATAAATATATTACAATTAACAACATTTTAAAAACCTTGGAAGTTAAGTTTTTCAATTATTTTTTTAAACTGCAGAATGGATTAGTGATGACTAATAGTGATGACTGATTGTGATGAATGGTACCAGATGCTACTTTTTTAAATGTCTAAAAGAATTTGTTTGTCTGATGATATTTGATTAAAAAAAAAGCAGCCACAACCTTATTTTCCCCACCCTATGGAATGCTTTTTATAGGAAAAACTCTGTCTCTTATATTATTATATTTTTGCTTTTGTCTAAGGATATAGGCCTATTAATTTCTTCAAGCTTTGACATTTATTTTATTCTATTTTTGGTGAAAGACTTAGAGGTTTTTTTTATGTGAATTCCCTGCTTACTAATTTTGCATGTTTCGAACACTATTTTGATTTTTATAACATTTTAAAACTCATTTAAAACATATAAGCCAATTATAAATTTTGGAAATTTACCAGAAAATTATTAAAATTCAATGCATAACATAACATAGCATATTTTTGACAGGTAGTACCTGAAAATAAAATATTTAAAAACGCATTAATGTTTTCACTACTAAAAATCAAAATAAGTTGCATGCCCTTAAGGCAGAGGCGTAGCTAGAGTGTTTGGCGCCCGGGAACAATATTTATTTTAAAGAGCATCCCTTTCTTTCTTCAAATCTCAAACCCATTATTTTCATCAATAAAATAATATCAAAGCCCATTTTGGCGCCCCTAACTAGTCTGACGCCCAGGGACATATGTCTCCCCCCACCACTGCCACCACCTTAGCTATGCCTCTGCCTTAAAAGGCATGTAAGAAACAGATTTTAAATGTAGGATGAATATATAAATTTTCTATGCAGGTTAAGGATAATACTTTTTAAAAAAAGAGATACTCAATCTCTCTAAATTACCATTTATTGTTTTAATTAAGATGTTGAATAAGTAAAAACGTATTTGATAAACATTATATAACAATTATAATTTGATGATAGCTTTGTAAAAATTTAAAAACACGATTTGCAGTTTCTTCTAAATCATAATTTACAGTTTCCAAAAATGACAATTTAAATTTTCTCTAAACTAAGTTCATTCCAAAGTTCACTTTTTGTAGTACAGCAAATTCACCAACTCCAACAATTGGCCAGCACCTTACTTGGGGCAACACGAACTTCAAACTCAAATAGACCCCCACAGACCCCGAAACCAATAAGAGCCCTAAAGACAATAAGTTCTCTAAGACTTCTACAATCACTAAATAAACCCTCAAGGCCCCCTCAATGGTCACCAAAGACTGTGAACTCAATTGCATCCCAGAAACCACCGCAGCCTTTCAGGGTCCCACCGCCAATCATTTCAAACAGGATTCCAACGCCCATTGGCCCAAATTCCCCACAAGCTATGCAAGCAATGGCAGCTGCATTTCTAGGAAGTAAGTTGCATAACAAACAATAACATTTGAGATGTCATTGGAAAGCATACTGTATTTTTAAAAAAAATTAAATATTATGATTTTATTTACATTTTTTTTTATTCAATTGTTTTTTGTTCCTTTTAAAATTTCTAGAAGGTTGTATGTTTAAGTTAGTGATAAAAGTCTATACAGAGGGCAAGACTCAACATGGATGAATTAATGAATCACTTAGCACATATGTTTAATATTACTATGAATATTTCTATCTGTAACAATGATGTAATGAACTACAGATGAATTCACCTTTTCAGTATGTTATAACCGTTTGATTTTTTTTTAAAATATAAAAATGAGACTTATCATGATATTACTGGTGTATCTACTCACATATAAAGACAATTTATTATTACATAACTTATATGCACAACCCTGTTTATCTCTGTAAAAATTAATATAAAGTGGGCAAAAGCCTGATAGTTTCCTGCAAATATCACACTACAATATGTGTGGTCAGATCCCTTATATCACTCTCTGTTATGTTCTATCCACATACCTTTATCACATTAATATATGTAATGTCTAATATATTAAATTAAACTATATAATTTGTGGTCCAAATGACTATATCATATCATACTAAAATACAAGTAGTTCAAGGACTTACATCACACTACATTATGTGTGGTAGGTACAAATACCAGTCTCACACTAAAATGTGTGTAGTCTAATGACGTCATGTACACATGTATAATTTACAAACATATACAACTGAACTGGTGTGGGCTGTATTGGCCTCTACTCCTAAATAAATCAAAATATTGTTGAAATGAAACAACTGCATGCCATTCATATTAACGCCTGCTTTTTTAAATATGTATAAAATAATTGAACATTATCCTTGAAATTTCATAGTATGCTGTTTTATTCTCTTCTGAACTTCTACTTCTAGCCCCATAAATTGTTAAAATTTTGTTTCGGGGGGCTGAGAGGATTCCACATTTTTTGTGGAATAATTTTAATTCCAAAACAGGGAAAATTATAAAAGAGATTTATAATTTTTAAAAGTTTACTTTTCTAAATTGAATTAAATTTTGCTTTTGAAATGAAATTCGAAATAATCTAAATTAATACAAAGAAATTATAAAATGCTATTGATTTTTAATAAAAGTCATTCTCAGATGAAGATTAAATAAATGCATGAAGTGTATTTTTTTCCCCACGATTGAATGGTTCCTTATTTTATTATTATGAGAGAAAAACATTAAATCTACAGAAAATGCATCTTCTTTCTATGCATGACCTGCTAATGAATATCTAATGAATATTTGTAAACTGCTCTAACATTCAAGAGTATTTCTTTCTCTCTCTCTCTCTCTCTCTTGCTTCAACAGGCATGTCTAAGGAATTTTTTTAGAGAGCGGTCTTTGTGAAATCTGAAAATGCTTGCTTTCTATTCCTGTTTATTTCTAAGTGGTTTACCTACAGTATGTCTAAAACAATTTTTTTTTAAATTTCACATGGTTTTAATATATTAGTCTTAGTAAGTAAGTATTAAAATGTTCAAGCAACATCTTAAAAATTTTGGTTGTTAAATTTATTCCCAGATCCTCTAATGGCAGCTCTTTTAAAGAGTAAGTAGAAGTAGAGTTAATTAAAAATTATATTATAAAAAAAAAGGATAATTAATTGAATACTCCCGTCGCAAATGAACTATTATTTCAATAAAAAAGTATATACTATTCAGGAGCAGGAGGACATGTAAGATGGTAAAATGAATTTTAATTTTGGAGAATTACCCCAAATTTAAAGCATAATTTTGTTTTCATCTCATCATAAAGTTGTTGTTGTTTTTGGCAGAATTAATTAACAACAGAGCTTAGGTCCTTTTTTATAAATGTTACCATCTTTTTAGCACTGAGAAACTGTGATGAAAAAATAAAGAAGCAATAATAAAAATATTTCTGTCTTCTTTCAGATATGCAAAGCATGCCAGGATTTCCAAACTTTCCACCAAGTAATATCTTGATTCATTATCTTTCTTCTTTCCAAACTTGAGCAAACATTTATCTTGTATCATTCTCAGAAAAAATAAAATTGCACTTGAACTTTTTTAAAGCTTAAAAATTTAATTTTAATTGATATATGCCTATAATTTGCTTCACAAAGATTGTCTAGAAGATTGATTATTTTAAGTCAGCAGATGCAAGACTTTAAAAAATTTTTAGCTCTGTTTGTGAAAAAAACCAACATAATTATTCCCAATCTGAGATTATTTATCAAAGTAAAATTGAATACAATTTCTTTTTTTTTAGCATCACCGACACCCCCACCAAGCACAACACCTAAACCCACAGTGGCAAGCAGAATACAAATTGGTGGATTTCGTAAGTTAAACAAATGAGCGGATTTTTACAAATCATAGACTTACATGTTTTTAAAAATTTTAATTTGAAATCAAAACAATATTTAATATATATGTGTTATTCTTTGATAATTTCACTGAGCTATTAAAATGTAATGATCTTTACAGTTTAAAATTAATGGCTTGCATGAAGAAATGCAAGAATAATATTTGTGTAATTTATATTAACTAAAATTTTTAAAAAATGTTCTCATGTTAGAAATGTAAGATTTGGAGCTATTAAATTTGTGAAAATTAGAACTTATTTTATACTTTTTTTTTTCAGAATTACCAAGTCACTTGCAGAGCCTGCTGCCAAGTAAGAATATATCAATCAAAAGAATTGTTTAAACATCTGTTACTTTTGTATTAACTATTGAGATAGGTATTATCCACCAATAAATCTAAGTTGAGTTTTTAAAAACCTTTTTCATTGAATAAGATAATGGAGTTTTAAAAATGTTTACTATTCTGCATGTGCATGAAAGAAGTGACAGTTTATTATTAACACAATTGTTAAAAACTTATTAGTTTTAAATTAATCTGTGTATAACATAATAACACGTCCCCAAAAAATAATATTAATAATTGCTTTATTTTGAAAAAAAACAAACTTTTCTCTCCAGATGGGCTGTCTAGCACTCAAGGAATGCGTAAATATATTTTCATATTTTTCTCTTTGGTCACCTGCCTAATTTCTCATAGTTCAGCCTATGACATAATAATGTTTAGTATCATAAGTAAATATATCCTAATTGATAAAACATGAAAAAGTTGTTTTTAATTTAAATTAAATATCCTTACTAGGACCGCAAGATCTTATGACTTTAGCATCTGTTGGTTTGGGCGCACATAATTCTGCAGCAGCGCCCAGAGATATCAGTAAGAAGTTTTTTTAAAACATATTTATAATATATATAAATATATTTATTACATTTATAGGAGCATTGCAGCAAGTTTATAATTAAAATGATATGATATGGGTGTAATTTTAAACATATGGGATATAAATGGTTTGAAAGAAAATAAAGTTTTTCATTTTTTAAAATAATTAAGTTATTTTTGTTGCACAGTAAAAGGCATGCCCTCCTTAATTAAGTTTCATTATTAAACCAATTTCATAGCATTCCATGCAATGTTCCCTTTAAGCTGCGTGGCTGCGCAGCTACCTCACATATGCTGCGCAGCAGTTTTGAGCATCCGCGCAGCAAATTTTTATAAAAATACATTTGAACAGATACGCTGCACTCTGCCAAGTAAAACTTTGCACACAACTTTATGATTTTCCACACGAACCAGCAAATCTTAGAGGGAACATTGATTCCATGTCATAGCTTCACTATATTAAATGCTATTTTCAAAATTGTTTTTTAAAATATTATTATCAATGGCTAAATAATTTAATCCCTTGAGTTAAAATCATGTTATGTAGAACAACAATTTTGAGAATAATAACATAAATAACAATAATTATTAATTTTATTAAAAAAGAAATTATTTGAAATATTTCTTTGGAAATAAATGAATGTTTTTACATTCATTGAGTTAGTTTAAAAAAATTGAGCCAAAAGGGATACAATTTTGCTGTCAATTGAGGAATTAAAAAAAAAAAATTATTTAACTATTTCTAATATTTATTTATAACTTATCTTTACAATTAATCCAAACTTCGGTGATGAAAATTACTTTTTGAATTTAATAGCTCAACTATTGAGCAGCATGAATCCTATGTCCATCTTTGGGCATTCTATGGGCATTGGTGGACCCCCCGCAGGAACAACTGGAGCTGCCGGTGGCCCGGGAGCTGCTTTGCCACCTGACCCTGAAAAGATGGCCGAACAAAGGGAGGAAAGTAGGCACATAGAACAATAACTAAAGCTTAAATAAATATATTGGATATCAAGTTCATATTCTTTTAAATGGTGCTATTTTAAGGATTATTCCTTTCGGACTATTGAAATATTTTTTTATTTATTATGGGCCAATGGAAGGTGTGGTCATTGAGGGCCTTTTGGATGGAATGTTTAATATAGGGAAATATTTAGTACGATTTTCTAACTCATTTTCATTACCATATACAAAATGTAATCTGTAAGCTGTACCTAGTTATGATTCAAATTCTAAATCATTCAAGATTAAATTAAAAATGTAATGAAAAAGACATGGAAATGCATTACAAAATATCAAATAAAATGATAACCCTCTGAAGGGGGAAAACCTGCACAGCCAGGTGCAAAATATTCAGTCCTGCTCAAAATGAAAATAGATATTTAGAAACAGATATAATATTATGTAATATTGAAAATATTGGAGTGTTAAAACAGTTTTGGGAAAGAAAAAATGTTTTAAGAAAAACAAAAAGAACCATTTTAATATTAGTATTTCTTGAAAGGCGTGTGTTAACCATTAACCTTCCATTAAGACCATTTAGACTTAGTTCAAATTGTACACAAGTCTTAGGGATATATTTTACAAATTTCTTTTCAGTGATGATGCGCGCCATGATGGCAAATGCTATGAAATGTGAGAGCAAACTATACATTATTTCTTTTAAGTTAGCTAGAATCATTTGTTTTTATAACATAATCTTATTAGGAATGTTACTGAAAATCTTATTTTACCAAATGAATGATTTTGTCCTTTGTTTTCAGTGAAATTGTTTTAGTGCAGTTAAGATGTTGTATTAAAAAAAACACAATTTTAACTTCTGAAATTTGTTGAATTAAAACTGTACCATGTACAAAAACAAAACAAAACAAAAAATATTAAAAAAATAAAACAGCAACAACAAATGAATATTACAGCTATGATGCAGCCACGAACAGCAACCAATGGAACAGCACCAGCTCAAACATCTAACCGTAAGTGTCATCGTTGTGATCATAAAATAATAATAAGAAAACGATTTTTATTACATCAATTGATCCATATTAACCAAGCTCCTTATTCTTATACATTGAATGTTGAATTGATCCATCATGTCAGGCTCTAATAAAATGTGATGAATGAAATGTTTATGTTGCACTGGGAACTTAAGGTTTTGGTTTAGGAACACAGCAGCACCGCTGAACGTTTTTTGAATAGATATTATAGAATTATCAAGAAAACAAAAACTAAACAATAGACACATTTTGCATTGCTTATTGATGGCGTAATTTAGACAAAAATTTAAATTAAGTTTACCTTCAAATTGATTTAACAAATATGAGATAAACTAACAATAAAATTATTTTTTAATTTTTTTTTTTTAAGGAAAAATAATCATAAAAAAACCTACTCACCTTTTCAGCCCCATTTTTCCATCTGTCTTTATAATTTATATACTTTTTTAGTTTTAGATAATAGAAACTAATGTTATTTTAATTAATAAAGAAATTGACATGAAAATAATGTTATAATTATAATAATATATATATAAACAATCTTATAAAAATGTTTATTATTTCTAAAGTAAAGTATTTATAACATTCTCACTGACTGTTTAAGCTGGACAGTATTTTTGTATTGATAATTTGTTTTCTTCACAGCTGCCATGGAGATGATGAGTAAGTATAATAAGAATTTATCTTAATGAAGTACAATGTTGAAGGATCATTACATATATTTTAATAACAACTGGCAGACGGAGAAAATAAACTGTAAATAAATTACCGTCAAAATAACAACAGTCTTGTGGATGACTGATCGTTGTTAAGTATCAAGACAATAATGGGCCTTCTGTTAAGAAAAGAACAACATGGACATGCTTTTAATGAAGTGTTGATAACATTCTGATTCTAATGCCATGTATACAAAAAAGGGGAAACTACCAAGAATCATTATAGTCAGCGTTACTTCCCACAACAGAGAACACTAACATACGTCATAGTTGAAGGAACTTTAATAATTGACTGCTAAGATGAAAAAAAGTTGCAAAGAATGTAAATTCAAAATTTAAAACCAGATTTCAATGTAAAATGCAGTTCTGATAGGATAAACTTGTTCACCAGTGTCTTAGACACCTATCTCCTGCCTTCGAGGTGTTTTGGATCTTTTGGCAGAGTCAGTGTTTATCAGATCCAGCTTGTTGTTTATTTGGTAACAGAAGTTGAAATTTGTGTTTGTGTGTGTATATAGATATATATGGATATGTATGGATATGTGTTACAAGTTGTGCTAGAGTAGGAATATAGTATAGATAAACAATAAATAGTAACATAATATATGAAACCACTGTGTTGACTATAGTTCCATTAAACTAGTACTAGGAACGTTGCATCATATACTTGAAAGATGCACAACAAAAACGCAAACTATATAATTAGACACATTTAATATTTTCTTCCTATAAGTTGACAGACATCAATTATTATTTTCCTTAAAACCATGATCCATAAATGTATAACTTTTTCTTTAGCTCTGATGGCACTACAAAGTGGTTTAAGTGGAGGTGGGGCTGCCGGGGGAGGAGCAGGAGGTAAGAAACATTGTCACATAAGCACATTTTGTATTTGAAGTTAATCTTTTTATTTAAAACATAAATGTTGGTCTATAGCCATTTTTTGGTGTTATCTGTAATATGAAATTCATTCTTTATCGATATTTATATTTATATCTTACGAGTTATGCTGTGTTTTAAAATATAATTTATCTAATGTAATAATATGGATACATTGTAAGAAGACTAAGTTTTAAGGAGAGGAATATTTACTAAGAAAGAGAGAGAGAGAGGGAGAGAGAAGAGAGAGGGAGAGAGAAGAGAGAGAGAGGGAGAGAGAAGAGAGAGAGAGTGAGAGAGAAAGAAAGAGAGAGTGAAGCGATATAATGACAAAAAACAATAAACGATCTCCAATTTTGGGGAAATGTTGCAGGCTTAAAATGTATTACCTAGAGAAAATTGTTATTTCTGATATGAAAATCATTTTTCAATCCATTCTTCAATCCATTCTTCAGTTCATTCTTCAATCCATTCTGTAGTCACTTCTTCAATCCATTCTTTAGTCACTTCTTCAATCCATTCTTTAGTCACTTCTACAATCCATTCTTTAGTCACTTCTTCAATCCATTCTTCAGTTCATTCTTCAATCCATTCTGTAGTCACTTCTTCAATACATTCTTTAGTCACTTCTTCAATCCATTCTTCAATCCATTCTTCAATCCATTCTTCAACTCAATCTTCATGTTTTTATATTTAATGATAAAATGCCATCTACACATAACACATACAATCACCAACCTGGATACCAATTTGACCAGCTATTTATCATTAAGTCGTTCGAGTTTAGGTTCTTATTTATCATAATGCACAATATTGAAACTCTCTTCCATATATATCACCCAACCCTTCTCAACCAGAGTCTTAAATGGAACCCATTGATTTTCCCGAGAAGCCCCTTTTGGCTTGGCGAGAATTTGAAATGATTTTATGCTTAAGAAAGAAATATATCATTTAAAATATGATAAGATATTTATGTAGTCAATGCCCAAGAGTTGAGGATCATTTTAAGGATGTAGAATTCTGAATATGTTATACGTTTCTGAGAAGCACTGCAATAGCTACGAGTTTCTTAGATAATGCAAATGGAATGATACAAATGTAAAAACACATTTTATTTCTTTTTCGCCTCAGCATCTGGAGGACTAGATCCAATGGGTAAGTTCCTCTATTGAGAAAATGAGGAGTCCAATTGCAAACCCTGCTAAGTAACTTCTTTTTCATTTAGAGAAAAATAAGTTTTTTGTAAATTAATTTATATAGTGAATATAGCATTTATATATTTTTACATGGTGAATTTTAGACTTATATAAAGCTTTTTAATCATTAAAATCACAAGATACTGTAGATTGAAACTTAATTAACCAGCCAAGATAGATAACTCGTTTTTATTTAAAGTGACTTGGCAGGTTTTGTAATTGTTCTCAAATTATTTTCTTGATTGCTTATTACACATTTCCTAAAGTGAATTTTAACGTATTAGTGTTAACCTCGTTGTCAGTCGTGAAATTAATTATACACCATTTGTAATTATTTCATGTGGTATTTAACAACAAGATAAATCAAGGCTTATAAAATACTATTAGTGTTATTGCGGTATCGTAATCATCATAATGTGGACCGATTTCACCTTTTTAATTCTTCATCATGTTCCTTTAGGTCTACTTAGACGATGTTATCAATTTGTTGGATTCAATTTACTCTAATAAAAATGTGTTGTAATTAATTTACTCTAATCAATTTATTGTATTCAATTTGCTCTAATTAGATTTTTAATATGTGCTTTACTTTGTTTCAGCCATGATGTTAGGCGGAATGAGTAAGTAGTAAACGTCATAGATTGTTTTTTTTTTTTTTTTTAAAGGAGTATTTTAGGGCGAATAGGTCGAGTCCCTTTTCTTAAAATAACATATGTGTATTATGGAGGGCATATTAAAGGCAAATATACCTGAGCTAAGCAGCAATGCTTTCATAGCTGTAGCCAGCCGTGTTCTCAAGTCCGATGGTAAAATTACTACACTTGCAAAACAGTCGCTAAAAATATCACCTTCATAAAAACAGAGCCGTCGCGTGACGGTAGGAGACCCACCCCACCTTTACCACTTTTAGGTTTTGTGCACCTGCATTCAAAGTCGATCGTTATTTTTTTTCCACGTCACAATTTTGGGCTCCTTAATTATACCCCCCCTCCCCCTCTTTTAACCCACGGGTCCGTGCGACGGCTCGGCATGAAAAGAAAATGCGAATAGTTCATTTATTTCCCTTTCTAACACAACCAAGACAGACTGGTTGTTTCCTCGAGTGGCAACGTACTCATAGACCAGTGTAGGAGATGCTGTGAAGCGATTGAGTTTTTTTGTTGTCGTTGTTTCAAGCAGTTGTTTAAAAAAAACTGCAGTCTTCATTTAGACACCATGTCACGTGACTGCAAATGGCAAAAGCAAAGTTATAGTAGTTGTGTTTTTTTTGCTAGTAATTGTTCTTAAAATTTTCCAGGAAGTAATGAATTAACATTTTACGATTTCTAAGAAATCCCATTAAAAAAGAAGTAGGAGGGTAAGACACTGACACAAATTGTTTTTACTCATACTTTCCTAATTTCTTCGTTAGATCCTGCTATGCTTGGACTTGGCGGTGCAGGTATGGTCGATAGCAGATTTAAATAAGGATTTTTATAAAGCTGTATTAAAATGTTTGCATGCACATCACATATTATATTTCTAGTCTATGAATGCCCTTTGGAGAAAAAGCCGACTTTGGCTTAGAGACTCCATTAAGTGCCAAACTATTCCTTTACTGGTTCTTCTACACCCTATCACTCAAATCCCTCACCCTAAAACTGTGGCCCCCCCCCATACTTTTTCATATCAATGTTCCCCTACCAGTTTCAGACGTACTGCGCCCTTTCCCCACCCCCCACCCTTTCCACCTTCCCACTGCATTACTCCCACTAATAGCCAACTATTTCCTGTGGTTAATTTATAAATATTTCTTTGATTGAGTGAAATTATTCCAGCTAAAAAAGGAACCTAACAAAAGATTTATTAAAAAAAACCAACACCGAAGAATTAGGCTACCAGCAAATTTGGAAAAAAATCAAAATAAAAATGATTTTGATTATCAAAGAGAATTATGCACCCCCCCCCCCAACCACCCCTTAAAGGAAACAATTCATTAAAAACACATTTTTTTTTGCAGTGGCCAATGAATCCATTGTGTTAAAGATTAATTTATGTTACTGACAGAGGCGTAACTGGGGTTTTGACGCCCTTGGCTAATTTATTTTTGGCGCCCTTGATATTTAAATAAAAAAATTAAAAATTAGAGATTTAGCGGCGCCCTTTTGAACTGGCGTAGGCCGGCGCCCTTGGCAACTGCCCCAGTGCCAAGCCGTTGTTACGCCACTGGTTACGGACCTACATTCCAGACTTCTTAATATACTCTTTAAGACAGACTAAAGATCTACCAACGATTTTACGCTATTTTTGACGTCACTAACTTTGGTGTACCCCTATATATAAAAAAAAATCATGCACACAGACGAAGAAAATTATAAAATTTGCTTGCAACAAAATTGCACGTTTCCATTAACTTATAATTTTGCTCTATTAGATGTTCACATGACGTTGGCATAGCTGACGACAGCTTTCTAATACTCGATATATAATATGAATATTTCCTTTAAAAATATGAAACTTAACATTAAGCGTCAGTTCACACGATCAAATTTCGCGTCAAATTGTTGCATGAACGCACTATTTTGTGCGTGGTTTCTTTTTGGGGGAAATTGATCAAATAGTAATTTGAAAGTTGTGACAAGGCTTCATACACGAATTGCATCAAAAGCTTGAAGGAAAATTTGATCGTGTGAACCGACCCTAACAAACATGTGAACATTTGATTTTAATTTTAGTTTATACAAAATGTATTCTATAAAATTACGAGAAAATTTAATTTGTTACTTTGAATATATATATATATATATATATATATATATATATATATATATATATATATATATATATATTTTTATGGCATCTTTCCGTTTACAAGAGACGATAGATTTATCTTCTCTGGTTGCAGCTCTTTGTGTGGCTAGTGAGACCGATCCTCGAGTGGCAGTCTCTTTTGCATGTCCCAAAATTATATATATATAATATGGGTCTGCTTAAAAATATTTTTGTTTAAATATTCATATGACAAAAGTTGATAACTGGTATGGTCTCAATGTCGATCCATAAAAAAAACTCCTGATCACATAAAATGTATCAATAAAGGTGTACTCTCAAACCATCTTGAAATTATTTCTATGTTCCCCAGGTGGTATGGGGGCTGGCAGTTTGTTCGGGGGTAAGTAACATTTCTCAGGTTTTTCCCCATAGAAAAAGAACTACTTACCAATGCAGTGCGACTCTATTTACCATTATATTATGACTTGTTAATTCATGTTCATATTTTACCCAAATGTTGTTCATATTAAAAAAAGGCATTGGACTTGTTCCAGTGGTGTTAACATCGCTCGTCTACAGACAGGCTTCATTTAATTTTAGTGAAATTTCTTGCACGTGACATGTAAAAGAAAACAAAAAACTTCCTGGTGTTGAAATAACGAGTGGGAAAGGAATTTCTTAATCTAAATATGACATACGATCCAATGTCCTGGGTGTGTCCTGTGATTGAAATATTTTTGTTGGTTTAAATATTATTTTGTTTTCCAAATACCTAAAGAGGTTGTTGGCTAATATTTTGCTATCCCAATACCCTGAGGGGATTTAAATATCATTACGCGGCATATCATTTTGTTGTCCCAATACGCCAATGAGTGGAGCGACATATTATTTTGTTATCCCAATACGCTAATGAGCGGAGCGACATATCATTTTGTTATCACAATACCCTGAGGGGATTTAAATATCATTACGCGGCAAATTATTTTGTTATCCCAATACGCTAATGAGTGGAGCGACATATCATTTTGTTATCCCAATACCCTGAGGGGATTTAAATATCATTACGCGGCATATTATTTTGTTATCCCAATACGCTAATGAGTGGAGCGACATATTATTTTGTTATCCCAATACCCCGAGGAGTGGGGCTAAATATTGGGTCGTTTACCCTTATTCCCTAATGTATAAAGTTGGGAAAAAATGAAATGTTTTTAAAACACATCAGTTCATCTTGTACCCATAAATGTTTATACTATTTTCATTTTTCTAGGATTGTTTGGAGGAGCGTAATGAAGGTAAAAGACGTCTAGCTGTCAGGATTATGTTGTATGGTACATCTGTCGTCATTATGTTGTATCGTACAGCTGTCATCATTACGTTGTATTGACTAGTTGTCATCATTATGTTGTATCGTACAGCTGTCATCATTACGTTGTATTGACTAGTTGTCATCATTATGTTGTATCGTACAGCTGTCATCATTACATTGTATTGACTAGTTGTCATCATTACGTTGTATCGTACAGCTGTCATTATCATGTTGCATTGTAGTTAGGACGATCCACTTCACCATGTGTTTAGTTTAGACTGTTACTTTTAACAAGATTAAAAGAAAACTTATTATTATATGGAACTTGTGCCCCGTCAACATTTCACTATAAAAGTCTATGACCTAATTTAATAACTTTAAAACGAGCAAACGTATTTCTTAAAAAAAACAAAAACAATTTAATTAAGTCTTTAGTTAAGGTCATTAACTGAACGAGTAAACAACTTCACCATTACCCCAAGCATCTATGTATTTTTTTATTTACAGGTTCTATAATAAAAACCAATCAAAACGTTTTTTTTTTCGAAAGTGAAGTTTGTGCAGAAGCTGATTTTGAATAAGGTTCTGCATGATGTCTGCTAAAGGTGAAACACATTACAAAAGTCACCCAAATAAAATAGTGTACAATAATTCTTTTTGTTTGTTTGTTTGTTGTTGCTGTTTTTGTTGGTCTTATTGCTGAAAGTTTTTGTCAAGCTAAGTTTCAAATGTTTGCCTCGATATAAGAGCATAAATGAACCATTACAATGAGTTGCAGTAATACGATTCTGACAGTGCTTCCAGTTTAAGTAGCAACTATAATTATTAATGCAGACTGGAGTAGCTATTTTAATTTTTTTTGTTGGTGCCGCCTGTTCCGGGTTGAGAACATCGCCACCCACTTTTTACGAAAAAACTCTGCAGGACGCTGAAAATGCTGCGCGCCCCCCCCCTTATATATAAAGAAAAAAGTGTCTTCCTACGCCACTGAGGGGCTGTACATTTTGTTGTAATACTATCTGTGGGAGGACCATCAGAGGCGTTACCGCGTTAGCATTAGACACAGTAACATTAATGATAGAGCTACTTGTATTTTTAGAAGTACTTCTTGAAGGGGCAATACTGCCATTGGCAGTACTGCTACCGCCATGACGGTCAAGGTCACTCTATAAAGGGCCCTACTGTTAACGGCAGTACTGCTACCGCCATGACGGTCAAGGTCACTCTATAAAGGGCCCTACTGTTAACGGCAGTACGGCTAGCGCCATGACGGTAAGGTCACCCTATAAAGGGCCCTAGTGTTACGTGGCAGTACTGCTACTGAAAATAATACTAATGGCAATTCTACCCGTGGCTTCTCTGTCAGCCGAGGTGAAATTATGGGTAGAAGGACTCTTTGCACTTAAACTAATGTCTGCCGTTTAAATTATACTTCGAAGTAATCTAATTAACCGAAACACAAAGAGTTGTTCATTAATTAATTGCCAATTTTTGTCGATATTTTTGAAAATATCTTTATACTATGGCTTAACTGGGGGCAGTTTTTTTTAACACCGAATCCGGGTATTTTGAGAAAATACCCGGGTGAGTCCAAGTGTGACAAAAAGAGTTAACTTCTCATTCTCTATAATATATGCGGGTGTTTAAGCAATGGGCCTACACACACAGTCCTACACAAAACCCGTGAGTCTTTATTGATTAATATAATAGACAGACGCCACTCTCTAATGAATTATTTTTTTTTACATGTACTCACGCGTGACGGTCTATTTTTCACTCAGCACTATTAATATAAAACATATGGAGTTGGAGAGGGGACGGTCTCAAATAATAGGCAGGACACACCAGAAGCAAAAAAAAATGCAATAGATTTTTCATAATCCATCTTTTAATACGTTTTCATTTCTTTTTATTCTTGTTTACATAAATAATACCCCCAAAAAGAGCTGGTTTATTGTTTGTCAGCCAAGACATCCAACGAGGACCCAAGTTTTCATAAATGACTAGCAGAAAACCCCGTCGTCTTTCTCTGATGGCAGGACAGCAAACTTGATCACGTTATAAAACAGTCCGCTCGATTCCAGTCTGACGGCAGAACTATGGCACCTCAGCTTGACCGCTCTAGGAGCTTGAGTTAAGAGACACAGACAAAGACCCATGAAAGCGTGACGAGCCAAACATCATCATTTTATCATGCATTTCAGAAACGTCTAGAAATATATATATTTTTTTTGCAATATACTTTAGTACCGGTATGTGTTAAAAAAAAGTCAACAGGTTCGAGATAAAAGACGGTGACGTCATGAACTCACCACTTGTCTGTCGAACGCCACAAAACTCCAAGACAAGTCTCCTTCCAAGGGAGCCCACCCCCGTGCCTTGGTACAGCTGAACTCTGTCCAGCCCCCCTTCACTTGAACACTGGAAACATCACAATACGTTCGTTTACGGGGCGTACGAGTTTTTTTTTCCTTAAACTTAAACATAATTCATCCACGCCAAGCATCATAAACATAAGAGATACTTCTTGATGGAATGCATTCAAGTTGTGGAAATGAAATATAAGGACACGGTATGCTAAACTTGAGTTCATAGACAGGACAAAAGACTTTAACGTTTCGGCTTCGAGGCTTCCTGTAATCCCACTTCCGGCAACAAAAAGAAAATCACTAATTTTTTTTTTTTTACTGTGATCTATTACTTGTAATACTTCTTTTTGTCTTGTTTTCTGATGAAGGGTTTAGGCCGAAACGTCAACATATTTTGTCCTGTCTATGAATTCAAGTTTAGCATACCTTGTCCTTATATTTCATAAAACTAACAGTGTGTTGTAAGGAAGAAAAATAGGAGGCCGTGCGTTTCATCAAGCCGTTTTTGTGTTCTGTCTGACCAAATCTTCGACCGATTGGTCAAAATGAAAGAATTCAAATCCGTTGTGACAGGCAGTAATAGTGTCTGATTGGGCACATAGTGATGATATTTTTTGGTGGGTTCACAAATCAGTGGTCCTTCTATCAGTCGAACAACTTGGTCTCTTGTAAGATAAGATAATAATCCTTTATTGATCGATAAATGGAAACGTGGTTTGATTGCATCGTCATTTAACGCTTGGTGTTCGCCTGCGTTAACGCAGATTGCATATGTTCGACTACCTCCGTTAATTTCACGGTCCAATCTTATGTCTAAGATAAAGCTACACTCATGCTATTGTTTACTTGCTATCGGAGATATTCACTCAAGACGTCATTATGGGACATATAAATACGTGAACTGTTTAAAAAAAAGCACTAAGTTTTGAAAGTGTCATCCGTTTAAACCAGGGAGTAAGCAACCTTTTTATGCAGATGGACATCATGGTTATTATTATATTTTCTGGCTGGTCGCATGGTAATTTTAAATGAATCTAGGGTTCTCCATTTAGTATGTCTTTTATCAGAGTTCTGCTCGAAAGTTAGCAATGGAAATATGTACATTTATATTTGCTGTGTTTATTACTATTACAGCGCGATGAATGTAGACCGACAATATTACTTTTTTCAATATCTTATTTTACGGGTAATTATTCACTAGTGTATTCTAAGTTAAAAATATCAATTTCTCAGAAGATCTTGCTGGCTGGATTAAACGTTTCAGTGGGGAGGATGTGGCACGCGAGCCGTAGGTTGCACTCCCCCCACCCCGGTTTAAATATTTACCAAACTCCGCAGCCCGGCGCTTGTGTCAAATTCGTCATTTGGTTCTCTCTCACCTGTAGTGGAACATTGATTGACATAGCTGAGTTGTTTTATAACTAGACATCTTGAAGATACTATATATATGCTAATTAAGCAATATTTACTTATGAAAACTTACAAACTATGACACATGAAAATTTACAAACTATGACACATGAAAATTTACAAAAATTGACACATGTAAATTCATAAACATTGACATATGAAAACTTACAAGCATATACTATGAAAACTAACAAACATTGGCATACGAAAACTTACAAACATATAATTATGAAAACATTGGCATATGAAAACGTACAAATATTGACATTTGAAAGCTTATAAACATTGATATATATGAAACCATAAAAACATTGACACATGAAAACTTATTGCCATAAGACAACTTACCAACATTGACATATGACAACTGTACTCGCTGTGGATACAAAGACATGACAGTACAGTTCCGTCTGAGACCAAAGTTGGAGAGTTTGATCTTATCGTACTTGTTGGTCAGTAGCATCATATTACAAGCTGGGGAATATAGGGATTCACGTTACACGCCGGAATATTGGGAATCAAGTTGCTAGCTGGGAAATATATGGACATATGTTACACGTTGGGGAATATAGGGAATCACGTTACTAGCTGGGGAATATAGGGATACACTTTACACGCCGCGGAATATAGGGTATCACGTAACACACTGGGGAATAAAGGTGAGTCGCGTTACACGCAGGGGGTATAGGGAATCACGTTACTAGCTAGGGAATGTAGGGAATCACGTTACACTCTGGAGGATATAGGGAATCCGGTTACTAGCTGGAGAATATAGGAAATCACGTTACACGCTGGGGAATATAAGGAATCACGTTGCACGCTTGGGGGGAGGGGGGTTATAGGGAATCACGATACACAATGGGGAATATAGGGAATCAGATGACAAGCGGTCGG
Source organism: Omphiscola glabra (assembly GCA_964017045.1). Classification (NCBI taxonomy): domain Eukaryota; kingdom Metazoa; phylum Mollusca; class Gastropoda; family Lymnaeidae; genus Omphiscola; species Omphiscola glabra. The sequence goes on from OZ024811.1 coordinate 19,989,692, forward strand.
TTTTAATATGAGCTGGTAGTAACATCATCTATGGGTAATAAAGTATACGTTACATCTCTGAAATCTTTATTCAGATAGCTTAAATCTCTAAAAATGTTATTCAGATAGCTTACAGTTACAGTTTCACCACTGAAATCCCAAAAAATTATTTCAGATAGCTCACATTTCGGACACATGTGTACGATAGCGTTTTCTCTTATAGACTGAAATCTGTTTTCATTTAACTTACAATGAAACCTCTACCTCTCGAACAACTTACGCTTCGGGTTGAGGAGAAAGTTGATGACGACCGTAAAGCCTTCTCCCAGAGTCGGTACGACGAACTGCAGCTGCGCAATATTCTGTTCGGTGGTGTACACGTCCGTCGGTATCATCTGACCACAGAATGGTAAATATCTAGCGGTCATCGGCTGGGGGTGGTCATCGGGGCTGGGGAATATTTCATGGTCCAGCTCCCATCCGTCTAACAGCTGTGGAATGTCAGTACTGTAAAGTTCTTATTTTTTTACAAGTAATTTTTTTCCACATAAAGAGGCAAAGGAAAAAAAAAACGTTATTATTTAACAAATGTTTTTTTCCCCACATAAAGATACAGACATACAAAAACACATACATACATACCTACAACATTGATATAACATGTGTCAATTTTCAAACAAAATACTGAACTGCCAACGAAGCTGAATGCTACATGCTACAAAACTATATTTGTATTGATAAGAGAATATATAAAAAAAGGGAATTTTTAAAAAGTCGTACTTCTGTTATCGGAACCGAAATCTTCGGAGAAGCAAATTTTTTTCCGTGGGAAACCGAACATCCCAACGCAAAAATTCCGTTAAAAATATAGTGCTTAGAATACAACATATGATTACCTTAGTCACGTGTGTTGCTCTATTGTTCGCTGTATTATGTTGAGAAATTATTAGATTTCCGTTGCTTCAAATTTTGATTTAAACCAGCATTTTGCGACAGGGGTCAGAAATGTTTTGAGGGATATATACGGAAATGCTCCAAGTTCTGCGCTTTGCGAACGATAATACTAATAATTATTATGAAACGAGAGAGAGAAGGTTCTGAAAAACGATACTTTGGACTGCTGGCTTTCGGATAATTGACGTTCTACGGTAGGAAATTAACCAATGGTATGACATATATATAAAAAAAGATTAAAATTTCAATCTAATTATTAAAGAGAACAAAACAAATAAAACAACTAAAAATTTAAATTAAAAGAAGTGAATGACGCTATGTGTGACTACCACAACCGCCCCGTCCTCCTCACAGCTGACGTCCAGATAGACAAATTCAATCTCGAGCACGTGATCAATGGGCGCTGCTACATACAGGGAACATAACCTCTTCGCGCCATCACTGACGTAGGTGTAAGTGCCAGGTTCGGAGCGGATCAGTGGATCATCACATGCTGGGAGGAAAAAACAACAACAGCAGGAGTTGGATGAAATCTGTGAAAAAAGCGAACTGAAAGAGATCGATTTTCAACACAAAAGTCAAATGAAATGTTTGAAACTTGTATTCATAGGAAAGGTGAAAACGAAATTACCATTTATTAAACACACGCTAGGACTGAGCCGGGTACTGACCAGGATACTCGTATGTGCAGAGTATTAGCTCACACGACACATACCCGGACAGAGCAAAAAAAAAAACGGAACCGGATCCGGGTGTCAAGAAAAGAGTTATCTTCTCATTTTCTATCAAGTGTTCCGCTAAATGTGGAAAAATGTCCACGTATAGATCCATTGCATATTTTTTTTAAACATATTTTTTTAAACCTCTTATATGAATTAAATAAATAATAACATAGAACTAACACGTTGTCCGAAAGTAAAGGAAAATGGAAAACTCCAAAAAAATAAAATAAATGCACTTGCTGCATTTTTGTGTAATTATTTGTCTTAGCAATTAATCTTTGGTTATGACCATAGCACTTTCTGTTTATACTTGCCTTAATGCTTCATTTCACACTCTGACTGGCTGATGATAACGAGTAGGCAAAGTTATCTTTATATGCGTGTGTGGACCATTTCTAAGTTGTTTCATAGAAATCCATAATAATAATGTAATTTAACATTCATTTAATAAGTGGAGCAATTGGCTTAAGCCAGTGGCTCTCAACCTGTGCGTCGCCATCCCTTTGGGGTTGAACGACCCTATCCCAGAGGTCGTTCAAGACAATCGAAAAACATATATACTGTACTAAAATAGTTTTGTGGTTGGGGGTCGCCACAACTTTATTAGAGGCTCGCGGCATTAGGAAGGCTGAGAACCACTGGCTTAAGCAAATGAAAATTTGGATAGTATAGCCATGGTGTTGATGAAAATATTTATTTAAATAATATGCATACTTTGGTGTCAGAAAAATGGCAACCGCAATCATCCAGCGACCAGCCTCACCAACGCATATAGCGAAGCCTCGCTCCATATTATATTTGTGTTATGTTTATGGATTAAGGCAGTGTTTCTCAACCTGTGGGTAAAGTTGTTGGTTTTTATGCGTGTTCCTTAACTTAAAAGCTGCTAAATTCCACGCAAAGCTATAAGCAGGTGTTTGTAATTTTTTTCAAAAACATATATATTCTAAAGATTGACTTTCAGAGCCACCTCCCTCTACAGAAACCTCCACCCTTCTTAGACCTAATTTCGGCTTTCCTCCACCACCTCCGATCAAAATTACAGTAGCGACATCTAATCATCTACAATAAAGCTCTGCCCCTTTTATCAAAATTTGTTTCTCAATTTCAAGGTAAATATTTGGTCGTCGGTCGCACTTAACCTGGCAAATTTGATAAGAATCACCTGACCCTAAACTGTTTTGGAGCCGCTGGGTTAGCATTATATTTTCATTTTGTGATACTTTCGTGATGACTGCTGGTTCTATACATGAATTTTTCACTTCTTCCCATTGGGTGGAACACTTTAAAGAACACGAGAAGATAACACTTTTTTTTTTTTTTAACGTCCGAAGCCACCGGGGAGTGTCTAAAAATAGCCGGACCCAGACCGAGTGTAAGCCAAAAATAAAACTGCAAACGCCAAGCAGTAATGTAATTTTGTTACAAGTTTGAAAGTTTGAAAAAAAATTGCTGAATGATTTTTATCAGTTAACTATAACAAGTCTCCTGTTAAGGAGGTTGGAGGTTGTGTGGCGAGGACACCTTAATGAAAAGAAGTTTGTCTTTGATTTAGGCGTGTAGACCAATGAAGTGCACGAATTGACGTTTGCTCGTGGCGTGTAAGAATTGCGTGTGCGATTGATGCGCATAGATGATAAGAGTGTTTCATTTTCAAAATTTGGTTAACATATAAAGGGAGGTTATTTATTGTATTTCTGTATAAAGATGCAGAGCTGATATAATCGAGATCGACCGAGAGATAGAGACAGAAAGTGAGAGAGAGAGAGAGAGCGCGTGAAAGAGTGAGAAAGGCCCCCCGGGGTTCCGGTCGACAAGTCTGTAGTGGCTTGCCGATTTGGAAGCGCTGGCCACCGACCCCCTCGGCGTTAACCCGGGGCACATTACCACCATTGTGTTTCCCACATGGCAGACAGGGACATGCATGGTAGTTGCTGGATTAAACGGCTCCTACAGGGCTGCCACCTGTGATACTTTACAGGGGGAAGAAAAGGCAAACACAGGGTAGGGATCATGATTACAAGTTGCCATTAAGGGATATGAGGCGAGGGGCTGTGGTGGAAGCCTCTGGCCGATGATTCTAAATATGCAGCCCTGAGAAAGCTGCTCCTAGGCAACCGTTTCGTCCCAGCTACTTCGCGAATTAGTTGCGAGGTGGAAACCCCCTGTAGAATCCCTCTTAGAGGGCGTCCGATGCTTCCCCGGGACGGGTGGGGGGGGGGAGATGTTTGGACGTTAATTTACCGTCCCCGGCCCCTAGGAAAGAGGACTGCGGACGCTTTAAACGCAGCGTCTTCGGTCGGCCAGATGTCTCCGGGCGGTGAGGGTCTCCGTCAGCAAACGCGATCGAGCGGTTGCTGGTGGGGACGCTTCACGCCCGGGGAGGTCTCTGGCGCTCCCCCGCACGGTCCGACGTCGGGGAAACCCGGCACCTGGCAGGTGTGGGTGGGCGCCAGGGAGGGCATAAGGAGCGCGAGCTCGACGGCCCGCTGACGCCATTTCCTAATGAGATATTTCAGTGAGAACGGGTGAAGCGAGAAAATAGGGGAAAGAGGGTGAGAGGGAAAAATATATATAGAGAGCGAAAACTGAAAAAGAGAGAGGGAAAACTGAAAGAGAGAGAGGGAAAACTGAAAGAGAGAGACAGAGAAATAAAGAAAATGAGAGAGGAAGGGAAAATGAAAATGAGGGAGCTATATTTAAATATATCTCTCTTATATATATATATATATATATATATATATATCTAGAGAGAGAGAGAGAGAGAAACATGCACATTGAATAAAATGTAAAAGAAGAGAGATATTTGCAATGACATAGGGAATGGAGATAATGAAAGAGTTACAATGAGAAAGATAGAGAGAAGGAGAGAGACAGAAAGAGAGAGAAAGAGAGAAAGAGACAGAGACACAGAAAGAGTGAGAGAGGCGATAATGAAATTTATATATAAGCAGTTTTGATTGGCATTTGAAGATGTGATAATACTATTTATCCCTGTCTGACACAATGTACCCTCGTACAAGTTTCACGTACACCACATCAGTTAAACAATAACACTGATCTATAAAACTGTGTTCTCACTTAGGTCTAACTACAAAATCAGGAAGTTAAAGTTACACGTTAATGATCAGGAAACTATTACATTCAACTATTCAAGGTCAAATTTCATGTAATCGCAAGGGTTTGCAAACAGGCGATTTTTTCTTTTAAACATAACATACGCTTTTTATTAGTTTTTTTGTCCTGTGACTGTAACAGCTCTGAATTTTTTTTTGGGGGGGGGGGGGGGGGATATTTATTTTAAACTTTGTAGCTCTTTTTTTGGGAGAAGCGTGTGTTAAAAAAATGTACTTTGAAATATATTTCTATTTTATAAAATCGTTTTCAACCTACAATTTATATAGACTAAAAGCACTGTTACTTTACTGACGCAAACCCTTACAATTAATTGATTTTTATAAAAATAATGGCCAGGTTAATTGCATGGACTATTCGGAGAAAAAAACATACTTTTAATTACTTTGTTATTCGGCGTTAAAATTATTTACACTGCACTCATTAACGTAATATCTTATTGTAATATGCCATGCGCACGGGTGACAACGCCACCTACTCAAATAACGTGACTCCGGGGCTTCATATTCATCCGCCGGTGCCAGGGACCTCCGTACCACGTTCCATGACTGAAAATATAACAGAGGGTTTAATTTTTAAGGTCTTGTTTCATGACTTGAGATCATCGAGTTGACAGAATGCTCACACAGATTGGGAAATAGTGAAACACTCCTATCTGGAAAATTTAAAAAAATAAATAAATAAAAAGACAAAATCCAACCCACTAACGCACCAACCCGCAACCAGACGCAATAAATTTGCCTGAAACGAATGATCTGTCTAAATTCGTTTGGTCAAATAACGTATTTGTTTGAGCGTGACCTATTTGTTGACGATTTTCTGAGTTTACATAACTGAAGAATAAATCAGTGGTTACCAAGGTTTTTTTCGATTCTAGGCGCAATGTGATGAATCCAAATCATCCAGAGTAAAATTATAACAGTGGAACTGTGATAGAGTGAAGAATTTCGTCAACGATAAAAGTAACTGTGTAATGATTCGCGCATCTCCTTTGACATGGTCTTGGCTCCCCCCAATTCGCCGCAGCACAAGCATTGGGAACCACTGGACTGAATGTTGGAACATGACACGATTTATTGAAACAACGTCCAGAACATCAGCGGGCGATGTTTGTTCGATGTTCAATGCTATTATGTGAACTTATTGGGGCAACCAGTACAAGGGAAAACTTACTGAAGGTGGAAATCCAATGACCAGTCTCACGGGGAGATAAACCAGAACACACACGATGATTGCAGAGTCTCTCAGCATAGACCAAAACATAGTTGTCTCCCCTTTACTTGCACCTGCAGAAGATAATTTAGTAAAAAAAATGAAAAGGAAAACTAACTTTCCATGTTTGTGGCAAAAATCAAATCTTTCATAAACAATTATCTGAAGGGCTAAAGTATTTCCCTTTCCATTCCTCATACTGAACAATGAACGTGCTGTAATTCTATAAACCCACCAATGGAGAGTTTGTCTTTTTTAAACGATGGACACTTTCATTTTCTATTGACATCATATTGTTAAGACGGACAAAATTATAATGGAGAATAAACTGTTTCCACACACTTGATTACAGCGGATTCTAAAATAATAATTGGAGATGGATAAAGAATTAGACCGACAACGACACCTAAGGTTTACCAACCACTATCAACCACAACCAACCACTACCAAGCACTACCAAGCACTACCAACACACCAACCACCACCAACCACTACCAATAGCCGACGTTGGGAGACCATTTCACGGGGAAAAAACATTGTTTCTGAGAATGAGACACAGCCTATTATTGTTGTTGCTCTTTTAACCTTAAGTGTGTCAGCACTAGTTCATAATGTATACTACCTCTTGGTAATTAGTGCCTTATAAATGTACACTGGAGAAGCCAGAAGGGCTTGGCGAATGCTTAGTAAACTGATTGTGTGGTCTTGGACAATGGACGAAGCTTGTTGAAAATGAATTAGCTAAGGCTGATGACAAATTAAATAACACCCAAAAAAAACCAAAGTTTTTATTTAAAATCCTTTACATGCATTTTAAAATTATTTTTGTTTTATATTAATATTTTAATGTCCCAACCGTTTTTACACCGTAGATTTCAGAAATACAAAAGACAAAATTACGCACCAAACACATTATCGATATTTTTAAGGATATCATTTAGCGCAGTTATCTCGAACTTTATTTTATGAAATCAGTGGTATCGTATTCCCGGTCATCTCTTTCCTTGAAAAAACAGGAACAACTGATTTCTGGTTGTTGTAGTTTGGGGGGTGGGTGGTGGGGGAGGGGCGGCTCAAAATTTGAAGGAAAGTGTTGTCGCCGGCAACGAGTCTATGTGCCAAGTTTTAGCTCGATAGTTTGACAGAGCAGTTAAATTAGCCGTCCGATGATATTGCCACCAAAAGAGAGAAACACAAGACTAAAAGCGAAGTGAATAATATAAAATATTTCAAACTAGTGACTAGACTCAGCTTCCCGCACAGTATTGAGCAGACAATGTCGTTCTATGTAATTAATAATTTTTTAAAAAAAGTTTATAGTTTCTCATGGGGGGTGGGGTGGGCTCTCTGTTTACTGAATTTCTTTTCTTCTAGATGTTTCCATCATGTGGACATGGACAAGGATTTACTTCAGCTGGGGCCCATCGCATGGAGACGAAAAGCAATGGATAAACCCGAACGGAAGGACGAGGGTGGAACAGGACAGGACCCTACGTGGACTGAAGCACCACTGATGATGATTACATTATGTGGACGTCCTTTTTAATACGTTTGCCATAAGTCCACTCCAGGAAATGTGATAGAATGTCAGAATTTGCATATATATGATCAAAATTTTAATTACAATTGTAAAAAAAAAACGAAATATCAGTTAGATCTTTTACTAAAACTTAAAATCTAATTGCGCTTTGAACTCTGTCCCGGTGGGATGATAACCGTGCACACAATATGCACAGTGAGTATAATGTCTTTGTTCTTATCAATTTGATCTTATAAACTTGATCTTATATACTTGATCTTATAAACTTGATCTTATCAACTTGATCTTATCAACTTGATCTTATCAACTTGATCTTATCAACTTGATCTTATCAACTTGATCTTATCAACTTGATCTTATCAACTTGATCTTATCAACTTGATCTTATAAACGTGATCTTATCAACTTGATCTTATATACTTGATCTTATGAACTTGATCTTATAAAATTGATTTGATCTTATAAACGTGATCTTATATACTTGATCTTATAAACTTGATCTTATAAACTTGATCTTATCAACTTGATCTTATAAACTTGATCTTATATACTTGATCTTATAAACTTGATCTTATAAACTTGATCTTATCATCTTTATCTTATCAACTTGATCTTATAAACTTGATCTTATCAACTTGATCTTATAAACTTGATCTTATATACTTGATCTTATAAACTTGATCTTATAAACTTGATCTTATCATCTTTATCTTATCAACTTGATCTTATAAACTTGATCTTATCAACTTGATCTTATAAACTTGATCTTATATACTTGATCTTATAAGCTTGATCTTATAAACTTGATCATATCAACTTGATCTTATAAACTTGATCTTATAAACTTATTTTGATTTAAAAAAAATTTGAACGAACTCACCTTCTATAGATTCCTACTTAACCTTATAAATGTCCGTCTATTTTTTAAGAGCAGGGTTACTTACGGTATCCGAAAAATTTAAAAAAAAATCCACCCTCTCCGCTTAGACAATCGAGACTCTATACTTGATCTTATAAACTTAGTTAGTTTTCAAACATATAAGTTAATTATGTTCTAAATTTTTATATTCATACGTTTTATGTGTCTTCTGTGTTTTTACAATTATTTATGTAATTTGTGTCTGAATTTTTTTAAAAAACGTGTATGAAATTTGTATGCGATATTTCTCTAAAAAAATACATGTTATTTGATGCATCTGATATTTTTACAAACATACATTTTACTTTTGCTCTATTTCTACAAACACCTATGTTAAATCTATTTGATAGTTTTACAAACATATATCTTATACGTGCCAGTACTACTGAGTTTTTTACAACGGTATACGGTATATATATATATATATATATATATATATATATATATATACAGCATATATATATATATATACAGCTAGTGCTCCACTTACGACCACGATCGGTTCCGACAGACCGGTCGTAACGGGATTTCGTCGTAAGTTGAGTACGCTATGTGTACAGTAATGTGAAGTGATGTTATAAAAATATTTAAGTTGAGCTATATCATAAATTTCTTTTATCATTGTTATAAATCATAATTTTCGATGTTCACGACCGCCGATGATTGTAAACAACGCCGTTCGACTGATAATTGAGGCAGAAATAAATCCGAAATCTAATACAGTGTGGCTAGTGATTGTGGTCGTAAAGTCGAATGGTCGTAAGTTGCACAGGTCGTAAGTAGCGCTCTAGCTTTATATATATCCGATGTTCGTACATGCATATTTGTGCTGGAACGAGGGGGTGAAAAAAAAGGGGGGTGGGGGAGAATGAAGAGTTGCAGTAAATACATTCAACAACAATTAAAGAAATATTTTTGAAAACTTTTTTCGTTTAAAAAAAATAATTCATGTACTTGATAAAACCACAGCTGGTACTGACATTGTGTTAAATCGTCACATGAGTCGGGCTGTGGGGTAAAAAAAACCGTGGAGACCCCCAGTGGTTTAATGAATGTGATGTGACTAGTGGATGGCGTTGTTGATGGGGTGCAAGAGATGCTGCAAGACTTTTATGTCAAGGCCGGGTCATCCATTGATGAAAGATGGCAACATGACTTTCATTCTTGACGCTCAACGAACACTTGCAAAGTATTTAACGAGTTAGTAAACCACCGGTGCATAATGAATCTGCACAAGAAACAAGTCAAGCACACAAGAAACAAGTCAAGCACACAAGAAACAAGTCAAACACACAAGAAACAAGTCAAACACACAAGAAACAAGTCAAGCGCACAAGAAACAAGTCAAGCACACAAGAAACAAGTCAAGCACACAAGAAACAAGTCAAACACACAAGAAACAAGTCAAGCACACAAGAAACAAGTCAAACACACAAGAAACAAGTCAAGCACACAAGAAACAAGTCAAGCGCACAAGAAACAAGTCAAGCGCACAAGAAACAAGTCAAGCGCACAAGAAACAAGTCAAACACACAAGAAACAAGTCAAGCACACAAGAAACAAGTCAAGCGCACAAGAAACAAGTCAAACACACAAGAAACAAGTCAAGCACACAAGAAACAAGTCAAACACACAAGAAACAAGTCAAACACACAAGAAACAAGTCAAGCGCACAAGAAACAAGTCAAGGGCACAAGAAACAAGTCAAGCGCACAAGAAACAAGTCAAACACACAAGAAACAAGTCAAGCACACAAGAAACAAGTCAAACACACAAGAAACAAGTCAAGCACACAAGAAACAAGTCAAGCGCACAAGAAACAAGTCAAGCGCACAAGAAACAAGTCAAACACACAAGAAACAAGTCAAGCACACAAAAAACAAGTCAAACACACAAGAAACAAGTCAAACACACAAGAAACAAGTCAAGCGCACAAGAAACAAGTCAAGCACACAAGAAACAAGTCAAGCACACAAGAAACAAGTCAAGCACACAAGAAACAAGGCAAACACACAAGAAACAAGTCAAACACACAAGAAACAAGTCAAGCGCACAAGAAACAAGTCAAGCACACAAGAAACAAGTCAAGCGCACAAGAAACAAGTCAAGCGCACAAGAAACAAGTCAAACACACAAGAAACAAGTCAAGCACACAAGAAACAAGTCAAGCACACAAGAAGCAAGTCAAGCACACAAGAAACAAGTCAAGCGCACAAGAAACAAGTCAAGCACACAAGAAACAAGTCAAACACACAAGAAACAAGTAAAGCACACAAGAAACAAGTCAAGCACACAAGAAACAAGTCAAGCACTCAAGAAACAAGTCAAGCACACAAGAAACAAGTCAAGCACACAAGAAACAAGTCAAACACACAAGAAACAAGTCAAGCGCACAAGAAACAAGTCAAACACACAAGAAACAAGTCAAGCGCACAAGAAACAAGTCAAACACACAAGAAACAAGTCAAGCGCACAAGAAACAAGTCAAACACACAAGAAACAAGTCAAGCGCACACTGCCAGTGAAAATTTTGAGGTATTAACAGTTCTGTCCCTTGCAGTCACAGATGTACCCGGGCGCCAGCTAGTTAGGGGCGCCAAAATGTGCTTTGGTATGATTTTATTGATGAAAATAATGGGTTTGAGAGTTGAAAAAAGTAAAAGAGGGCGCTTTAAAATGAATCTTGTCCTCGGGCGTGAATCTTGTCCCCGGGCGCCTAAGACTCTAGCTACGCCACTGCTTGCAGACGCCTTCACTTTACATGTTCAACACTAGATCATCTAAAACTACATCATCAACACTAGATCAACAAACATTTTTTTGTTTGTTTTCTTACTGACTGTTAAAAAATGAAGAAGAAATGATGCACGAACCAACATGAATAAAGCAAAGCATATCTTCAACAAATTTGTGATGAGCTATTTATTGAGTTTTCGCAGTTTAAACTTTCCACGAGGCCATAAATGCATTTACATTTCCAAAAAAAAAGTGGACTTTAGCTTAGGGCCTTTTCAAAAACCGCCCACTAATTGGGACAATCTGGCGTGCCTTTTTGAGTAGCCCTGGCGTTCTCCTAGAGAAAGAAAGCAAAGAAACCTATTAGAAGTATTACAGTTCGGTTTACCTTCTTTCATTTATTTATGTCCACATTTATTTATAGTAATACTATTTATGAACCCTAAATAGGTAAGACAAAGGTCTCTCAAGGTATTTGAGGCTCAACGTATGTAGAAATATCTCATTAGGAAATGGCGTCAGCGGGCCGTCGAGCTCACGCTCGTTATGCCCTCCCTGGCGCCCACCCAGACCCGCCAGGCGCCGGGTTTCCCCGACGTCGGGCCGTGCGGGAGAACGCCAGAGACCTCCCCGGGCGTGAAGCGCCCCCACCAGTAACATATGTAGACAGAGGCTCGACTGTTTTTTCAGTTAGTACTACAATACTTTAATTTTATGCGGTACATATACACACATATAAGCTATAAATAATTTGTCTGGTATATCCACAACTATGTTATGGGGATCAAATATTATATGTTATCAGTACAGTACTTCTGAATATGAATGGAAAATGAACTTGCAGAAAAAAACGAAGAGTCGTCGCGACATATTGCCAATGGCCTGTACAACGCCTGTCATAAGAAGTATCATACATACTTTATTATAGAATAAATGTCAATTGTTGGTACTGCCGTCGTCAGTGTGACATACTGTCATTTATTTTGGAGCGCCCTTTTTGTCGTGACAAAATGTTCTTTGTTTGGAACGCCCCTGTTGTCGTGACAAAATGTCCTTTGATTTGAACGCCTCTGTTCTCGTGACAAAATGTCATTGGTTTGGAGCGAATCTATCGTTGGAACATACTGTCAATTATTTTGTAACGCCCCTGTTGTCTTGACAAAATGTCCTTTGTTTGGAACGCCCCTGTCGTCGCGACTAAATGTTATTACTTTATACTAGGTATTTAAAAAGAATGTCTTAAGCTGAATACCCGATGTTTGATTATTACAAGACGACTGTCGAATAATTTTATTTATTTCACATTAAAAAGCGTCACATTTCGAGAAATTCGATTAAAATTAAATACAAAATTCGAATCGATTTTTAGCTGATCATCACCTACGAAAATGGGTGAAACGAAACAAATTTCTTGCAAATTTAATAAACATTATTTTAAAGTCCTTCTCTGACAGAGAATCACCGACGAGTAAATAAAGTTTAAAAAATAATAAAGCAATAACCAAAACTATCTTACAGTGACGAAGACTGACTTAGAATGACCAAAACTGTCTTAGAATGACCAAGACTTACTTAGAATGACCAAAACAGTCTTAGAATGACCATGATTGTCTTAGAATGACGAAGACTGTCTTAGAATGACCAAGACTGTCTTATAATGACCATGATTGTCTTAGAATGACCAAAAAATGTCTTAGAGTGACCATGATTGTCTTAGAATGACCAAGACTGTATTAGAATGACCATGACTGTCTTAGAATGACCAAAATTGTCTAAGATTGACCATGACTGTCTTAGAATGACCAAGACTGTTGTAGAATGACCATGACTGTCTTAGAATGACCATGACTGTCTTAGAATGACCAAGACTTTCTTAGAATGACCATGACTGTCTTAGAATGACCGATATTGCGCTAGAATGTCCACGAATAACTTAAAATGACAAAGATTATCCTAGAATGACCTTACCTTTTGGTGGACAAGTCACTTGGGATACGTGAGACACCCAGGTCCGGGACGGCAGCGTCAGATCTGAGCATCAACCCCTTCATTTAATTTAATGGCGTTCTCAACAACCTTTTTTTTAAGTTTTCCTAAATACACTGAATTATTAAAGTTCTAGAATTCCATTGAAAGTCTGAAGAAGACACTAATGATTTTTAAAAAAGTTATAGATAGAATTCCATTGAAAGACCGAAGAAGACACTAATGATTAATAGATAAGTTAAAGCGAAAAAAAACCCACCAAAGTGACTCCTAGCGACAGTAACCAGCCATGGAGGTGGAAGATGCTGTAAGCTATTCCTTGAGTGCCACACGCCGCACGGGCCGGGGCGAAGCGGGAGCTTGGTACCGGACGCAAGACACTCGGCTATCACCACCAGGGAAGGTCACTTATAATGTCTCTTCCATATACTTTGTGTATGAGGGTCATTTTTTTTTTGGGTGTTTTTCATAGCTTAAAAAAAAACCTTTTGGGTTTAAGAATAATCAGAATTTGAACACACAATTCGACTCGTTTAACTCTACATTCTTCAACACTAAGTTTATTTGGTTTGTAGAGAACAAAATTGATGGCCTCATAATGCTTGAAAAAATATAATGCTATCAAAATATATTTAAAATCAAAATCGATCTTATGATGTCATTGATTTTTCTTTTCCTTCCACAAATGTACTCAAATGATTGTGAAAAGTTCTCAAAAATCGCATATTCGGTATTTCTTGGGTGGAAAATGTTTATTAGAACAAAATGATATAATGATTCATGTTGAATTATTCCTGTACCAGTATCTAATTATTATTCAGCATAGTACTTTACCATCTCAAAATGTTACAATAACGTATAGTAATATAAAATAAATAAACATGCAGTTTAATGCATACAACAACTACTCGCATCGCATGTCAAATAAAGGTCACTTCTCAAAGTAGATGACTGGCGTTTATAGATTTAGAAACAGTGCGCATTTTTGCACAAAAAAGGACTGCCTGCGTTGTTTGCTAATTTGATAGACGAAGATGTGGCGGTTTTTTTGGGGGGGGGGGAGAGCAAAAATTGAGAAACCAGCCTAAGTCACAAGATAAAAATGTGGGGGTGGGGGGTGGGTGTGGTGTGGGGGTGGGGGTGGGGGTGAGGTTTGCGGAGGAGGATGAGCCCCCTTCCCAGAATTTTTTTTAATAAATGCAAAACACAGGGATGCACTTTTAGGAATTATTACCTTAATATATTTCTGTTTCGTCTGTTGTTTTTCGACAACGAAGGCTTCCTGTCCACATGTTCGTTGTTTTGTTGCGTTCCCTTTTTCAGGTTTAACCTTACTTTGATTCAGTCATTTCCTATGACAGCGCGGGCGGGCGGGGGGGGGTTCACCAAAATGTACCTAGATTTATGCAAAAGTTCTGAAATAAATATCATACTTATTATTATATAGCCTATAACTACCGCAAGCTATTAAAAAAAGGGGGGGGGAATATGGTGATAGCAAACTACTTTAGTATATGAAAATCGAACAATCTATAGATCATTATGGGGTAGAGCGGCTTTGGATGTTCTAAAATATTTTGAAAGCCAACGTTCCTATGCAGAACAGTTTAAAATTCAATAAATTAAAAAAACTAATAATAATAATAAAAAAACTTCGCTAGTTTTCTCCGTTTTCACAATCCCCGCGGTTCAGACAAACGAAATAAACCTAAGGATGCCACAAACCTAAGTCACACGCAAAAAAAAATAAATAAATAAATAATAAAATGGAAATATTATCATTCCTTTATGATTTTTTTCTTCTAAAACATTTGTTTGCCAATGACGGCCAAAGGTCTCAATCACTTTCGAATAAAAAAAAAATCTCAAATAAACCAAAAGTTACCTTTAATGTTTCGGTCGAAAGGACTGCAAGAGGTGGTGAGTGTCAATTACCTTCCTAGAGCTTTAGATAATCAAAGAGGTAGCGGCGTACAAAGAAATGGAGCTCTGTATTCCAGAGCATCTATCTACCCAAGTAAAATATCTTGGCTGAAGGTATCTATTGCTTGAAACAAAGGTAATGATTTGTAACGTCTCATTATTTAGACCATTTTAAATAGGTTCGAGAGAATACGAGATTTTGAACGGGAAATAAAAGGGCCATGGTGAGATGAGAAATTCGAACAGCCATTGTGCGACGGAGAAAGAGAGACAGTGTGAGAGAGAGAAAGAGAGAGATAGATGCATATACATAAAGAGAAAAATAGAGAGACATATAGAGAGAAAGGTAGAGAGAAAGATAGAGATAGAGACACAGAGAGAAAGACAGAAAGATGGAAATAGCGAGAGATAGAGACATAGAGAGGGAGATAGAGAGAACTAGAGAGAGAGAGAGAGAGAGAGAGACAGGGAGAGAAAGAGACAGGATGAAAGAGAATGATATAACTGATTGTTTTGAAGGAGGCTGTCTTTAGCAAGGATATTAAAACAATATGAGCTACATATCTACGTGGATTGTTTACTCGAATTTCAGCTGTATTGTTTGGGCTATTATTTTAACCATTCAAATGTTTAACATGATTTTATGATTAATGGAATGAAAGTGAATTCTTCAAAACAGAACTAGGTATGCTATTTTAAGAAAGCTGTGAAGGTTACGTTCACGAATTGGACAATAATTATTACAATAGCATCAAAGTTAGGGAACATCCATAAAGTCATACCTACAATTACGAAGATTGTTACATGGTAATTAGAATTATAGTAAAACATTGGCAGTAAAGACCTGAAAGGCTTTGAAATGCAAAAAATAAATTTAAAAAGTCATTGTCTGTTTCTTTTATGTATGCTTATTTAAAACTGTCGTGTATATGTATATTAAAGAATGTCTGTTTCTTTATGATATATTTATAGCATGATATATTTCTGTATTACCTGCTGGTGTGGGAATTCAACGTTTGATATTAAACACCGAATAAACCGACTAATCAAGAAAGCTAGGAACATAACACAAACAAAACATCCTTCACTTGAAGAACTATTTGAAGAAAGATGTTATTGTAAAACTAAACACATTTTGGATGATACATCCCACCCTCTTCATGAAAGTACATAGGATCGGTCCGTTCTGGACGAATTCTTTCCGCCAGGGCGAGGAATGAAAGATATAAAAAATTATTTTGTTCCCCAATCTGTACGAATTTACCAGCGTGCTCCCCTTGAAGTCACAAATCTTAATGAGAACAAATAAATCCCTGATATGGCTAAGAGAATTCACAGAATGGCTGTTTTTTTTTTTACTAGTAAAATAACCTAATATAAATGTCTTGTGTTGAAATTGTTTTATTTATGTGTTGAAAATTTACAATGCATTAAAAAAACATTTCCATTTGTTTGGATCAATAAAAGAATCTTATATTATAATTTATTTCTTTGTTTATAAATTTAATTGAAATTCGTTCTCCCTTTTTACAATAAATTTTGTAAAATTTAATATAATTAATTATATGGTAAAAATAGAACACCATAAAAAAAAAAACACACAAAACAAAACCAACCAAAAAAAAGTTTCAATGATCTAATTTATGAAAAGAATGTAGTTTTTAAAAAATCCGGACCTTCCTGTGTTAAGCATGTTTGGTGTCAAACTCAAGTCGTCTCGTGTTTCTGGATGTTGTTCCAATTACTAAAGGACGATGCATGCTGTCGACAATGGAGCCAGAGTCAAGACAGCCCGTTTAGAATTGCAACGTCCAAGAGTTCTCCACAGGTTCTCGTGTCCAGACTTCTTTCATCTTGGACCGGAAGTGTTGCACTATTGACATGATGACACCGAGTGTCTTCTCGTGTTTTCTGTGATAACGTCATCACTCTTGGACGATTTTTTTCAATTTTACTTAATTTCACGGCGAAGGTTCTCAATTCGATCATATTTAATATGTCATCTCTCTCAATGCTTATCTTGCTGAAATAAAATATTAAGCTACTTTCTCATTTATTGTCTTTACTTTAAAGAAAATGAAATGCAATTTCCTTTCAAGTTTTCTCCTGTTTTAAGGCTTAATTGATCTGTATTGATATCATATTAACTACGGACGCACATGCCCATAATATTTGCCCTGTGTTTGCTGTACTGGAGTTTGAAATATTTAATAACCTCAGTTAGTTACTGCACGTCATCATGTTGCAATCGTGCCATTTTTTGTGAACTTGTCAAGATATGATCTAGTAATCGTAGGATCTTGTGAGTTGCAGTCTTGAGGTTTGGATAATTATTGATTTTTCAATGGCATTAAAAAATGTGTGCGTAAATTTTACGCTTTATTTTGTCATAGCGTCCCTAGCAAAAAGTGAGCAAAATCTGTATCAGAGCAACTTACGTTGCCAAAGAAAAAAAGTACTATGAGATGCTAAAACAGTTAACGTTTTATGAGATATCATAATATCTAAAGTATTATGAGATATTAAAACATCTAAAGTACTACGAGATATTAGAACATCTAAAGTACTACGAGATATTAGAACATCTAAAGTACTATGAGATCTTAGAACAACTAAAGTACTACGAGATATTAGAACAACTAAAGTACTACGAGATATTAGAACAACTAAAGTACTGCGAGATATTAGAACAGCTAAAGTACTACGAGATATTAGAACAGCTAAAGTACTACGAGATATTAGAACAACTAAAGTACTACGAGATATTAGAACAGCTAAAGTACTACGAGATCTTAGAACAGCTAAAGTACTACGAGATATTAGAACAACTAAAGTACTACGAGATCTTAGAACAGCTAAAGTACTACGAGATCTTAGAACAGCTAAAGTACTACGATATATTAGAACAACTAAAGTACTACGAGATATTAGAACAACTAAAGTACTACGAGATATTAGAACAACTAAAGTACTACGAGATATTAGAACAACTAAAGTACTACGAGATATTAGAACAACTAAAGTACTATGACATATTAGAACAGCTAAAGTACTACGACATATTAGAACAGCTAAAGTACTACGACATATTAGAACAGCTAAAGTACTACGAGATATTAGAACAGCTAAAGTACTACGAGATCTTAGAACAACTAAAGTACTATGAGATATTAAACATCTAAAGTACTATGAGATATTAGAACAACTAAAGTACTATGAGATATTAAAACATCTAAAGTACTATGAGATATTAAAACATCTAAAGTACTACGAGATATTAGAACAACTAAAGTACTATGAGATATTAGAACAGCTAAAGTACTACGAGATATTAGAACATCTAAAGTACTATGAGATATTAGAACAACTAAAGTACTACGAGATATTAGAACAACTAAAGTACTATGAGATATTAGAACATCTAAAGTACTACGAGATATTAGAACAGCTAAAGTACTACGAGATATTAGAACAGCTAATAAATACCAAACGTTTTCATTAAGGCGGTGCCCTTTATTTGATCCATGGGTCATAGTTTCCCGATCCTTGTTTTACATTATTTCCAAATAAATGCATTAAATTTTTCACATATAATTCGTTTCAATAAATGTCTAATGACAATTTAAAAAAACATTGTTTAAAAAATGGACAAAACAATGTTACAAAATCACCAACTAAACATTATTGATAATTATGAATTTAAATATATCAATGAACTGGGCTAACCATAACGCCAAAGAGACTAAGCAAATTAAATGTTTTCGGATTCTTAAAGCGAATTCTAGTGATTTTCAATTATTTTAAGGAAATCGGAGAAATTTAAATGCGGGAAACATAAAATATATTCACTTTTATTTTTAGTAAATGTTAAAAATAAACCATAAATTACAAATAAATTTAAAATATCAATAAAGGAACTATTTTAAGCTTTTAATACGATTTTGAAAGTTGTGAAAAATTTATAATAAAAAAAGTAGGATCTAAGAATTACAACGTAATCACAGTTATCGGGAGAAACCAAGCATCAGTTGTTTTTAGTGTGTTCTTTAGTGCTTTGTTAATATTGCGAAATAAGATTAAAATTAATGTTCTTTAAATAAACACGCAAATTACGTCATAGCGTGAATTGCCAATTTCAGCAAAATCTCTACGTTTGTTTAGTTTGATATCCACACGTGACAAAACTGATAATGTATTATCCCCTCCTTAAAAGTAAAATTAATAAATATAGTCTAAAAAATAATAAATGATTGCCTCTTAAATTGTTAATAAAGCACACACACAAAAATAATAGAAAACCCAACAAACCATTTAATAAGTTGTTATTTTTAGAGATGGGTTAAGATTAAATTTTCTTTCGAAAATGAATATAAATATATTTTTTAATTCTACTTTGCGAAAAGTACAATGGGTGTTTATTGCTATGAGATTAATACAATGTTTTGTAAAAGAAAGGCACTCAAGGCTGTAACAAGCGTGAGAAACAGTTATGAGATTCTTCATTAGATACAAGAATTCTCTGTTTTACGATTTTCCGATAATAGTAAAAGACAAAGGCAAAGTTTGGTTAAATTTTCAATGAAGATATCAGTTAATCAAATTCCGTTAATATAAAATATATTTAAAATGGTACATAGAGTTTATGTTGCAAATTTAAGGATATATTTTGAAAATTTTTAGAGGGTAAAAAAATTAGTTTAGGGGCCCGAAAATTGGTAAGGTGGGCCCAACATTTAACAATTTAAAAACACATGACATCTAAAGTTATTCTTTGGCGTAGAAATCAGCCGTTATGAAATCCTTTAGTGACAATTATGATTTAATTAGTGATCCTTTAGATTTGATAATTAAAGGTCATGTTTAGATAAGAAAAAATTAATTTAGGGACGCGAAAAGGGGTAGGGTAAGCGGATAATATATATAGCAGAAAAATACTTCTTATAACTTTAAATGATGTTCAGTTAATTTAATCTATTCTCGTATAATTTTCTTCCCAGAATTTGATTTACTTTATTTTATACGCTGACTGTATATTTAATTTCAAACACGTATAATACATTTTAATTAATAACATTAATTGTTTGTATTCAGAAACAATAATTTTCAAACATTGTTGACACTACTAGTGCAATATGCTATGGAGGATATAACTACCTATTAAAAAAATAACACACCTCTTTCCCCGATAGACCTACAATCACACCCTTATATAAAAGAGAAGACTTTACTGTGCCGATCTGGAAACACGTACGGACGTGCGTGCCTGGTGTTACTGTGGCGTGGGCGGAGGTCTGTCCACACAAATTTGTCTCCCAGCATCCTGGACATTGTACATGGACAAGTAATGGCCTGACTGCTCGAGGAGAGATGACGTATTCGACCTTTTCCCTTTTCTTTTTACATTCCTCTATTCTTGTATAGAAGTGCCTGGAAATTATTGCCATGATTAAACGCCTTCTTCAGAGCGTCATTAGACTCTCTTATTTTTACTGGCGTCATTAAAGTTATTCTTCTTGACCGTAATTTGGCGTCAATGTATATCTTGATGTTGACGTCTTATTTTTTAGTCATAAAACCTTTTCATTTGGCACAGTTAGATGTATTCTTATAAGCGTCATCAGATATAATCTTATAAGCGTCATCTGATGTGTTCTTAAAGACATCATTAGAAATATCCCTATATACGTCATGAGATATAATCTTATTGGCTCATTAGAAATGATCTTATTGGTACCATTAGAGATCATCTTTTGGGCGTTCTGGGGTGGCTGGGGTGAATATGCCTTAGTTTTTGTATTGTCTTTATACGGCTGTTCTTTATTACATAAATGTATATTATTTTATTGTCACGATTATGTCTCTCTTTATAATAGTTTTATGTACAGCGCGGTGAGCCCAGCCCTATATAAGACAACTGTTGTTGTTCGTCCGTCAAATCGAATAGGACCATCCAGTCATCCGGTAAGGGGGTGGGTTACGGTGGGTTCATTAGATATGTTCTTGTTGGCGTCATTAGATATGTTCTTGTTGGCGTCATTAGATATGTTCTTGTTGGCGTCATTAGATATGTTCTTGTTGGCATCATTAGATATGTTCTTGTTGGCATCGTTTGATGTTATATGTTTAAGACTGACATGATTAATGATCCTCACAATTATTTGCCTACCATGTAAGTCCATTTTACAGATTTATACAAAACTTTGATGTTACAATAATGTTCAAATATGACCCATCCGTGACATGAACAAACCGTAGGTTACAATATTGTTCAAATATGACTAGGATTGCCATCCGTCCCGATATATCGGGACCGTCACCGTTATGGACCTTTTTGTCCCGACATCACGACAAGACCCAATTTTGTTCCGATTTTGCAAAATGCTGTTACGAGCTTGCCTCACGTACTGATGTAATGCCATCTGTTAGTGCAACGTGTAAATGCAGCCTCAGTTAGTTTTAGTTATGTCAACAAGCTTATGTTGATATGGTGTACCAACCACTTCTGCCGCAACAAGGTTATGTTGATATGGTGTACAAACTACTTCTGCCACAACAAGTTTATGTTGATATGGTGTACCAACCACTTCGGCCGCAACAAGGTTATGTTGATATAGTGTACCAACCATTTCTGCAACAACAAGTTTATGTTGATATGGTGTACAACCACTTCTGTCGCAACAAGTTCCATGTAATTGTGTTCTAATTAAAAAGTAATAATATTAAATAGTTTTTATTTTTAAACTTCATTTCCACACCCCCATCTCGGAGTGTCCCGACAAGGTCTCAGCTGGATATGGAAACCCTAAATATGAACCATCCGTGACATGAACAAACACTAGGTTATAGTAATGTTCAATATGACCCATCCGTGAAATGAACAACTATTAAGTTACAATAATATTCAATTGTGACCCATCCGTGACATGAACAAACACTAGGTTACAATAATGTTAAATTATGACCCATCCATGACATGAACAAACATTAGGTTACAATAATGTTCAATTATGACCCATCCGTGACATGAACAAACATAAAGGTTACAATAATGTTCACAGACGTCCCGCCCCTCACATGAATGCAATATTTGCGCCCGCCTCAAGTTAACGAGCTGTAAATGGGAGAGGGTGTAAATTTAGCCACATCGCATGTCCCTACCCAGTTGGCTGTTTTATTGATTCCTGAGTTCTTTTAGTGGCCACTTTCTCCAGCACGCATTCTGCGGGATCACCTTGAGGTTTTTTTCTCTTTGCGTCCTTGTGTGGGGCCAGCCACCCGCATTCACACCGCCCAATACAGCGGTGCACGTCCTAAGAAAATTGAGCCACCCCCTCCCTCCTCCTCAACCCCCACGCACACACACACACACACAAACAAACACACACACACACACCAACCCACCAGGTTTTATTACACAATTTCTTACTTTACCGGCAGCATGTTTACACAAGATGGCGGCCAATATTACAGATTCCTCGTTTTCTGGCCGCCCCCTTTGCCCCCCCCCAGGGTGTACCAGGGCGTTCATGAGCTCATGGCCAGTTGGCATCTTGCAACTTTTTACAAAGTGGCAGCAAAAAAGCACACAACAAAAAACACATTTATAACTGTCAGTTTTGTTCTATTTATAGTTTTCTTTTATATATTAAAAATATATATTTCTGTCACCATAATATCATGGTTTATTTTCATCTAGTGTATTACTAAAGTGTGATAAGAGGTTGACTTGTTATGTTTAATATCACTATGACAGAGAGGCTAATGTAGAAATCACTTTGGGAATATAGACAGATATGATCACGGTGTTGTGGGTATTTCTGTAGAACTACGTATAATACATAGACACATTCTATGAAACATGTACATACTTTTTTCTTTTACATAATGGTACACTTAAAATAGTGTGTGAGTGGCTGCATGTATATATATATATAAGATATATTGAACGCTCTATGAATAAATTACAGTCATAAGGCTACACTTAAGTAATGTGGGCGTTATGTTTGGGGAAGGTACCGGGAGACTCTTCGCGTTCCTCTTTCCACTTAAGATCTTATTCGCACTATTCAGCCCCTCATCATTGGACATTGAAAAAATATGTCAGCACGAATCAACGATAACCACCCCGCAACTCAAACGTTCTACCATCGCCCGCCCCTCCCCATGGTTATAATTTGTGTGTGTGTGTTTGTGTGTGCCTGTGTTGTGTGTGTGTGTCTGTCAAAAATGATCTTTGAAACATGGAAAGCTCAAAATAATAGTAATAATAATAAAAAATATGATATTACTTTTTACTTAAGCAAAAATCCAGGATTTCAGATGTTTAAAAAACGGCCAGGTTTTCTTGGACACTTGAAAACATTCCTCATTCTAGATCAGTGGTTCTCAACCTTGCTGACGCCGCAACCCTTTAATACAGTTCATCATGTTGTGGCGACCCCCAACCACAAAATTACTTTCGTTGCTACTTCATAACTGTAGAGTATATGTGTTTTCCGATGGTCTTAGGCGACCCCTTTGAAATGTTCATTCGACCCCCAAAGGCGTCGCGATCCACAGGCTGAGAACCGCTGATCTAGATATTTAAAAAAAAAACAGAACGAATTTAAATAAAGACAAACATGACATAAATGACAAACAGTTCTTACAAACGAAAAGTACAGCCATGAATAACAAAAAATTATTAGTGTAATTACGTATGCCTTTATATGTATTTATATATATTTATATAAAGGTGGTCCCAATTTGCGAAGTTTGAAAATGGTTTGAGTTGAATCATATTTAGGAATCGCTCATATAAAGGTGGTCCCAATTTGCGAAGTTTGAAAATGGTTTGAGTTGAATCATATTTAGGAATCGCTCAAGTAAGTAAAGAAATAAATTTAATTCAGTATCGTCTAGATGACGTAATATGAAAACAATTGTTACGAATGATGCATTCATGGGCACAAAATTCGAAGAAATAATTTCAAAATTATCAATTTGGTTGATCGATTGAATATTTATATAGCGCTTGTTTCCATGCTGATTAACCTGCTCACTGCACTCTCAGAGATGGCATCAGGGGGCGTCGCAGGCGTTGTCGGAATGATTCATTCTTTTCGATGATTGCCGCCTATAGGGCGACGTCATCTCCTGGATTCAATTCCGCGTTTCCTTCTCTTCGGTGAGTTGCCATCCAAGGTTAGCGCGTTTCATCCACCTGGGGCGCTGGTGAGGTGTTTTTTTTTTGTGGCTTTGGTGGGAATTGAACTCCAGACCACGACGAACTTGTGATTGGATCAGTTTAGACCACTCGGCCAGCCAGCACTGTTAGTTCACTGGTATGGGAAGCTTCCCTTTGACCCGACTACGAATGTTTCAGGGGTAGCAATAAATAAGGCTTCTTGGTGCTCCCATGCTGAAATGGCAATAAAACAGGCTTGTTGGTGCTTCCATGCTGAAATGGCAATAAAACAGGCTTGTTGGTGCTTCCATGCTGAAATGGCAATAAATCAGTCTTCTTGGTGATCCCATGCTGAATTCAAGTATCAGAGAGTCTCAAGCATCTGTTTTTGCAAATTAATTCGAAAAGTGGGCATGAATTAAAAAAAAAATGAGGAAAGTCAATGTGCATTGATATTGCTACAAGCGATACAGGTCTTATAAGTGGAGGCTGATTACTTCAAGTAATGCACTTCTTATAAGACGAGGCTGACTACTTCAAGTAATGCAGGTCTTATAAGTGGAGGCTGCTTACTTCAAGTAATACAGATCTTTTAAAAGGAGTCTCCTTACTTCAATTTATACTGGTCTTATAAATGGAGAATGCAAATTTTTCTCTCGGTGAGAGAACCGCTTCAAATCAATAGTGATGCAAAATTTTTAATCTTTGTTATGAAAGTGATAATAGTAATGAAATAGTTACGGAGAATAAAAAAAAACAAACAAACATTGCAGTCGCATGGAATTCGCAATTGGGAAACTTTAAGCTACGCAACGCATAGATTATTACGTGGATGGCTAAAGTATAATAAATGTAAAAGTATGGATGTTAAGTAAGCACTTGAAATCCACAGCCTGACAGACGAGAGGATTTCGTAAAATATGCATCTTCCTAACGAAGGTCTACATCAAGGCATGGGTTACTGCCCATGTCTACATCTAGGCTTGTGTTACAGGCGTCTCGTTTACTTTCATCCATCTTTTCCCGTGAATGAACTTTAGCTGACCCCAAGTTCGGTGTCGCGTTTTTTGGGCGTGGCTACTTAAAAATAGTCTCTCTTGACCTTGTTTACAGATAAATAAAGTCTATGGTCTGCATAAGTAGAATTATGTAGAAAAATGGAGGGTGATCGAGAAGGTGATACAATTTGTAAGACCGTTCTAGAAATGTCTCTGAAACAGACTATATGTACGCCTCCATAGATTGATTAAAAGACGAGAGAGATTTGCTCTGCGATACAGAGTTACATATTTACTAATATTTGTCGTGTGTGTGTATGTTCCTTTTTAAAATTTGTGCCTTTTTCAACACTGTACCTTCTTCAACTTTGTACCGGTACAAGGCATCATTATACTGTGAGACAATAGCTTTAGATTTTATTTCTTTTTCAATGTGTAATTTATATTTATTAACGTAATAAAATTATTAATTTTTATTAGCCCAAGTTGGAGTATCATTTTCATTATTACTGTATTTAACTTACGGCATCGTCTTTGATTGAGCAATGTTTTTCAACGAGCCGCATTGTCAAATAAGAGATTAAATTCTCTATACTTGCAACGGTACGTAACAGCTTGGATTACTGGTCCTGTATTCATTTCTGATCCTAATCATGATCTGAAGACCCTTAAAACACGAAGTGGACATGAAAAGGTAAATGTTGCCCTCTACAAAGTTAACACCACGAAATTTGAAAAGCATCATTGGTATATCACTTCGGAGCTTGAGGAGTTGGTGTCTCAGTGAAAAGATTGGTAAGTACATTCTATGTGATGTGTTACATGGCCAGCTGGATGAGTACATTCGATGTGATGTGTTACATGGCCAGCTAGATGAGTACATTCTATATGATGTGTTACATGGCCAGCTGGATGAGTACATTCGATGTGATGTGTTACATGGCCAGCTGGATGAGTACATTCTATATGATGTGTTACATGGCCAGCTGGATGAGTAAATTCTATATGATGTGTTACATGGCCAGCTGGATGAGTACATTCTATATGATGTGTTACATGGCCAGCTGGATGAGTACATTCTATATGATGTGTTACATGGCCAGCTGGATGAGTACATTCTATATGATGTGTTACATGGCCAGCTGGATGAGTACATTCTATATGATGTGTTACATGGCCAGCTGGATGAGTACATTCTATATGATGTGTTACATGGCCAGCTGGATGAGTACATTCTATATGATGTGTTACATGGCCAGCTGGATGAGTACATTCTATGTGATGTGTTACATGGCCAGCTGGATGAGTACATTCTATATGATGTGTTACATGGCCAGCTGGATGAGTACATTCTATATGATGTGTTACATGGCCAGCTGGATGAGTACATTCTTTATGATGTGTTACATGGCCAGCTGGATGAGTACATTCTGCATGATGTGTTACATGGCCAGCTTGGTGAGTACATTTTATATGATGTGTTACATGGCCAGCTGGATGAGTACATTCTATATGATGTGTTACATGGCCAGCTTGGTGAGTACATTCTATATGATGTGTTACATGGCCAGCTGGATGAGTACATTCGATGTGATGTGTTACATGGCCAGCTTGGTAAGTACATTCTATATGATGTGTTACATGGCCAGCTTGGTGAGTACATTCGATGTGATGTGTTACATGGCCAGCTGGATGAGTACATTCTATATGATGTGTTACATGGCCAGCTGGATGAGTACATTCTATATGATGTGTTACATGGCCAGCTTGGTGAGTACATTCTATATGATGTGTTACATGGCCAGCTGGATGAGTACATTCTATATGATGTGTTACATGGCCAGCTTGGTGAGTACATTCTATATGATGTGTTACATGACCAGCTTGGTGAGTACATTCTATATGATGTGTTATATGGCCAGCTTGGTCAGTACATTCTATATGATGTGTTACATGGCCAGCTTGATGAGTACATTCTATATGATGTGTTACATGACCAGCTTGGTGAGTACATTCTATATGATGTGTTATATGGCCAGCTTGGTCAGTACATTCTATATGATGTGTTACATGGCCAGCTGGATGAGTACATTCTATATGATGTGTTACATGGCCAGCTGGATGAGTACATTCGATGTGATGTGTTACATGGCCAGCTGGATGAGTACATTCGATGTGATGTGTTACATGACCAGCTTGGTGAGTACATTCTATATGATGTGTTACATGGCCAGCTGGATGAGTACATTCGATGTGATGTGTTACATGGCCAGCTGGATGAGTACATTCGATGTGATGTGTTACATGGCCAGCTGGATGAGTACATTCTATATGATGTGTTACATGGCCAGCTTGGTGAGTACATTCTATATGATGTGTTACATGACCAGCTTGGTGAGTACATTCTATATGATGTGTTACATGGCCAGCTGGTTGAGTACATTCGATGTGATGTGTTACATGGCCAGCTGGATGAGTACATTCGATGTGATGTGTTACATGGCCAGCTGGATGAGTACATTCTATATGATGTGTTACATGGCCAGCTTGGTGAGTACATTCTATATGATGTGTTACATGGCCAGCTGGATGAGTACATTCGATGTGATGTGTTACATGGCCAGCTGGATGAGTACATTCGATGTGATGTGTTACATGGCCAGCTTGGTGAGTACATTCTATATGATGTGTTACATGGCCAGCTTGGTGAGTACATTTTATATGATGTGTTACATGGCCAGCTTGGTGAGTACATTCTATATGATGTGTTACATGGCCAGCTTGGTGAGTACATTC
Source organism: Omphiscola glabra (assembly GCA_964017045.1). Classification (NCBI taxonomy): domain Eukaryota; kingdom Metazoa; phylum Mollusca; class Gastropoda; family Lymnaeidae; genus Omphiscola; species Omphiscola glabra. Next base: position 20,017,758 of record OZ024811.1, read on the forward strand.
TATATGATGTGTTACATGGCCAGCTTGGTGATTACATTCTATATGATGTGTTACATGGCCAGCTTGGTGAGTACATTCTATATGATGTGTTACATGGCCAGCTTGGTGAGTACATTCTATATGATGTGTTACATGGCCAGCTAGATGAGTACATTCTATATGATGTGTTACATGGCCAGCTTGGTGATTACATTCTATATGATGTGTTACATGGCCAGCTGGATGAGTACATTCGATGTGATGTGTTACATGGCCAGCTTGATGAGTACATTCTATATGATGTGTTACATGGCCAGCTGGATGAGTACATTCTATATGATGTGTTACATGGCCAGCTGGATGAGTACATTCTATATGATGTGTTACAATGGCCAGCTGGATGAGTACATTCTATATGATGTGTTACATGGCAATCTGGATGAGTACATTCTATATGATAAGTTACATGGCCATCTGGATGAGTACATTCTGCATGATGTGTTACATGGCCATCTGGATGAGTACATTCTATATGATGTGTTACATGGCCATCTGGATGAGTACATTCTATATGATGTGTTACATGGCCAGCTGGATGAGTACATTCTATATGATGTGTTACATGGCCAGCTGGATGAGTACATTCTATATGATGTGTTACAATGGCCAGCTGGATGAGTACATTCCATGTGATGTGTTACAATGGCCAGCTTGGTGAGTACATTCTATATGATGTGTTACATGGCCAGCTGGATGAGTACATTCCATGTGATGTGTTACATGGCCAGCTGGATGAGTACATTCTATATGATGTGTTACATGGCCAGCTTGGTGAGTACATTCTGTATGATGTGTTACATGGCCAGCTGGATGAGTACATTCTATATGATGTGTTACATGGCCAGCTGGATGAGTACATTCTGCATGATGTGTTACATGACCAGCTGGATGAGTACATTCTATATGATGTGTTACATGGCCATCTGGATGAGTACATTCTGCATGATGTGTTACATGGCCATCTGGATGAGTACATTCTGCATGATGTGTTACATGGCCATCTGGATGAGTACATTCTATATGATGTGTTACAATGGCCAGCTTGGTGAGTACATTCTGCATGATGTGTTACATGGCCAGCTTGATGAGTACATTCTGCATGATGTGTTACATGGCCAGCTGGATTAGTACATTCTGCATGATGTGTTACATGGCCAGCTGGATGAGTACATTCTGCATGATGTGTTACATGGCCAGCTGGATGAGTACATTCTATATGATGTGTTACATGGCCATCTGGATGAGTACATTCCATGTGATGTGTTACATGGCCAGCTTGATGAGTACATTCTATATGATGTGTTACATGGCCAGCTGGATGAGTACATTCTATATGATGTGTTACAATGGCCAGCTAGATGAGTACATTCTGCATGATGTGTTACATGGCCAGCTGGATGAGTACATTCTATATGATGTGTTACAATGGCCAGCTTGATGATTACATTCTGAATGATGTGTTACATGGCCAGCTTGATGAGTACATTCTATATGATGTGTTACATGGCCATCTGGATGAGTACATTCTATATGATGTGTTACATGGCCATCTGGATGAGTACATTCTATATGATGTGTTACATGGCCATCTGGATGAGTACATTCTATATGATGTGTTACATGGCCATCTGGATGAGTACATTCTATATGATGTGTTACATGGCCAGCTTGCTGAGTACATTCTATATGATGTGTTACATGGCCAGCTGGATGAGTACATTCTATATGATGTGTTACATGGCCAGCTGGATGAGTACATTCTATATGATGTGTTACATGGCCAGCTGGATGAGTACATTCTATATGATGTGTTACATGGCCATCTGGATGAGTACATTCTATATGATGTGTTACATGGCTAGCTGGATGAGTACATTCTGCATGATGTGTTACATGGCCAGCTGGATGAGTACATTCTATATGATGTGTTACATGGCCAGCTTGATGAGTACATTCCATGTGATGTGCTACATGGCCAGCTTGGTGAGTACATTCTATATGATGTGTTACAATGGCCAGCTTGGTGAGTACATTCCATGTGATGTGTTACATGGCCAGCTTGGTGAGTACATTCTATATGATGTGTTACAATGGCCAGCTTGGTGAGTACATTTCATGTGATGTGTTACAATGGCCAGCTTGGTGAGTACATTCTGCATGATGTGTTACATGGCCAGCTTGGTGAGTTTATTCTGCATGATGTGTTACATGGCCAGCTGGATGAGTACATTCTGCATGATGTGTTACATGGCCAGCTGGATGAGTACATTTTGCATGATGTGTTACATGGCCAGCTGGATGAGTACATTCTATATGATGTGTTACATGGCCATCTGGATGAGTACATTCCATGTGATGTGTTACATGGCCAGCTTGATGAGTACATTCTATATGATGTGTTACATGGCCAGCTGGATGAGTACATTCTATATGATGTGTTACAATGGCCAGCTGGATGAGTACATTCTATATGATGTGTTACATGGCCATCTGGATGAGTACATTCTATATGATGTGTTACATGGCCAGCTGGATGAGTACATTCCATGTGATGTGTTACATGGCCAGCTGGATGAGTACATTCTATATGATGTGTTACATGGCCAGCTTGATGAGTACATACTATATGATGTGTTACAATGGCCAGCTAGATGAGTACATTCTATATGATGTGTTACAATGGCCAGCTGGATGAGTACATTCTATATGATGTGTTACATGGCCAGCTGGGTGAGTACATTCTATATAATGTGTTACATGGCCATCTGGATGAGTACATTCTATATGATGTGTTACATGGCCAGCTTGATGAGTACATTCTGCATGATGTGTTACAATGGCCATCTGGATGAGTACATTCTGCATGATGTGTTACATGGCCATCTGGATGAGTACATTCTGCATGATGTGTTACATGGCCAGCTGGATGAGTACATTCTGCATGATGTGTTACATGGCCATCTGGATGAGTACATTCCATGTGATGTGTTACATGGCCATCTGGATGAGTACATTCTGCATGATGTGTTAAATGGCCAGCTGGATGAGTACATTCTGCATGATGTGTTACATGGCCAGCTGGATGAGTACATTCTGCATGATGTGTTACATGGCCAGCTGGATGAGTACATTATGCATGATGTGTTACATGGCCATCTGGATGAGTACATTCTGCATGATGTGTTACATGGCCATCTGGATGAGTACATTCTGCATGATGTGTTACATGGCCATCTGGATGAGTACATTCTGCATGATGTGTTACAATGGCCATCTGGATGAGTACATTCTGCATGATGTGTTACATGGCCATCTGGATGAGTACATTCTGCAGGATGTGTTACATGGCCAGCTGGATGAGTACATTCTGCATGATGTGTTACATGGCCATCTGGATGAGTACATTCTGCATGATGTGTTACATGGCCATCTGGATGAGTACATTCTGCATGATGTGTTACATGGCCATCTGGATGAGTACATTCTGCATGATGTGTTACATGGCCAGCTTGATGAGTACATTCTGCATGATGTGTTACATGGCCATCTGGATGAGTACATTCCATGTGATGTGTTACATGGCCAGCTTGATGAGTACATTCCATGTGATGTGTTACATGGCCAGCTGGATGAGTACATTCTATGTGATGTGTTACATGGCCAGCTTGATGAGTACATTCTATATGATGTGTTACATGGCCATCTGGATGAGTACATTCTATATGATGTGTTACATGACCAGCTTGATGAGTACATTCTGCATGATGTGTTACATGGCCAGCTTGGTGAGTACATTCTATATGATGTGTTACATGGCCAGCTTGGTAAGTACATTCTATATGATGTGTTACATGGCCAGCTGGATGAGTACATTCTATATGATGTGTTACATGGCCAGCTGGATGAGTACATTCCATGTGATGTTTTACATGGCCAGCTGGATGAGTACATTCTGCATGATGCTTTACATGGCCATCTGGATGAGTACATTCCATGTGATGTGTTACATGGCCAGCTTGATGAGTACATTCCATGTGATGTGTTACATGGCCAGCTGGATGAGTACATTATATATGATGTGTTACATGGCCAGCTTGATGAGTACATTCTATATGATGTGTTACAATGGCCAGCTGGATGAGTACATTCTATATGATGTGTTACCTCGCCAACAGGATGAGTACATTCTGCATGATGTGTTACATGGCCAACTGGATGAGTACATTCTATATGATGTGTTACAATGGCCAGCTGGATGAGTACATTCCATGTGATGTGTTACATGGCCAGCTTGATGAGTACATTCCATGTGATGTGTTACATGGCCAGCTGGATGAGTACATTCTATATGATATGTTACATGGCCAGCTTGATGAGTACATTCTATATGATGTGTTACAATGGCCAACTGGATGAGTACATTCCATGTGATGTGTTACATGGCCAGCTTGATGAGTACATTCCATGTTATGTGTTACATGGCCAGCTGGATGAGTACATTCTATATGATATGTTACATGGCCAGCTTGATGAGTACATTCTATATGATGTGTTACAATGGCCAACTGGATGAGTACATTCTATATGATGTGTTACAATGGCCAGCTTGATGAGTACATTCTGCATGATGTGTTACATGGCCAACTGGATGAGTACATTCTGCATGATGTGTTACATGGCCATCTGGATGAGTACATTCTATATGATGTGTTACATGGCCAGCTGGATGAGTACATTCTGCATGATGTGTTACATGTCCATCTGGATGAGTACATTCTATATGATGTGTTACATGGCCAGCTGGATGAGTACATTCTGCATGATGTGTTACATGGCCAGCTGGATGAGTACATTCTATATGATGTGTTACAATGGCCAGCTAGATGAGTACATTCTGCATGATGTGTTACAATGGCCAGCTGGATGAGTACATTCTGCATGATGTGTTACAATGTCCAGCTGGATGAGTACATTCTATATGATGTGTTACAATGGCCAGCTGGATGAGTACATTCTATATGATGTGTTACATGGCCAGCTGGATGAGTACATTCTATATGATGTGTTACATGGCCAGCTGGATGAGTACATTCTATATGATGTGTTACATGGCCATCTGGATGAGTACATTCTATATGATGTGTTACAATGGCCAGCTGGATGAGTACATTCTATATGATGTGTTACCTCGCCAACAGGATGAGTACATTCTGCATGATGTGTTACATGGCCAACTGGATGAGTACATTCTATATGATGTGTTACAATGGCGGGCTGGATGAGTACATTCCATGTGATGTGTTACATGGCCAGCTTGATGAGTACATTCCATGTGATGTGTTACATGGCCAGCTGGATGAGTACATTCTATATGATATGTTACATGGCCAGCTTGATGAGTACATTCTATATGATGTGTTACAATGGCCAACTGGATGAGTACATTCTATATGATGTGTTACAATGGCCAGCTTGATGAGTACATTCTGCATGATGTGTTACATGGCCAACTGGATGAGTACATTCTGCATGATGTGTTACATGGCCATCTGGATGAGTACATTCTATATGATGTGTTACATGGCCAGCTGGATGAGTACATTCTGCATGATGTGTTACATGTCCATCTGGATGAGTACATTCTATATGATGTGTTACATGGCCAGCTGGATGAGTACATTCTGCATGATGTGTTACATGGCCAGCTGGATGAGTACATTCTATATGATGTGTTACAATGGCCAGCTAGATGAGTACATTCTGCATGATGTGTTACAATGGCCAGCTGGATGAGTACATTCTGCATGATGTGTTACAATGTCCAGCTGGATGAGTACATTCTATATGATGTGTTACAATGGCCAGCTGGATGAGTACATTCTATATGATGTGTTACATGGCCAGCTGGATGAGTACATTCTATATGATGTGTTACATGGCCAGCTGGATGAGTACATTCTATATGATGTGTTACATGGCCATCTGGATGAGTACATTCTATATGATGTGTTACATGGCCAGCTTGATGAGTACATTCCATGTGATGTGCTACATGGCCAGCTTGGTGAGTACATTCTATATGATGTGTTACAATGGCCAGCTTGGTGAGTACATTCCATGTGATGTGTTACATGGCCAGCTTGGTGAGTACATTCTATATGATGTGTTACAATGGCCAGCTTGGTGAGTACATTCCATGTGATGTGTTACATGGCCATCTGGATGAGTACATTCCATGTGATGTGTTACATGGCCAGCTTGGTGAGTACATTCTATGTGATGTGTTACATGGCCAGCTTGGTGAGTACATTCCATGTGATGTGTTACATGGCCATCTGGATGAGTACATTCCATGTGATGTGTTACATGGCCAGCTTGGTGAGTACATTCGATGTGATGTGTTACATGGCCAGCTTGGTGAGTACATTCCATGTGATGTGTTACATGGCCAGCTTGGTGAGTACATTCCATGTGATGTGTTACATGGCCAGCTTGGTGAGTACATTCTACATGATGTGAAACATGGCCAGTTTGGTGAATACTTTCAACATGTTGTATTATATGGCCAGTATGGTGAATACATTCAAAACGATCCTTTACATGACCAGTATAGTGAGTACATACAATATCGTGAGTTTACTAGCAGGCGTTGTGGCAAACATTTTTTATGCTATGAAAAAGAATTTTAAAGAATCTTTGTACACACAATTGAAAAAGTATACATTCGTACTCACCGACCAATGACGACACACTAAGATAGACAGAGGGGTATTGAACCAGCCAGGGATTAACATTTCAAAAATAGTTTAGTCCATATTTCAAGCTGTACAAATTTAGTCATCATTTCAAGGTGTGTACATATAGTCATTATTTCAAGATGTGTACATTTAGTCATCATTTCAAGATGTGAACATTTAGTCACCATCTTAAGATGTGTACATTTAGTCATCATTTCAAGATGTGTATACTTGGTCATCATTTCAAGATGTGAACATTTAGTCATCATTTCAAGGTGTGTACATTTAGTCATCATTTCAAGATGTGTACATTACGTCAACATTTAAAGATGTACACATTTAGTCATCATTTTAAGATGAATATACAAGTAATTATTGCAAGATGTACATGAAACTCATCACTTCAAGAAATACTCATTCAAATTATCATTTCAAGATGTACACATTTTAATAATCATTTCAAGAAATACATTCAGGTCATCATTTAATGAAGTACACATCAAAGTCATCATTTAAGGAAGTACACATTAAATTCATCATTTAAGATTGTACACATCCAAGTAATCATTTAAGAATGCACACATCAAAGTCATCATTTCTAGAGACACATCTACATTTTCATTTAAGATACTCACTTTTGCGATGATATCAATATGAACATCTAAAAAAGTTCAATACATTCATAATAATCACTTCAAGACGTACATATAAATAACATTTCAATATTTACATATAAATCATTTCAAGATTTCAATATAAATCTCTTCAAGACGTGTATATAAATCAATATTTTAACTGCAAAATTCATTAATTAACGACGTTTTTATTTTCTCTTACTTGTAGCCAAAGGGCAAAAAAACAGTTTTTTTATAACTAGGGCTGTCTGTTCAGTCAAGTCTCAGCTAACATAAAAACTACATCTCTTCTTCTTATCTTCTTTTGACCTACGCCTGTCGCTAGAATCTGCGTCCTAATCCGTCCCCCGAATTCTTTGGTCCTCCCTAAAGCAATAATTAATATCGGGTTAGTTTCCATAACGATTTGGATCAGGTCAAAACTTTTCGGATTTTATTTTTCTCTCTCCACCATTATATGTTCTATGTTTCATATTAACGATATAATTCTCTCTGCAATTGTATGTTATATGTTTCTTTTAACTATCTAAATCGCTCTACAATTATATATTCTATGTTTCAGATTAATGATGTAAATATGTTTATCGTGAACATCCAATTAGCTGGTGAGGCTATAATTGTAAGTATACTTTCGAGTAGTATGCATCTAAAGTAATATTCAATCTTGGGTTAAAAGAGACCCGATTTTTATATGTATATTTAACGAAGGCTTCCTGCCGACACGTTCGTTGTTTTGTTGCGTTCCTTTTTTCAGATTTAACTTTACTTTTTTTTACTTATTATCTATATATATTTGGGTGGTCCACAATTTAGCGTGGAAAAAATTTATTGTCAAATGTTTGAACCACCTAATATGTTCTAATAAAACAATGCAATGATGGAAAAATATGGTGTATTTTTATTAACATTTACAGCTAGTTCAATAGCCTCATTGTGTCTTCGTTGCTCGCTTATGTACGAAAAAGTTCATTATATAGTATTTTAATTTTAGATTTTTGGCCATTCAAATGTACCTCAAACTATTTCTATTACATAGAGTTGAATATGAACAACATGACACATGCTGTCTTTTCATATCAAACGTTACAACTGTGGCTATTGTTTCATGTCAAAAGTTACATCTGTGGCTATTGTTTCATATCAAAAGTTACTTCTGTGGCTATTGTTTCATATCAAAAGTTACATCTGTGGCTATTGTTTCATATCAAAAGTTACATCTGTGGCTATTGTTTCATATCAAAAGTTACTTCTGTGGCTATTGTTTCATGTTAAATTTTTTTTTTTTTTTTTTTTTTTTTTGGTAATAATTTTTTCTTTTTTAATTTGTAATAGATTGCTCAGAATTATTTCAAGCTACATGTAACACATCATATAGAATGTACCTACCAAACTGGCCATGTAATACACAATATTGAATTTATTCACCAATTAGTTAACGTAAAAATGTATTGCCAAGAGACGTAACTGCGTAAAAGGACTTTCCATGATCTAGAACTGATTAATACTCATGCTCTCCCTTTTATGAATGGTTATTCTAAACACACTATATATTAAACTAATGAAGAGGCAAACCCCATGTGGGCGCTCGGAGACGCTCCCGCTTGCGCAGGACGGGAATAGAAGTACTGAATGATTGTATTTTTAAATCCCTCTTTTATTAATGTATTTCCCTATTGAGTGCATTCGTGATTAAGGTATATATTAATGAAGGATTGCATTATGGAAATACCCCATATGTTATATTTATATCTCTGAAATTGAACGATAGCTTTATAATGATATATGAAAATTCAAAATGTAATTTTGTCAATGATAAATATGTTGATATTTTTAATAACACTCTTTTTTATAACGTGTGAGTGAAAAGGGGGCCGGTATGAGAGTAGCCATTGAATGTTTCTGAAATTCTAAGTAAGAAAGAAATCCTCAATACAAAATTATGATAAGATGCCACATGTAAAAAATAATGTGCAATCTTTATTATAAGAATATTAGACAGAATGTGTAACGCTATCCTTGACACATTTTCGGTTCCCAACCAACACTTAAGAAAAAAACAAACAAGGCAATTAACAGGGCAGTAACACAGTTTCAATCAACTGTACTGATCCAGCTTTACTGCCCCTTTTCAATTTTTCCAACCTGTAAGATTACATCAGATAAGAGAAAATGCGACTCTTTTATTTATCGAAATAAATGGAATTTTGTTTTTCTTTTTGATTACATTGTACATAATCATTTTCAGCACATAGCTAAATTACTATTTTTAGCAAGACTACGATTTAAAACTAGAACAAATTAAGCCTAAGACATTTCGTCATAAAACTTCAATCTCTAAGTGACAATAATGACTTTAATTTTGTGATGAAGGATATTTTCGTAACCGCCTGGGACCACGCATGCAAGTTCTGACCGATTTTTGGGAATAAACTCATTTTTAATCTTTTGGTCTTAGTAGGAAAACTGTATTTCGCCCTTACCAAGCTTAGATCCATTTTCTCCTTCCTCATGATCTGAAATTATCCACTTATGAACTAATTTTGTTTATCATATATATATTTGTAACCGCCTGGCAAGCACGCATGCCAATTCTGACAGATTTTGTGAAAAATATAATTTTAAATCTTCGGTCTTCACAGGAAAAATATATTTGAATCAGCCCCTTTTCCCACCCTTCCAAAGCACTGCCCACACGAACATAATTTTCTAGGAATCTAGAGTTCTGTACCATAAAGATCCAATCTGAGTTCAGTTAGAAATTAAGAAGTGGCATTATTTGTCGTGATTTTTTTTTTTCGGGTTACAATCTGACAATGAAATAATGTTTAAATTGATTTTCAAAGGCATTTTTCTTTTTTTACAGGTAACCATTAAACAAAAAATGTGTGTATTTTACGATAACAATAATCCAGCTCCCCCAGAATGTCTTACGTCGGTCATTTAAACACTTCAGTGGGCTATCTACGTGGTCACACCACTGATCTAGATTCCATACTACTCGGCCACCCTACCACAACCCCCTTAACTAATAATATCATTAAACATTTAGATAAACGCGCATCAATATTTATATGTACAGATCTCTTCTTTTATGCGCTACATTTGTAATGCCTTATGCGATTGTCATACGGCAGTGCTCGGCAAATTTGCGGCTCACGAGCCTCATGTGGACCTGAGTGCGGCTCGGCCAGCCGGCCACAAATCGGTTTCGACTCCGAAAAACATGTTTCTTGACAGGTTCTTGAAAATAAATTTGGCTCTCAAGATTGTTTAATCGTCCTGCTGCTGATTTTCGGTAATTAACTTTTCCACTTCCAATGTCATAAACATACATAAAAACCGATGAGGGTAATAAAGGGAGACTTTTTTCAGGTTTAACCTTACTTTTTTTTACTAACTTCAACCGATGAATCGTTAAACAAGACAAGCTGAAAGCAATCTTAACCACAAATTACTTCGTCTATGTTCGTAAAAAAAAATAATAGCGGCAACCACTAAGAGATGTAACGTGATTAGCGTCGTCAGACGGGAACTTGTCTACAAATCAGGTCAAATTTTGTAATGTGTGTCCAATTATGTCTATCAAACCAAGGTATTAGACCGTCAGACATCAAAGACTTGGGGAAAAACATATATTGATTTCAGTGACATCAGAGAGATATATTTACTTGACATAAGAGAGGGGGAAAGTTGTAAGTTGTGTGACAGGGAAAACATACGCGCTACATGAGAGATGGGTAAAGTTACATGGAAAATGTAAATTATTTGATATAGATTGATACCAGAGATATAGAGATTTTCTCGTGAGAGTAAAATATATAAGTGACTGAGAGCGATAATTTATTAAATGACATAAGGTGAACAATGACTCAAATCCATATAAAATTGACGGATATGAATTATTCTTTATTATAGCTGAGAGGAGGGAAAGAGAGACATATTTTTATACAGACATACATAAATATAAACATATGGAAAATGGAAATCGTGAATGAGGTATTTGACGCTCTCCTTTTCTCGAAGTTTAAAAGGTTAAAACTTGTTTTAAGCTCGACTGAATGATAATTATATTGACAAACTTTAAGCTAAGAGCTATAATGCGTACAACAACATCTTCAAGTCATTATGATGCAGCCTGTAAAGAATGGTAAGAGTACACATTTTGCAAAACCTTAAATAGTAGAACGGGAATATGTGAAAATCGGAATGGAAAGAGCAGGACGGAAATGATTGTTTCGTCTGGAAGCCATCCCCCAGCAGACAAAATAACAAGAGGACACTCAAAGGAATGTTTCGACTTTAAGCCTTAACTTTAGACCAAACAGCAGCACAGCATTCAAAGGGGTGTCTCGTCTGGAAGCCTTCGTGAGCAGACCAGACAACCACACAACTACTGTTACGAGAGTAATTGATTGATCCCATTTTATTTTTTTAAAATCTGAACTAATTTATTCCCCTTATATACACCGGCCCGCGTTATGATTTAATAGGCCCTATATTTGATATAATAATATACATCTGATGTGCATTTATATTGTTCTACATTAACATGGGATGAGACAGGATATGGCTTGTTTGTGTAAAATATGAAGATGTTCACTAAATCCGTCTGATAATTGTGTTCACGTGTCACCTAAATAACAGGAGCGGCATCTACGTCAAGTAATCACATAGATAAACATGACGCCCTCTTTTATGGTAAAGGTCACCTTCAAGGAGTTAATTTATTTAGTATCCAGTTTATGAGGGCATGTCCTACCACGGCTAAGAGACAGTCGTACGACAGCTAAGGGCTTGACCTACATTTTTTCACACAGAAAAATCGACATTTTGCTGCCCACTTTTACTTGCACTCGCATAGCATACAGCTACATTTGCACCCTCCCCCCCCCCCCCCCCTCCAAAAATATGCAGAAACCTGAAATTTATTCTAGTACGTGACAGATTTGTCCGTGTTTTGCCAATGATAAAACTATATATAACTTCAAACAAATACTCGGGAAATAATTCTACAAATTTTTAGTTATATGTTATATCAATAGTTTTACTTCTTTTTTTTATTTTTGTGCTTGGTTTTTTGAAAAAAAAATTTTTTTTTAAGTTTAGCCCAGCAACTTAAAACAAGCCTTTACTTATTTTTTTTCATATCTCTTTTCTGCTCTTTCAGTTCGTATCCATCACATTGTTTAAACGAATTCTTGGTCTGTCCAAAGATGTTGGAATAGAAAGGGGAATAAAACCAAAAAACAAAAACCAAACCATGATCAGATAAAGAACCTCAATCACGCAACTCTTGTTTAAACCAATATTTCCGTCCATCAGTTGTCTGTCCCTCAGGGATTGCCATGGCTCGAGTTGTCTGCCGTTGGAAACATCCCATTTACCTTGTGTCACGTGGTTTGTGAACCTGCCGCTTAGTGGATAGCTGGAAGCTGAAGTGGCGGGTGTGGCGGTTCTCAAACTGATCGCGTGGGGGCAAAAAAACAAAGAACTAGTTTCAGCATTCAACCCATAAAATATTTATTGTATTTTTATCACATCTTATCTACCTATGTATCTATCTATGTATCTATGTATCGATCTATGTATCGATCTATGTATCTATCTATGTATCTATCTATGTATCTATCTATGTATCTATCTATGTATCTATCTATGTATCTATGTATCTATCTATCTATCTATCTATCTATCTATCTATCTATCTATCTATCTATCTATCTATCTATCTATCTATCTATCTATCTATCTATCTATCTATCTATCTATCTATCTATCTATCTATCTATCTATCTATCTATCTATCTATCTATCTATCTATCTATATATCTATATATCTATCTATATATCTATATATCCATCCATCCATCCATCCATCCATCCATATCTATCTATCTATCTATCTATCTATCTATCTATCTATCTATCTATCTATCTATCTATCTATCTATCTATCTATCTATCTATCTATCTATCTATCTATCTATCTATCTATCTATCTATCTATCTATCTATCTATCTATCTATCTATCTATCTATCTATCTATCTATCTATCTATCTATCTATCTATCTATCTATCTATCTATCTATCTATCTATCTATCTATCTATCTATCTATCTATCTATCTATCTATCTATCTATCTATCTATCTATCTATCTATCTGTCTGTCTATCTATCTATCTATCTATCTATCTATCTATCTATCTATCTATCTGTCTGTCTGTCTGTCTGTCTGACTGTCTGTCTGTCTGTCTGTCTGTCTTTCTGTCTGTCTGTCTGTCTATCTATCTATCTATCTATCTATCTATCTATCTATCTATCTATCTATATATCTATCTATCTTCCTTTTTCAAAATTTGGTTCTTGAGCACTTTGATATCATTACGTCATGCTGCATCTGACGCGGTAGTTATTTGCTGGACATGTCACAGTGGTGGTTTGCTGGACATGCCACAGTGGTGGTTTGCTGGACATGTCACAGTGGTGGTTTGCTGGACATGTCACAGTGGTGGTTTGCTGGACATGTCACAGTGGTGGTTTGCTGGACATGTCACAGTGGTGGTTTGCTGGACATGTCACAGTGGTGGTTTGCTGGACATGTCACAGTGGTGGTTTGCTGGACATGTCACAGTGGTGGTTTGCTGGACATGTCACAGTGGTGGTTTGCTGGACATGTCACAGTGGTGGTTTGCTGGACATGTCACAGTGGTGGTTTGCTGGACATGTCACAGTGGTGGTTTGCTGGACATGTCACAGTGGTGGTTTGCTGGACATGCCACAGGGGTGGTTTGCTGGACATGTCACAGTGGTGGTTTGCTGGACATGCCACAGTGGTGGTTTGCTGGACATGTCACAGTGGTGGTTTGCTGGACATGTCACAGTGGTGGTTTGCTGGACATGTCACAGTGGTGGTTTGCTGGACATGACGCAGTGGTGGTTGGCTGGACGTGACGCAGTGGTGGTTAAATGGACAAGTCACATCCAAATTTTTTGAATCGGACTTCTTCCTTGTCTTAAGCACGCAACCTACTAAAGGTTAGAGATTCCCAGCTACCAGGATGTACTGGTTGTGATTTGCTGGGCTGGTATCTCTGGCGTTTAAACTCTCGGCTAGGTGACCAGTGCGATCCATGTCGGGGATGACTTTAAAAAAGTGACACCAACATCAAGCAAACAGGTCACTAACAGAAAGTACTAATGAAAAAAATTCAAGTTCCTTGGAAATTCAGAAACATGTTCTATATAATATCAATTTTTACTGTGTGCGGTGTAAGCCAAAAACAAAAACAATCAAGGGAAAAAAAATTAAATTTAGACGATCATTGCAATTATGTTTCACACATTTTTAAATAGTTTCAAGACAGATACATTTGTTAACAAAAGATGGGCGTGCATTTGATTGTAGGCTCATATGTTGTTTTTTTGTGACCATGACATGTTTATTAGTATAACAAAATCTAATTTGTGCTGTATCTGGAAATGTACAGTAAGAAAAGAAATACATACTGAACTAATGTACATCTGGCAAACAGTCAGAATGATTTCGTTAACCTAATTTCTAGAACAACCACGTGACCTACAGCACAGGTAAGTAGCCTAAATCCCAGCTAAGGAACAGCTAAGTGATCTACATCACAGCTAAGTGACCTAAGGACCAGCTAAGTGACCTACAGCACATCTAGGTGACCTAAAGACCAGCTAAGTGATCTGTATCACAGCTAAGTGACCTAAGGAACAGCTAAGTGACCTACAGCACATCTAGGTGACCTAAGGACCAGCTAAGTGACCTGCAGCCCATCTACGTGACCTAAGGACCAGCTAAGTGGACTGCAGCACATCTACGAGATCTAAGGACCAGCTAACAGACCTACTGCACATCTTATTGACCTAAGAAGCAGCTAAGTGAACTGCAGAACATCTACGAGATCTAAGGACCAGCTAACAGACCCACATCACATCTAAGTGACCTAAGGAAAAGCTAAGTGACCTACATCACATCTAAGTGACCTAAGGAAAAGCTAAGTGACCTACATCACATCTAAGTGACATAAGGAAAAGCTAAGTGACCTACATCACATCTAAGTGACCTAAGGAAAAGCTAAGTGACCTACATCACATCTAATTGACCTAAGGAAAAGCTAAGTGACATACAGCACATCTAAGTGACCTAAGGAAAAGCTAAGTGAACTAAAGCATGGCTAAGTTACTTACATCCGACCTAAGTAGCTTACAGTACAGCTGAGACCTAGCGCATAGCAAAGAAGCATACACAGAGCAGCGAAGTGAACAACAGCACAGCTAAGTGACTTACAGCAGATCCAAGTAGCCGACAGCACATCTCAATTGAACTAAAGAACAGCTAATTGAACTAAAGAACAGCTAATTGAATTAAAGCACACATAAGTGACCTTTGAAACAGCTAAGTGACTTACAGCAGATCCAAGTAGCCGACAGCACATTTCAATTGAACTAAAGAACAGCTAATTGAATTAAAGCACAGCTAAGTGACCTACAGTATAGCTCAGTAGCATAAAAAGCAGCTAAGTGACCTATAATACCTCTAAATTTTCTACAGAACAGCTAAGTGACCTACAGCATCGCTAAGTGGCCTACAGTTCAGTTAAGTAGTCTACAACGAGCTGAGAGATTAACAGAACATCTAAATGACCTGCAGAACAGGTCAGTGTGCTACAGCACAGCTAAGTGACCTACAGCGCAGCTAAGTGACCGACAGCACAGATAAGTGACAGACAGCACAGATAAGTATCCTCGAGCAAAACCAACTCACGACCAAGACAAGAAAATGGCTACTGGTCTGATGACCTTCACTACGGCTTTTTCGCTTTTGAATTATTTTGGTTTGTTTGTTGAAAACATAAGTTATTTGTTTAGGGCGTGTCAACTTCAAATAATAGTGAAATGATAGTCAGGAATATTAGTGAAATGATAGTCAGGAATAATAGAGAAATGATAGTGATGAATAATAGTGAAATGATTGTAAGGAAAAATAGTGAAATGATAGTAGGGAATAATAGTGAAATGAAAGGAATAATAGTGAAATGATAGTCATGAATAATATTGAAATGATAGTCAGGAATAATACTGAAATGATAGTCAGGAATAGTAGTGAAACGATAGTCAGGAATAATAGTGAAACGATAGTGATGAATAATAGTGAAATGAAAGTCATGAATAATAGTGAAATGAAAGGAATAATAGTGTAATTATAGTCAGGAATAATAGTAAAATGATAGTAAAGAATAATAGTGAAATGATTGTAAGGAAAAATAGTGAAATGATAGTAGGGAATAATAGTGAAATGAAAGGAATAATAGTGAAATGATAGTCATGAATAATATTGAAATGATAGTCAGGAATAATAGTGAAATGATTGTAAGGAAAAATAGTGAAATGATAGTAGGGAATAATAGTGAAATGAAAGGAATAATAGTGAAATGATAGTCATGAATAATATTGAAATGATAGTCAGGAATAATACTGAAATGATAGTCAGGAATAGTAGTGAAACGATAGTCAGGAATAATAGTGAAACGATAGTGATGAATAATAGTGAAATGAAAGTCATGAATAATAGTGAAATGAAAGGAATAATAGTGTAATTATAGTCAGGAATAATAGTAAAATGATAGTAAAGAATAATAGTGAAATGATTGTAAGGAAAAATAGTGAAATGATAGTAGGGAATAATAGTGAAATGAAAGGAATAATAGTGAAATGATAGTCATGAATAATATTGAAATGATAGTCAGGAATAATAGTGAAATGATAGTCAGGAATAATAGTGAAACGATAGTCAGGAATAATAGTGAAATGATAGTCATGAATAATAGTGAAACGATAGTCATGAATAATAGTGAAATGATAGTCAGAAATAATAGTGAAATGAAAGTCAGGAAGAGGCCAGTCTGTCATAGAGAAAAAAAACACGTTCAAAAAGTGGCTCAGGGTTTCTAAGTATGCCAAATTCATGCTGAGTTTTTTTTCCTTTAAAAAAATGTTGGGTCTGGGGAGGGGGGTTGCTCAGAGGCATAGCTAAGGTAGGGGGCAGGGGGGATAGATGTTCCATGGCACCAGACTAGTTAGGGGCGCCAAAATGTGCTTTGATATTATTTTATTGATGAACATAATGGGTTTGAGAGTTGAAAAAAAGAAAGGGAGGCTCTTTAAAAAGGAATCTAGTCCCCGTGGTGCCAAACACTGTAGCTACGCCTTTGGGGTTCCTGGAAAGGCGGTTTCTCACAACTAACATCAAAAGTTTACGTTTCTTATAAAATATCACCACCAACGATCTAATTTTTTTAATTAAAAAAAAAAATGTATTTAAAACAATTTGATTTCCGCGATGGTGTTGGAGATAATGTTGATTAAATGTTGATATTATTTTACAGAAAGTTCGGCCCAACTTCATTGTTTATTTATGAAAAGAAATGATCGAGTACCTGGTTTAGTAGATTTAACAGACAGTGTCTGGCAATTAAATTTCCAAGCAGCGAGCCACGAACATTCTCTCTCTCTCTCTCTGACTCACCCTCTCTCTCTGACTCACCCTCTCTCTCTGACTCACCCTCTCTCTCTGACCCACCCTCTCTCTCTGACTCACCCTCTCTCTCTCTCTCTCTCTCTCTCTCTGACTCACCCTCTCGCTCTGACTCACTCTCTCTCTCTCTCTCTCTCTGACTCACCCTCTCTCTCTGACTCACCCTCTCTCTCTCTCTCTCTCTCTCTCTCTCTCTCTCTCTGACTCACCCTCTCTCTCTGACTCTCTCTCTCTCTCTCTCTCTCTCTGACTCACCCTCTCTCTCTCTCTCTGACTCACCCTCTCTCTCTCACTTTCGCTCACTCTCTCTCTGACTCACCCTCTCTCTCTCTCTCTCTCTCTCTCTCTCTCACTTTCGCTCACTCTCTCTCTGACTCACTCTCTCTCTCTCTCTCTGACTCACCCTCTCTCTCTCACTTTCGCTCACTCTCTCTCTGACTCACCCTCTCTCTCTGACTCACCCTCTCTCTCTGACTCACCCTCTCTCTCTGACTCACCCTCTCTCTCTCTCTCTCTCTCTCTGACTCACCCTCTCTCTCTGACTCTCTCTCTCTCTCTCTGACTCACCCTCTCTCTCTCTCTCTGACACCCTCTCTCTCTCACTTTCGCTCACTCTCTCTCTGACTCACCCTCTCTCTCTCTCTCTCTCTCTCACTTTCGCTCACTCTCTCTCTGACTCACCCTCTCTCTCCCTCTCTCTCTCTCTCTCTCTCTCTCACTTTCGCTCACTCTCTCTCTGACTCACCCTCTCTCTCTCTCTCTCTCTCACTTTCGCTCACTCTCTCTCTGACTCACTCTCTCTCTCTCTCTCTCTCTCTCAGACTCTCTCTTTTTCCCCCTACTCTAATTTTGTATAAATAAATTTAAAGAGGGTTTCGTTCCCATGAGAGAATGCAATGAATATTCATTAGGCTGGTAAATACTGTAGTGTTAAACGTCTAGATAGATTCTGGCTCGGCAGCGGGCTTTGAGTAGGGATGTGTTTTTTGTTTTAGTTATTTAGGGGCAATTCACTGCATCTGTAGGTCTTGTTGATGACATACGTATTGTTCTAGTATTGGCAATTGGTAATTGATCTTTTTCTACACTAGAGACCGATCGAATTTCAGTTGCGGTTTCGGTGACGTAAGTTTTTATCTGATCGGCTTATTTTCTGTTTCGGCTGAAAGAGGAAAGTAAAGCTTCGGTAAATTTTTCGGTTCGGCCGAAAGAGATTGAAGATTTCGGACGTTTATCTGAAAGTGATTGAGGATTTTGGTCGTCCAGAATAAGTCAGACAGTAACTCTTTCTCTCTGTCGGCCGGCAATCCGATATGTATCATTATCGGCGTCTTGTTGTAATCGTATGATATATGACTAATCCTCTGCGAACACTGCTCTCAGCTGCATGATGAAAAACTTCACCAATATTTCCAAACATAAAATTTGATTTAGGCTTAGGCAAAGTAAATATCACAAAAGGAATGATAATATTTAGATTTTTATTTTTGTTTTAAAATTTTTCAAAATAAAATGTTGAAATCCTAAGTTTATTCCATGAGTTCATTTGTGAAATTCATTTTCACTTCTCATTATCATGATCATAAGTTGTCATAGGGAAAGGCGGAACGTTTTGTGATAAAAAATCCTATGGAATCGAATCATGCCAATTTATATTTTTTTAAATATATATTTATACTTTTTTTTTTTAAATTAGAGAACTTTCCGGCTTAATCAATTCATTTATTTATTGAAATTTATCCTTATGATGCTGATAAATATTTTCAATGACGAAATATTATAAAAATACTCCACAAAATTAGTCACGTATATGGACTGTATTGAGTAATTTAAAAAAAAAACATAATGTTTTATTTAATTTGTGTACAATTGGGCATAAAATAGCCTTTATGTTAATCATAAGCACGCACACACGTGTGAATGCATCACTGTTTCGTAATAATAATTTTGTAGTAGTCATACTGTATTGTCATAGTCAACGTAGCTCGACATTCGTTCAATTTGGTTAATTTGGTTCAAATACGTAATTAGCAGATACATGGTAATTGCAGATACACGATAATTGCAGATACGTGGTAATTGTAGATCCATGGTATTTGCAGATACCTGGTAATTGCAGATACATGGTAATTGCATATACACGATAATTGCAGATACATGGTAATTGCAGATACATGGTAATTGCAGATACATGGTCATTGCAGATACACGATAATTGCAGATACACGATAATTGCAGATACACGATAATTGCAGATACATGGTAATTGCAGATACATGGTAATTGCAGATATACGATAATTGCAGATACGTGGTAATTGCAGATACATGGTAATTGCAGATACCTGGTATTTGTATATACCTGGTAATTGCAGATACACGATAATTGCAGATACACGATAATTGCAGATACATGGTAATTGCAGATAAACTAAACGTATAATAGTGACAAATATGTACCGAGTTTCATCGAAAAAGTTTTGCTTAGCTGGACAAAAAGTTCCTCCAAGGCTCAAGTCGGGACACATTTTATTGGCCATCTTCAATAAAAATAGATAGGCTAAGTTTTCGATCAATTACACATAGGTCTAGGTCGCGTTATAATTATATTATAAAAGTAAAGGGTTCCCACTGGTCTTTTCTGCATGAACTGTGCCAATCCCCCTCTCCCTTTTCTCGAGTTTAAATGTTATCTTTTCATATACTTTTAAAATACATTTTTAACAATTTAAATTACTTTTTAATTGAAATAGTAAAAGTCAAAATGTAAAGGCATTTTTTGTTTATCTGTTAAAATCCACGATAATCTCCTTTTTTATTAAAAGAAAATATAAGTATAGATGCTTTCCCCCAATTCATTTTTCGATCTGAGCAAAACGTATGCGCGAAAAGAGTCTTGAAATCTATAAATCTTTCGGTTTTGGTTTCGGCCAAAAGTCATCCTTAACTTTCGGTTTGGTTTCGGTCAAAATTAGAAAATCCCATTCTGTCGGTCTTCATTTTATACCACATGATATGATGATTTTATTATTTTTTTTTGGGCTGGGGGATGGGGCGGCTATGGAAAGGGAGGAGGGGAAACCCATTACGTTGCCTGGGTTTGAATTTGAAATTTAGACCTCCATCTCCATCCAAATTGCCACCCCCCCCCACACTTTGTTTTTCTCTCTCCCAATTCTAAGGCTAATATTCTGAAGCATTAGAATGTGTATACTTTGACTGGAGATAACAAAACAATTTAATAAGACAATTCACGTGGAATAAAAACAACAACTAAAGCTGACATCTTCAGTTGCAACAGTTTCAACAAGCGTTAAACTGGGAAGTGCTACAATTGAGCGATATCGCGACCTTGATGAATGTGCTCAAAAATGAACTACAGTACATCGCGTGTTCTCGTTAAACGCGAGGTAGTTCTGTGACCTTGGTACATTGTGAAAAAGGAAAAAAAAGAGGGGGGGAAGTGGGTGGGGGGAATGGCTGCTTTAATTCTTCGTCACTTAAGCCATTGAATCATTTTATTTAAAAAAAAATAAATTTAATGAAAATCGATGGAGGCCGTCTGCTAGAAAATGTGAAATATCTTGTGTATTTTTTGTTGTTGCTTTTAGCTATTCATGTAAAAATTAAGTTTTAAATATTTTTTTTAAAAGTCTGTGTTTTATTTTTAATTTTAATATTTTTTTTTAAAATTTAGTTGAACACCTAAAGCCCCCCTCCCCCCCACCCCCCACCCCCGCCCACCGAAGAACGATGAGATCTAGCTCTATTCTCTATGGTTTTTTATGTACCCTAAGACAATAGAGGATCAGCATTTTGTTTGAAGAACATCTGCCTTTTTTTAATAAATAAAATTTGCTACGGGAATACAACCATGCGCTCTTTGAGACTTGTGACAAGTGACATTTTCTGCTGTTTAAAAAATGACGTAAAAAAAAATGCTAAACCAAAAAAGATGAAAGTAATAAAGACGCTAAAGTTTTTTTTTTTTAAGGTATCACAGGTATCTGAAGTCTGAGGTGCAGAGAGTTGACTGGTGTATAGTCATAGATTCAACCTAGGACACATGTACGAAATTTCTGCCTATTAAATCATAATTAAAATGAGAATCGCGGCGCAAATATCTTAAATGACACGAGAGTTCAACTTGTCGGCCATCCATTCATTGCGCACCATGATGCGCTCTCATTCGCAGCTTCCACCGTCGTGCTCACCAACAAAAAAAGAACATCTAGACGATCAAGTTTGACGCAACGACTGGTGCTCCTTTAAAGTTAAAGAAATCGTCGGTAATATTTGAATCGGAGCTCAAAATATGGAATGGGTATGACACACACAGTCTGTTTGTATTGCCCAAGCCAGTTTATAAATTTAAACTACAATTAGTGAAGGACTGCGTTCAAGCTTTGTGTGTGGGATCCTTGGCAGCACCATCATCGGTGTTCTGTCTGCCGGGGAAGGCTCTTAGCCGAAACGTTCTCATAGAATTGTACTGTCTTTCCAATCAAGCATCCACGTTCCTTGCTCTGCTCGCGACTATCACAAGCTCGACAAAAATGATTGTTTAATACATTTGTATGGTTAAGTAAATCAGTTAATCAAAAAACAAAGCGATCTGTTTCAGCACGGTCAAAGACTTAATGATGTATGAGAATCAGTGAGATTTAATAAAGTCTTACCAAGACTTAGAGTATAGTACATGTCAGTTAAATATAGACTACCCCTTCAATCCTACTATGAATACAATTTTTAAATCTTCAGTTTTAACTCCATGTACACATTCTTGTGCAAAAAAAAATATTCTGGCACAACCATTTTTAAAAAATATTTGGCGCTCTTCTATCTAATCTGGTTTTTTTTCCTCTCTTCTTTTGCACTCGCTTCTAATGCACTTGGCTGTGCATGATCCACTCAGTGCAGAATCTTCAACGGCCGCTAGTTCATTTCGTTACCCGATAACTTATTTATCCACCTTGAAATGCAAGCAATTGATCCATCACGAATAGAGTCCTACATGTGTTACAGAAAGGGAGACACAGCACATCATGTGTTACTGTGCGTGAGACAAAGCGCTGCATGTGCTACTAAATGGGTCACACAGCACATCATGTGTTACTGTGCGTGAGACAAAGCGCTGCATGTGTTACTGAACCGAGACAGAGCCCTGTATTTGTTACTGAACGGGGGCGCAGCACTGCATTTGTTACGGATCGTGAAACACAGACAGTCGTTCACGCTGCTCGGATGGCACTCAATCTAAATGACTAACAACTCCTATCAGCTCAACTGAAGTCGAAGTGATTAAATCTAAATGCTGTTTTTATATAGATTGATTTTCAGTCTAAAAGTGTAGGAAATATTTTAGTTCAGTCTTATAAATTTTAAATGTTTTTATTGATTGATTCTGCAATGTTTTCTTGCTCGTTGAGTAGGAGCGGGAAGATAAATAACGCTCCGGTCATCAGAAACTCTAGCTACTCTAATATTCACACGAATTTAAAACTGTTCAAAATGTTATCATCTGTGAGGCAAATATCTAATTATTATGAACTATAAATAGCGTACATGTCATTAAATATTGTATCGAAAGACATTGTGTTTTCTTAAAATGTGTTAATTTTGTAACAACGTTTCCTAAATAACAGAAATTTAAAAAAAAATAATAAAAAGCCATATTTGTAAATTCCCAACTGCTTTTGTCTTTTTAATATGAGAAAAATAAACCAATTCTCCATCTATTTGCATGGAATTTTAAAAAAAGATGAAAACTTTTTTCTAGTTGGGAATCTATCAGAAAGGTAAAAAAGAGTAGATTTTTGTGAACTAGCATTTCGATTGTCCGGCTAATTCCATTTTTGCTGGTACTTTGTTTTAGAAAAAATTACGTATTCCTAATTAGTCAATTTAAAATAAATCTGTAGATTTGGGATTAACAAGTTTTAAAGTAAATCTAAGTGGCACTTTGTAATTTATCTGAAAAGAAATATAGTAATTTGTAATTGCAAATAAAAATTTCAGGCAACTGAATTTTGGGAAATACTAACTTTATTTTGCAAACAACTCATGTCTTCTTCACATGATAATGGCGTTCATATACGATTTTATAAGAATTGCCAGTTTTAATAACCCATAAAAATGTATAGACCTTTCTACTTAATTTTTTTTTTCTTCTTGACTCTGGCAAAGCTTGGAAATATTTATTAAAGTTAATTATTACACTTAAGTTGATTATTATCCTTTTTTTTTTCATTTGCGTCCATGATGTAAAATGCTGTAATGTGATATAAAACTGAACTTTGGAAATCTTACTAAATGTTTATAGCCAGTAATAGTAATATTTAAAAAAAAAATTTGCCATAATATTATCTAGGCCTACTTATGATTATCTTTATATATTCATTATTCATATAAATATATACAATTATATCATAGGGAACTAGTAATGTTGGCGTCAATTCTGCTGACTTCACATCTCACATTTGTCAACAATTGTCAAACTTTTCCCACCACCCTCATCCTATTTTTTGTTGACGCAATTATTGACAGAGGATTAAAGAGGGTACATCGCCAAAACCCCAGAGGGAAACGGCTCAAAAGCAGACCTATGCTTCTATGGAGTGATGATGTGGGGAAAAGATCTACAGCAGCTGGGAATCCAAATATGGAAAAGAAAAACATTAGTTAGGTCTGAGTGTAAGGAATTATTGAGTCAGGCCAAAGACATACATAAGCTGTAGCGCCACATGAATAGATATAATTATTGAACGACCACAGTATGAAGGAGAAAATAACTTTAAAACAGGAACCACCACCGACCTTTTCTTGCAAGTGAAATTCCTCGACTGAGATCTTTACAAAAAACGAAAACACGTCAATAAATTTATGGAACTGTTATATTTTTCCCATTATCTAGCCACATAAATTTTTTTATGAGCATGGGCATTAAATGTCCTGGGGAAAACTCCTAACAAATTATGGTTAATTGCTAGTTTTAACATAAAATAAAAATAAAACAAAAAAAGAAGTTGGTGAGTTGGCGGCGAAAAAAATCAGAATTATCGTTCGTCTTTTGGCGTCTGTTAAAAATCGAGACTTCAAATTATGCGGTTTTATACGGTAGCTAGAAACACGCTTTAAATTTAAGGGCTAAGACCAAAATATTTTCCAGGTTAACTGTAACTAAAAATTCAGTCATCAAATTGTATTTTTTCCCAGCTGGCTTTTAATTTTTGTTTAAATTGATCGCTCCAATGTGATTTCTTATAATGTGAAAACATTCCCAGCAACACCAAAAAAAAACAAAAAAAAAAAAAAAAAAAAAAAAAAGACTAGCACTTAAAAAAATTTCTTGGGGATTTCAGAAATTTGAATATGAAATTAGGCGATTTGATCCTGTAGATATTTTTTTAGCCTCCAGAATTTCCCGATTGCCACAGATTCTTTGGCAATGAATCATTTTAACATACATTAGTTTCGTATGCTACTTAAAACAAGGTTCTCAAACTTATATAATAGAAAAAAAAAAAAAAAAAAAGCTTTCCATGCACATTGCAGCCATTTTGGATGAGAGATGTGTGCTGGTGGTGCTACTACCAAACTAGGCTCTCAATGAGAGATGGGTGCTGGTGGTGCTACTACCAAACTAGGCTCTCAATGAGAGATGGGTGCTGGTGGTGCTACTACCAAACTAGGCTCTCAATGAGAGATGGGTGCTGGTGGTGCTACTACCAAACTAGGCTCTCAATGAGAGATGGGTGCTGGTGGTGCTACTAGCAAACTAGGCTCTCAATGAGAGATGGGTGCTGGTGGTGCTACTACCAAACTAGGCTCTCAATGAGAGATGGGTGCTGGTGGTGCTACTACCAAACTAGGCTCTCAATGAGAGATGGGTGCTGGTGGTGCTACTACCAAACTAGGCTCTCAATGAGAGATGGGTGCTGGTGGTGCTACTACCAAACTAGGCTCTCAATGAGAGATGGGTGCTGATGGTGCTACTAGCAAACTAGGCTCTCAATGAGAGATGTGTGCTGATGGTGCTACTAGCAAAATAGGCTCTCAATTAGAGATGTGTGCTGATGGTGCTACTAGCAAACTAGGCTCTCAATGAGAGATGTGTGCTGATGATGCTACTAGCAAACTAGGCTCTCAATGAGAGATGTGTGCTGGTGGTGCTACTACAAAACTAGGCTCTCAATGACAGATGGGTGCTGGTGGTGCTACTACCAAACTAGGCTCTCAATGAGAGATGGGTGCTAGTGGTGCTACCAAACTAGGCTGTCAATGAGAGATGTGTGCTGGTGGTGCTACCAAACTAGGCTCTCAATGAGAGATGTGTGCTGATGGTGCTACTACCAAACTAGGCTCTCAATGAGAGATGGGTGCTGGTGGTGCTACCAAACTAGGCTCTCAATGAGAGATGGGTGCTGGTGGTGCTACCAAACTAGGCTCTCAATGAGAGATGGGTGCTGGTGGTGCTACTACCAAACTAGCCTCTCAATGAGAGATGGGTGCTGGTGGTGCTACTACCAAACTAGGCTCTCAATGAGAGATGGGTGCTAGTGGTGCTACCAAACTAGGCTGTCAATGAGAGATGTGTGCTGGTGGTGCTACCAAACTAGGCTCTCAATGAGAGATGTGTACTGGTGGCGCTACCAAACTAGGCTCTCAATGAGAGATGTGTGCTGGTGGTGCTACCAAACTAGGCTCTCAATGAGAGATGTGTGCTGGTGGTGCTACTACCAAACTAGGCTCTCAATGACAGATGGGTGCTGGTGGTGCTACTACCAAACTAGGCTCTCAATGAGAGATGGGTGCTAGTGGTGCTACCAAACTAGGCTGTCAATGAGAGATGTGTGCTGGTGGTGCTACCAAACTAGGCTCTCAATCAGAGATGTGTGCTGGTGGTGCTACCAAACTAGGCTCTCAATGACAGATGGGTGCTGGTGGTGCTACTACCAAACTAGGCTCTCAATGAGAGATGGGTGCTAGTGGTGCTACCAAACTAGGCTGTCAATGAGAGATGTGTGCTGGTGGTGCTACTACCAAACTAGGCTCTCAATGAGAGATGGGTGCTAGTGGTGCTACCAAACTAGGCTGTCAATGAGAGATGTGTGCTGGTGCTACTACCAAACTAGGCTCTCATTGAGAGATGTGTACTGGTGGCGCTACCAAACTAGGCTCTCAATGAGAGATGTGTGCTGGTGGTGCTACCAAACTAGGCTCTCAATGAGAGATGTGTGCTGGTGGTGCTACTACCAAACTAGGCTCTCAATGACAGATGGGTGCTGGTGGTGCTACTACCAAACTAAGCTCTCAATGATAGATGGGTGCTAGTGGGGCTACCAAACTAGGCTGTCAATGAGAGATGTGTGCTGGTGGTGCTACCAAACTAGGCTCTCAATGAGAGATGTGTGCTGGTGGTGCTACTACCAAACTAGGCTCTCAATGAGAGATGGGTGCTGGTGGTGCTACCAAACTAGGCTGTCAATGAGAGATGTGTGCTGGTGGTGCTACTACCAAACTAGGCTCTCAATGAGAGATGGGTGCTGGTGGTGCTACCAAACTAGGCTCTCAATGAGAGATGTGTGCTGGTGGTGCTACTACCAAACTAGCCTCTCAATGAGAGATGGGTGCTGGTGGTGCTACTACCAAACTAGCCTCTCAATAAGAGATGGGTGCTGGTGGTGCTACCAAACTAGGCTCTCGGTGAGAGATAGGTGCTTGTTCTGTTGTAGAAGTAAGTTCTCATGGAGATATGGATGCTGGTGCTGTTTTCAAACTAGTTTCTAGATGATTTTACATTTATATCCCTTAATTTGTTTGACTTTCCTTATTAGCCTTTGCCTGATGTTTTTTTTAACCCTTATAATTGTACGCTCAAATACAATAGGGAAAAAAATCCTATTGAGACAAAATGGCATAGTTTATCTTTGGTAGGTAATAAACGCCACCTAACTCTGTACCTTAATATAACATTTCATTCTGCGCCGTGATTTCTTTTTGACAGTGAGTTTAGTTGATGAACTCTTTTCCCGACATTCAGTTTTGGATGTGTACATTGTCGTTCAGCAGTCGATGAGACAACCTTGTAGTGGATGATTGTTTCGTTCTGTTATCCGTATGGAGAAATTAATCTCTTATCTAAGTGTATGACTCGTTCTAAGATAGTACACAACAAAAGACGATACCGTATGTTGAATGCAATAACAAAGAAAAACGATACCCACACTAGGGCTAATTACAAATACATTTTCTTAATTATGTTAATACTGAATAACAAAAAAAATTTTTTAAATTAAATTAAAGCTATTGACCTACACTATAGTGATTGGCTTGTGTCGGTATAATGTTGAAGAATACAATGTCATACAAGGTACAAATGAAAGGACAATGAAATGTACACACATACATCATATGCTAGTAAACAAATCTCTGTCTCGTATATCAAATCTCTATCGTAATATTCACTATCTCTCTCTCTCCCTTCCTGTCGCTCAATATATATACAGCCTTTTTCAAAGACATTTCTCGAATATTCTTACACATTGTTTTCCTTCACTGATTTGTCGGGACTATTCTACAGAATTCTAATAATACAGCTTATATAGATTTTATTTAGTTGTAAACAAGGCCAAGAGAGGCTATTTTTAATTAGCCACACCCTAAATGCGGTTCCGAGCTTGGGGTCAGCTAGAGTTCATTCATGGGAAAAGATGTTTGTGCGTTAACCTCCCTCTTACAGTGAGCTGCAGTATATGGGTGTTTGATGCAATGGATAGCAGGACAGTTATGATGTGTTATGGAATAAAATTTGCATTGCTAATGGACAAGGGACGTGTGTTCAATTCGGTTTTGTTAAGAAGTATGAAGATGTAAATGATTTTGTTGAAGGAATCCATTCAAATACGGGACTTATTGCTTACCACGTTAATACATAAACTTTAACTTATACTCGTAGAGCTAATGAAAAAACAGCCATAAAAGTCCCATATCTCTTCTAAACAACTGTGCCAAATATCAACATTCTCGCCAGTGATGTCGCCGTCATGGCTAGCCAGATATTTGTGTGTGTGTAATTAACAATCAATGTACAGTATGTGATATCTGTGTGTGATTAATCGTTCTCGTACACAAATTTGCGCGTTGGTGACATATGTTTGTGTCATAAATCTCGTGGAAGAGTTCCCTTTTTTTGTTTGACAATTACGTCGTATTATAAATAACTCCCGTCAAAAAGTCCTTGATGTGCGAAAGTTACGTAACATCCTGTAACTGACGTCACGTACACGCCACTTTGTTTTTGGAGTATCCTTCTGATCACATGACCTGGATTCAGTGTTTCTTTCAGAAATTTTCCCCCGAGGGGGCACTTTTGACGTTCGGGGGGGCAGTGCCAGTTTTTCAGTGGCCAGAGGGGTAGCTAAGGGGAGGCAGATGGGACATATGTCCCCGGGCGCCAGACTAGCGGGGGCATCTAATGGGCTATAGTGTTAATGGATGAAAAAAATAGGTTTCAGAGTTTAGCGGGGTGGGGGGGGGGTAAAAATGAATCTTGTCCCCTGTATCAAAGACGTCAGTGACGTAGAAGTGGGGGGGGCGAACATTTGGTCTTCCCAGGTGTCATTTTTTCTTTAGATAGAGCGGCGGGATTTTCGGACATCTGCAGAGTTTCTATCGAGAAAGGTAGCGTGGCAAAAAAGTTAATCCACCTAGGGTGGCGCTAACACTAGGCACGCCGCTGGGCAGTGTATATATCAGCACCAAATTCGGCTGTCATGGCAAGTAATTTTTATCGGGAAGTAGGGCAGCAGAAAATGTATGATTGTTTAACAATCAAAAGGTGCATTTTGGAGTATACATGATTCGAATGTTTTGATAAGACTTTCATTGATCGGGGAAAATAATTTTTCAAACGTCGGGGGAGGCATTATGGCGACCAGTGCAGACACAAACTAAATTTCTTCTTCTTTTTCTGTCTATTAAGGGCCCACGATCAATTTATTGATCATTATGGCTCCTATGAATGTAGATGGGATTTGCAATGTTTCTGTGCCTGGTGTTGATGCGGATATTTCACTGGTAACAAGAGTTACCTAGTGAGGCTATCATGCACTGTATTCAATGTATCTTTAAGACAATGTGTGAAGGGGCATTTCAAACGTTCATATATTTACTGTTAGATGTCTCGTAGAAAAATGCTAAGAATACATCAACATACACCAACTATATGTGGACTACAAATCAGGCTATGATAGCATAGACAGGAAATACATGAACGATGCTGTGCTGGAACTTGGAGTCCTTAACAAACTTAGCCGACTCATACATATGTTGATGGATAACTACAAAAGTAGAATCAAATTACAGAGGGAGTACTTGAGGGAGTTCCCAATCAATCTGGGCCTTAGACAAGGAAATCCGTGTATCATTTTCAAAAAAACTTTAGAAAAAAGCATTAGAAACATACGTGTGAGCACCTGAGAGGTGGTACAGAACAACCATAAGGAACTTTATAAAGCCAGCCACTGCAATACCTGGCCTACACAGACGATATAGCGCTACTTGGTAGAAACAGCATTGATGATATAATTAAAACTTTCAGGGAACTTGAAGATGTGACGGTCAAAGCTGGTCTTGATGTAAATAAAGCGAAGGCAATATTTATGATAATGTCAGGATATACGCACTGATGACTTCATCAATATGAACATCTACGCCTTTGAGAGGGTAGCTACTTTCAAATATCTAGGGGTGACTATAAATAAGCAAGAGGAAATACAATCGGAGGTGCAAGAAAGAATAACAGCATGCAACCGTTTTTATTTCAATTTACAAAAGCTACTTCAAAGCAAAAATCTCGCTAAGGGAACAAAAAAAGCAGTATACACCACTATCACAAGACCAGTAGTGAGACTTGGTTCCTACCAGAAAAGCAGAGAACCTGCTAAATATATGACCCGATGATAGACAATTTTGTTTTGGGAATCCGTACAAACTAAGAGCTATATCAATTGTACAAATACCCATCCATAGTCACAACAATATAAAAAAAGGCAGATTGCCCTAGGCAGGACACATTGAAAGGGTGCCGGATTCTGGAGCAACAAAAACGATCTACAGGCAGAAACCTAGGGGCAGACGGCTCACTGGTCGACCAAGACTGAGATGGATTGACGATGTAGAGAAGGGCTTACAAAGGTTGGGGTTCGCACATGGAGGTGTAAAGCGATGGATCGATCCCAATGGAAGAATGGGGTGGAGCAGGCCAGGGCCTTAAATGGGATGAAGCACCACTGACGTAAACATTTCAGACATTTGGGTGGGAAGCGCTAGAAATAACTATAATAACAGGACATCACTAACTCTTCCACCAGTACAATATTAAATAAATTCAGTCCAATTAGGAGCCCTTAGGGTATGCTAAAATAGTTTTACATTTTGAACGAAAAAGAAAAACCAAAAACATACGTTTATTTCAAAATATTTCCAAGTTTCACCAAAGTCAAAAAGAAAAAAAGCTTTTCTGTACAAAAGGCTAAAGACTATATCTTTATGGGTTTTCAAAATTGGTATGTATTTATAAATCATAAGTAACCGACATAATTGTTCAGAAGTCAAGAATTGTTTACAAAAGACTCATATTTTTATTAATGTGTGATTTTTTTTCGTATAAATTATTAAAGTTTCAATTCTCAATATTCAGTTGATTGAAATGTTAATTAAGAAATTTAGACTACTATAATTTGCTTCAGATCATTACAACTTGCCTCTTCGATATTATACTTGAAAACAATTTTTTTACCAATTCCATATAATTTTTTTTTAACTACTACCAAATATGGCATTTACAAGATAATCGAAATACTCGATTTTTTTTTATTCGTTGTTTAAATATATATTACATTCTTTCTACTGGATTATCATCTTAAAATAATTTTTTTAAATAGTTCAAGCAGCTGGGGAAGATTGTTTATTATTATTATATTAACAGAGAAAAGTCATTGGGGATTTAATAAATAAAGACTATTTTTTAAAATCATTTTACTCTGTTCCCGAAACTGTGTTAAAAAATTATAAACACTCGATTTAATAATTATGATGAAATGTCCACTAATTGTATGTAACCGGTAAATTCCTTTTTTTTTTGTTTTAAAATTATTTTTATTATTATTTTTTAATTTTCATTTTATCTATGTGGGCATACATCTATGGAATCTACTACATTAAAATGTTTGCTAAAAATGATTTTTTAAAGCATGATGCTATTATACAATATAATTTGAAAACAGATTGCACATGTTTATTTCTTAGCAAGAACTATATTTAATTTACAGACATTTATATCGATGAAAAGGTAGTT
The DNA here is from genome assembly GCA_964017045.1 of Omphiscola glabra. Taxonomy (NCBI): domain Eukaryota; kingdom Metazoa; phylum Mollusca; class Gastropoda; family Lymnaeidae; genus Omphiscola; species Omphiscola glabra. The sequence goes on from OZ024811.1 coordinate 20,050,088, forward strand.
TAATACAGGGTTATTAAAAAGTCTTTCAACTTTTGCAGCTGCAAAATGTAATTAAAAAAAAGATACCAATATCTGCGAATCAGAAAAAGTAATATTTAGCTTATGATCAGGAGCTGCCAATTTTCAAAACAATACCATATTTATAATCGATTTCTGCGAGCCTTTAACAAGATTAACCTGAACGCTATGGATCATCATTATATATCGAACAAAGCGATATTTTATTTGTTCCAATAATTGTAATCGATTAAAGGCACACATTTCAATACTTTTAAAAATTTTATAAAAATTAAATTTAGATTTTTTTTTTTTTTTAATTATTTTTTCTTACTCATTTTTACCCGGGGGGCACTTGACTTGCTCCGGGGGGTACTGCCACCCCCCCGGAGGTATGCCTGAAAGAAACACTGCCTGGATTTGATCAGAATCGTTTAAAAATTATATCAATTTTACTTGTCAGATATGTCCATCAATTAATTATCATTAAATGCCATTAACTTAATCTCAATAGCAGACTCTTCTGTTTTCTGTACATGGTTGGAGAAATACATTTTTCAAATTAAAATGTGCTAAATGAAATTTACCATTGTTATTTATTAGAATTTGTAACAGAAATAAAATAAAATATTATTTAAACGGAAGAAAAATATATTCCATTTATCATTGGTAGAAATTGTTTTTTTTTCTGAGCCCAATCTTGATGTTGTTATATTTTAGAATACTTAACTTAACATCCCCTTCTTACACAACATTTTTAGTGTTCGTTTCTTCAAGACACTATTTCAAAAAAACTAATCCTGCAGCTTGTCATTTACATGCGGGGGAAGACGATTGTATCTAATCTGTGGAGGGTTCTTATTCTATCATTTAAATGGGGCCCCTTTAACACATTTTTTTTCTCCCACCGGCTCTTCACGTGGACAGAACCCAAGTGTCTACCTGAGAGAACCATGTTACGAAATAAAAAAAAAACGAAAAAAAAAAATTATACTCCCCACGAGTCTAACCGACATGGACGGGGAGGGCAAGCGCCTGCTCCCGCGTGAGCTGCCCTTTGCGTGGCGCTGGCGAACTCCATGTTTTGCTCGCCTTTAAAACGATTACGACACGCGAGGGAATTGAAGATTTTAAAATAATTACTTAACTTCGGGCCGTGGTGTAGTTAGAGCCGTGGCGCGTTAGGCGTAGCAAGGGACCATTCGTAGCCGTCGTTGTAGATGTTGAATCGTTCAAATTAAGGCCGTGTCCTAAAGACTAAAGTTCACGTTCAAAATTCAAATGCTGCTGCTATTGAAGTGATGGAACAACGTGTCAGAGGCTACTTGTATTGTCTCAACTTTTGTGGGATATTTCTAGTTTCAAACAAATTGGTGCGGTGAGTATCTGTAATGGATTATTAAAACGTTATTATTTTTTTTTTGTTTAAGCGGTTCATAACAGAATTGTTGATACTGCATGAATTTCAAATGTGGTTAATGCCCATATGACTATTACATGTCATCTAGCAAAGAATTCATACTTGCGTGTTATGACATAAAAAAAAAAAAGACCAATATTTATGGTCAACAGCAATAACGAATAACAACTGTCCGTGGTATGTATTACTGACAATGAATATATAACAGTGGCAGTATAACAATACAATGACAATATAACAGTGGCAGTATAACAATGCAATGCCAATATAACAGTGGCAGTATAACAATGCAATGCCAATATAACAGTGGCAGTAGAACAATGCAATGCCAATATAACAGTGGCAGTATAACAATGCAATGCCAATATAACAGTGGCAGTATAACAATGCAATGCCAATATAACAATGGCAATGATGTCTAAACCACCGTGTCTGCTTAATGCCATTTCTCATCATCTTGACGTCTATCTACCCTTATCGCTGATACTTTGGAGTCATACTATAGTTATATCTGATACTTTGGCGTCTATTTATCTCTATCCCTGACACTTTCTTTCAATTTATCTGTATCGCTGATAATGTGGGTCTGTTTATATCTACCCCTGATACTTTCGGGTCTTTTCAACTCTATCCCCGAGACGTTGGGGTCCTTTACGCTCAACCCCTGATACTATGGGATCGTTTTATATCGTTGCCTCAAATAATATGTTTAGGTCTTTTTACCTCCATTTGCTCACATTTTCAGTGTTATCGCTCTTCCAGTCAACTCGCACTATCATAACGTGACATTATGCAACGCGTCTCCGACGAAGACGCCAACTGTATCAGACAGATCGTAAAACAATCTTCCTTAATGCAGCGAGTACACACCGCCCGATGCTCCCCATCTAACCCTTTTATTCCCTGGAATATGGAGAGTACCCGAGAACATGCTGGGGGACAATCCAATTTGGAACAATAAATCGATGAGATATGGAAATTATGCCATCTGTTTTTTCTTGTGTGACGGACGAGACCGTAGAAAAATGCATCGATAAATAATTGAATGTCTTCAGCAGGACGCTATCGTCAGCTCGTCTCATCTCAAATAACCGAGTTCAAGTCGTATGTCCGGAACTAACGCTAAGAGATGCAACCTGTGGAACAGCGCAGCGTTGTTACCATGTGCATTAATTAAACACACTTAAGAAATTCTTTTTATTTGAAGGATTTTACAAACATTGGAAATATTTATTTCGGAATAAGAGAGCGAGAAGAGGGTGAGAGAGAGAGAGAGTCTCAAAGACGGGCAACGTTGTATATTATTTTACGTTTTGAAGCATCAAAAAAGAAAGCCTTCAAGCAATGTATTCTATGCAGATTACAACAACATCAACAACTTCTCTTGATTAAACCTTCCCCATATTTCATATAACATATTTCACTTTAGACACTTAAAAAAAGCCATCTCCCAAGTTTTTGTTTGGATGGTTAGACGCAGGAATTCTGTTAGAGAGTAGTTCCACCTGGCTCACTTACTTTTTAAATAGGCAAGGATATGTTGTTGTTTTTTTTGTTTTGTGTATGTGTGTGTATGTCGATGTCAGTTTGAGGGAAATTTTAACTTTGTTTTTTTTTAACAATTAATTTTTTTTTTTGGTTCGGGGAAATCTATGTGTATGTTGTTATGTTGGAGTAAATTTTAGTTATATTTGTACAATTAGTTTTTTTATCAAGTAACACGTTCTTTTTCTTTTCTTCTTCTTCCTTTTTTGTTCTTTCCAAAGGATCGTCTGACTCCTACGACACAATCAACATCTAAGTCACGACCACCTGAATTGGAGATTAGTTTACATACCATGGAGACCGAAGCATTCCCGGACGTGACGCTTGCGGATACCGTCGTCATGGAGCACCGGGCCTTGAACTCTGCTGCCTGTCGCAACGAGGTGGAGCTCACCAAGGACACGCTCGTCGTGCTGAAACCGAAACGCAGGCGGTATCAGATCTCCCGGAACCAAATCATACTGTGCGCTTGCGTCGTCGCACTGGTCGTTGCCATCGTCGTCCTCTCGACCGCATTTCTCATCAAACACACGTGTTCGTCCTCGTGCTCGGAATGCAAGGCGGCACAGGCGGCAAAGCCCGATATACAAGAGCAGTTACCGAACCTTAACCCCAGCAGCGAATCAGGCTCTTCGAGCCCTCAGCATGTGCCTTCATTTGAACACGAGGGGAAAATCAACTCCCTGCACGAACCGTGGTCCAGCATTAGGCTGCCCCGGTCGGTCATACCTGTGCTCTACGAGATGAGGCTGAAGGTAGATTTGAGCAAGTTCTTCTACGAGGGCTCGGTGAACATCACCCTGCGGGTCAACACCAGCACGAGGTTCGTCATCTTCCACCGGAACCTGAGCGACGTCGACAACTCGACCATTCTGCTGACGTCCCCTTACGCCCCGGCGCCGAGGATAGTCCGGCAGTTTCAGGTGCCCGAGAAAAACTTCCACGTGCTGGAGACGGACAGGGAGCTCGAGGCCAGCAGCACCTACGTCCTGACCATCGGCCACTACTCGGGCCCGCTGCAGACGACGCTCAGAGGATTGTATTTAAGCTCTTATGAAACAAGATCTGGTGACGTAAGGTAGGGGACGTAATGTTCACCTAAACAATGGTCTTAAATGTATACCTGTTCCATAACGATGACAACGATTCATTTAGCTTCTATTCATAATACACTACTGTCCATAAAACTATTGAGTGAAGTTAAAGTACAATTGAAACAGTGATTAATTTAATGTATTTCAATAATCAAGTGACACACGTGAAATCTGTTTGTTTTTTTTAAAAGATACATTTCCCGTAAAAAAAAAAAAAAAAGGTTTTTCTTGTAAATATAATTGATATATACAGTAATCGAGCATAGGTGTTATAACAAAAATATGGAAACGATGTAAAATTTGCGTCGTATTTAATTGAAATACTTCAAAACTAAGTAAGACTGACAGGGATAAGAATTAAGTAAGACTGACAGGGATACGAATTAAGTAAGACTGACAGGGATACGAATTAAGTAAGACTGACAGGGATAAGAATTAAGTAAGACTGACAGGGATACGAATTAAGTAAGACTGACAGGGATACGAATTAAGTAAGACTGACAGGGATACGAATTAAGTAAGACTGACAGGGATAAGAATTAAGTAAGACTGACAGGGATACGAATTAAGTAAGACTGGCAGGGATACGAATTAAGTAAGACTGACAGGGATACGAATTAAGTAAGACTGACAGGGATACGAATTAAGTAAGACTGACAGGGATAAGAATTAAGTAAGACTGACAGGGATACGAATTAAGTAAGACTGACAGGGATAAGAATTAAGTAAGACTGACAGGGATACGAATTAAGTAAGACTGACAGGAATACGAATTAAGTAAGACTGACAGGGATACGAATTAAGTAAGACTGACAGGGATAAGAATTAAGTAAGACTGACAGGGATACGAATTAAGTAAGACTGACAGGGATACGAATTAAGTAAGACTGACAGGGATACGAATTAAGTAAGACTGACAGGGATAAGAATTAAGTAAGACTGACAGGGATAAGAATTAAGTAAGACTGACAGGGATAAGAATTAAGTAAGACTGACAGGGATAAGAATTAAGTAAGACTGACAGGGATACGAATTAAGTAAGACTGACAAGGATACGAATTAAGTAAGACTGACAGGGATAAGAATTAAGTAAGACTGACAGGGATACGAATTAAGTAAGACTGACAGGGATACGAATTAAGTAAGACTGACAGGGATACGAATTAAGTAAGACTGACAGGGATACGAATTAAGTAAGACTGACAGGGATAAGAATTAAGTAAGACTGACAGGGATACGAATTAAGTAAGACTGTCAGGGATAAGAATTAAGTAAGACTGACAGGGATACGAATTAAGTAAGACTGACAGGGATACGAATTAAGTAAGACTCACAGGAATACGAATTAAGTAAGACTGACAGGGATACGAATTAAGTAAGACTGACAGGGATACGAATTAAGTAAGACTGACAGGGATAAGAATTAAGTAAGACTGACAGGGATTAGAATTAAGTAAGACTGACAGGGATAAGAATTAAGTAAGACTGACAGGGATACGAATTAAGTAAGACTGACAGGGATAAGAATTAAGTAAGACTGACCGGGATAAGAACTAAGTAAGACTGACAAGGGTAACATCTGTAATAAATCCTTTGAAAAAAATAAACTAATGTTAGATAAAGAGAATCTAATAGAGAAAGGTAAAGAGAGAACAGAGAAGGAGATGGACTGAAAGATGACTAGTAAGCGAGAGAGTGAGATAAAGAGATAAAGAGGATGAACGAGAGTGAGACGGAGAGAAAATGAGACAGGTGTGAGGCAGAGAGAGGAGAGAGAACGAGAGGGCGTGAACACAAGATGGAATAAAGCATAGTCAGAGCGAGAGAGAAGGTGAGAGAGAGCAGAACAATAGGGAGAAGGACAGAGGGAGTAGGGAACTAATGGAACAAGGTATGTGGAGGCTTGACACGGCAATAAAACCTGGACGTTTCGGCGAAGTGCCTTCCTCAGCAGACAGAACAAATGAAGAAACAGCAAGAAAAAGAGAGAGTTGGAGAGGTAGAACGCAAGAGAAAAAGAGCGAGAGAAAGACAAAAGAAATAAGGACGTAAAAAGAAAGAAAAATAGAGAGAACTGGGAAAAAATAGAGAAGGAGAAAAAGCTTTTTTTTTTTTGTCTGCCTTGATTTAGATCTCATTATAACTCAAATTCAGTATTACGTCCTCGTATGCATATTTTCCGCCCTGACGGATTGAATAAAATTCTCAACTAAATCGGCTCTTTGATTTAAAAACAAATAAATCGTCCCGATCTCAGAGTCTGCCCATGATGCTGCAATTGCACGTGCTGAATAACAACATAATCCCACCCCCGACCCCCCCGTTTCCTTGACCTTGACAGTTGACCTAATGGGCTGGTTCTTCGACCGGGTAGTCAGACAAAGTGAGATGTATTGCCTGTTATTAAAATTGATTATGTACTCAAGTGCAAAAGTGATATGTTCTGCAGTTGTGCATGGAGAGAATTAAGACTCGTGTGTTAAAGCTGTGCATAGCAAGGAATCAAGACAAGTGGGGTTACAGTTGTACAAAGCAAGGAATCAAGACATGTGTTACAGTTGTGCATAATAAAGGAATCAAGACATGTATTACAGTTGTACATAGCTAGGAATCAAGACAAATGTGTTATAAATGTGCAAAGCAAGGAATCAAGACATGTGTGTAACAGAAGTACATAGCAAGGAATCAAGAAACTAGTTTTACAGTTGTACAAGTAAAAAACAAGGAATCAAGACATATGTGTTTTTTTTCAGTTGTACAAAGCAAGGAATCAAGACACAAGCCTTAGTGTTACAGGAAAACACATCAAATCATAAAGACGCGTTTGTGACATATGCAAAACCAAGGAATGATGCCTTTTTTTACGGTTATACATACAACTGACATAACCCATATGTGTTACATGTAAACAATCAAGTCATATACAATACAGGAATAGATGCAAAGGATTATAAATGAAGATCTAAAACACAATTCGTCCCTTTGTTAATTAGGTAAATATGTTCTTTCGTAAAATGAAAACGACATTCGTGTTCTATTGATCACCCACACAGGTTTGAGAGAGCCACGTTTCCTGAATATCACTTCCCAGACTTAACCTTTTCTCAAGATTGTATCCATAACAACATATTTATGTGACCACCGTGTTCATGTTCGATTCAGAACCATCGCCAACATCATGGTTAGCCATCGTATAAATGACGCTAAAGGAAACGTCTCCTATGACTGATAGTGCTTTTAGTTTTATTTTGTTTGAAACCTGATTGTATTTTGTAAGGATTTATTGTAATATATGAGTATTCATCTATATGTGATGTTCATCTATATGTGTGTTCATCTATATGTGATGTTCAGTTCAGAACTACTTCAAACATCTTGGTTAGTCATCACATAACTAACGCCGGAGAAAGCGTCTCCTATGACTGATCGTGGTTTTTAAGATTTTAAAATTATTAAAAAAAAAAAAACGCTCTTGATTTGAATTTAATTAACACCTTCCTCCCCCCCACTTCCCTCGAGGCACATTATCGATTAGTAGTCTGATTTCTTCACCACTTCGAAAGCTGTAACTAATTGAACGGATCAATCAAAAAAAAATATTAAATATAAAAAATCTTAAAACTCAAGAGATCACGTGACTATTGTAGGCCTATGTAATGATATTAATTCATACACGGATTGCTTCTCAATTCCCCTCCAAACACACCCCCCTGACCTCTTTGTGGTCCAGCCTACTCCTTACACCCCATCCTCCCTCCTTACACCCCATCCTCCCTCCTTACACCCCATTCTCCCTCCTTACACCCCATTCTCCCTCCTTACACCCCAATCTCCCTCCTTACACCCCAATCTCCCTCCTTACACACCATCCTCCCTCCTTACAACCCATTCTCCCTCCTTACACACCATTCTCCCTCCTTACACACCATCCTCCCTCCTTACACCCCATTATCCCTCCTTACACACCATTCTCCCTCCTTACACCCCATTCTCCCTCCTTACAACCCATCCTGCCTCTTTACGACACATGCTCCCTCTTTACACCCAAACCTCCAAACTTACACACCATTTTCCCTCCTTACACACAACCCTCCCACTTACACACACCTTCCCCCTTATTCCCAACCTCCCTTTGTTACACGCAAAGCTCCCACCGTACAACCCACCCTACCACCTTACGCCCCATCCTCCCTCCTTACACACTATCCTCTCTCTTTACACCAAAACCTCCCTCGTTACACACCAGCCTCTCTCCTTACACCCAAACCTCCCTCCTTACACACCAGCCTCTCACCTTACACCCAAACCTCCCTCCTTATACACCGGCCTCTCTCCTTACACCCAAACCTCCCTCCTTACACACCGGCCTCTCTCCTTACACCCAAACCTCCCTCCTTACACACCAGCCTCCCTCTTTACAAACCATACTCCCTCTTTACACCCTAACCTCCCCTTTTAAATTCAAATCCCATTCTAAAGCTTCCCCAACCCTCACCTAAGAAGCACACATACACACTCTGTCCAGCAGTTTCACCCTACTGCCACTCAACTACTAGCAGCATTCTCTACATCTCGCTGTTCGCCGATCACCATTAAACAAATACTAATCAGAGGCGCCGAGACCTTGCAGTGATTACAATCGCCGAAAACATTAGTTTCGAATTCCTATTTATTTGTTGTGTTTCTTTTCTTGTTCTTTTTTGTCTGTGAAAGAAGTCGTTTAGCCGAAACTTCCCTTTAAGTGCTCTCCTTTTATATGCGTTCAAGCGTAAACATATCTTGTTCTACATTTTTTTTAACAGTGCTCGGCCTTAGCACAGTCGCTCATTTATTATCTTTGTAAAAAAAGACAGCGAAATATACGTGATAATTAAAAAACCCATAAAAAAGTTTTTGTTTAAATCCTTTATATGCATTTTTCTTTGCATGTATGTAATTGTGCGTGACTGATCGTTAATTAAGAAGCGGTTATGCTCCGGTCCTGACATATCACAAACTGTATTGCTTTAGTCGTGGTCAGTACAGGACCGCTCAACTCTGCGATTTATATTTTAGTCTCTAGGCGTTGGGACGGACAAAGCACAACGTAGACTCGATGAATCCGAATAACACAAACTTAAGATGGCCAAATGATAAAAGAGAAAATATTTATTATTACCAAGATATAAAAAGCTCTTCTGCAGTCCTCACGAATGGTCAACGATCCATATGTATCTCTATAGCTATGACTGTTTCTAAACTGTTCAAATGTAACGTCTCATCTATTCCTATGTTCAACTAGTCAACTGTCGTCTCCTGATCCCTCTCGACTGTTCCCTCTCAACTTCTATACCTCCACTCCACCAGTGTTCCCAAACCTCTAGCTTACATCTAGGCCTCGCGATGCGATCATCTACCCACCACTAGAATCCCACGGTTATTGGCGTGGTACATTAATGGAGACTAGACTCTCCCGGCCGGATCTTTTAACCCTGACGCCTATTCCATGTCTCTAATTGGTTATTAACACCTATCAAATGTGTTTGTTTTTCTATCGCAACACTTAATTAAACTAACACTATCCAGGGGCTGCATGGACAATCCACATTTACCAGCAAAGTACAAAACTCATTACTCGAACTCCTTCATTCGCGATACCCATATCGTCCCTTAGCAATGTAGCATCGGTCGGCTTGGTTCCCAGACTATGTCTTCCCTGTAACTTCGGCCGACTTTGTTCCAAGGCTACGTCTTCCCTGTCCTCACATAAACCATCCTTAAATGCCAAAGTCGACTACTCCCTCACCTTTCGTAACATTGTCCGGTACCTGTGAATATCTTTCCCTCGTACAGTCCTTGTCATTTACACACAAAAACACGCTTCCACGATTTTAACATTCTCTCGCCCCCCCACACCCCCAATTTTAACATGAAAAAACTGATTTTTCGGGGTTTGGAAGGAGCAAAAATTTGAAAAGAATACACTGTCTATCACCAACGAGTTTTTTTTTTTTTTTTTGCTGGCATCCGTCCGTCACAAGGTGACGATGGTGTGGAATTCGCAGGACGAAATCCACAAGGCCTTGGATTATTCTTGGATGACCCCAAGGGATCATCATGTGGAAGATACAGCTTGGCACCAGTGGCGTCGCAGGAGTTGCCGGAATGTTTCATTGTATCAATGTTATCCGCCTTTCGGGATTCCATCTCCGGGTTTTGAATTCAGTGTTGCCTTCTCTTAGGAGAGTTGCCGTCAAATGTTAACGAGTCGCATCCACCGGGGTGCTGGTGGTGTTTTTGCTTGACTGGGCTATGGCGGGGATTGAACTTGAGATTTGCTCAGTTTAGACCACTCGGCCACCCAGTAACGAGTTTATATGACAAGTTTCAGCTCGATAGGAGGACGGTAAAATTAGCCTTCAAAATTTTGCCACAAACATACTAACAAAAGAGAAGTTACTATTAAGGATTTAATTAAACAACTCCTAAAAGCATTTTTTTCCCACCATATTAATCCGTATATTATATGCAGTTTAAAAAAGAATATTACTATTCGAACGTCACATCCGGTTTTACACCTTAGATTTATTGCACCAACCATTTCAGAAAAAACAAAAGAAAACATTACGAAACAAACGTACTTGAGATATTTATAAAAAAAAAATACTTATCCTTATTTAGCACAGTAAGCTGGAATTTTATATCGTGAAATCATTGTTGTAACATCATCATTAGTTGGCGTGTTGCTGTTACGTTTTACTTGCGAGCTGGGTGAAATGGTTTGCATCCATCTTCTTATCAGTTAACCACTTTCCCTGTCATCCTCATCTCTTCAATAACACGAGACAGAAGTTAAGACATCACTATCATATTTATTTATCACTTGACACAATAATAATAAAGTCTCCTACAATTGGAGAACGATAATGCATATTGCCATATTCCTTCACTCTCGAAAAATATATATCACACAATTGCACACGATGTCTTAAGATTGAATTATTGCAAAAATATCCGAACGTCCATCCATACCTCCACTCTCAAATCTCCCGTACTTCTGCGCATGACCTACATTAACACATGACCCTAATTATCCCCTTTTACTTCCTGTACATCTTAATTACCAAAAGCAATACATTGTCCGAAATGAAACTATTATGTTTACGTTAGACCTGTTACAAGTGTCATCATGCGTCCTTCATCTTCTTCTTGAACAGAAAACAAGGAAAACTTATTTTTGGACGTTTGGTTTATGTGAGTCGGCTGAACATTTGACGATATGTATTGTATTGGCAACGAGTCTATGCAACAAATTTCAGCTCGATAGGTTGACGGGAAGTGGGTCAATTAGCCGTCCGAAGATTTTTTCCAGCCACGAACAAAAGCGAAGTTGGCATGATAAAGGATTTTAAAAAAATTAGAGGGAACCATTACAACTAGGTTAAATGCAGTTTATTGTTGATGTACCGACTGGAGGTTGTAGAACACATATGCCTGTCTACGGAGTGCTGCGCATTCTGTGGGTTTGTCTCACCAAAAAAACTCTAGCCCCTAACAGGTTGCGACATCTTGGATGGATGTTCAGTAAACCACAGAATCTCATTATCATCGTTTTTTTATGGTTATCCGAAATATTATTTGTTTCATACGAGACGTTATGACACAACTTTATATTTACTTCATATTTAAACACACATATACGCACACACACACACACACACACACACACACACACACACACACATATATATATATATATATATATATATATAGATATATATATATATATACTTTTCCCCCAGATATTTACTATCCTTTTAATCTATTTTGCTTGTTGTCGTCGAATACAACCACCCTTCCCCCTTTTATTTTTCAGAGCTACTGGCTATCTCCAATGAGATCATAGCATATTGAGAAAATCCATAAATCTAAATAATTTCCCTAATTTTTTTTGTCTCTTTTTTTTAAAAAAATATTTTTTATACGATGTGTCTTGAAGCGATAAAGATTTCTTCTTTCTCCTGGTTGTGTAAGTGGGGCTGACTCCCATCAGCCATTGAATTTATGCCAGGTCAGAGGTCTCTCCCCGGTGTGCGTGCTGCAGACTAGGTGAACGACGGTTAGACGGCGGCCTCTAGAGGAGAGGAGATACGTGCGGCTGTCACGTGATTTACAGGGAACTCTTTATGTCACGTGACAAGCTGGCACGAACGAGGTTTTTTGGGGGGTGGGGTGGGTTGAGAGGGGGGGTGATAACAAAAAGTAGAGCTCAGATGAAGAAATAAAAATCTCTTAGCCTCGAGAGAGACATGTGAGCTGAAAGGAGTTGGGAGGAAAAAAAATCTTTTAGCTCCTGTCATTGCTCTGTCTAACAGTGGCTTTGACATTTTATTTTTGTCATGGCCTTTTGTCATAGCTTTTGACATTGCCACTGTCACAGTGATTTCACGTTGATTCTAATTTCGATTTCCATGGCTTCGGTTTATTCAAGAAAACCTGAAAGGTATATCACACCCAGTGGCATCACTAGAAGGGGGCGAGGCACACCGGTGGACATCAACCCCAGTGATGCCTCTCATCATTCCCCTTTAACTCCTAGCTTGGTAGTTTTAAACGTTTTCAAACCGCCAGTCCATCAAAAAAAATGTTGCCACGTCCATTCAATAAAGCGTTCCGTCCAACCTAAAATCTCTGACGGCAACCTGCTCTAGTTTCCTCCTGAAGGGTTGGCATCCTGCTCGTGTGGCAACCTGCTCGGCTGGCAACCTGCCCGGCTGGCGTTCTGCTCGGCTGGCATCCTGCTCATGTGGCAACCTGCTCGGCTGGCAACCTGCTCGGCTCGCACTCTGCTCGGCTGGCAACTGCTCTAGTTTCCTCCTGAAGGGTTGGCATCCTGCTCGTGTGGCACCCTTCTCGGCTGGCAACATGCTCATGTGGCAATCTGCTCGGCTGGCAACCTGCTCGGCTGGCAACCTGCTCGGCTGGCACTCTGCTCGGCTGGCAACCTGCTCGGCTGGCATCCTGCTCACGTGGCAACCTGCTCGGCTGGCATCCTGCTCATGTGGCAACCCACTCGGCTGGCAACCTGCCCGGCTGGCACTCTGCTCGGCTGGCAACCTGCTCGGCTGGCATCCTGCTCATGTGGCAACCTGCTCGGCTGGCAACCTGCTCGGCTGGCAATCTGCCCGGCTGTCACCCTGCTCGACTGGCACCCTGCTCCGCTGGAATCCTGCACTGTGGCACCCTTCTCTGCTGGCGCGCTGCTCGGCTGGCACCCTGCTTGTGTAACACCCTGCTCGTGTGGCACCCTGCTCGGGTGTAACCCTGCTCGTGTGGCATCCTGCTCGGGTGTCATCCTGCTCTTCAACAATGCCCAGTTACGAAATATACTCGATCGAGCTATGTCAAAACTGTCATCCCATGCAACCCCCCCTCCCTTAGTCACGCCACTCATCTCATTGCTCTTTGTTTTGTTTCCCTTTATTGCCTGGCCCTATGTGTCTGAACATTGAATCAAGCCTTGCGTGTCTGGTGTGCATTTGTGTATGACTTGTCAAAAAAAGAAGGATGTTATCGGCAAAATTTAGATAATCAAATGAATAAAGGTTATTGTTATCCATTCCTTTTACTTTTTGTTGAATGTTGCATAATCCGGTTTATTACTTTAAGAAAGAGACACTGCTATAATAGACATACCCCCCCTTCCCCCACCTTTTGACGCTAACACGAAAGACCTTTTTTTTTTTACATTATGAAAAAAAAAAACTACTACTTATATTATAAAATATTTTTAAACATCTATTTTTTATGTGTCTGGAATACCATAGTTACGCAATAGTTTTTACAGACTTTTTCTCTTTCAACACTATGAAAATCATTTTTTTTTAAAATTCAAAAAATCTATACAATTAATAAAGAGAATAGGATTCCATGCAGTAGACTGTTCAATTATAATTCGAGGTCCGACTAGATAAGTCAAGGCATTAGGTCTAGCTAGTTAAGTCAGGGCATTAGGTCTGGCTAGATAAGTCAGGGCATTAGTTCTGGATAGATAAGTCAGGGCATTGGGTCTGGCTAGATAAGTCATGGCATTAGGTCTGGTTAGATAAGTCAGAACATTATTTTACTTTGACTAAACCTGCTGGTCCCGTCTCTTATTTGGCCATCGAGTCATATTTTAATTCTCTATATTCTTTATATTCTTCGAAATTCTTCATAAAAAATATATTATTCTGGGAACCGAAAGCATCATTGTGCCTCTGTATTTCCTCTTTATTTCCTCTGTATTTCCTCTGTATTTCCTATTTATTTCTTCTGTATTTCCTCTGCATTTTCCCTTTATTTCCTCTGTATTTCCTCTGTATTTCCACTGTATTTCCTATTTCCTCTGTATTTCCTCTGTATTTCCTCTGTATTTCCTCTGAATTTCCTCTGTATTTCCTCTGTATTTCGTGCATACGGTAAGATCATCCGTATATGGAAGCTTCAAAAGATGTTCCATGCTACAGCCTTTGGGTAATTCTCATTTTAACAATATATCTCAAATAATGTTGTAGAGTACCTTTGCTGATAATCAATGTCTCCTTTAATCACCACAGCAGGCACCCCATCTCGTCCTGCGGGTTTTCAATTCCTTAGCATTTTTATTGCACATTTTATTTCTCCTTTAGTAGGTCTGGCGCAGTTTATGTGCATATCTCCCTTCGCTGTCTGAGTACCTGCTGTGTAGAGGGAAGCTAGTTTGTTTAAAGAAATTGTTAACATTTTACAGAGAACCTACCCCGTAATGGTGGATGGGCCTGAAATGGCAGGAAGGGCAAGGCTAGCGGGCTCAGTGCGTGGTGGATGGGCCTGAAATGGCAAGAAGGGCAAGGCTAGCAGGCTCATGTCAGGGCGTGGTGGATGGGCCTGAGATGGCAAGAAGGGCAAGGCTAGCAGGCTCAGGGCCTGGTGATGGGCCTGAAATGGCAAGAAGGGCAAAGCTAGCAGGCTCGGGGCGTGGTGGATGGGCCTGAAATGGCAAGAAGTGTCAGGCTAACACTCTCACAGCTTGTGGATCGGCCTGAAATTGCAAGAAGGGCCATGCTAATAGGCTCGCTGCATGGTGGATGGGCCTGAAAAATCAAGAAGGGCCAGGCTAACGGGCTAATACCGTGTTGATGGGCCTGAAATGTCAAGACGTGCCAGGCTAACAGACTCACGGCCTAAACGCTCCGTTTATATCGTTTCGTTTCTGCATTGGTCTGGAGACCCATCAGAGTAGAACAAAACTCTGCTACAGAATCATGAACAAGTTAAATAGATCGCATACATATAATCCTTGTGTCTTATCACCCCCCTCCCCCAAACCCATTTCACCCAAGGAATCATAGACTAACCCATAATGTAGAACAATGGTTCCCAGCTTACGCTGCAGTCAGGGGCGTAACAACGGCTTGGCATTGGGGCAGTGCCAAGGGCGCCGGTCTGCGCAAGTTCAAAAGGGCGCTGCTAAATCTCTAATTTTTAAATTTTTATTTGAATATCAAGGGCGCCAAAAATAAATTAGCCAAGGGCGTCAAGGACGCAGTTACGCCTCTGGCTGCAGTCCCCTCTTTTATCAGGGGATCTGCGACTGCTATATTTCTTTGTAACACTAGTCCTATACACAATTAACGTGTAATCTTAGGGTAGTCCTGAGCTACTACACCTCAGACATTGATAGCAATACAAAATACAAAAATTAAAAAGGCTTTCCGTCAAAAACAGTTCAAACGATCTCAAAAAATAGAAAACATAATTTAAAATGTCTTAAAATAATTACGCAAAGAAAGACTGCGCAGAAATTAAGGGGCACACTCTGTGAAGCCAAATGATTTGACTTCAAAGATGTCGAAATATAAATATATTTTATTTTTAAATGCATTTTAAGAAATTATAAACAGTTCTGTACATTTGAATGCATGTTACCTTAACTTTGATTGAAAGTATTTTGTTTCTACTTTTTTTTATTGTATTAAAATTTTAATCATTGGATTATCTGCAAAAGTAGAATTGTTGCGTGTTTAAACATTGAAGGTCTACAAATTTGCGGATAAAGGGGCTTAACTCTTTACATAGGCATAAAACTAAAAAAAAATAATTATATCTGACCTCACACATCCTTCCGTTCACCCATCGAAGAGACGCTCGATCAACCAGTGTTAACCCAGTATTCTTTTCCAGTCGTTCACCAGGTCAACACTGCACGAGAAATGCGCAAATCTTCAAACGTCACTTTTGTATAAATAAATAATTCCCCAATAGATGGAAATGCGAGTAGGGAGACAGACTTTAAAAAAGGGCTCTTCGACTAGGTTCGAGCTAGAGGATGAAGATTTTGGCTTTAGTTGAAATTAAAAAAAAAAAAAAATTGGGAATTTCTACAATTCTTTTTAAAAATTTATTGAAAGTGAAATCGTTAGTAAAATTGTGATTTCCTCTGTCAGTCGCAGTTGTGTACAGACATTACGGCAAGCTTTTTTCTTTTTGTTTAAAATACATAAAGAGACACCATTAGTAGCCTGTAAAATATTTTGATGTCACGTTTCCTAATTCTATTTTGAGGATACAAATGTGCATTGAAATAAATCCACTGCTTTTATGAAAGTGAGTGTAAATTTCAAATTGATTAACCTCACAGACCCCCAAACTGACAAAGCCACTCACTAAAATACCCAGAGACTCACAAAACTCGATCTCTGATCACTCTACGGCTAAGTATGCTGGGTGGCCGAGTGATTTAAACTGAGTCAAACCCCATGGCATTTAAGACAAAAAAGTAGCACCTCGTTAGGATTGGACTCGTTAACTTTGGATGGCAGCTCATCTAAGAGGTGGTGAACTCTGTAAAACCGACCCGGAGATGGAGTCCCCTAGGCGTTATGACACTGACGAGAGAGTGAGGCTGACAAATTGTGCAACTCTCCTTAACCTTAAAAAAAAAATAGAGATCAAGTCGAGGCTACTACTCGAAGCCTTCTCATCTTTGCATGCGTAGGATGAACTATAATATATATGCAAAAATGTATACGTTACGACTTAATCTCGTTTCCCTCCGCCCTAAATATAATAATGTAAAATAAAGTATCATATATACATAATGTAACAATTTCTTTTTTTAAAACAGAAGTTGTATCATTTATTATACCACTACAATAGTATGTATGTGGAATAGTATATACTCGTTTATCGTCGCCCCACTTCTGTTTGCAGATATCTATCGACGTCCCAGCTTCAACCCACCGATGCCAGAAAAGCATTCCCTTGCTTTGATGAACCGGACATGAAGGCTAGATTCAAACTACAAATCATTTATCAGCCAGGTGATACTTAAAACTAATTTATAAACCTAGATATATTTACTCTAAGATTTTATAAAGCGAGGTCTTCTATTTATATCTCTGTGTAAATCTCAAGTGCTGATCTTGCAGCTGTGCCTTTCGATAAAGAAGAGAAACAAAATATATAATTTCGACATTCTCACAAAACAGATGGAGCCTAAAGTTTATGTGAAAAATTTGTTTTAATGTATCCTCAGTGATGTCAAACTTTATTTGATATTGGAGTTAGTGTATACTATTTTTAATTAAACAATTTCGGTTATCATTATCTCATATGTGCAGACCTGTTTACTCTTACTATTTTGGCGTACAATGTACGATTTGGAGGTGTAAAAATAATATATACTGTATGTTTATATTTTTACTATGAGGATAATGTATTGAACTACTCTGTGATGAAATTGTACGATTTTAAGAGTTTGAGGGTAAACAGGTCTCTATGAGTGAACCTTGCGTTAATATATATATGTTAAAATTGAAAAAAACAACTTCTAATTTAAAAAAAAATATTGACTTGATGTCAGTGACCTACTACAAGCTGAATCGAACCCTCTCTTAGTTTCAACAGAACACTTAAGTCCAATTTAGTTTTTCAAAACCGTATTTGCAATTTACAATAAATAATCTGCAATGTACATTTTAACATTAAATTGTAAATGAAAAGAGTCCAGAGTGTATATAATATTGAAAACAAAATTTCCCCTTCTCACTTTGTCTCTGTGATTATAAAGTTTTGACATGCCATTAATGGATATAAAGTGTGTTGTACTATAATACGAGTCATTCGAGTCGTTCCCGGGCAGAGACGGATGCATCAGCTAGTAGATAATAATGCAAGCATTAATATATGCCTTTTTGTTGCGGTAAACTATCCAAAGAACAGACTTTATGTGTAAGATTTCAAGATGAAAATCCGAAAATAGAGTTTGCTTAAAACCACCCCCCCCCCCAAACTACCCCACCCCCACCAAAAAAACAAAAAAAAAAAACAAACAAACTTTTACATAGTTAAAAAAATCAATGCAATAATCTTTCCACTTCGTAGGAAAATAATATGACGGGTTGATTTTGTTTAGAACTTAATATTTATTGGAAAATGTTCGTATCTGACTTCATGCTTGTTTTATCGTGTGCATTATGAACGTTCGTAGCAATGTCCTTTGTGGCACGTCTTAAAGCTCTTTCTGTGGATAAAACGGTTTTCCTTGATAAAAGCAAACCTGCTCATTTGTTGCACTTGTTGAAACGACACGTTCACTTTGGGTGCGCTTGGCGAAACAACTCGTTCATTTGGTGCGCCCGAACGAAAGAACACATTCATATCACATAGCAAGGAAGTTCGTGTCACTGTGCGAAGAACTCTGAGATGCGATAAGAAATACTCTTACAACTAGACACGAGCTCTGTGAGAGGCTATCCATGGACATTAACCTTTTCAGAGGCTTTTAGATTTATCACTGTTCCCTGTATTCATATTAGCTTTTTTTTTTTTTTTAAAATCCTAAGTGAAAGTAGTAACGAAATGGCATTGAATTTAAATCGTATAATATTTTTAAGACTAACAGCTGGAAACATACATTAATTTGAAATAACATGTTCTTATTAGTATCTGAATTGTCTAGGGGTTTGGGGGGGGGGGCAAACATCATTAGTATTTCAGAGACTTTCATTGCGCAACTTACAGAAAGATATCCAGAAGACGAATTTTTTTAATACTAATTGCTGAAAACATGCATTAATTTGAAATAACATGTTCTTATTAGTATCTGAATTGTCTTGTATGTGGGGGGGGGGGGGCAAAAATCACTAATATTTTAGATACCTCCTAGACGCAACTTACACAAAGCGCAACCAAAAACAATATGATTCTACTATTTTGCTGCGGCTTTAGACTAACGAATAATCCCGAATATGGTTGCTCGTACTACAGGCTACACGGCACTGACCAACATGCCCGCGATAAGCACCACGTCGATCAACAGCGACTGGCTGATGACAGAGTACGCCACAACGCCTGTCATGTCCACTTATCTGCTGGCCATCATTGTATGTGACTTCAAGCCGAGGAACTATACCTTTGACAATGGTTACGAGGTAAAATTCAAAGACGTTGTGTAAAAAAATATTCTTTAAAAAATTGGCTTTTCGGATGAATGGTTTTTTTGGTATTAATTAATTAATTATTTAAAAAAATAATGTTACTGTGTAATATACCAATCTTAAAATTGATGGTATCGACTTTAAAGATTTGGATATTACACAGTAATATATTAACAATTTTTAAAGAGCATTGAGTCTATACATTTTTTTTTTCAATTGTGAACCATTTCTTTTAAAAAGTGTTTCCTTTAATTTTTTTTTTACATGTGGTTACAAAATATAATTGGGTTATTAATACACATCGTCATAAAAAATGTACATCTACACTAATAAATGATTGTAAGCCTTGTTAACCTTAAATAGCAAGCCATCTATAAGAAGGCAATCTCGGAATTGATATCCGGAGAGGGAGTCCCGTAGGCGGTATGAGACTGACACAATGAAAATTCTGTCAGCTCCTGTGACATGGCATATGTAAAGCAAAAAGTGAGACAAAGTCGCATGGGCCAAAACTTGTCATTAAATGGAAAATATGCAAGGACGAGCGCGTGGGGCTGTCAGTACTATGTCAGTATTATGTCAGTATTATGTCAGCATTATGTCAGTATTATGTCAGTATTATGACAGTATTATGTCAGTATTATGTCAGTATTATGTCAGCATTATGCCAGTATTATGTCAGCATTATGTCAGTATTATGTCAGCATTATGTCAGTATTAGGGCAATATTAAGGACAATTTATGACAGTATTATTTTAGTATTACGTCTTTATAAAAATTCTTATTGATACAATTTCTCTAGAAACACATACGGTTTTATTTCCGTAATATGTTGATGCTAATGTTCAATCAACATTGAATATCTCATGATTCATTTTTCTTTCTTCTTTTAAGATTAGGATGAAGAAAAAAAAAATTTTTTGTTCACTTGTTTTCATATCCATCTCCATCTCCAGCTTTATCAACATCAGAGCAGCAACATGTATCAATTTATAAACTTAAATGTTATCGTTTCCCTGTGGCATTCAATTGAGGGTAACCCTATAGAACGACCCAAAAAATCATTTTGTGTGCAAATTTCAAATTAAGTTTTTTTTTTTTTTTTTTACAAGTTGAAAATGTGGGCAAGAGAAGAAGCATTCAGTCAGACGGAGTACGCCATGGACTTCGCGATCAAAACCTACAACTTCTTCACGGACTACTTTGGGATGCCGGATATAGTTCCCAAAGCAGGTCAGCGCAGGATTACACTCGAGACGTTGACATATGAAGCTGCCATATTTGATTTTCTTTTCTTCGTTCTTGTCTTATACATATGTGACTCCAAAATATTTTGCCCCATGCCCCATACCCATTTTTAAATATAAACAGGTAGAAACGTTCAAACATTATTCCACGACACCCTTTTAAAAAAAAAATCATGGTATTATCTTTCCCTCCACTGACGTCGTTCGCCCCACATTAAGGGGGTGGGGGTTGAGGTGGGGTACTGCTCTTTGCAAAAACTGAAAGTGTTTTGACTATGAAATTAGTGTTATTTTATGCGCCGCCAGTCAATGATTCCCCACATCTGACCGATATACGATGTTGCTGGCTGCCGTCCATGGCTTGTCATTTAAAATTTCTGGGGTGGGTGGGGTGAATATGCATTAGTTTTTGTTTTGTCGTCTATACAGCTGTTCTTTATTACATACATGTATGTTATTTTATTGTCACGATTATGTCTCTTTTTCTAATATTTTTATGTACAGCTCAGGGAGCCTAGCCCTAGGCTGGGGTACCACGCTATATAAGACAACTAATAATAATAATATAAAATAAATGCCTCAAAAGTTGGCTTGTATAATAAATGTGACCTTTATAATAGTATCAAAAGTTGGCCTTGTACAATAGTATCAAAAGTTGGCCTTGTATAATAGTATCAAAAGTTGGCCTTGTACAATAGTATCAAAAGAAGCCTGTTTACAGTCTCCGTCTCACGATAATTTCATGTCCCACTTTCTTGTCCTGATCAGACCACGTAGCTGTGCCGGACTACCCGGCTGGCGCCATGGAGAACTGGGGCCTGGTGGTCTACAGGGAGACGTCCATGCTCTACGACAGACTCGTCTCGTCCAGCCACAACAAATACACGGTTACGCTGATCGTAGCCCACGAAATAGCCCACACGGTGCGTTAGCCTTACATTAGATAACTGATTTTTTTTTGTTCATTGGCGAACACTTTTGAAATGAGTTAAATGTTTTATGAACATGATAAGAGTCTCTTTCCTACATCAAATACTAGCCAATAGCTTGATTTGTAGCAGCTATATTTTGCTTTATTCATAATGTATCATCATCATCATCATGTCCCTTAGTCCTTGGAAAATGGGGCGCCACAGATGACATGAAAACTATCCTTCTCAATTTCTCTCGGTCTTCTGCACCACGTTTCCCCGCCTTCCTCTGCTTCTTCCTCCTCTAGTAATGTATAGATTTGGACTAACTATCTATTTGGGCCCTACTGGAATACGTGTGCTTGCAAAAAACAAAATTTAAGAATTCCTTTGCACCGTTAACGCTCAACGTCAAAATCATCTCAATTCACGGTCATATATATATATTCGATTGGTTTTACAATACGATTTTAAAATGGGTTAGTGATAGCTCGAATCGTATCCGGAAATTTGATCGAAAGAAATTTCGTCGAAGGAAAATTGATGGACGGAAATTTGATCGAACGGAAATTTGGTCGAATCTTTTTTTTTTAGTTTACACGTTAAAATTGCGAGTCAAATTTCTTTTTGAACGCATTATTTGGTTTTACTGTATAGTATAGTGCGTTCAAAAAGAAATTTGACGAAAATTTTAACGTGTGAACTGCAAAAAAGATTCGATCAAATTTCCGTCGATCAATTTTCTGTCGACGAAATTTCTTTCGATCAAATTTCCGGTAACCAGCTCGAATAGTGTTGATAGTGTAATTAGAACTGATGCCATATAAAAAGTAAAATGGTGTCATTTCATTGGGTAGTTAACACGGTGGTATAGTGTTAAGTCAGTGGTTTTCGAGTACGGGGATACAATGTTATCACAGTGATTTGGCAACGTGGTGGTTCATATGACACCTGATGTCATGTCAGTGGATTGGTAACGGGGTGGTTCTTATGACACCTAATGTCATGTCAGTGGTTTGGTAACGCGTTGGTTTCATATGACACCTAATGTCATTTCAGTGGTTCGGTAATATGGTGACGATGGCGTGGTGGGATGACCTGTGGCTCAACGAAGGATTTGCCAGTCTGCTCATGTACCTGGCCATGGACAAGGCGTACCCCCAGTGGAACGTCGTGAGTTAGCTATAGAGTTTTGTGATCTTAAAGTATACAAACATTTCTGTGTAAAATTTTCAAAAATTCCGAGTAAAGTTTTGTATAAAGTAAATGTTACAAGATAGAGCAATGGGCACTACAACTAGTGTATATAAAACATGCTTTGCCTTTAACAGTGGGTATACGTGACATATACATATTTACACAAATGTTTCATTGAACTGATTTTAATTTCCAGAATTTGACTTTGATCAAAGCATCATTGTCAAGGTTATGAGAATCATTGTTTTTAGTACGAAAGCTTTTTTGGGTCATGAGTTGTATTTATTGTGTCTGAATGATCGTTGGACGACAGGAATGGCATACGAAACGCGTGTGTGGATACAAGGCCCTGAGATCGAGAGAGTTCACGACAGTTGATTAAGGAGACAAGTTTTTAGGCGTTAGTGGGTGAAAGGCTCATGTGTTGCAATAGGCTGTATCACAGTGCGCCCTAGACAACGTTGCCAGAAATACTCGACTATACTTGACTCGAGTTATAGAGTATTTAAACAACAATGTCCTGCTACGTTTAGGTCAATAAAGTTATTTTGTCCCTCTTTGCAATTTGCAAGAAAAATTACATTTCCAAGCCTGGAACTATAATTAGGTGAAAATATCAATTATAAGTTGGCTATCTAATGTTTTTCACGTGATTAGTGTTGCGACAGTGGTTAAACATTCATTAGACTTTCTAATTTTTAATTACTGAAATTTCTAATCTCATAATTTCATTAAATATTCTTAAATGATTTTTTTATTGGAATGTTCCTATTTGAATGGTCTTATATAAATGTTGTTATATGAATTTTCTTATAAGAATGTTCTTATATGAATTATCTTCACTCAGTTCGCCATTCAAATTGTTGACGAAATACTCCCCGCCATGGTCAAGGACGCACTGACGACGTCACGTCCGGTCTCCTCACATATTGCTGACCCAGACGACATACCTCAACATTTCGATACCATCTCCTACAGCAAAGTAATACAGTTATTTATCAAGATAAATACAAAAAAATTTGTAAAGGGTTTTCGTAAGAAATATATAATGTTGATTCAAATCAGTTCAAAAAACAACAAGCACACAAGAAAAAATTTAGGTTCTCTTTAATGCTGCATCATTGAAATAAAATATTTAATACAACTTAACGTTATTAAAAATTGTTATCTAAGCATTTTTATGTAGGTGACTTGTTTGCTTCATGCTTTCCCCAATACATGAAATCTAGCAGACATCAAACTCGAGGCCCCTTTCGGGTTGTGGCTAGCGAAAAAATAGTCTCCCTTTAACCTTGTTTACAACCAGCTTAGTATGGTCCGTTTCAGTCAGAATATTATAGTAAGATCTGGAGAAAACTGGAAAGGAAAACAATGCGTCAGGCGGTTCTCGAAAGATGAGTAGAATAGACTATAAAAACGTGTGGAGGCAAATGACAGAGAGAGACAGATCATTTAGCACGAGATTCTATCGTGTGTGTTATTTTCACCACGAGACAACGCTTTGTTTATTGTGTGTGTGTAGATTTATATTCACCATTGTACCACTTTTGCACATTGTATTTTATTAACATCGTACCGGTACCAGCCAAACAATATACTGTAAGTCAATAGTTTTATAATATTACTTTTGATCTTGTAATTTATTATAATTAACACATTAAAACTTATGAATTGTAATTAGCCCTGGCTCGAGTATCGTATTCTTTGCTATTGCATTTATCATTTGGTATCGTCTTTTGTTATATACTTTTTTTAGTATGAGCCATACACTTAAATAAGAGATTAAATTCTCCATATTGATAACAGTCCGCAACAGCATTTTCTTACTAACGTACATGAATTGGTTTATATTGTGAGTTGAGTGCACTCAACAGATAGATGAAAGGAAAAGAACACGTATTTTTAAAAAAATAATTACCAAAGTAATTGCTTCACGATCGAACCAACAGACGTGTAAAACCATGACCACTTTTCCATTTCTGAACTTCGAACCACATGGTTATTATTGAGATCTTCAAAGACTTGTTTTTTTTTTCTATTTAAATTTATATTTTGCTTATTAATGTATTGTCTGCTATAGAAGGTATCTAGCCTTGCTTTTAATTGTAGTGTGCTTTTTTTTTGCTCTCAATCCTAAACACATCTTGTTACACTGTTTATTTAAGCAACAGCAAAAACAACACAAAAAACACACAGTATAATGAAGTAAGATCTCCTAAGTAGCTGTTTCTTCACCAGTAAATCTACCCCCACACGGCAACTCTGAAAAGACGACTGTCAATGCAATAGGTTCCAACGGATAAGGCTAATTTCATAAATATAAATGTCGCAGAGCTTAACGGTCTAGGCTCCTACTCTGCTGAGCCCGGCGAGCGGCGTGGCGTTTTGGTTCCCGATTATATTATCATATCATCCCATAGGACTAAGCGACCTGCGAGTTCATGGATTAACAGTTAATTGTTGGTGGGGACGCATTGCGCAGCTAGCTTGAAGGATTAGACGGCTGATGATACATAAATAATTAGTTATATCAATTTGGTGAAATTATCACATCGTTATAACGAAATGCATTCTATTTCTCTTTTTGTGTGTGTGCATAATCCCATTTGTATCTGTCTGCAGGGTATGGCGATATTACGTATGATAATGGCCTTTGCCGGCGCAGACAACTTCAGAGACGGCGTGCGCCATTATGTGGAAAGATTCAAATTTAAAAACGCGGAGATGTCCCAGTTATGGAGTACACTAACGGAGGTAAATGCACGTGCACGGAGGTTCAGCGGCGTCACTGGGTATCGTTTCAACTCCTCCAGACATCCACGTGGAACTCTTACGAGTCTCTCACTGCTCTGGTGTCAAATTTGCTCGAGTGGCAAACCGCTCTTGTAGCAACGTGCTCCAAAAGGTACCCTGCAAGAGTTTCGACTTGCCCTAATAGTAGTCTGCTCCAATGGCAACCTTCAGGAATTGCGGGTTGGCCTGGTAGCAGCTGCTCCAATGTTACCATACAAGGGTTGCGACTTGCTTTGGTAGCTAATTGCTCCGGTGGTATATTGCTCTGCCTTCACCCTGTTTTGGAGGGCACCATGATCTTTCATTTAACTGAAATCTGTCATCAAACTGACTCCAGCGAGCTCCGTTGAATTTGCCCAACTGACACTAATGTTTAGTTTTTCATTTAACTGTGTTAGCAGTGGTAAGTGGCAAAATGGGGATATAAGAAATATTTTACAAAAAGTACAACAGTAGTGGATAGTTTTTAGGTTGTCACACAGAGCATATCAGTAGAGAATACGTTATATGTTGTCACATAGAGTATATCAGTAGAAGATAATTTTAAGATTGTCACATAATAATGAGGAGATTTGCTCCAAAGAAACGCCACCAAAGGCGTAGCTAGAGTATTTGGCACCCGGGGACACGTTTTATTTTAAAGAGCCCCCCCCCCCCTTTTTTTCCCTTTCTTTTTGAACTAATAAACCCATTACTTTCATCAATAAAATAATATCAAAGCATATTTTGGCGTCTTTAACTAGTCTGGCGCCCAGGGACATCTGTCCGCCCCTGCCCCCTCCTTAGCTACGACTCTGAACGCTACATATTCCGTTATTACTATTAATGGGACCTACTGATCTTACAGAAATATCGCGCAATATGCTTTTATGTGTGGAGTCCTTGGAGCAAGTCGTCTTGCTACAGCGTCGGAGAGATGAGATTGACGCCGGATATCCGTTGGCGTCGTTTAACCTCGATTTGTAACTTCCGGGTGCACTACCACTTCCCCCCCCCCCTCACCACGCCCCGTACTCGGTCACGCGACGTACATTTGCCGAGACATTAAAAAAAATATTATGCAGCACCACGTGGAAGTTTGTCTGGCAGAAAGCGGCGATCACTTCCAGCATCGTCTGTAACGCAATCGATAAGTGCTACTTCCGGATGCACAGCAACCCTGGGTTGGTTGCTATTACTTTATTATTACGATTCTTACAACAGAATATTCGGGTCTTCTTTCTAGTGATTGTCCCTTTGCGAATGAGTTGCTTTTTTGTGTTTTTAAATGCTTCCATATGCGCCCTTGTAATAAGAAGACATGTTTTCTTTTATACATCGATAATCCCCCCTTGAAATGATTATTGATCACATGCTCATGTTGGAAGTGAGGTACGTGCGGTGCAGTGGCGTGGCTAGGGTTGGTGTCAGCCGGTGCGGTAAACTCATGGTATCACCATACTCCTTCATTCTCCCCCCCCCCCTATGGTCCCGACTTCTACAGTGGATTTCTTCTTGTTATAATAAGTGCACAGTATAAGTAAGCAAGAACAAAACCAAATTGATTGAATGTCAGGCGGTCTATGTATTGAAGAACTGTAACATGTGCTTAAAATCGCCCAACGGCCACGTCGTATTTGGGGTCAATGGAGAGCTTTAGTTCTCAGAATTTAAGTAAATATAGCTACATGTCACTTACGTAAGTTACCGAACACTTTAGTCGGCGTTGAATCATGGACAAAACTTTTTTTTCCAGACCTAATAATAAGGTAACCTCATTTCTGGCGCATCAGCCTTAAACTTTTAAAACATCTTGCATTTGGGTTGGTAACACGTGTGGAGAATTGGCGAGCTATCGGTGATCTTTTTTATGAAATTTGGTTAAACCGAGCAGTGTGTGCTGTGTTAGACTGAGCAGTGTGTGCTCTGTTAGACTGAGCAGTGTGTGCTCTGTTAGACTGAGCAGTGTGTGCTCTGTTAGACTGAGCAGTGTGGGCTCTGTTAGACTGAGCAGTGTGTGCTCTGTTAGACTGAGCAGTGTGTTCTCTGTTAGACTGAGCAGTGTGTGCCCTGTTAGACTGAGCAGTGTGTGCTCTCTTAGACTGAGCAGTGTGTGCTCTGTTAGACTGATCAGTGTGGGCTCTGTTAGACTGAGCAGTGTGGGCTCTGTTAGACTGAGCAGTGTGTGCTCTGTTAGACCGAGCAGTGTGTGCTCTGTTAGACTGAGCAGTGTGTGCTCTGTTAGACCGAGCAGTGTGTGCTCTGTTAGACCGAGCAGTGTGTGCTCTGTTAGACCGAGCAGTGTGTGCTCCACAATTCGGCAATTTTTCAATTTGGTGTCAACCGCCCCTCCCCCCCCCCCCCCACTGAGATGATGTCCCCCGTTGCGATCCGCACCTCACTAACTACGCCACTGAATACCTGTACTTTGTAGCTACGTGAACCGTAATATCAACATTATGTACATGTAAATTTGGATGCTGGGTGGCCGAGTGGTCTAAACTGAGCGAATCTCATGTTGATGGTCTGGAGTCCATCCCCCACCAAAGCCCAGACAAGCTAAATCATCACCCTGGGAGGATGGGACTCGATAACCGTGGAGGGAAACTCTGAATTCCGGAGATGGAGTCACGTTGGCGGATAGCATTGGTTCAATGAAACATTCCGGAACTCCTGCGACTTTGGTGCCGAGCTGTAACACGATGTTCCCTTGGGTATCCAGAGGCGTGGAGAGAGGCAATTTGCTGTTGGGAACCAGCTTAGAAGAATAATCACAGGCCTTGTGGATTTCGTCCTGCGACTCCCACACCATCGTCACATTGTGACGGACGGATACCAGCCAAAAAAAATAATTTTAAAAATATGTAAATTTACTCTTAGTTTTTCGTGTTACTTCTCTTCTCATCTACCAAA
This sequence comes from Omphiscola glabra, assembly GCA_964017045.1. Classification (NCBI taxonomy): domain Eukaryota; kingdom Metazoa; phylum Mollusca; class Gastropoda; family Lymnaeidae; genus Omphiscola; species Omphiscola glabra. The sequence goes on from OZ024811.1 coordinate 20,078,624, forward strand.
TTAATATCTAAAATCAAAACCTTTATTATTTCTATTTATAGTCATTCAACGGCAGCTTTGATGTAGGTCAGATCATGGATACCTGGACTCGTCAAATGGGATACCCGGTGGTCACCGTAGAGGACGGCAGTACTCACTATACGTTGCATCAATCCCGATTTCTATTGGATCATAACATAGGTCAAAATAACTCCACAGGGGAAGTCAATCGCTTTGGGTAAGGTTTGTAATCTACCGTAACTGTGTTGTCATATTATTAAGTTAATGCTTGGTAAGGTTTGTAATCTGCTATATGTGTAAATGCATCTTATTGAGGTAATGCGCTTTAAGGATTACATCTACTGTGCGTATGCATATTATTAAGGCGATACGCCTTAAGACCATTTTGTAAACGAACTAAATTCTATTGTCTGGTAAAAAAGGGAAGTGGAACATTATATTAATTTTTTTTTTACAAAGTTCATGGCGTGCCATAGAAGCAGATACATTTTTTTTATAGATGGCCATATCTCAAAAACCTAACGATGTTATATACATTAAAGTAGGTATTAGGATACGATTAGAAAAAATAATATTGGAAAAAAAAGAATTACTTTTTTTCTCATTCACCGGGAATACCTTCACACAAAACAGTCAAGATATGTCTTACAAAGGTTTGGTATAAATATATTTTATATATCTCAATTAGATATGTTTTATAGAAGTTTGGCATATAGATTATTTATATATCTCAATTAGATATTCCATGGGGAGGTTGGCATATATACATTTTTTTTTCTCAAAACAAGATATGCCATATATAGGTTGGGCATATTGCTATTTTACGTATCTCAAAACAAGATATGCCTTTAGAGATAGGGCATATTGCTATTTTACGTATCTCAAAACAAGATATGCCTTTTAGAGATAGGGCATATTGCTATTTTACGTATCTCAAAACAAGATGTGCCACAAAGATGCAGAGGAGGAGATCTATGTTTAAAATCTCTTAAAATTTATGTAAGTACTTCATGCCGCATTGGATATTTCTACAGCTACAAGTGGTACATCCCTTTCACATACGTCACACAAGAAGCACCCAACGAAAAGAAGACCATTTGGATGAATCTAGGATCAGGTGAGTGAAGTGGTGTAGCTAGGGCCTGCACCACTACGAGTGAGATAAGATTTTCGTAGTTGGATAAGATTCCCCGCCTCCCTCCCCCACTCCAAACCCCAGAATAAAATTCTGCAGATGGTTGAAAAGTCCGCCCCATAATATACATAAATCTTTTTTAAGCCCCCCCCCCCACCAATTCCTTTAATCTAGCGGTTCCCAACTTGTGGGTCGCGTCCCCTTAGGGGGTCGAACAACCCTTTCCCAGGTGTTGCCTAAGACCATCGGAAAATGAGTGTACTCTATAGTTATGAAGTAGCAATGAAATTAATTTTGTGATTGGGTGTCGCCACGACATGATGATCTGTGTTAAGGGGTCGCGGCATTGGGGAGGTTGACAACCGCTGCTTTAATCGAACGCTAGCGTGGACGGAATCAGGTTAGGACACTGTTAAGACACGTCCTTATGTAACGGCTTAACAACAAAATGGCAGGGTAGGATTTTTCGTCGTGAAACCAGTCTCAGAACCCAACCAATACTCTATAGTCCCTTCCCACCCCATGTTCTCGGCAGATTTTGTGATTGGGTGTCGCCACGACATGATGATCTGTGTTTAGGGGTCGCGGCATTGGGGATGTTGAGAACCGCTGCTTTAATCGAACGCTAGCGTGGACGGAATCAGGTTAGGACACTGTTAAGACACGTCCTTATGTAACGGCTTAACAACAAAATGGCAGGGTAGGATTTTTCGTCGTGAAACCAGTCTCATAACCCAACCAATACTCTATAGTTCCTTGCCACCCCATGTTCTCGGCAGAGGCGTACCTAGAGTGTTTGGCGCCCGGGGACAAGATTCATTTTAAAGCCCCCTCTTTTACTTTTTTCAACTCTCAAACCCATTGTTTTCATCAATAAAATAATAGCAAAGCACATTTTGGCGCCCCTAACCAGCTGGCGCCCGGGTACTTCTGTACCCCTGCCCCCCCCTACGCTACGCCTCTGTTTCTCGGACCGGGAGAGGGGGGAATTAGAGATGTTTACCGTAGAATATGAATGGACTGGTGAAAACATTAAACTCTTGTCTGATAGTGTATAAATTATTCAATTAATAAGTTATGTGCTTAATGCATAACATTACGCTGTAATTAACTGAATACACAGCATACCATTACGCTGTAATTAACTGAATACACAGCATACCATTACGCTGTAATTAACTGAATACACAGCATACCATTACGCTGTAATTAACTGAATACACAGCATACCATTACGCTGTAATTAACTGAATACACAGCATACCATTACTCTGTAATTAACTGAATACACAGCATACCATTACGCTGTAATTAACTGAATACACAGCATACCATTACTCTGTAATTAACTGAATACACAGCATACCATTATGCTGTAATTAACTGAATACACATTTTATTAGTAATATTTTTAGTGACTCTTTTGATTTAGAATTTTACCCAGAACATTTCAGTTGGGAGTTGTATTTTGTTTTTTAAAGTGTTTTTTTTCACCCTTTCTCTCTCTCTCTGATTGACAGCTTCAATACCTAAACATTCACGTGGCTGGTTGCTAGGCAACTACGAATTTGTCGGCTTCTTTCGAGTAATGTATGATAAGAACATGTGGGACATGTTAGCAGAACAGTTAATAACCAATCACACGGTAGGTCTGTCAGGCAATTTCTTTTTTTCTTACTTTTTGCTTTTATCTTTTCATTATGATTTAAGTGAATTTGTATACAAAAAATACCATTAGTAAGTTATTCTTTGTATTTATGGCCCAGGTTTAAATGAATAAAACGCCAGTCTAATTACAATAAATATACTTTCCCTACAATAATGCTAATTTTATACAACTTTAGATCAACGCATGTTTTATCATGTGCATGAGAGTTTAAAATATCAATTATTTTTTAATGATCGTTAAAATTGTATTTTGTATATCTATATATCTATATATATATATATATATATATATGGCGAGACTGAAGAAAAGAGTCTGGTCCAATGCCAAAATTACAACAAGAATTAAGCTGCATGTATACCAGGCCTGCGTACTGAGCGCACTCTTCTATGGATGCGAGTCTTGGACCACATACACCAGGCACGAAAAAAGGCTCAATGGCTTCCACCTCAGATGCCTGCGCCGCATCCTTGACATCAAATGGCAAGAAAAAGTCCCCAACACGGATGTCCTGTCTCAAACAAATATGTGCAGCGTCCCAGCCATTTTAAAAATCGAAAGACGCCTCCGTTGGCTTGGGCACGTCAAGCGAATGCAACCTGGTCGCATACCCAAGGACATGCTGTACAGCGAGCTGGCGACAAGGAAAAGGTCAGTTGGACGGCCTCGTCTCAGATACATAGACATATGCAAAAGAGACATGAAGGCGGTCAACATCAACATCTCAAATTGGGAGGACCTGGCGGAGGATCGATCCACATGGCGGGGCATCGTGAAGGAAGGATCACTACGTGCCGAGGAGCTCTACAGGGCGGAAGCAGCTGTAAAGAGAGCGCAGAGAAAGGTCAGAAAACACTGCTCCACCGCATTCGTGTATGGGACATGCAAAAGAGACTGCCACTCAAGGATCGGTTTCAATAGCCACACCAAGAGCTGCAATCAGAAAAGATAAATCTATATTGTGGCGTGTCCAGACCTGTAGTCTGTGTAGGTAGTGTCCAGACAATAGTCGACCTGTGGAGTGTCCAGACAATAGTCGACCCGTAAAGGGTGGTGGGGGAGTCCCAGATCGGTACAGACTAAAAAGGATCAACCGTGTCAGATTGGCCGTGAAGGGATGATGGCGTTGGTTTTATGACCTAAGACCACTGACCAAACAAAGTGTCAAGCTTGTCAGATTGCCCACGACGGAATGGCGGCGTTGGTTTATGACCTATTACGCGGTGTGTTACATAAGAAGGGGATTGGGGCCCTGGGAACTTGGGACTTATAAAAGAGACAGTAAAACTGAGCAGGGCAGAACTGAGCCGGGGAGAACTCAGCCGGGGAGAACTCAGCCGGGCAGGCAGGTGGACGGACGGGAGTTAGAGAGGGACCGTGACAGTCGAAGTGGAGTACGACAGAGAGAGCGAGAGAAAGTGAAAACAAAGGATGAGACCAATAAATGTTCAAAGACTATAACCATCGTTGTTTTGTCGTATTGGTGCACACGAGAGACAGGGTGTACAAGGTCGCAAATTAATTAGAGAGCAGAGACGAGCAAGGTTCTCTACAATATTCTCTCGTAGACGGAAAGTTGCCATATATATATATATATATATATATATATATATACATTAATATATACATTAATATACACATTAGTGTATACATTAATATATAATTTCTATTTTAATAACTCGTTAAATTTTAGACGCCTTTTCCTTTCATTTTACAATGGAATAGAAAAGTACGCCAGAGGTTGCTGATTTCTATTTAAAATTGTCTATTAATTTTATCTACCATGTTTTTAACATTAATTTTATAAAAAAGTATATCCCACCATCCCCCCTCTCACCGCTAAACGGTACTGCTGGGTGACGTCCATGGCTGGACAAGTAAATAATTCTGGGGTAGGCGGGAAGAAATGTTTTTTTAATAAAGCTGTTTGTCTTCAAATTAAATACATTTATGTAACTTTTTAAAAAAAATTCATGATTATTTTTGCCAATATTTTTTGCGAAGCACATCGAGCCAAGACATAGTTTGGGGTACCGTGCTATCTAAGACCATTGTATGATAATAATAATTATTATAATTTATCGTCAATATTGCTTTTTTAAGAAAAAAATTGTTTAAAACTGCAAATTCATCATTTAATATTACGATAATCCAGTGAATATTTCTCCTTTTATTGGACGTAATGATGACGAAGGGAGAAAATAAAATATATACAGACAGCAGTTATTTCAATGGCAGATAAGTATTGTCTTTAAAACAAAATCCACAGGTTCTACCTGAGGCGAACAGAGCGGTGCTCATTGGCGACGCCTTTGCTTTTGCCAGGTAAGTTAATAAATCTATTTATCCAAGAGTATCTTAACCTCTGACCCTTTTTATATGCAAAACATATATATTATCTTATTATCTTATGCGCCTTGTACTAAAGTTGTTTTTTTCTCCATTCTAGAGAGAGAGAGAGACAGAGAAAGAGACATAGAGAGTGTATGACAGACAGAGAGATAGAGAAAAATATTGAGAGGGATAAAAAGGGAAAGAGAGGGTTGGAGAGACTTTGAGAGATAGAGAGAGACAATTAGATAAAGAGACAGAGATATAGGGAGACATATATAGAAAGAGAGGGATAGATAGATAACGATAGACGTAGAGTGACAGAAAAAGGGATATAGGAGAAAGAACAATGAACGGAAGAAGGAGAGAGAGATATTGAGAGGTAGACAGAGATATAGGGAGACAGACAGATTTAATGAGACATAGAGAAAGAGAGATATTGTTGTAAAGAGAGAGAGACACAAATGAAAAAACAAGAGGAGAGACATTGATAGAGAGATAGGGAGAGATAAAGAGTAAGAGATTAGAGACAGAGAGAATAGAGGACAGAGAGAGACATAGACAAAGAGAGGGATAGAGAAACAGTGAGAGAGAAAAAGATAGAAAGAGAGATATACAAATATACACTAAAGATAGAAAGAGCGAAATAAATAGACAGAGAGAGATAGACATAGAGCATAAGATAAAGTGACAAGGGATTCCGGTTGCAAGTCTGTAGTGGCTTGTCGATTTGGAAGCGCTGGCCACCGACCCCCTCGGCGTTAACCCGGGGCACACTAGCATCATTGCGTGTCCCGCGTGGCAGACACGGCCATGCATGGTAGTTGCTGGAATAAACGGCTCCTACAGGGTTGCCACCTGTGATACTTCGCAGGGGGAAGAAAAGGCAAACACAGGGTAGGGATCATGATTACAAGTTGCCGTTAAGGGATATGAGGCTATAGGCTGTGGTGGAAGCCTATAGCCGGTGATTCTAAATATGCAGCCCTGAGAAAGCTGCTCCTAGGCAACCGTTTCGTCCTAGCTATCTCGCAAATTAGTTGCGGGGTGGAAACCCACTATAGAATCCCTCTTAGAGGGCGTCCGATGCTTCCCCGGGACGGGTGGGGGGAGATTTTAGGACGTTAATTTACCGTCCCGGCACCTAGGAGAGTGGACCACGGACGCTTGAAACACAGCGTTGTCGGTCGACCAGATGTCTCCGGGCAGGGAGGGTCTCCGTCGGCGAACCCGATCGAGCGGTTGCTGGCGGGGACGCTCCACGTCCGGGGAGGTCTCTGACGCCCTCCCGCACGGCCTGCCGCTGAGGCGGCTGGCAGGTGCGAGTGGGCGCCGGGGAGGGCATTAGGAGCGTAAGCTCGACGGCCCGCTGACGCCATTTCCTAATGAGATATATATAAAGTGACAAGGAGACAGAGAAAGTTAGACAAAGATAGAGATAAAGAGGCACTGAGGGAGACACAGAGAGATATAGAGAGTCAGAAAGAGAGAGCGAGAGAGAGAGAGAGAAAGAAAGGAAGTGTGATACGCAGATATAGAGAGAATGGAAATCAATTGTTCTTTTCGTGCAATAACCAATACATTCGAATATTTTAATTGAATATTTATTACCATTGAAGTAGAGTTGTGATCACATAGAGGGGAAAAAAATCACTTTACACGAATGTTAATTTTCTTTTGTTCAAAGGTTTAATTTTGTAATGTGTCTCCTTCTTTCAATGTTCCTCTTAGCGACGTGTAACGACGTGTAACGACGCGTAACGACGCGTAACGACGTGTAACGACATGTAACGACGCGTAACGACGCGTAACGACGCGTAACGACGCGTAACGACGCGTAACGACGCGTAACGACGCGTAACGACGCGTAACGACATGTAACGACGTGTAACGACGTGTGCTGATTTCTTCTTTTCAGAGCCAGCATGCTGGAGTACGACGTGGCCCTGAACATCACCCGGTATTTAAAGAAAGAGCAGAGTTACATCCCGTGGGAGGCCTTCCTACACTCCATCGAATTTCTCCGCGGGATGATAGCGAACAACGCGGCGTATGTTCAGCTGCAGGTCTGGCTGCTTTTAGTTTCATTAAAATTAAACAATTGCTATTTTTAAAGAGAATAAAAAAAAATAGTTGAACAAGAAATGTTTAGGTCTGGGGAAAAAAGAGAGGAAAACCCAAAGGCTATTTGCTATTTTAACAACGCTTGTTGTTTTAAATGCATATTTACAGAAAATGTGTTTCGCGCCCCCCCCCCCCAACCAAAAAAAAAAAAAAAGATTGACATGACTATCAATAGTACACATTTGCTATTTCAACAACTTTTAAGTTTGAAAAATATTTCCCCTTCCAAATGCATAAAGTTTTTTTTTTTTTAATGTTTAAATTATTAAGTCTTTATTTAGGTTTGAAAAATAAATTACTTTCCTCTCTCATTTCACAAATGTGATGCATATAATTATTTTAAAAAATACTACATTCTAAGGTGTGAAGGATTTTAACGATCGCGGAAGTCTTATGAAATAAAATGTTAAAAAAACTCATTAAATTCCGTACAATTTTGTTTGGACCATGTTCCAATTGTTTTATCTCGTCTTCTCTGCAGCATTATTTACGGAACCTCGTGGCGCCTGTGTTTGAGATTGTCGGGGCGTCTGATAAGGGGGAGCTGCCAGAAAAGTGAGTGGATACAAAAGCTATGCGTAGATCTTTAGGTCGTGATTTTAAAATATGAGAATTTAAATGAGTTAATGAGAGGGTTACAGGTTGGTGGGAGAAATAGTCAATGAGAGGGTTACAGGTTGGTGGGACAATGAGTTAATGAGAGGGTTACAAGTTGGTGGGACAATGAGCCAATGAGAGGGTTACAATTTGGTGGGACAATGAGTAAATGAGAAGGTTACAAGTTGGTGGGACAATGAGCCAATGAGAGGGTAACAAGTTGGTGGGACAATGAGTTAATGAGAGGGTTACAAGTTGGTGGGACAATGAGCCAATTAGAGGGTTAAAAGTTGGTGGGACAATGAGTCAATGAGAGGGTTACAAGTTGGTGGGACAATGAGTTAATGAGAGGGTTACAAGTTGGTGGGACAATGAGTTAATGAGAGGGTTACAAGTTGGTGTGACAATGAGTCAATGGGAGGGTTACAGGTTGGTGGGACAATGAGTCAATGGGTGGGTTACAAGTTGGTGGGACAATGAGTCAATGAGATGGTTACAAGTTGGTGGTTCAAAATAAAAGTAAATATTTGTTTGTCTGAAATAAGGAAATGCTTGGTCCGCAATCAGATTGTAATAATAAGATGGCTGGATACAATAAAAAAAGATCGTTGGAGTCCACTAAGACGATGAATAAAGCAATGCAAAACTCCAAAAAGAACATGAACAGACACACACACAAACACGCTAAGAAGAAGAACATGCTGTTTAAAATTCGAGAACTAAATTACACACGATCTTTTCCACTATCAAAGTTCTTTTATATAAATACTGAGCATTAAATTCAAGTTATTGATTAAAACACTGTGCAGTGCTTCTGCTCTAGTGCTGCACCCCAAAATCGTTTTTCTTCGATGCGCAGCTTTAACGACAAATGAGACAGCCAAGCTACATGACAACCAAACAAAAGCCATTAAAGATGGCACCTCCCAAATGTCACCCGCAACTAATGGTGCTATAGTTAGGTGAATCTGATTCACCCGATTATAGATGAACTGCTTTTTAAATCACTTATTTTAACCAATGCTTCGGTGTGTTTCGGGCAAAATATTCGGAACGGCTAATCGACCCACTTCTTGCCAACGTATCGAGTTGAAACTTTGAGCATATTATTGATTGATTGGAGTTCTTATATAGCGCTCATTTCATGCTATGATAGCATGCTCGCGGCGCTCCGATGTTCGATGTTCGAGAGGCCTCACTGCTGTTAGGCGCACGTGAACTCCATCTCCCCATCTCCGGGTTTGAATTCAGAGTTGCCTTCTCTTAATATCAGCACTCGTCGTTACACGTCGTTACATGTCGTTACGCGTCGTTACACGTCGTTACACGTCGTTACACTGGTGCTGGTGGTGGTGGTGTTTTTCTTGCTTGACTGGGATTTGGCGGGGATTGAACTCCTGACCATTAGGTTGAGATTTGCTCAGTTTTGACCACTCAGCCACCCAGCACCAAGCGACTAGTTTCCGATGACAACCTATTCTGTCGAATTTTCAGCCCCAACCACAACCCTGAAAAAAAAATCAGTTTTTTCCGTTTTTCAAGGGGAAGATGAAGGAAATGGGACGACGCTAATTTCAAGAAATAACATCCCCCGTAACTGATCAAAATGAGATTCATTAAAGAAATTATCGCTTTTGTGAATTCGTGCATCAAGTTTTCTTTTGTTTTTTTCTGAAATAGTTGCCTGAAATAAATCGGTGGTGTCACAGCGGGTGGGACTGTAGCACTAGAATATCGAATAAAATTAGTAAACAACTCCTAAACACAAAGGTACGTTCGTATTAATCCTTCATAAAAATGTAATATCAAGCAATGTAGGGTGGGGTTGAAAATTTGACAAAACCTGCACCAAAGTAACGTACTTTATGAGAACCCTATTTAGTGCTCCTGCCAAGTCACTTAAACACGTATTCTTTCTCGCCTCTGGACAGTATTAACTTTATACCACGAAGATTTATTTCACCAACAATTTCAGAAAAAAAAAAGAAAAGATAGGCTGACGGGAAGTGGTTCAATTAGCCGCTCGAAAATTTTGCCAGCGAGCCAGCCTGCCATCCAGCCTGCCATCCAGCCTGCCATCCAGCCTGCCACGAAAAAAAATGCGAAGTTAAAATAACGGATTTTAAAATGCACCTAAAAGGATTTAGAATAAACACTTTTTTTAATTTTGTTTTTTTACATTTTTAATATTCACTTTATAATCTACTAGACGGAGAAATAACTTGCAAAATGCATTTAAAAAAACATGTTTTCATCTAGATACCTGAGGCGCGTCATTCTGTCGATGGCGTGTGATGTCGGCGTGGAGAAGGCTGTGGAGTACGCCAAGTCAATGTTTGCCAACTGGATGAAGCACGACACAAGGTCATGTCACTATCTTGTAATTCTTATAGTTATTTTCCCCTCCGGCACATCATAAGAGGGGTATTGTGTTATTTTATTGTCACATTTGATCTTTGAAAATCAATTTCAGACTGTAAGTTACATAATAAAAATATGACACATTTGATCTTTGAAAATCAATTTTAGACTGTAAGTTACATAATAAAAATATTTCACATTTGATCTTTGAGAATCAATTTCAGACTGTACCTTACATAATAAAAATATTTCACATTTGATCTTTGAAAAGCAATTTCAGACAGTAAGTTACTTAATAAAAATTGGGTCATTGAATAATGTCTTATAAGCTTTCAAGTAATGGTATTATTTGGCTACAGTTTTCAAAGACCACATAATAAAGACTCGTCTCTCTGTGTGAACTCTAGGCTACCCCCGGATCTATCAATGGTCATATACTCTGTCGGTATTCGAGAGGGCGGCGCCACGGAGTGGGACTATGTGTGGAATAAAACAACCAGTACATCTGTGGCCACAGAGGGGGACATGATGATGGAGAGCCTCGTCTACACGCAGAAACCATGGCTGCTTTGGCGGTGAGGGGGACACACAAACAATATCAAATTCAAATTATTCAATTGAGGCCCTGTAATCTCAACGCTACATTGTGTATTTTGAGTGTCGCGTTAAAATAGTGACGTTAAAATGTTCCAGCCAAAAAAGCTCCGTAGTCGATAAATAAATATTTAGAGACCTTGACATTTTTATATTATCATGTGGAAAGATCAAACAATATTATCAATTTTTCTCAAAACTCTCAAAACCTGACACCACTGTTATTTCCCTGGAACACTTCGTTTATTTTCACTAAGGCCTGGTAATCATATCTTTACAAATATCTTTTAAGGCCTTTGAAATCTTAACGATACATTGTTTATATTAAGTAAGGTCATGTAACACTAAATATACAATGTTTATATTAAGTAAGGTCATGTAAAACTAACTATACAATGTTTCTATTAAGTAAGGTCATGTAAAACTAACTATACAATGTTTCTATTAAGTAAGGTCATGTAACACTAGCTATACAATGTTTATATTAAGTAAGGTCACGTAACACTAAATATACAATGTTTATATTAAGTAAGGTCATGTAACACTAAATATACAATGTTTATATTAAGTAAGGTCATGTAACACTAAATATACAATGTTTATATTAAGTAAGGTCACGTAACACTAGCTATACAATGTTTATATTAAGTAAGGTCACGTAACACTAAATATACAATGTTTATATTAAGTAAGGTCATGTAACACTAAATATACAATGTTTATATTAAGTAAGGTCACGTAACACTAAATATACAATGTTTATATTAAGTAAGGTCACGTAACACTAAATATACAATGTTTATATTAAGTAAGGTCACGTAACACTAAATATACAATGTTTATATTAAGTAAGGTCATGTAACACTAAATATACAATGTTTATATTAAGTAAGGTCACGTAACACTAGCTATACAATGTTTATATCAAGTAAGGCCATATTGTAACCCTAACCATACACTATTTATATAAGTAAGACTGTATTGTAACCCTAACTTTGCAATTTCTATATTAAGTATGGTCATTTAACAATAACGATACACTGTTTATATTACGTAAGACCATAATATTGCAACCGTAACGATGCAATGTTTATTTTGAGTTAGACCGTGAAAGCTTACAATTTTACGAAGTTAATTTTTCGACGAATATCAATTAATGCTTGCTTTTCAAAAGTAATTTTTAGTAAGGTCTTGACATGTTTGATTTTGACAATTGTAATGTTTTAGTAAAGCTCTGAAGTGATGACTTAAAGAGCTTATTGTAATCTCAGGTACATACATTGGCTTCTGGACTCCACAAAAATCAGAAATCAGGACGTCCGTGTGGTCATAGGATACTTTTCAAAAACTCCGCTGTCCCGAATGGTTGCCATTCAGTTTGTTATGAGCCAGTGGAATGAACTAGTAGCCAGGTAGGCGTCTTTCCCAGTTGCCTGTATTTCAAAAGACATCGAGTTAGAAATAAAAAGTTATATTATAATATAAGAGAAAAATTAAACAACTCCTAAAATACAAAGTTTCGTATAAATTCTTTATAAAATGTAATATCGATCAATTGGGGGGTGGGGCTAAAAACGTGGAAAAAAAAAACACGCATTCAAGTAAAACACTTTATGACAATCCCAATTAGTGCTCCCCCCTCTACCCAAAGCTCGCACCCGCACCTTCTTTTCACGCCCCTGAAATATATTAATATACTAATGACCCACCCGCTTTTACACCGAAGATTAATTTCTACAACTATTTCAGAAAAACAAAAGAAAATATAACGCACCAAACGCATTTGTATATTTTTAAAGAATCTCCTTTAGCACAGTTATCGGGAATTTCATAAGATCTAACCCTTGAAAAACTTGAAGAAACGGATTTTTGGGGTTTGGGACTAAAGATTTGAAAGAATGTGTTTTCATCAGCAATGAGTGTATGTGACATGTTTCTGCTCTTCAGCTTGACGGGAAGTGGGCCAATTAGCCGTCTGAAGATGTTACCACCCTGCCTTTCAGTGAGCCATCCACAAACAAAACGAAGTTATAATAAAGGATTTAAAAATACGTTGCGCCTTTGAAAATCGCATCAAAAACTTGTATTCCCTTTAAATAATGTGGTTTTGCCTTTTTTTTTTTATTTACAGATTTAGTCATGATCAATTTATTTTACGCGACATTATACAAGAGGTGACCAACTTTGTTAACACGGATTTTCATCTAAAGCAGGTATTCATGGCTGGTATACATGTTATGCATAATTTACTTCGTAATATGTTTATTAAATTTTAAATTACAATCAAATTTATCTAATTATCTTTATGTATCACTTAAATTCGATTCATCTTTTAAAATTTCTACATTTCTAGCTTGTATTTTATTTACATTTTTCTAATTTAAAAAATAATGTATTTTTCAATTTACATTTTTCTAATTTAAAAAATAATGTATTTTTCAATTTAATTTTTAAACTTATTTTGAAGTATTTCATTTTATTTGGAACGTATATTTAATTTTATGTTGATTTAAAAGTCATATCCTTTGTTTTAATAATTAAATTTAATGCATTGCACAAGGGACATAACACGGACATTATAAAAAACAATCTCATTGCCAGTTTGAAGCAATATTTAAAGAGAACACGCCAAGAGTTTCCAACAAGGCGGTTGAGAACGCACTCGCCCTTATTCGGTAAGAAATTATGTTATGTTTTCAGCCCTGAGATTGTCAGAACTTTGAGAGACAGCGTGTTGTATTTTTTATGTTTTGAGCCCTGAGATTGTCAGAACCTTGAGAGAAAGCATGTTGTATTTTTTTATGCTTTGAGCCCTGAGATTGTCAGAACCTTGAGAGAGAGCATGTTGTATTTTAATGTTTTGAGCCCTTAGATTGTCAGAACCTTGAGAGAGAGAGCGTGTTGTATTTTTTATGTTTTGAGCCCTGAGATTGTCAGAACCTTGAGAGAAAACATGTTGTATTTTTTATGTTTTGGCCTTGAGATTGTCAGAACCTTGAGAGAAAGCATGTTGTATTTTTTATGTTTTGGCCTTGAGATTGTCAGAACTTTGAGAGAGATCATGTTGTATTTTTATGTTTTGAGCCCTGAGATTGTCAGAACTTTGAGAGAGAGCATGTTGTATTTTTTTATGTTTTGGCCTTGAGATTGTCAGAACCTTGAGAGAAAGCATGTTGTATTTTTTATGTTTTGGCCTTGAGATTGTCAGAACCTTGAGAGAAAGAATTTTGTATTTTAATGTTTTGAGCCCTGAGATTGTCAGAACCTTGAGAACAAGCATGTTGTATTTTTTATGTTTTGAGCCCTGAGATTGTCAGAACCTTGAGAGAAAGCATGTTGTATTTTTTATGTTTTGGCCTTGAGATTGTCAGAACCTTGAGAGAAAGCATGTTGTATTTTTTATGTTTTGGCCTTGAGATTGTCAGAACTTTGAGAGAGATCATGTTGTATTTTTATGTTTTGAGCCCTGAGATTGTCAGAACTTTGAGAGAGAGCATGTTGTATTTTTTATGTTTTGGCCTTGAGATTGTCAGAACCTTGAGAGAAAGCATGTTGTATTTTTTTATGTTTTGGCCTTGAGATTGTCAGAACCTTGAGAGAGAGCTTGTTGTATTGTTTATGTTTTGAGCCCTGAGATTGTCAGAACCACGGGAGAAAGCGTGTTGAATGTTATGGAGAGAATCTTAAAAACTCGAAATGGAGAAGATCATCAGATAAACTAGCGACCGGTGGACTAGTGTTGATCTGCCTTTTATGGGGACACGTTTTAAATGTTAATGCTATTATAGGGAACAGTTCTTCCACGGAACATTTTGTTCCCGGCCTGCCCAACATATGTTCCATTATTCATCATCTTGGCTTGCATACCCGGTTTCTTCAAGTGTCGTATAACTTGCAATCGACACGAAATAGCCCCTTTTTTTATTAAGCAGTCGGTGAATGGAAGTATCATATATATTTTTATTTTAATATTAGACTTTTGTTAAGACGAAAGCATCCCTTTTAAAAGAACAATTATTTGCTTCTCAACTAAACAATTACTGTTCGACCGGTCATGTCCTTCCGTTTTACCCAGTTCACTTCAAGATCGTGAAATTTCGTAACAATGGACGGCATAACTGTTTTACTTGATGCCGTTTTTGTCATTTCGGATTTGTTCGGCTACAATTTTCATACACTGCACCCCCCCCCAACCCTTTTTCCATTAATGACCACTAACGTATGGGTAAAATTAATGGTTAACTAAATAAATAATTTCTCCTTCTTCGGGACCCAAATGCAACTACAACTGGCCAACATATCTTCCTTTTCACTTGTAGGAACACGTGGCGGTGGAAGCGAAGCATCGCAGAGAATCGCATATCTGCGTTCTAGATGCGGAAGTTTCACTAGCGTTATTCTTGGCGCTTGCTGTATGATGTTACAAACAAAGTCTTTTGACAAAATATTTAGGGTATTCTTTTAATAAATATATTTTTTTTACCAAAGGCAATATGGCCCTCGGTTAGACTTAGCAATTTTAACAACTCATTAAAATTTGTTACAGAGCCAACATCGGATGGATGAACGCAAACTACGACAAGATCACAAGCTGGTTGGACAACTACAAACCTTAGACATTTGTATTGCTGTTTATTTTTCTTTCTTACTTTATCAACATTATAGATGAAAATGCAATAATTGATTATTTTACTAGCCATTTTTACACGTATATGCATTGTAAAATGTCTTATTAAATTTAAAAAGCATATGATAACTCATTTCCATACACAGACACACACACACACATATATTCTTTGTTTAATACTAAGTCACAAATTAAATCTAATTTTAGAAAAAAGTCTCACGTATTATAGAAATTAAAAAAGAAAGAATAGTTTATTTACTTTTAACTTATAATGTGATATAAAAATCAGAGCAAAGGCATCAAGATATAAATACAAACAATGAATGCCTATTAAACACCTGTACATTCCCATTATTACAGTTTCATGGAGTTGAGGTTATATTCATATCTTGATGAACGTAGTACTCGCTAATACCAAATCCTCTTCTGCTAGGGGTCGATCTTTAACTAATTATGGTCGCTGCTTACACACTGGCAACCAACTCAAACTGTGATGCTGGTTTTGTTGGCAATAGCTGGACAGCCCCGTTTGTTTTTGCCAGTGTGTCTGGTTGTCCATTACCTAAAAAAAAAACTAACTTATATATTCGGGAGGAAGCTTTAGCTTGACACCTTAAAATCCACAGGCTCGTACCGTGGCAGCCTGGCCCAAAATAATCAAAATAAGATCTTGTTAAGGAAGAACTCACCCCACCCCCCCACAAGCGCCCTGGCCTCCCCAACGACGAGCTTTGGGGCAGGAAGTTAACAGGTTATCACAGTCTCTGGGGCTAGTTAACAATGCCAGCAGATCACATCCTTATAATTAAGTATAGCTTATTAAAGTTAGTAGGGCAACGTTCTATAGGCCTGTGGATCACCAAGCTCATGTGTCTGTTCTGCTAGGTTGTGACATATTTGCATGAACACCCGTTGCCTTCATGTTGTCTGGCTACTTTGATAGTCAGCCACTTTTTTTTTTGACACAAAGATAAGTTACAGCTGTTTCTGGGTGACGCCGGGCAGCCCCGGTTTTCGACAGTGTATCCGCTCTGCCAATGTCCTTCACGATAACGTTGCTTGGAAGCCACTGCATTGTAACATTTCTTCCGATTTTCTCTATCTTACCGACGTCATGCAATATAGTGTCATCAAGATCAGTGCTTCGTGCTCCATTATTAAAGAGAAGACTTTGAGTCGTATACAATTAATACGTCAATTCCCACAAGTTCCTACTCTTGCAGCATAGTGTGCGCACTTCAATTTCCTCACTAACTAACGCACAAATTCTGGTGAAGGTCGGGTATTACGCTCTTATGATTCCAGCCTGTACATTGTGTACCAGCTCCATTTGTTGAGCTGAGCCTCGTAGTGCTCTCCCGCCGCGCCCTGGACTCCCCCGAAACATCTATTGAGATACATTCTGTCAACAAATGCTAGCGTTTATTACACCAGCCTGCAATGTCGGCAGGTAGGGTCCCTATTATTATCTTGCCCAGTGGTTCTCAACCTTTCTAATACCGCGAATCTCAAATACAGTTCCTCGTGTTCTGGCGACCCATAAGAACCTACTTGATTTCGTAGATACTTCATAACTGTATAGAATATTTATTTTCCGATGGTATTAGGCGAACCCAGTGAAGGGGTCGCGACCCACAGGTAGAGATCCGCTGAACTAGCCTGTTAAAATATGTGCCGATGGGAGGGTGCTAAGTTCACATATGTATCACAAGACTCTGCTGCTTGCGACCTAACCCCCAACAAGGGCCTTGTCTGCTAGGCCCTTGTTGGGGAGTTAGAAATCCCTCTGGCTGCCGTTTTCTCTGCCCACTGAGTGTAGCCTTTTGGTAGAAATTGTCCGCCAATCAGTTTTTAATTCCTAGATACGTTACTGCGGCATTATGGCTGAGGCTGGGCAGCCACGGTTTTCTCCAAGATGTCTGCTTTTCTAAGGCCACTGACATTAACGTGCCCTGGAATCCACGGCACTGTTACCGCTATTTGGAGGAGGTCGAGCTCACGACCGGCCTCATAAAGCTTCAGAACAAGAACAGTGTCCCGACGCTGCTTCATTCAGGCAACTGTGTCCTGTCACGTCCAGACTTAACGCTGGTCTCGGTGGAGCTCGAGGCTAGATTCAGATAAGAAGTTCTTCCTGAGATTGGTTTTGAGAATCGACCAACTCTCACAACATTAGAACTCGTGCTGGTGAAACAATTTTCTCACTAAATAGTTAAATTTGATATTAAGTTTTTTTAAAAATATTTTGTAATTTTTTTTTCCACTATTTTTATTTTACTAATTCACGATGTCTTATTTGTCCGAAATGTAAAATTTATCACAGCCTCAACTAGAAAACTTTATTGATATCGTTATATTTAGCTTAAAAAGAACATTTGATAAAATCTAATGTATCATAATTTTGTAACGATCTGTGTTATTAACATTTTTGTACCCTTTTATAACAATTTTTTGAACGATTTCAAAACATATTTTTTAAGCTTTTTATTCAAGCTGACATTGTGTACCATTCGATCATGCTCATTTTAGTTAAAAGGGTCGGTGTTATTTGTTTCCTGAAAAGATGAAAGTTACATATTTGCACTCGTATCATCAATAAAAAAAAAACGTTTCAAAATAAAATTGTTGAAGTTTTTTTTTTTTTTAAATAATCATTTTGTTTGGATGCCCAACCAATGCATTTATGCGTTCCCATAACAAGACATGATTCTGTGCTGTCCAGCTCAGCCTCATACATCCTATTTATATTTAAGACAGTGACCCTTACAATCCCTGTCGCATCGTACCACACCTTCAATCATTCATAGACTCACGTATGAACATTTACCAGAATAGCAAATTATTGCTATGTCCTGTTCAAGGAGATTATTGATTTGCCCAACCAATGTACTTTTGGGACCATGCACTTTTTATGTAACGCCAAGGGGGGAAAGGAGTTGGTTTATCATTTTGTTATAGTGTCTTATATGGGCTGGGGGTAGTAGTGAGCAATGCAAAAGAAAAATTATTATTCTTTTTATTTTTTAAATCATGTGTTCAGCGTCAAAAAATATTAGAGTTCATTGTTAAATACTGGTTCCATTTTTAAACAACGGCCAGAAAAATACGTCATATGGTGTGTGTCAGTAATGTACTTAATAATCTAATAAATAAGACTGGCACAATAAATACGACCTATTTTTTGTCCAATCATTAAAAACAAAAAAGATTAGCACTCGTTTCCCACTATCAACTCTAATTTTGTTTGAGCGGCGACATAATATAATAGGTTGGTGCAGGCCTCAGAGAAGATATCAACGTTGTAATAAGTAACTTTATACGTTGTTGCAGGCCTCAGAGAAGATATCATCGCTGTAATAATTAACTTTATAAGTTGTTGCAGGCCTCAGAGAAGATATCATTGCTGTAATAATTAACTTTATAAGTTGTTGCAGGCCTCAGAGAAGATATCATTGCTGTAATAATTAACTTTATAAGTTGTTGGAGGCCTCAGAGAAGATATCATCGCTGTAATAAGTAACTTTATAAGTTGTTGCAGGCCTCAGAGAAGATATCAACGTTGTAATAAGTAACTTTATACGTTGTTGCAGGCCTCAGAGAAGATATCATCGCTGTAATAATTAACTTTATAAGTTGTTGCAGGCCTCAGAGAAGATATCATTGCTGTAATAATTAACTTTATAAGTTGTTGCAGGCCTCAGAGAAGATATCATTGCTGTAATAATTAACTTTATAAGTTGTTGGAGGCCTCAGAGAAGATATCATCGCTGTAATAAGTAACTTTATAAGTTGTTGCAGGCCTCAGAGAAGATATCAACGCTGTAATAAGTAACTTTATAAGTTGTTGCAGGCCTCAGGGAAGATATCATCGCTGTAATAATTAACTTTATAAGTTGTTGCAGGCCTCAGAGAAGATATCATCGCTGTAATAAGTAACTTTATTTCGAAACACTTTACATTAAGGCTTCATTTGTTTTGGGGCTTTCGACGCTTGCTTTCTAAATTGTAGCAGAAACAAGAGTCAAAGTAAACTTAAAAAGTATCTTCATCACTGTAATGACCCCTTTGTAAATGTTTGGTGAGGTCGTATGGGAAGGTGATAGGGTCGTATGGGCAGGTGTTTGGGTTCTATGGGCAGGCAATATATTCTTAAGGCAGTTGATAGCATCGTATGGGCAGGTGACAGGTAGTATGGGCAGGTGATAGGGTCGTATGTGCAGGTGATAGGGTCGTATGTGCAGGTGATAGGGTCGTATGGGCAGGTGACAGGTAGTATGGGCAGGTGATAGGGTCGTATGGGCAGGTGATAGGGTCGTATAGGCAGGTGTATGGACATATTTGTCACTAGCTAACATACGCAACGTAGCCCTGGTTTGCATTAAACATAATTATATTATTATTAGTTAACATTGAATTTGAAGATCATGTCAAAATCACTGTACTCAAGCGCGCATTCTTCCAACACATCATATATTTCCTATCCGTTTAACCTGTAATTTCTTCTGGACTGTTCAGAGGAGGACTCGTTTAAAAATCAATCCAATCTTTAAAAGGCGTCCCATTAAAAAAGTGTTTCAAAAAAAACAACGCTTCTGCCATTTTAATCATAACGGAGCTGGCGAGGAGGCGGAGGTTACTGAAATCGATTTTTAAAGAAATTAGGAAATTAAAATTTAGGATCCATTCTTGTGCGATACAGAATGGGTCGTTCGCGGTTGTCTGGTATCGATCCGTTATGTTTTTGATGTTTGTGCTGCGTCATGACTGCGAGAACATCGCATGGTGTTTGTTGTCACAGCGCTGTGTGAAGTGTTTGTGTGACATTGTCCATTATTTTACGGAGAAATGTGTGTGCAGTTCGTTACAGAGGATGACAATAGAATCAGTCTTTGAAGTAGGACCATTCATTAGGTTAGATTCTTTGGCTTAGGGGAATACGAGTGCTTTTAGCTGCATCGTTGCTACCTGTGATATATGAATATCACTAAAACCCAACCTTCTAAAAAAATCAAGTTAAATAAAAGTAGTTATTTAGAGGCACCAAAGCTGGTCTACAGTGGCTCACCAAGCAGCAGACAGCTCACTGGTCGACATAGACTGAGATGGATTGATGAAGTCGAAACAGATTTACATGAGCTGGGGGTGTGGAGGGGGGGCGTCCACGTATCGAGACTATGAGCCGTGCATGGTTTGAAAGGTACGGTTGTGGTGGTTCAGGTCAGGGCGATAGATAAGATGTGCTGTCGTTTATGATGAAAAGCGATGTACTCAAATAAAAACTGTTCTCAATCGGCTTGCACATTAGTTATAATGGTGATTAGTTATGGGAGGCTGGCTGGTACCGGGGATCCGGTCGACAAGTCTGTAGTGGCTTGCCGATTTGGAAGCGCTGGCCACCGACCCCCTCGGCGTTAACCCGGGACACATTACCACCATTGCGTGTCCGCAGCGTGGCAGACAGGGACATGCATGGTAGTTGGAATAAACGGCTCCTACAGGGCTGCCACCTGTGATGCTTCACAGGGGGAAGAAAAGGCAAACACAGGGTAGAGATCATGATTACAAGTTGCCGTTAAGGGATATGAGGCGATAGGTTGTGGTGGAAGCCTATGGCCGGTGATTCTAAATATGCAGCCCTGAGAAAGCTGCTCCTAGGCAACCGTTTCGTCCCAGCTACTTCGCGAATTAGTTGCGAGGTGGAAACCCACTGTAGAATCCCTCTTAGAGGGCGTCCGACACTTCCCCGGGTCGGGTGGGGGGGGGGGAGATATTAGGACGTTAATTTACCGTCCCGGCCCCTAGGAAAGTGGACTGCGGACGCTTTTAACGACCAGATGTCTCCGGGCGGGGAGGGTCTCCATCGGCAAACCCGATCGAGCGGTTGCTGGTGGGAACGGTTCACGCCCGAGGAGGTCTCTGGCGTTCCCCCGCACGGCCCGACGTCGGGGAAACCCGGCGGCTGACAAGTGTGGGTGGGCGCCAGGGATGGCATAAGGAGAGCAAGCTCGACGGCCCGCTGACGCCATTTCCTAATGAGATATATGGGAGGCTGGGTGGCCGAGTGGTCTAAGCTGAGTCAGTCCGCAGTCTGGAGTTCAATTCCCACCAAAATGTAGTCAAGCAAAAAAAAAAAAGAATCCCTGGGGTGGTTGGGGCGTTCCAATCCTGCCTACAGAAGCATTGTTCCAATCCTGCCTACAGAAGCATAGTTCCAATCCTGCCTACAGAAGCATAGTTCAAATCCTGCCTAAAGAAGCATGTTCAAATCCTGCCTACAGAAGCATAGTTCCAATCCTGCCGACAGAAGCATAGTTCAAATCCTGCCTACAGAAGCATAGTTCCAATCCTGCCTACAGAAGCATAGTTCAAATCCTGCCTAAAGAAGCATGTTCAAATCCTGCCTACAGAAGCATAGTTCCAATCCTGCCGACAGAAGCATAGTTCAAATCCTGCCTACAGAAGCATAGTTCAAATCCTGCCTACAGAAGCATAGTTCCAATCCTGCCTACAGAAGCATAGTTCAAATCCTGCCTACAGAAGCATAGTTCAAATCCTGCCTACAGAAGCATAGCTCCAATCCTGCCTACAGAAGCATTGTTCCAATCCTGCCTACAGAAGCATAGTTCCAATCCTGCCTACAGAAGCATAGTTCCAACCCTGCCTACAGAAGCATAGTTCCAATCCTGCCTACAGAAGCATAGTTCCAATCCTGCCTACAGAAGCATAGTTCAAATCCCGCACGTATAACAACACAAACCATAGCCCTAACCCAAACCGATTAAACTTCTTAGTAAGGCAACATTCATTCAGCTTTTGCTAATTCAATATTTTCAAAAAGATTTACATATTTTAAAATTTCATCACAGTGTGATGGATTGTCTTAAGCTTGTTAAATGGCTGGCTAAGCTGCGACGGCGGAGTGCTATTGCTTCAGGTTCTTTGTCTAGAACTGGGATCACTAAACATTTTAGTCACAGAGGGACCGATAACTGACAAAATGACTAGCGTTGGCCACATAATCATTCTGTGCAATACTTGCAACCAGAACGAAAGCTCTGATTAAAAAAGACGAAAAACTATTCTATGTTAATCATGGGTGAGTGGCGTGCTGACTCGTGGAGTCATTGCGGTTGGCCACAAGTGGTTTAATCGTTTGAACGATTACGACATGTGTTTGCGTCATGCTGTCTTGATGCACTTAATTAAGATGACTGATCAAACGCGAAGCACGACACCATCAAAGGTACCAGCCACGTCTCGACTGTCTGTTTAAAAAAAATGGTCGCATTTAAAAGTTGAACTAAAACTCTTAGAGCGGATTTTGTTTGAGAACTCCTTGGAATGGAGCCTTTGTTTGAGAACTCCTTGGAATGGAGCCTTTGTTTGAGAACTCCTTGGAGTGGCTCACCTAGGGGCCGCTATCATCTTCTCATTATTGTGAAAGCAGTTAAACGACATGTGGCATTTTTTGCTAATTAAAAAATTATTGATCTCTCCAGATTAATTCTTTAAAGACGGTCCTAAATTTTGAGGAGAATAGGTTTGTGGTCACTTCCAACCTCATCCAAGACCACAAAACTGAGCTTGGACTAAAGGTCCGTTGAAATTAGCGTCATGTCTTGTCGAGACTCCGTACTTCGTCCCGTATGTAATAGTGTGGGCACACTGTTAACATCTTGCAAGCGGATGAGATTCGTAGTGAGACACAACTCCTCCATGTAACGTCTCGATGCATTACGTTCAACATACCCCCAGTCCTGTGACTGGGCGTTGAAATCGCCTGCTACAATTTTTCTCTGAAAATTTAGGTTCTCACCGATAGGGAGACTGATCGGATTTCGGGGCGTGTTGTAAACATTTGTCAGTTCATAGAATTGGTTATTCTTAAAGGCTCTGATAGTGAGGATGTCGGTGAGGGTGTCGGTGAGGTGTCGGTGAGGGTGTCAGTGAGGGTGTCAGTGAGGGTGTCGGTGAGGGTGTCAGTGAGGGTGTCGGTGAGGGTGTCGGTGAGGGTGTCGGTGAGGGTGTCAGTGAGGGTGTCGGTGAGGTGTCGGTGAGGTGTCGGTGAGGGTGTCGGTGAGGGTGTCAGTTAGGGTGTCGGTGAGGGTGTCAGTGAGGGTGTCGGTGAGGGTGTCGGTGAGGGTGTCGGTGAGGGTGTCGGTGAGGGTGTCGTTTCCTTGGCAAGACTTTACCCCAAGCAGTTCCATCGGTAGGGAATTTTTGACTGCCGTGGCCAACCCTCTGCAATTCTTGCACTTGCAGTGGTAAAAGGCGTAGCCTGTAATATGAGATTTCCTACCTTTCAATAACGTTTCTTGGAAGAGTGCTACGTCCATGATCATCTCGCGTAGTAGCTTGGTAATCTACCCTCTCTTTTGTCAGTTGCCACAGACATTCAATTGAATAATCGATATGTACTTGGGGGGGGGCGAACCTTGGCTCCACGCATGCCACGCTCAGTAGCTATATCCTCCTCGGGGGACCCTTGGCGCCACGCATGCCACGCTCAGTAGCTATATCCTCCTGGGGGAGACTCTTGGCGCCACGCATGCCACGCTCAGTAGCTATATCCTCCGTCAACATGTCCCCCGACATTGACAAAACAGGATTTTGGATGACCAACCCAGGGGCGGTGGTCTTGTTCCGAGCTAGCTCGACCCCGGACACCAGCGAAGAAGGCAGTGACTGAGTTGCATGCTCCATGTTTCTAAGTCTTATTGTACCTGCCATGTTTGTACTGTGGGTCTGGGAGCCCCTTTTTAATGGGGTCTTTTGGTCAGACATTAGGCATTAAGCTGGCTTTTTCGATTCGTGTGGTCAAATCCACTCTACTAGTCTGCCACGCCACGTAGAGGCAAAAACCTTGTGGACGCCTTCGATGTTCCTCGAAGGCGCGGTCCTCTAGAACCTGCGTGAGACTATCACTGGCAATGACTGATATCCACGTTGACGATCAATCAAAAATGGTGGCAAATCCATCACTTTAAATGTACGAAACAAAGATGTTGAAGTGGATAATCGTAGGGTTGTACCGTATTCAACGTTACTCTATAAAACTTCCAAAGCACACATTAATATCGAGTATTGCAATTCCGTGAAATCGATCAAGTATATATGCAAATATGTTTACAAAAGAAGCCATATGGCAGCTTATGGATGTGCATGAAGTCTAACAATATCAACCTGGACGCCACATTAATAGCAATGAAGAAGTATGGCGCATTTGTTCCTTTCATCCATGAACGCCCTCCAACAGTTGTTCGTTTGGCAGTGCAACTTGAAATTGGAGTGCACGTGTACTTCACAACAGAAAAATGCACGTGTCAGAGCATTGTCACCTCCGCCAACAACGTTAACTGCATTTTTCTCATTTCGTGGGGATGATAATAAAAGACGCTACTTTACTCTGAAGCGCCAACATAGTACACATGGAATGCATCAGCAAAAAGCTTTAGACGTCGAAAACAGGGTTAAGCCTTCGACGAACACCAAAATTTATTTAAGACCGGCGCTTTAAGCCGTCTGTACATTGTTCACTCAAACAACGCAGAATGCTTTTACTTGCCATTACCGTAAATCAACGTACGTGGACCAACATCCTTCCAAGAATTGAGAACAGTTAACTTACCGTGACGCTTGCCAAGAATTAAAACTTCTGGAAAACGATGCTCATTGGGACACTTCGCTTTCTGATGCATCGAATATTGCTCAACCACAGCAAATACTAACTTTGTTTGCAATCATATTGACAACATGCTTCCCATCCAATCCAAAAGATCTTTGTGAGAAATACAAAGACTACACGAATAAAGTCATCCTCCATCGTTTTCGTGCAGCGAATAAAAATCCGGACATTTAATTTACACTAAACGTGTATAATGAGGCATTGATTTCGATTGAGGACATGTGTTTGGCAATCGCTAAAAAGGCACTGGTAGAGTTGGGAATGACTGCTCCAGCCCGATCTGTAAACAATCGTGATCTGCAGCGAGAAACACACTTTGATATGTACGAATTGTGTACATTTGTTTAAATGAATCTTCCGAAATCGGTTCCAGAGCAACGCAGAGTGTATGACAGACTTATGAATGCAATTACAAATTCAAAGAAGAGGATTGTTTGTATTTCCCTTGATGCTCCCAGTGGGACGGGGCAAACTTTTCTAATTTCACTTTATTTTAGCACAAAACAATATATCACTGGCAATCGCATAATCTGGAATTGCAGCAATTCTAATGGATAAGTGCCGAACAGAGCATTTAGCACTGAAAAAGCCATTGACTATGCAAATCACTGACACCAACATGCAATATAAAAAAAATAATTCTGGAATTGGTGAAGTACTCCTATTATGTCAGCTCATTGTATGGGACGAGTTTAATATCACGCACAAAAAGCATTTGAAGCGCTTCATCGTACACAAACAGATTTGAAAGGAATAGAACAGCACTTCGGTGGCGCACTTATTTTATTGTCTGGTGATTTTCGACAACCTCTGCCAGTTATTCTACATGCAAAAACAGCTGATGAATTAAACCTGTGGGTCGTGACCCCTTTTGAGGTCGAATGACATTTTAACTGGCGTCGCCTAAGAACTTCGGAAAACAAATGTACTATACAATTATAATTGGCAAATAAAATAATTGTGTGTTTTTTTTGTGGTTTGGGGTCGCAACGACATAAATAACTGTATTAAGAGATCAGAGCATTAGTAAGTTTGAGAACCACTGAGTTAAAAACATATGTCAAATCATCAGATTTATGGCGACTTTGAAGACCAATATGCGTGTACAACTACAACATGATTCATCCGCTGAACGTTTTGCGAAACAATTGTTGGACATTGGGAATGGGAAAATGGCAATCGATGAATCCACACAATGTTTCACATTGCCAACAAGCTTCTGTGAAATCACAGCACCCACCGACGAATTGATTCATAGTGTTTTTTCGAATATCGCACAAAATTACAAAAATCATCAGTGGCTCAGTGCACGTGCTATATTGGCAGCCAAAAACAACGATGTCAATGCCATCAACTTACGCATTCAAAATGAAATCGCAGGCGAAACGACAACGGACATGTCCATCGATACTGTATTGAATCAAGACGAAGTTGTCAATTATCCAACGGAATTCTTGAATTCACTTGACTTGCCAAGCATCCCGATGCACTTTTAAACACTCAAAATTGGTGTGCCTATCACTCTTTTACGAAACATAAATCCACCACGACTTTGAAACGGCACCAAGTTTTCAGTGAAAAACATGATGAACAATATCATCGAAGCAACTATTTTAAATGGAACATTTAAAGGAGAAGATGTACTGCTGTCACGCATCCCAATGATTCCAACAGATATGCCATTTGAATTCAAACACAGTTGTCGGTGCAACTCGCATTTGCAATGACCATCAACAAAGCACATGGACAATCGCTACAAGTTTGTTGGCTAAATTTGGGAAACCAATATTTTTTTTTGTGAGATTTTTTAGTGAGCATATTTGGCGTAGAGATTAATTGTGTAGCTGTTGTTATGTAGTTTGTATTTTCGGCGTTTTCTTGGTATGCGAGACGACGTGTTTGTTGTAAGGGATTTAGCACTTGGCTTGCAAGGAGACAGTTGAATAAAAGAGAGCAGCGCTGTTAATAAAGTCACATACGTTTTTCGGTTACTTCGCTGACCGCAGGAAAACTGTTCAGGTATTTAACAGATACACTTTAACTTTCTAAGGCAGAATTTTTTTTTCTATCGGCCTTGATAAAATATTCTAAAATATTCCGGGCATGCGGCCCGGCAACTGATATTATGCGGTCCTCCAGGGCATTTTGAAATTAAAAAAAAAAAATACTTCGTTTTTAAGTTATTTTGTTGAATTTTACAGAATTTCATGTAGCGTTTTGATCTTTAAAACATTTTTGATCAAATTTCTTTCCCATTTTCTATTTTTTTAAACAGACCTTGACTTTTATCTTGTAATGCTAAAATGCGCATTTACCTATTTTAAAAATAGAGAAATGTTTATCGAAATGTAAAAAAAATTGAACATAATATACATGCGTCACCCCAATAGCTTTACCTTTGCCAATGATGCCCTCTGCACAAAAAGTTTGCCCACACTTGAGTTAGAGTATAGTTGTTATCGAATGATGCATATCGTTGTCCCGCTTGAACCCACAGATAATTTTAGTGCAGTGTGTATATGTGACGAGTGCCCTAATAGCTGGATCACGGTTCGCCACGTCTATTATGATGGCGTGTTCAACGGTTACAAGACATCACAACCTCAGCAATACATCGTAGAAGATGGTTCTCAAGCACACGTGTTGTTCAACATGATGAAAAGATACAGTTCATGACTGTTGCAGTTCCCGATTAATGGTTTGAGGAATTTGAGGTATCAAACAAACCCATATACAAATTATATTTTAAAAATGCATCCAGCCCTCAACAAAACACACATTTAGAACCGGACAGTTTTAAGTAGATAAAATAAGAGGCCATTTTAAATGTATTTGTTTTCATAAGAGAACCGCCAATAAAAAAGTGTGTGGTCTCCACTCATCAATGCCAATGACAGTGTGTGGTCTCCACTCATCAATGCAAATGACAGTGTGTGGTCTCCACTCATCAATGCCAATGACAGTGTGTGGTCTCCACTCATCAATGCCAATGACAGTGTGTGGTCTCCACTCATCAATGCCAATGACAGTGTGTGGTCTCCACTCATCAATGCCAATGACAGTGTGTGGTCTCCACTCATCAATGCCAATGACAGTGTGTGGTCTCCACTCATCAATGCCATTGACAGTGTGTGGTCTCCACTCATCAATGCCAATGACAGTGTGTGGTCTCCACTCATCAATGCCAATGACAGTGTGTGGTCTCCACTCATCAATGCCAATGACAGTGTGTAGTCTCCACTCATCAATGCCAATGACAGTGTGTAGTCTCCACTCATCAATGCCAATGACAGTGTGTAGTCTCCACTCATCAATGCCAATGACAGTGTGTGGTCTCCACTCATCAATGCCAATGACAGTGTGTAGTCTCCACTCCTCAATACCAATGACAGTGTGTAGTCTCCACTCATCAATGCCAATGACAGTGTGTAGTCTCCACTCATCAATGCCAATGACAGTGTGTAGTCTCCACTCATCAATGCCAATGACAGTGTGTAGTCTCCACTCATCAATGCCAATGACAGTGTGTAGTCTCCACTCATCAATGCCAATGACAGTGTGTGGTCTCCACTCATCAATGCCAATGACAGTGTGTAGTCTCCACACATCAATGACAATGACAGTGTGTAGTCTCCACTCATCAATGCCAATGACAGTGTGTAGTCTCCACTCATCAATGCCAATGACAGTGTGTGGTCTCCACTCATCAATGCCAATGACAGTGTGTAGTCTCCACTCCTCAATACCAATGACAGTGTGTAGTCTCCACTCATCAATACCAATGACAGTGTGTAGTCTCCACTCCTCAATACCAATGACAGTGTGTAGTCTCCACTCATCAATGCCAATGACAGTGTGTAGTCTCCACTCATCAATACCAATGACAGTGTGTAGTCTCCACTCATCAATACCAATGACAGTGTGTAGTCTCCACTCCTCAATACCAATGACAGTGTGTAGTCTCCACTCATCAATACCAATGACAGTGTGTAGTCTCCACTCATCAATAACAATGACAGTGTGTAGTCTCCACTCCTCAATACCAATGACAGTGTGTAGTCTCCACTCATCAATGCCAATGACAGTGTGTAGTCTCCACTCCTCAATACCAATGACAGTGTGTAGTCTCCACTCCTCAATACCAATGACAGTGTGTGGTCTCCACTCATCAATGCCAATGACAGTGTGTAGTCTCCACTCATCAATGCCAATGACAGTGTGTAGTCTCCACTCATCAATGCCAATGACAGTGTGTAGTCTCCACTCATCAATGCCAATGACAGTGTGTAGTCTCCACTCCTCAATGCCAATGACAGTGTGTAGTCTCCACTCATCAATGCCAATGACAGTGTGTGGTCTCCACTCATCAATGCCAATGACAGTGTGTGGTCTCCACTCATCAATGCCAATGACAGTGTGTAGTCTCCACTCCTCAATACCAATGACAGTGTGTAGTCTCCACTCATCAATGCCAATGACAGTGTGTAGTCTCCACTCCTCAATACCAATGACAGTGTGTAGTCTCCACTCCTCAATACCAATGACAGTGTGTGGTCTCCACTCATCAATGCCAATGACAGTGTGTAGTCTCCACTCATCAATGCCAATGACAGTGTGTGGTCTCCACTCATCAATGCCAATGACAGTGTGTAGTCTCCACTCATCAATGCCAATGACAGTGTGTAGTCTCCACTCCTCAATGCCAATGACAGTGTGTAGTCTCCACTCATCAATGCCAATGACAGTGTGTGGTCTCCACTCATCAATGCCAATGACAGTGTGTGGTCTCCACTCATCAATGCCAATGACAGTGTGTAGTCTCCACTCATCAATGCCAATGACAGTGTGTGGTCTCCACTCATCAATGACAATGACAGTGTGTGGTCTCCACTCATCAATGCCAATGACAGTGTGTGGTCTCCACTCATCAATACCAATGACAGTGTGTGGTCTCCACTCATCAATGCCAATGACAGTGTGTGGTCTCCACTCATCAATGCCAATGACAGTGTGTGGTCTCCACTCATCAATGCCAATGACAGTGTGTGGTCTCCACTCATCAATGCCAATGACAGTGTGTGGTCTCCACTCATCAATGCCAATGACAGTGTGTGGTCTCCACTCATCAATGCCAATGACAGTGTGTGGTCTCCACTCATCAATGCCAATGACAGTGTGTGGTCTCCACTCATCAATGCCAATGACAGTGTGTAGTCTCCACTCATCAATGCCAATGACAGTGTGTGGTCTCCACTCATCAATGCCAATGACAGTGTGTAGTCTCCACTCATCAATGCCAATGACAGTGTGTAGTCTCCACTCATCAATGCCAATGACAGTGTGTAGTCTCCACTCATCAATGCCAATGACAGTGTGTGGTCTCCACTCATCAATGCCAATGACAGTGTGTAGTCTCCACTCCTCAATACCAATGACAGTGTGTAGTCTCCACTCATCAATGCCAATGACAGTGTGTAGTCTCCACTCATCAATGCCAATGACAGTGTGTAGTCTCCACTCATCAATGCCAATGACAGTGTGTAGTCTCCACTCATCAATGCCAATGACAGTGTGTAGTCTCCACTCATCAATGCCAATGACAGTGTGTGGTCTCCACTCATCAATGCCAATGACAGTGTGTAGTCTCCACTCATCAATGCCAATGACAGTGTGTAGTCTCCACTCATCAATGCCAATGACAGTGTGTAGTCTCCACTCATCAATGCCAATGACAGTGTGTGGTCTCCACTCATCAATGCCAATGACAGTGTGTAGTCTCCACTCCTCAATACCAATGACAGTGTGTAGTCTCCACTCATCAATACCAATGACAGTGTGTAGTCTCCACTCCTCAATACCAATGACAGTGTGTAGTCTCCACTCATCAATGCCAATGACAGTGTGTAGTCTCCACTCATCAATACCAATGACAGTGTGTAGTCTCCACTCAT
Source organism: Omphiscola glabra (assembly GCA_964017045.1). Classification (NCBI taxonomy): domain Eukaryota; kingdom Metazoa; phylum Mollusca; class Gastropoda; family Lymnaeidae; genus Omphiscola; species Omphiscola glabra. The sequence continues at coordinate 20,109,695 of OZ024811.1, forward strand.
CAATACCAATGACAGTGTGTAGTCTCCACTCCTCAATACCAATGACAGTGTGTAGTCTCCACTCATCAATACCAATGACAGTGTGTAGTCTCCACTCATCAATACCAATGACAGTGTGTAGTCTCCACTCCTCAATACCAATGACAGTGTGTAGTCTCCACTCATCAATGCCAATGACAGTGTGTAGTCTCCACTCCTCAATACCAATGACAGTGTGTAGTCTCCACTCCTCAATACCAATGACAGTGTGTGGTCTCCACTCATCAATGCCAATGACAGTGTGTAGTCTCCACTCATCAATGCCAATGACAGTGTGTAGTCTCCACTCATCAATGCCAATGACAGTGTGTAGTCTCCACTCATCAATGCCAATGACAGTGTGTAGTCTCCACTCCTCAATGCCAATGACAGTGTGTAGTCTCCACTCATCAATGCCAATGACAGTGTGTGGTCTCCACTCATCAATGCCAATGACAGTGTGTGGTCTCCACTCATCAATGCCAATGACAGTGTGTAGTCTCCACTCCTCAATACCAATGACAGTGTGTAGTCTCCACTCATCAATGCCAATGACAGTGTGTAGTCTCCACTCCTCAATACCAATGACAGTGTGTAGTCTCCACTCCTCAATACCAATGACAGTGTGTGGTCTCCACTCATCAATGCCAATGACAGTGTGTAGTCTCCACTCATCAATGCCAATGACAGTGTGTAGTCTCCACTCATCAATGCCAATGACAGTGTGTAGTCTCCACTCATCAATGCCAATGACAGTGTGTAGTCTCCACTCCTCAATGCCAATGACAGTGTGTAGTCTCCACTCATCAATGCCAATGACAGTGTGTGGTCTCCACTCATCAATGCCAATGACAGTGTGTGGTCTCCACTCATCAATGCCAATGACAGTGTGTAGTCTCCACTCATCAATGCCAATGACAGTGTGTGGTCTCCACTCATCAATGCCAATGACAGTGTGTGGTCTCCACTCATCAATGCCAATGACAGTGTGTGGTCTCCACTCATCAATACCAATGACAGTGTGTGGTCTCCACTCATCAATGCCAATGACAGTGTGTGGTCTCCACTCATCAATGCCAATGACAGTGTGTGGTCTCCACTCATCAATGCCAATGACAGTGTGTAGTCTCCACTCATCAATGCCAATGACAGTGTGTGGTCTCCACTCATCAATGCCAATGACAGTGTGTGGTCTCCACTCATCAATGCCAATGACAGTGTATGGTCTCCACTCATCAATGCCAATGACAGTGTGTGGTCTCCACTCATCAATGCCAATGACAGTGTGTGGTCTCCACTCATCAATGCCAATGACAGTGTGTGGTCTCCACTCATCAATGCCAATGACAGTGTGTGGTCTCCACTCATCAATACCAATGACAGTGTGTGGTCTCCACTCATCAATGCCAATGACAGTGTGTGGTCTCCACTCATCAATGCCAATGACAGTGTGTGGTCTCCACTCATCAATGCCAATGACAGTGTGTGGTCTCCACTCATCAATGCCAATGACAGTGTGTAGTCTCCACTCATCAATGCCAATGACAGTGTGTGGTCTCCACTCATCAATGCCAATGACAGTGTGTGGTCTCCACTCATCAATGCCAATGACAGTGTGTGGCCTCCACTCATCAATGCCAATGACAGTGTGTGGTCTCCACTCATCAATGCCAATGACAGTGTGTGGTCTCCACTCATCAATGCCAATGACAGTGTGTGGTCTCCACTCATCAATGCCAATGACAGTGTGTAGTCTCCACTCCTCAATACCAATGACAGTGTGTAGTCTCCACTCATCAATACCAATGACAGTGTGTAGTCTCCACTCATCAATACCAATGACAGTGTGTAGTCTCCACTCCTCAATACCAATGACAGTGTGTAGTCTCCACTCATCAATGCCAATGACAGTGTGTAGTCTCCACTCATCAATACCAATGACAGTGTGTAGTCTCCACTCATCAATACCAATGACAGTGTGTAGTCTCCACTCCTCAATACCAATGACAGTGTGTAGTCTCCACTCATCAATACCAATGACAGTGTGTAGTCTCCACTCATCAATACCAATGACAGTGTGTAGTCTCCACTCCTCAATACCAATGACAGTGTGTAGTCTCCACTCATCAATTCCAATGACAGTGTGTAGTCTCCACTCCTCAATACCAATGACAGTGTGTAGTCTCCACTCATCAATACCAATGACAGTGTGTGGTCTCCACTCATCAATGCCAATGACAGTGTGTAGTCTCCACTCATCAATGCCAATGACAGTGTGTAGTCTCCACTCATCAATGCCAATGACAGTGTGTAGTCTCCACTCATCAATGCCAATGACAGTGTGTAGTCTCCACTCCTCAATGCCAATGACAGTGTGTAGTCTCCACTCATCAATGCCAATGACAGTGTGTGGTCTCCACTCATCAATGCCAATGACAGTGTGTGGTCTCCACTCATCAATGCCAATGACAGTGTGTAGTCTTCACTCATCAATGCCAATGACAGTGTGTGGTCTCCACTCATCAATGCCAATGACAGTGTGTGGTCTCCACTCATCAATGCCAATGACAGTGTGTGGTCTCCACTCATCAATACCAATGACAGTGTGTGGTCTCCACTCATCAATGCCAATGACAGTGTGTGGTCTCCACTCATCAATGCCAATGACAGTGTGTGGTCTCCACTCATCAATGCCAATGACAGTGTGTAGTCTCCACTCATCAATGCCAATGACAGTGTGTGGTCTCCACTCATCAATGCCAATGACAGTGTGTGGTCTCCACTCATCAATGCCAATGACAGTGTGTGGTCTCCACTCATCAATGCCAATGACAGTGTGTGGTTTCCACTCATCAATGCCAATGACAGTGTGTGGTCTCCACTCATCAATGCCAATGACAGTGTGTGGTCTCCACTCATCAATGCCAATGACAGTGTGTGGTCTCCACTCATCAATACCAATGACAGTGTGTGGTCTCCACTCATCAATGCCAATGACAGTGTGTGGTCTCCACTCATCAATGCCAATGACAGTGTGTGGTCTCCACTCATCAATGCCAATGACAGTGTGTGGTCTCCACTCATCAATGCCAATGACAGTGTGTGGTCTCCACTCATCAATGCCAATGACAGTGTGTGGTCTCCACTCATCAATGCCAATGACAGTGTGTGGTCTCCACTCATCAATGCCAATGACAGTGTGTGGTCTCCACTCATTAATGCCAATGACAGTGTGTGGTCTCCACTCATCAATGCCAATGACAGTGTGTGGTCTCCACTCATCAATGCCAATGACAGTGTGTGGTCTCCACTCATCAATGCCAATGACAGTGTGTAGTCTCCACTCATCAATACCAATGACAGTGTGTAGTCTCCACTCATCAATACCAATGACAGTGTGTAGTCTCCACTCATCAATGCCAATGACAGTGTGTAGTCTCCACTCCTCAATACCAATGACAGTGTGTAGTCTCCACTCATCAATGCCAATGACAGTGTGTGGTCTCCACTCATCAATGCCAATGACAGTGTGTGGTCTCCACTCATCAATGCCAATGACAGTGTGTGGTCTCCACTCCTCAATGCCAATGACAGTGTGTGGTCTCCACTCATCAATGCCAATGACAGTGTGTGGTCTCCACTCATCAATGCCAATGACAGTGTGTAGTCTCCACTCCTCAATACCAATGACAGTGTGTAGTCTCCACTCCTCAATACCAATGACAGTGTGTAGTCTCCACTCCTCAATACCAATGACAGTGTGTAGTCTCCACTCCTCAATGCCAATGACAGTGTGTAGTCTCCACTCATCAATGCCAATGACAGTGTGTGGTCTCCACTCCTCAATACCAATGACAGTGTGTAGTCTCCACTCATCAATGCCAATGACAGTGTGTAGTCTCCACTCATCAATGCCAATGACAGTGTGTAGTCTCCACTCATCAATGCCAATGACAGTGTGTGGTCTCCACTCCTCAATACCAATGACAGTGTGTGGTCTCCACTCATCATGGCAAATGACAGTGTGGTTTCAATTCATCATTGCCAATGACAGTTTATGATCACAGTACTTTCGACTACCAGGAGCACAGATTTTTTGGGCATGGTGGTTTGTTACAGAAAATGTTGCAACACCTTCTCAGTTATTATTTCCCCTCTTACAAATTAGTTAAAGTAAAATGTAAAATTTCTTTGACTAGATACTTGCCAAGAAGTCTTTAAAAGGATTTTTAAATGACGTACTGACCAATGCTCCTTTGTTCACTGCACTAAATTTTAATAAACAAGTTAAATTCGCCGTGGATGCCAGTTATCTTAGCAATGATGTGCAGTTTTGTTTCAAGGAGATATTCACAGATTAGATCATCCTCTCTGCTATTTCTCTAAAAATTCGATTCCTCTTCAATAGAATGACTCCACAGTTGAAAAAGAATTCCATGCCTTAATCCCTGCTTTGCAGCAATTTGATTTTTAATGTCAGTTTTCATTCCATCAGGTACTTGTATTTAGTGACCACAATCAATTAGTCTTTTTGAAGAAGATGGTCTCCAAAAAAATCAAAGTGTTCTGATATGGAGTTTATTTCTGCAAGAAAATAACTTGGTTATAAGACATATTAAATGAAAAAGATATCGTTATTGCTGACACTTTGTACGGAAATTAATGTTTCTGTACATTTAGATTATGTTACTGCTTATCTTGTAAGTTGTTGAGTAACTTTTGTGAAATTTTTTTATTTAAAGAAATGTACTTTTTTTCAATTTAAATAATAGTTCTTCATGGCCCATAGTGCCCATAGTGCCATAGTGCCCATAGTGCCCATAGTGCCCATAGTGCCCATATTGCCATAGTGCCCATAGTGCTATAGTGCCCATAGTGCAATAGTGCCATAGTGCCCATAGTGCCATAGTACCCATATTGCCATAGTGCCATATTGCCATAGTGCCAATAGTGCCATAGTGCCCATAGTGCCCATAGTGCCATAGTGCCCATAGTGCCATAGTGCCCATAGTGCCTATAGTGCCCATAGTACCCGTTATTATAATTAAGTAATACATTCAAGACGTATGCAAATAGTTGGTAAAGCAATGTTGAAGTGCTAATGAACTAAAAAAAAAAATATTTAAAACTCTCTTATTTCTCGTTCTGTATTTATCTACCGAAGGAGGCATCCAGCTCTAAACGTCCTCTTAATGTGTCAAGTCTCTTCATTCCAAGCCTAGCACATAATGTCTCGGTCCACTGTTTTCCTGTAGTGTGTTGACACTAAAAATTCGGTGAGGCATTGCGATTAGGGTTCGCAATAACCGGTCCCTTTTACCAAAACCGGTATTTTCGATATTGAAGTTTACGAATACTGGAATCCCGGTATTTTCGATATTGAAGTTTACGAATACTGGAATCCCGGTATTTTCGATATTGAAGTTTACGAATACTGGAATCCCGGTATTTTCGATATTTTCGATATTTAGAGAATTTTTTTGTCGAGATTAGAGTTGAGGATTATCAATGAAATAAAAACATTCAGGAAAAAAAAAATAACACAAATTTGTAACTTCAGACTTTAATCAAACGAACAAAAATAATGTTCTTAACTTTTTAATTGAAATTGTTTTATTAATTAAGTATTAACATAATTGGTGTTGTTTGAATCTTTGGTCAAATTTAAATAATGAGATCGTAAAGATGACAACGAGTCTAATGTTTGGTCACTTGACTTTGACCGGAAATGGTTACAAAAGTAACTTGATGATGAGAACACCCGCTCAGAATCCACACTGGTCGGAGGAATAGACCTTAGTCTACCATACGCAATTTCTAGATATTGTCCTCTTGAACCGCCATTCTCAAATAAAGCCATTTCTATTTTTACCCATGTATCAATGTCTCCACCAGTTGGTCTGGAAGTTTTATCCTGAGCCTGAAGTTTCTTTTGTATTTCTATTTCCAATTGTCTCTTAAGCGGCAGTGTGTTTTCAAGTTCGTCATGCTCAGATCCAAGATGTTTAGTAGGCGACTTTCTAAAAATTTTTGCAATTTTTCGCACTTTCCAGATTAAATCTTTGAAAACAAATTCATTATTTTAATTGATCTCAACTGTAACACGAAAACCACATTTGTCATTATCATCATCACAGTCAGAATCATCAGAATCGCTGTCTTCTTCAGGTTGATGTTGTTGAGGTTGAAGAGTTTTCCCTTTTTTATAAAGGACGTCCAAGATTGCCAGCTGTACACTTTGAGCAAGACACTGTTGATGGTACAGCGCTGCTTCACGTCCTAATACAGTCATCACACTGGCACCGTCTGTAGTTATGCAGACTATATCATCTTTCAAAGACAATTCAAAAGCGGATAGCCTGTTTTCCAACAATTTTAAACTGTTCTGGCCGGCATGCTGACAATCACTTTTACTTGGCCAAGATTAACGAAGTCATTGGTTAACATAGGACTATGAATGTTTATGTTCATGAATCGACGATTTCTCAAACTCGTCCATTCATCCAGTGTCAGAGACAGTTTAACTCGTCCATTCATCCAGTGTCAGAGACAGTTTAACTCTTTCTTCTTTCAGTTTATGCAGTTGATTAATCAAAGAGGTTGTAACAGCCTCTCTGTGCGTTATCACCATGTTTTTAATTGAATTAGAAGATTTAGGCTAATTGTAGCCACATTGCTTCATGATTCGTCTTTGATAATTAGAAGTAATGAAAAAACTGAATGGAAAACCATCTAAAGCTGTCATACGAGAAACTGTTTCTGCTAAGCTGGTTGACCTTGAAAAATAGTCTGTCAATTTGCTTCTTTTTATTGGTGTTTCATCTTCTGTGTCGGCCGAAGTTTTAGAACGAGATGCCATAGAAATCAGTGCTCTTTGAGTACCGGAAATTATTAATTCAATCGAATTCGTTTGACGTGTAAAACTTTTTTTAAATGTTTAAATGTTCATTTAAATGTTTGGTTAAGTACGGTACAGACAAGCTGGGACATTCAGCCTGAGACTAAATAGCTCGAAAATCAATTAAGAGGTGAAAGTAAATTATTAATATTGTTATCACAAAATAAAAGTAAAATAATTTTTATGTGTCTTAAACTTAAGATATTTTATTATCAAAACAATAATTTTCTCATATTTTTTATTGTAGGTTTTTGGCGCAATTGAAATAAATCAAGCAATCAAAAATTTCTGTGAATTTGAGTGCAACGTGTTATTATTTCCCAACAAACTCTTATTGGAAGTCAAAATTCGATCTTCATTCGACTATGCAAATGACTTATTTGTCAATAATATGAAAACATTTACTTACCAATCCAGTACCTTCACGTCATGACTCCACTATAAACACTACACACGCACGATGAAAAAAACACCAACTAATCACGTCATGATTCTTGACAAATAAGAGTACGCAGATGTAGCCCGTCGGTCGGCTCTCATTAAACTTGAGACACGTGGTGTGGTGGATTTGCACATCTGATAAATTATTGCTATGTCTTTCTTTAACTACGACGTGGAAACTAAGAAAAACTTTTTTTTTTTAAATAGAAAATGAAATCCCGGGATTATCGAAAATCCCGGTTTTCATAAATCCAATCCCGATATTTTCGAGCATCAATTATGGTCCGGTATTCCGGTATTTTCGAAATTAGGGATCCCGGTTTGCGACCCCTAATTGCGATGCAACGTCTCTTCACTAAAAGGCTGACACTTACGCGTCTTGCCGTGACACTCCTCATGCGCAATAACGTCTGTAGCGATTCTTTCTGAATAGAAATGTTATATTCTATGGAAAAGAAATTTCTGTGGCCTAATTTCGATGACATTTATTTTTTTGGTAGGTCGTATTTTATGATCGTAGAGATTATATTTTAAACCAAACAACAATCTAAGTGTTTGAAACAAGTTGTGTTTTAACATTTATATATATATCCTGAAACATTTTTGAAAACCTAAGTTTAAAAAAAACAGTTATATCCAATGGAAAGTAAAGCATTGACTCGACTGACAATCTTCATCACCCTCTCCCCCACTACACAATCCCAATGTTATTGTTTGACCCAAGTCATTGACACAGTTGGACTAACTGAATATATTGGAGGCTTTTAAAAATGGGAAGGTAGACCATGTTAAAAGATGGGAAGGCAGGGTTACTTGAATGATGTGAAGGTAGAGCCACTTGAATAATGGGAATGTAGAGCCATTTGAATGATAGGCATGTAGAGCCACTTGAATGATGGGAATGTAGATCCATTTGAATGATGGGAAAGTAGATCTACGTGAACGATGGCAATGTAGAGCCACTTGAATGATATGAATGAAGAAATAAGTAAGCGCCCTCGATCCATAGATCTGAGCTCTTTTCTTTGTAAAATTTGTTCATTAAACAAAAATGATCATAAAACAATTCGAATTGTGCGTGTTAGCACGTGACATGGGTAATTATCAAGTGAAGTATATCATCGAGTGGAAATAAAAACTAGGCAAATGTTATTTTGTCGTCAAAAACTAAATAATAACATATTAATTTTTAATAAGCTACCAAATATATTGAGATCTGATGAAATTTAATAATCATTAGAATACACAAAATACATTGTTATATTCTTGTATGTGCTTTTTTATTGATTACCGATTCTTTACAACAGGGATTTTTGAAAGATCCAATGAGGTATCATCATGTGTATAATGAATGCTTCTTGATGAAAGTAACAGTCTTAAAATTCTTAATGAAATAATTGTTTAAAGTTACCAAAAAACATGTCTATATGCATTCAACAATATTGAAATCATCAACACCCACCCATCCATCCACACAACCACACACCTAACAATCCACCCAGCCATCCACACAACCACTCACACAATAACACACCCAACAAAGCAGCCACGCGAACATTAAAAACACAGCAATAGAAACATAAATATTTTTAATTAATTACAAACAACAATGACACACACACAAAAAGTTTCGAAAAGATCATTCAATCCTTTGTTCTGATGGGTTTGTGTCTAAATACGAACTCGGGGTCACTCTGGAGAGGAACGTCCATACTATCGGCGCAGATCCCTGTGATAAATACGTCCTCCAGCAAGATCGGTTCTGCCCTAATGGCTGCGTGGTACAACAACGCGACCGTGTTGAGTGGGTAGCCCTGTAGCTCACCGAGCACGAACCGCTGTGGGAACGTGAAGTTGGAGTAATCCTCCTCTGGCCTCATCGGAATACTTCTCCTTCGGGACATCCGCCAGTCCGCTCTAATGCTGCCGACGATGAAATCTGAATACTGCTGACTTTTTGCGGCCATTACTTTGACGATGTTCAAAACGTTTACGACGATGTCGTCGTCCATGCGAACGACGTACTTTACATCACTGCAATAAGTGTAAGTCCACCTCAACATCGACACGGCCTTCAGGCGCAGGTTCTGAAAAACGTCGGGGAAGTCTTCTTGCACTATGTCGCCGTGGTTGTGGTACTCGTCACTCAGTCTCGTCTGAAGTCTCGTCGCGTTCTCGTTGCACGCGAAGGCACCCGTGAAAAACAACAATCTCGCGCCGTTGGACGTGGTTCTCACGAACTCGCCAATGTCCCCGTTCCTCAACCTTTCTCTGAGTTCAAAGTTTCCAGGGGCGGAGAGTACTGCGAACAGGATTTCCGGTTTCGTTTCGACGCATGCGTTGACCGGGTTACGGACGTACTCGAAGTCATGCTTGTTGACGATGTTCTTTATTAATAATTTGATGACGTTCCTCTTGTGCTTTAACTCGGCTTGCAGTATGTAGTTCCACTTGTTTAGGTTGTTTATATCTTGCTGTCTGGATTTTGTTGTTGTAAAAGTTGTAGAAGATGTCGTTGTAGGTGTTGTAGTAGATGAAGAGGACTTACTCTTCGTGACCTTAAATTCCAGTCTAGTAGTTTTAGTCGGGGGGATTCTTACTTTTACACCGCTGTCTACTTCAGGTAGACTTTCGATTTCTCGCTTCTTCATGCTGACTAACAGAGCCTTTCCCGTTGGCGATATCATGCGATGGTCAGACGCCTGCTCTAGCAGCACGAAGACGACCAGGAAGAGAAAACCCAGCACGGCAACGCTGAACTGTAGTGTGCGCATCGAGGTAGTCATATCGCCTGTCTTCTTCTGTGGGGATTAGCAAACGATTTTTAAAGATGTTTACGCTTAGAGATACTTTCACATGACCTGATGCTTGCACGAGAGGCGAGAGACACAGGGAGATGATCGACTAAGTGTTTGAGTGATAATGGAAACGAAAAAAAAAAGAAAGAAAGAAAAGAAAAATTAATTTGCTGGAGGATCCTCCATAATAACATTTGTGGGTGTTGTAATTGTCTTAGCTATTTTTTAGGTACATACACGCACTAACAAACATATTCTCAAGCAAACACATACATACTAACACTTTCACCCAAAAATATACATTTATGAAGGAAAATTTTATTTTTCCTGCTTTTTTCAGTATATTGAAAAAAGCACATTGAATAAATATTTTCATACAATATATGTTAAGTTGAGTGTATGTCTTTGTATGGCTTACACAATTATAAACAATTATTATAATATTAAAGTCTCAATTCCTTTTTTGCATTACTTTTTTTAAAAATAACTAACAGCGTCATGAAAATGTAAATCCCCCTCCCCCCCACCCCCCCCCCCCCAAAACACATTTGTTTTTCTTCTTTCCCCAGTATAGCAAGGTCTTCACGATGCAATCAGTACCGATAAAATAAATAAGGATAAAATTAATAGGCCTACGTATAATCAGAAATTGCATGTCTTAGAAAGGCACTTTCTTCCCACAGTATTTCATTATTTTACTGAGATTAGCACTATTTCAAATAAGCGTTCGAATTCAACCATTCAACTCAAAGGACTGCTTACTTACTTGAATTCCTTAGTCCCTCTCCTGACCCTAGACGCAAACACGTTGAGAATGCCAAAGCACCCGCCGTGTTGCAGGACAAGGCCTCAGTTGCGAAACGTTCTGTTATTACAGCACAGACCAGAATCACAAGGCACCCGCCGTGTTGCAGGACAAGGCTTCAGTTGCGAAACGTTCTGTTATTACAGCACAGACCAGAATCACAAGGCACCCGCCGTGTTGCAGGACAAGGCTTCAGTTGCGAAACGTTCTGTTATTACATGACTCGCAAGAACCACAAGGCGCCCGCCATGTTACAGGACAAGACCTCAATTAAGAAACGTTGTGTTGTTACAGCCCACACAAGAACCACAAGGCACCAAGCCGTGTTGTCGGACAAGGCCTCAGTGACGAAAAGCTTCGTTGTTAAAGGAAACGTGACGATATTTGCACACGAAAAATATCTTTATTGTCGGCTGTGTTAGGTCAGGCATCGGTGATTTCCCGCCGATAACGTTTTTCTTCCGCTTAGGGGGTCCTATGATTTTTTTTAATTGCATTTTTTAAAGGAAGCCTCCGATGCGTTTCTGTGTCACAGTGTGTCCGTGTCACAGTGTGTATGTGTCATATTATGTATATGTCATAGTGTGTATGTGTCACAGTGTGTATGTGTCACAGTGTGTATGTGTCACATTGTAGGTGTCACAGTGTGTGTGTCACAGTGTGTATGTGTCACAGTGTGTATGTGTCACAGTGTATGTGTCACAGTGTGTAAGTGTCACAGTGTGTATGTGTCACATTGTTTGTATGTGTCAAAGTGTAAGTGTCATAGTGTGTATGTGTCACAGTGGATGTGTCACAGTATGTATGTGTCATAGCCTGTATGTGTCACAGTGTGTATGGGTCACAGTGTGTATGTATCACAGTTTATGTGTCACATTGTATGTGTCACAGTGTATGGGTCACAGTGTATGTACAGTGTGTACCATCAGCAAGAGCACGCCAACAATTTAACGTTTCCATCTGTCAATGCAGTGTGAATATGTTATTATCGTAATCAAGTTTTTGTTGAGATTGAGCCATTTAAAATATCTCATACGATAAATGGTCTATCGAGTTACAACTAAAATATTCTTCTAATCAATATTCAGCCTGAATCTATCCCAAAGAAATTGTTTTGAAACCCGATCCATTTAAATTAATTTCAAGAGTTATAAATGGAACATGAAAAAAAAAGTAAAGTAGGTTAAGGGGGGGGGGGGGGGGGCTTTGATGTGATTTTGGTGTAGTCAATAGAAAAATCGTTTGTATACTTTGTTCTAAATAGGGGGAGGGGGGCGATTGTAGTTCTTTAATGTTAAAGAATGTGCATTGAAATAGTTTAAAGGTGTAGTTTAAAACAAAAAAAATCCTCATAATTTGCACGTGTATCCACAATGGAACAAGTGTTGGAACAATGATGTATGTCGTGTACTGTGACAGTGTTTTAGTTCCGATAGCGATGTATGTCGTGTACTGTGACAGTGTTTTAGTTCCTATAGCGATGTATGCAGTGTACTGTGACAGTGTTTTAGTTCCTATAGCGATGTATGCAGTGTACTGTGACAGTGTTTTAGTTCCTATAGCGATGTATGCAGTGTACTGTGACAGTGTTTTAGTTCCTATAGCGATGTATGCAGTGTACTGTGACAGTGTTTTAGTTCCTATAGCGATGTATGCAGTGTACTGTGACAGTGTTTTAGTTCCTATAGCGATGTATGCAGTGTACTGTGACAGTGTTTTAGTTCCTATAGCGATGTATGCAGTGTACTGTAACAGTGTTTTAGATCCTATAGCGATGTATGCAGTGTACTGTGACAGTTTCGTAGTTCCTATAGTGATGTCTGTAGATTATGCATCTTCGGTCTGGGACCCATTCACTCAGAAGAGCATCGACAGGTTGGAGGCAGTACAGCGACGGGCAGCACGCTTTGTCCTGAACCGCTACAGGAATACCTCTAGTGTTGGCAGCATGCTGGAAACACTGGGCTGTTCACTATTGGAGGACGACAGTCCAGGCTCTCCATGATTTATAAGATAAATAATGGGCTAGTCCACTGCTCTGGCATTAAACAGAAACTCGTCCCTCTCCCCCATAGACAACGACGAGGCCATGACAGGCAGTTCCGGCTCATACCAGCGAGAAGCCAGTATAGGAACTGCTCATTCCTACCAAAGACAATCAGGGACTGGAACAAGCTTCCAAAAGGAGCAGTTGAGGCGACAACACTTGACTCATTTGCGTCTATTGCCTCAGGCCTTCCAACCCCTAGTGCATGATACCCTCAAACAGTTACTCTTGTAACCAGTTCAATATCCTCATCAACACCAGGCACAGAGACATTGCAAATCCCATCTACATTCATAGGAGCCATAATGATCAATAAATTGATCGTGGGCCCTTAATATATAGAAGAAGAAGAAGAATCAAAATACTTCAAGTCAAATAATAAAAAACAGATATAAAAATAGGGAGATAGATTCAAATATATACAACCAGGTAAGGGGAGCTGTGGGAAGATAGATTGATTGATAGATGGATGGAAAAAAAAGTGATAGGTTATATTGGTAGATAAATTAATGTAAGAAAGGCATACCGCAAAACAGACAGACAGACAGGCATTGGGCAGACGATTATATTAACAGGCGTATGAAAGATAAACACAAGGAGATGCAAATTAAAAGATATATTTAAAAAATAGATCCATGGACGGATCATCTCATTGCCACTGATAGTAAAGTGATTTGTGGATTAAATCCAAAGGAAGGCTTCCAAACACCCCGTTCAATAGTTCTTTTAGATTTCACATGTCCTCGTCTAGCAGGTATGCTTCGCTGGGAGGCAAAGCTGGCGATCAGCCGAAAAGTTCTGAGGCGTGTTAATCGTTCGTGTTGTTCTATGATGTGTTAAATGTTCCCCATTTTTTTTTACAAAGGCGTGTTTAATATTCATGCGGTTCTAAGCTGTGTTCAATATTCATGCTGATTTAAAGGGTACTAAATGTTCATGTTGTTCTAAGATATGTTAAATGTTCATTTTGTTCTAAGGCATGTTAAACGTTCATGTTGTTCTAAGACGTTTTAAATGTTCATGCTGTTCTAAGGCATGTTACATGTTCATGTTGTTCAGTTTAATAGAGACAAACTAGTATTTCATTTGGACTTAACGTAAATTTCTTTTTGAACGCATTATTTTGTTTTACTATATAGTATAGTGCGTTCCAAAAGAAATTTGACATACATTGTAACGTGTGAACTAAAAAAAGATTCGACCAAATTTCCGTTCAATCAAACTTCCGTCGATCAAATTTCTGTCGACGAAATTTCTTTCTATCAATTTTCCGGTAACCGAATTAACATTTGGGTGGCTTATGGCATAATGGGTGGTCCATGTGCGGTTCTATATCAGTCACTGCCACTCGGGTACCTGAACGACGATTAGGCGGGGCCGGATTAAGAACTCTCGGCGAGCCGCTTCTGATCCGCGGGCCGTAGATTGAGGAACCCTGGCACAGTGCAATAAAATATTCATGATTTATTTTTGATGGGACGTCTTCGAAGAAGATGAGAATGGCTTTGAATATAATTCATTAAAAAAATATTTTGCAACGAAGGGAATTGTCACTAACGCTATGTATGACGAATTTAGGATTTTCCTTTGATTACAATTCATTTGGTGAAAATATTTAGATCTCGAGACAATACAAAATGGTGAAAGATTTAAATCCCGATACAATAAAAATGGTGAAATTGTTAATAAAAATGTTAAAAATGTTCAGATCCAGGAACAATAAAACATTGTGCAAATGTTGTTGTTGTTGTTGTGTTGACTCATCGCGGTAAGCTTTAGAAGATGTTTTTATATCAGAATTAAGTTTACGAATGCGTAACAATAATCTCGGTTACAGTGGAAAGTTGTCATATAGCAATCCTGCCTTGTGGAAGGCTCTTTGTCACACGCACTGCATCATACATTTGGTGGAACGTTGATTCACGAGGGTTTATCCAACGTCATTTTTATGTACAGAGGTATTGACTCCATTAAAAAAAAAAATAAAAACATGGCGATTTACGATGAACAAATTTGTTGCGCTTCAAGAAATCCTTCAAGAAATCCATCAAGAAATCCACCAAGAAATCCTTCAAGAAATCCTTCAAGAAATCCATCAAGAAATCCTTCAAGAAATCCATCAAGAAATACTTCAAGAAATCCTTCAAGAAATCCATCAAGAAATCCTTCAAGAAATTCATCAAGAAATCCTTCAAGAAATCCTTCAAGAAATCCATCAATAAATCCATCAAGAAATCCTTCAAGAAATCCTTCAAGAAATCCATCAAGAAATCCTTCAAGAATTCTTTCAAGTGCAGCAATAATTTAGAGCGTGGTATAATTATTTTTGTTTACAAAATGTATCGCAGTATTAGCCTGACTTTAAAAATCTGTGGTGTAGCTCAGGTGTGTCTCCATAGGTAGAAGGGGACGGGAATGGGGTTTGGAATTTAGCTAGATAACAAGTTTAATATTGGAAGGGAAAAACATAAAAACCACCTAGATTGAAACGGCCTAGTTTGTAACCGCCTATTTGTCAACTTCTATGTCCTCAGGATTGGATCATTCAATCAAGTTCTTCCAATAATTCCATCATTAGTAACAATAACAACTCGAGTCCTTTTCATAACTATATATAACTTTAATTATCAGGAAACACAAGGCACTCAGCTCTCTTCCCTAAGGTGCTACAACCTCGCTATTCAACATCCTTTTGTCCAACCGCCATCTACATTCCACTCCCTACACTACACTTAACTAATCCGTCACTTCCCCTACCCAAATACGTCATAACATTCACGCACAATATACAACGCTACACCTATACTCTCTAACTCAACATGATTTACTGACAAACATAACTACATTGATTTCATACCCTTGACATATCCCCCCTCTTCCGCTTAGATTCTACTCCACGAGTAGAATCTTCCAAACAAAATTTAAAGTCAGTGTATGAAATTATTAGTTAATGTAAAACTATATAACCTTGGCAAAACATCATACAGTAAATTTACATAATCACCATCGATATTATCAACAAGTCCAAGCGATTAAAGTAATAGTCAAAACATGACACATTCAAAAATTAACTAATGAAACAGGGAAAACAATATCCTGACTGCTGAAGAGAAAAAAAAAATGTCATAATCCGTAGAGTCATTTAGACAGCCGTCAACTGTCCAGTTGATTTTAAGAGGGCGGAATATCTCTCTTGTCAGTTGCTTTCCACACGACGTGTACATCTTTCCCCCATCTAAACATTTCCTGCTCAAATAACAATACTTTTCCAAGGCTTAACACCAAAACAACTCCAAAAAGTACTTTGTCATATGCATAACATAATAATACATTACAAAACAAATCATGACACTTCATAAACACACCAAAACTGCTCTCACCTAACCCCACGTTAGTGAAAACGCTCATCTCCACCACGGAGACTCCATAAAAGCCAGCCCCTCTGTTCTCACCAAGACCGCCCGAGTCCAAACCAGACCCAACACAAACACGGTTCTCAAGCCTTGAGCAACCATTGACCTCTACACCACTACTAAATTCAGCGCGTGGACTACGACCCTCGTAGGTCCACGTGAAGTCGTCCCCAATGACTTCCACTTTGTTGACATTACGTCCCCGTCGTAAGACGGCCCCTGGCAAGTTCGTTGCCTCTACATCGTGACAACCGTTGCTTGTCCAGGTTCTAACACCTTCAAAATCAAAACACACATTTTCCTCCTCCACAAAATTCTCATGAAGAAACCCCAAATCTTCATCCTTCACAAAACCCAACTTATCATCCCGCACAAAATCAAAGTCTGCCTCTTGTACATAACTAAAATCTCTCTTCAGTAAAAAATTCACATATTCCTGTTGTACATCAACAAAACCTACAGTTTGTACATCATCTTGTACGCCACCAGAGATGGTAGCGTGTACACCATCACAAATAATATTTTCATTTCTAAACTCTACATCATAAGCATCATCTTGTTCATGAAAAATGATATCTGGTACATTATCAAGATTCACTTGTACATGGTAAAATTGTGTATCACCTGCTTCCACCAATATTACCTCCTCCCTCGATGCTACGAACGACTCATCGTCCCTACACTCAGTTATGTTTGCATGAGATTCCTCGGGATAACTGATCTCCTCCACAAACTCTGTAATGTCCCCATCATTTTCCTTTTCCCTGGCGGACAAAATAACTTTACGCTCCTCAACTTCCACCAATCTAGTTTCTTTATCTAACTTTATTCTCAATGTCTCAAGGTCGAATTGTATTTGTTTATCCGCTTCTATTTTAAACTTATCCAGTTCGAGTTGTCTCTGCTTATCTGACTCTATTTTTAACTTATCCAGTTCAAATTGTCTTTGTTTATCTGCCTCGATTTTTAACTTATCCAGTTCAAATTGTCTCTGTTTATCGGCCTCAGCTATTTTTAACTTATCCAGTTCGAATTGTCTCTGCTTATCTTCTTCTATTTTTAACTTATCAAGTTCAAATTGTCTCTGTTTATCGGTCTCAACTATTTTTAACTTATCCAGTTCGAATTGTCTTTGTTTATCTGCCTCGATTTTTAACTTATCCAGTTCAATTTGTATCTGTTTATCTGCCTCTATTTTTAACTTATCCAGTTCAAATTGTCTTTGTTTATCTGCCTCTTCTATTTTTAACTTATCCAGTTCAAACTTTCTTTGTTTATCTGCCTCGATTTTTAACTTATCAAGTTCAATTTGTTTCTGTTTATCTGCCTCTATTTTTAACTTATCCAGTTCAAATTGTCTTTTTTTATCTGCCTCTATTTTTAACTTATTAAGTTCAGATTCATTAATATCAAACTCATTAAATTGTTCATAGGGATCCTCACAGTAAAAGCTGGTAATGCCATCTATATAATTCTGTTTGGCTGTACGCTCTACATCTCTCTGTTTGCCAATTAATTTATTTTCAGTTTTATCGTGACAAACCCGATCAACATTTTTATAGGGATTCTCACAGTAAATACTGGCAATGCCATGTATTTCCTGTTCCTGACTATCATCATCGTCACGGTCCTTAAAGTAATTTGCCTGTCTCTTTAAAATACTTGTTCGTCGTTCTGCTTCTAGCTTCGCAAGTCTAATTTCTTCATCTAGTTTTTGAGTTTCATATTGCTTCTGTCTATCTCTAGGTTCGTACTGTCTCTGTCTGGCTGTACGTTCTACATATCTCTGTTTGAGTGTACGTTCTACATATCTCTGTTTGGATGTACGTTCTACATATCTCTGTTTGGCTGTTCGTTCTATGTATCTCTGTTTATCTATATGTTCTTGCGCTATCTGCGTTTCTATTCGTTCTTGCTCTCTCTGTTTTTCCCACATGCCCTTTATAAATTGCACAAGTTCGTCTCCTTGATAATGGAGTGCTAAACCCCGACGTCTAATTTCTTGTAACGTCCATTTCTC
The DNA here is from genome assembly GCA_964017045.1 of Omphiscola glabra. Taxonomy (NCBI): domain Eukaryota; kingdom Metazoa; phylum Mollusca; class Gastropoda; family Lymnaeidae; genus Omphiscola; species Omphiscola glabra. The sequence goes on from OZ024811.1 coordinate 20,128,135, forward strand.
ACCAACATATCCCGCCATAGCAATACAGATTAGGGGTGATCGTACAGTAAACAATAATAAAGGTTTAAGGACCAATCGCAGTCTATTTAAACTATCTCTGGCAAAAAGTTAAAATCTACTAGGGTAAAAAATTTAAATATACATACGAAATTTTACACAAAAAATGTTATAAAGAAATAAAAATACAACTTGTCTGGTTAGTGGAATGTCCTAAAGGAATTAACATATTTAAGAACAACACACTTGGACTTAATTAAGTGACAATTGTTCTTAGGTTAAGTGTCAATTGTTCTTAGGTTAAGTGTCAATGGTTCTCTCACGAACTTCAATGTTACTGGATGGCAATTCACGAGACACAGTCATAGGGTGTGGGTGACCAGGACAGATCACGGGACATCGACAGCTCACTGGACAGGATGTAGGCGAATCGCCGACACTGGACAGTTCGTGGGTGACTCCCCAATGCAGGATGGGTGCATAGGCAGCGTGATGCAGGATAGGACGTCAATGGCTCGATGATACAGGACGTTGATCAACTGGGTGACCGGACAGGGCCACGGGACATCGACAGCTCACTGGACACTGGACACGATGTAGGCACTCACCGATAGACAGTTCATATGCAGCTTAATACAGCACTGCAACGACGGTCAATAACCACTGCGGTCTACAGCAACAGCGGGGTGTGTCAGCGGTGGTAACAGCAAAGGGCGGTGTAAAGCTCAGAAGAATACACCGATCAGCGGCTCATAACATCCGACAGGTGCTTTGGTTGAGACAGGAGACACAGCTTCCGACGAGCACCCCACACAGCTTCGGACGGATGGGCCAGGATACTTCACACCTCGGACGAGTTCAATACTTAACAGCCTCAGATGAGTTCGGACCGGCGACACAAAGCCTGTTCGGACGACGACACACAGCTTGTTCGGACGACGACACACAGCTTGTTCGGGCGACGACACACAGCTTGTTCGGGCGACGACACACAGCTTGTTCAGACGGCGACACACAGCTTGTTCGGGCGACGACACACAGCTTGTTCAGGCGACGACACACAGCTTGTTCAGACGGCGACACACAGCTTGCTCGGGCGACGACACACTGCTTGTTCGGGCGACGACACTGGTAACTTCAGGGCGAGGCGTAGTTATTTCACTGGAGCCGGACACGACCTTCGTAACTTCATACAGGGCAGGACATTGTTATTTCACTGTAACTGGACACGACCTTCGTAACTTCATACAGGGCAGGACGTAGTTAACTTGAATAACGGCCAGGCGCAGTTAACATAACTAGCATGATACAGGACGTAGGTAGTTAATGGAGTCACTGGTGTATGCAACTCATACACACTTGATACACGGTGGCATCAGAGCTCCGACCTTGAAACACGGGACAGCGACGATACTTGTAACTTCACAAAGGTATAAGAAAGTTCTTGGACTTTACCTCAAGTAAGAAAATGATGTTTTCCAATCTCGGACGAGTAGCCCCCAATGTCAACTTCTATGTCCTCAGGATTGGATCATTCAATCAAGTTCTTCCAATAATTCCATCATTAGTAACAATAACAACTCAAGTCCTTTTCATAACTATATATAACTTTAATTATCAGGAAACACAAGGCACTCAGCTCTCTTCCCTAAGGTTCTACAACCTCGCTATTCAACATCCTTTTGTCCAACCGCCATCTACATTCCACTCCCTACACTACACTTAACTAATCCGTCACTTCCCCTACCCAAATACGTCATAACATTCACGCACAATATACAACGCTACACCTATACTCTCTAACTCAACATGATTTACTGACAAACATAACTACATTGATTTCATACCCTTGACACTATTGTTTTTACCGTTTAGTTTTTAACCCCTTTGGTTTGTAACAAAGTAGTTCTTAACTTTCTAGTTATCAACCGCCTAGTTTTAAACCACCAAGTTTGTAACCGTCACCACCTAGTTTGTAACCATAACCACCTAGTTTGTAACCATAACCACCTAGTTTGTTACCGTAACCACCTAGTTTGTGTTTGTAGCCTCCTCGTTTGTAACCTCCTCGTTTGCGACCATAAATAAATAATGGTCATATGAAATTGTCGGGATGAGTTGGAAAGATATGACTTGCTGCATCATTAATGTATAAATTAAGTCTTACTTTATAATTATATGTATACACATTTTGATGAGCGGGGTATTTTGAAGTAAAAATAATATTTGTCTGTTTTCGTAAAACTTGAAACCACATTTAAAAATATGCACAATTGAAACGAAATAGAAACAAGAACCAAGTAACAAAATCAAGTCCGATAACTTTATTGAGTCACTTCTTGCTACAGCTTTATTTAGCTGGTTTTTTTTATTTTATTTTTTTGGACACATCTTTATTTAGCTGTTTGTTGATAAGGCTTCATTTCAGCCATTTGTTTATACGGCGTTATTGAGTCATTTGTTGATACATTTGTATTTAGTCATGTGTTGATTTTTTTTAAAACACCTGGAAATGTCTCAGTGCAGGAAAACAAACTCGGTGTCGTTCAGAACGGGCAGTTTGAGGCTCGTCGCGCAGATCCCAGTTATGTAGACGTCGTCCAGCCATAACGGTCTGATCCTGAGGGCCGCCTGGTACAACAGCGAGACCGTACTCAGCGGGTAGCCCAGCAATCCACCCAGTGCGAAGCGCGGATACGTGGAGTTCGGGTACTCCTCCTCGCTGACGGCGTACTTGAGGTAATCTTCACTCGTGTTCCGCACAGGTCCCCAGCCGTCCTTCCTGTTCCCGAGGATGAAATCCGGGTACACCGACCCGGTTCTCTTCAGCGCTGACACGATTCGGGTCACATTCACCATGACGTCATCGTCCGTTCTAATGACGTACTTCGCGTGTTTGCAGTACGTCACGGCCCACCTCAGCATGGATACGGCTTTGAGGCGTATATTTGTATAGACATCCACAAAACTCTCTTGAACAAGGTCGCTGTATGTATGGAACTCATCATCTAGATGGGATTGTATTTTTGGTGAATTCTCCGTGCAGTTCGACGCCCCCGCGAAGAACAACAACGTCGCGTTGTTGGACGGCACGCCGACGTATTTCCCTATGACCCCAGCTCTCACACGTCTCCTCCTCTCGAAGTTTTTCGGCGCCGTCGGTACGACGAACAGCACTTCCGTGTCGCTCGCTTCACACGCGCCGACGGGATTGCGAAGGTACTCGTAGTCGTGGAAGTTTATGATCGGCCGACGGAGCAGCTCGACGGCGGCCCTCTCTGTTTCCAGCGCGGCTTGTATCGCGTCGTACGCCTTCGTCGTGTTCATCACAGATTGTGGTGTGGATGTTGGAGCGGTGCTCGCGACAAACGGTTCCGCATTTCGACGGGCATCGGTGGTAAAGTTTTCAAACAGCCTCCTTTCCAAAAGTCCCGTTAATGCGTCAATACGTACTCTGTAGGTGGTTTTAATGTTGAAAAACAACGTTAAATAGAAGATGACCGAGATGAGCAAGGCGATCACAAAGAGGGGCTTTGGTTGCAGCAGGCGACGCATTGAATCCGCGGATGGATATTTACCTGCAGGAGAGTAGAAAGAACAAAATAACATTGATCCATTACAACTGTTTTCAGAAAGTTTTGTTTATGAAGATACAGTGGAAATAATGATTACGTTGAAGTTATAAATGTTGATATACTTGCATGGTTCAGCTTCTGTGATATAGATAAAACTAGATATGTAGATAAGCATGCGTAGTATGCGGTAAAAGATTTCAAGTACAAGTTGACAAGTGAAAGTTATGACTGTGCGTCAATCTAGTTCAACGGGAAGTCGTCTTATTTAGAGTACACACGGAAACAGGTCACAAGTTGAACAAATGAATGTAACATGGTATATAGTAACTTGTGAGTAAAGAACTATATCTTCTCTATTTGTTTCGATTAAACACTTTGTTACTTATCTTACCCTGTTAAATTCTAATCTACTTTTAAGAAAATCAGCAAACTGTCGAGCCGAAGCTCGTGGAGTCTTCCCCGGCGCAGGTGTTTTACAGACGCCTTCTAATAGGGTTTACGTGGTTTTCTGCGGTGTGACTAACTCACACCGCAGTTGGGAGAGAAAAGAGGTCGCCTAGGAGCAGTACCCTCAAAGACTGCATATTTAGAATCATCGGTGAGGGTCGCCACGTTCCGAACCTCATATCCATACGGCAACTGTAATCATGTCCCGACCTGTTTCTGCGTTATTTTCAACTGTACTTGGTAGGGAAACCATGCAGCCGTGCTCCTTCTAACGCAGTTTCCGTGCGTCACCTTTGCCTTTCAGCGCAGGTCCCCTAAACGGTGATCCTGTACCCCGGATAACGTTTCAGGGGGTTTGTGGCAAACGCCTCTTTATCGACATGCCATTTTTGGGACGGACATGCCGACTAGAGCCCCGGGGGGCCTACTAAATTCTATATTACTCTATTAAACTCAATCATACTCTATTAAGCTCTATTGTACTCTATCTAACGCTATCTAACTATTTCTTACTCTCTCTAACCGTATTTGACTATATCTTTCCGTATCTTATTCTAAGAACACAGTACAGAACTCGATGTCATCACGATTCAGCCGTGTATCATTATATTATTATTTTTTTTCCGCAGCGAACTGACGATTAAAGTAATGAACTCTAAAATAGATGTAAAAAGCATTAGAGACGACGTGATCACTTACACAACAGCTTCACAGCATAGCACCGCTTTACCGCACGGCACAGCTTTACCGCATAGCACAGCTCTACCGCATAACACAGCTTTACCGCATAACACAGCTTTACCGCATAACACAGCTTTACCGCATAGCATCGCACGTTTATCAGTAGGTAACACAATGATAAGGGAAGCTTGAAATACCCGCATATGTCACAGCACACAGAGGATCCCCAGCAACGCGTTCTCACGGTTCACTGACTTATTCAGAGACATTTCTACACAATGCTGGCTGGCTTCTGACACTGGCGGCCGCCTAATAGAAAAAGGCGTAAAAAAGGGGCCGGGGGTCGGGGGTTGGGGGTGGGGGGGGGAGGCGGCCTTTTTAAAAAAAAAAAAGGACGAAAGTAATTTCAAATTTGCAGGATCGGTTTTCTAACATAGAATTCTAGATTTTGAGACGATGTCATGTCACGTGGGATTTAAGTCAACGTGAAGAAGTTCCACCAAGAAATGGTTTCATCACTTCCACACAGCAGATTCTTATTTTTGGGATTCGTTGGTTGGTTAGTTGGTTGCTTAGATGTTAAAAAAAAAACTATTCTTCATCAAGCATAGCATTTTTTATTTGCAACTATGGTCTTGGGTACGATTGTCCCATAGATGGGATAATCGAGCCCCCCCCCCCTTTTCCGCCTTAACCCCTAAATGTTCTTTCAGTAGTTGGTTCTAAAACACAGCATATGTTGTTTATGTGGTTTTTTTTAAAACGTTCTATATTAATTACTTAATCGATGTTTTAAATAATGGAAAATTACAGAAGAAAGCTTTTAGTTGATAATCGTTTGTCCGTTAAACATTTCCAAAGCATCTATATTTTTTATAGGAACATTTATTTTTTTTTACAAAATATGTACACAACTTTATAGGGCATCAAATTGCTAACCACAACCCCACCCCCTACCCAAAACAACAAAATAATTTGAATAAAGTTTAAAAAATTACCTTGAAAAAAATGTGAAAATTATCTTAAAATATCTGATTGAACTTATGTCAAGTGACTAAAAGATAAAAATCACGTGATGCCCATTGTCATTTAGTGTTTGTGGATCATAGAATAATACTCTTTCAGAATCACTGGACGCTACTATATATGCCAGTTTGCGAGCATGTGATATTATTATTCAAGGAGAGAGACGTTGTCCGAATATGTTGTCTTCGGACATATATATATATATATATATATATATATATATACACAGGGCCGGATTTACAGACAGGCGGACTAGGCCGTGGCCTAGAGCCCCGCGAAATAAGGGGCCCCAAAATTGGGAGTAGTATATAAAAAATATATTATATTTTTGAATTTAAAAAAACAAAGAAATATTTTTATTTTTCAAAATGGGGCCTCAAATTTTTTTTTGGCCTAGGACCCTTAAAATTGTAAATACGGCCCTGTAAATACACACATTGTATCCTGGGTGTGTGTTGGCTTGTATTGTTTGTGCTTGTGAGTGGATAAAGGACTTTGAATGGGTGTGCTTGCGTTTAGTTGTTGTGGTGTTGTGTTTTGTATTGAGTTGTAGTAAGCCATAGTTAGTTTCATTTCTCTTTATGTTTTGTTGACTTTGTACCACACTTCAAGCCTTTGGGGATGAAACGTGATTTTGAAATAAACTTTATTATTATTATTACATATATAAATAATTTTGAGCACATAATAATTTTCTTTAATCAGAGGGTGTGTTAATGTTTACATCATAAGGAGTCTGCGATCGGGAGCTGCATTATTGTTACGAACTGCTGATTGGATAAGTAGTTTAACACCTGGGATACGTCTAGGGGGTAATTAGTAAATTAATCCCTGATCAATATAACATATGGTTCATTACTCAACAACAGCTTGACTTCTTCCACTCTACTACCTCTCTGCAACACACGAACAAAAAAAAAAACGATAACAACGGGCAACGTCACGTCTCATGCCCAAATAGTTCACAAATACAAATCAATTTAACAACAGCAACGCAATTAATCTCCACACCAAAACACGCTCCCAATAAAACATATAATTTGGCAATTATATAGTTATTTAAAATGTTATATGTCAAGCTATATTTAAAAGGAAAAAGTGACTATTTTGTATTCCTCGGGACTTGAACTTTTCATTTTAAAAAAAGTGGTTATGTTTCCACTTGCTCCCGAAGGCAAACGGATCGAAGGCAGAACTAGACCTAGGTGGACGGCGGATGTGGGAAAAAGACCTACCGCAGATGGGAATACAGGCGAGGAAGAGAAAAGCATCAGTTGGGTCTGTGTGGGAGGAAGTGGTGAGGCAGGCAAAGCCCTACATATACAGTAGCGCATCAAGGATGGAAGGATGGGGATGTATGCTACCATATTATACACATATATATATAACTTTTGTTATTATTATTTATTTATTTATATATATGACAATGAAATGAAAAAAAGGCTACATGTATATCGGTAGCAACATTTGTTACACCCAAAAAGAAAAAGTGTGAAATGAAAGGATATGCACATTGTTGAGCTGACGTGCAATCTGAAGCTATTTTTCACCCTGCAATAACAACAAGAATCTAAGCACTTGATACACAAGAACTCAGACTTGTTATCGTTTACCTGCAGTTGTAAATATCATATATATATATAAAAGTGAAAATCTGTTTGTTTGTTTGTCTGTTCCACAAAGGCTTTTACACGGATTGATGGATCTTGACCAAACTTGGCACATATATCCATCATTATCCAGAAGGAACTCTTAAGGGGTTGAGAACTTTTAAGAACATTTCGTGTGGGGCCGGGGGCCCCGAATTCGTTTTTTTCTTATATGAGCTATATAAAAAAATTACAAACAAATGCTCCCACGTGAATGGATGGACATCGATCAAACTTAGTACACGTACACTTGATTATCCATACTCAAATACTAATGGGTACTGAACTCATAATATCCATTCTCCTGGGGCCGGGGGCCCAATTTCATTTTTCATTATATGAGCTATATAAATATCGATAGGCTTAATACTCCTACATGAATGGATTGATCTTGACCAAACTTAGTATATATACACTTGATTATCCATATTTAAATACTAAAGGGTACTGAACTCATAATATCCATCCCTCTGGGGCCGGGGGCCCCGTTTCATTTTTCCTTATATGAGCTATATAAATATCGATAGGCTTTGACAACACTATAGGTTCTATGTGAATTGATGGATATAGGCTTAGCTTTGTTGCAATACACTTCTTACTCCATATGGAAATAACAGTGGATGTAAAACTAATAGTATCCAATCTAGAATTTTCCAGAAAGTTCGATAACTTTAAAACGCTATATCTATGGCATTATTCAATATATATTAATGGGACAAATTTAAAATTGTAACTTCATAACTTACCTGAATGATTATTATAGGGCCCCATCTCAGGAAAAACTAATTCGGTACAATTATGGAATGGGCCCCCGGGGCCCCTCTTTTAACTTAAATGTTTTATAGTTATAGAAATTCATTTAGTCGTATAATTTTTCGTATTCGAAGAATAATTACTTAGAAAAGACAGTTTATACACAGTTCGGGGAGGATAATAGATTTAATCTAGAATGTTCCAGAAAGTTCTATAGGTCAATCTAGAATGTTCCAGAAAGTTCTATAGGTCAATCTAGAATGTTCCAGAAAGTTCTATAGGTCAATCTAGAATGTTCCAGAAAGTTCTATAGGTTAATAGGCTTAATACTCCTAGATTAATAGATGGATCTTGACCAAATTTGGCACATATATCCATCATTATCCGGAAAGGACTCTAAATGGGTTATGAACTTTTTATCACATGTTGTTTGGGGGCCGGGAGCCCCGAATTCATTTTTTTCTTATATGAGCTATATAATTAAAATGACTGACAAATACTCCTGCATGGCTAGATGGATCTTGACCAAAATTAGTACACATACACTTTATTGTCCATACTCAAATACCAAAGGTTAATGAACTTATAATATCCATTTCTCTAGGGCCGGGGGCCCCAATTAATTTTTGCGTATATAACCTATCTATAAATAACAATAGGCTTAGACCGGTACGCACCGGTATCGGGATCCGACAACTATCGTTATCCCACTGATATCGAGATACCACCGGGATCTTTATATCGACGGGATTGGGATCATACCGGAATTGGGATTCAGTGGGATCAGAATCCCACCGGGAAACGGTATGCTAACGGGAGCGGGATACCGACAGGATTGGGAGCCCACCGTGATCGGAATAATTCTAAGGCTGTATACTCTATAAGTTCTTTCGTTCCGAATGCTATCCCGGCAAATTTGCCGGGTATATCCGCTAGTATAAAAATAAATATGAAGGCATGAAAAAAATATAAATGAAAACAAAATTTAGTGGCACTTAACGAGGCCTAGCGTTGATAAGAATATTGCACTTGAAATTGCTGTAAATTTTGTTGCTGCCCTTTAAAATGGATTTTGGGCCTTGACAAGATAGGACCCCTTTTAATATTGCATAACATTTTTAAAAATTGTGTGATGATTCGAGGACATGCGATAGATAGAGGACATATGAGGAAAGCGGGCATGATGCACAGAGAACATATGATGGACAGAGGGCATGCTATGAAGAGGGGACATGTGATGAATAGAGCGGATTAGATGGATGGAGGGCATGTGATGGATTTAGGACATGATGAATACAGGGCATGTGATGGATAGAAGGCGTGTGATGAAAAGAGGGCATGTGATGGATACAGGAAGAGTTCAGATGTTTTTTATCGTTATTATAGAATTTGGGATACGAAATCGGCGTCTTAAATGAAAAGCAGACTGGGCCTTTGAGCACAGATACCCGTTTTAAACGCCTCGGACAAACGGGGGTGGGGGGAAGGGGGGGATTGCAATAAGTGGAATTAGGATACTCGATCGTGTCACCATTCTCCGTGATGCATCCAGTCATTTTTCCTATCCCGCGGGATAAAAATTATGACATTCAAAACCCAATTTTGTTCTTCACAACAGAGACGATTTTGACAATAACGGCATCGTCTGCTGTACGTCGCGGCCAATCTCAACAAGGACACACTGCTGTGGGGTTAAGATCACGGAAGCCCAAACACTGCTCTTGTACGAGCTCTCCGCAGTGCTGAAAAACGTCTAAACTTCTTTGCGGTGTTTTCATCGCAATCCAGCGCCCCTTACAAAAAAAAAAAAAAAATACGATCCAGGCGTTGTTTCTGGGCGTTGCCAACGGTCCCTTTCCTGATTTGAATTCGGTTTTTTATTATGTATTTTGAAGGGCTGGCGGAATAACAGGTTTAGAATCATTGTTATTCGCTTCTCGTGTCCAAACGGGGTTAATTAAATATTTAAGGTTATGAAGTTGTTTGATGACTGGTTCCTACATCATTTCCATGCATACGATTCACAGAGATCTTGTCTAGTTCAAGCACAAGTGTTTCAATTTTATTTTTTATTTTCCGGTCGACATCTGATTTCACCTTGCGCCAGCCTCTTGCCACTCGAGGCTCTACGTAAATGAGTGTGGCCACGAAGTGCAATGAAGCGGGTTTTTTTTTTTTAAAGGGGGATCATAAAAGATTTGTTAAAATCACTAATTTTATTCGCAGTTGTCCACTCATTTTCGGGATTACCGCCTTTTATCCGTAGACGAAAATCGAATATATATATATATATATATATATGATGATAAAGATATGTTCTAAAAGTAAATTTACACTACCTCTTATGATTTTAAAAGAAAAAAATATTTCATAATATGAACTTGATTTAACACTGATTTTTCTTTTAAAAAAGAAACAAAATATATGTTCCTGCTGAATCCTGATTTTTTAAATCGTTATGTAGTAGCCAAAGATAATCGATATCAACATTCATAACGGTCGACATTTCTTAGAAAATGTATGCACATATTTAAAATGAGTTCTCTTATTTAGATTTGAAATGTCCATCTGTGTATTGTTCTGTTAAAATATTGCTGGTCCCCGTCCATCACCACGTGACGATGGCGTAGACTTCACAAGGACGAAACTGGGGGATCATAAGTTGGTTCCCTACAAAGCAAATCGCAACTCTTCACGCAGCTGGATAACCCAAGAGAAACATCGTGTGGATGGTACAGCCTGGCACAAGTGGCATCACTAGAAGTCGTCTTGATGTTTCATTGTACCTATTAATTAGTTTAACGGTATACTTTATAGCTGAATATTATTCACACTAATCTGCTTATTTACGGAATGCTTCCTGCCGACACGTTCGTTGTTTTGTGCTTTACTTTGACCTTAACAAAACGATTATTTTCCGCATTTCCTACGGAGATGTTTTTGCTTGACTGGACATTGGTTAGGAATGAACTCCAGACCATGAGCTTGAGCTTGGCTCAATTTAATCCACGCGGTCACGCAGCAATGTTAGCCATTTTGTAAAAGTGAACATTTGTCTGTAGCTATGTCTGTGTGTACCGCCTACATCTCTGCATAGATCTTAATCAAAGCTGGCATATATACATATCACACTAAATTATCCAGAAGGAAATTATACTAACTGGATTTGACTCTGCTGTCCTTGTTTACTATAGGACAATACTTTATTGTGTTAATTGTAGGTATTTCAAGAGTGATGAAGCACAAAGCTTAATTACTTTTTTTTCCCGGCAGGGTTCATTGTGTCCTGGGTACACCTCTATCATGAATGCAATCCATCGACCGTCATTTTAACAATCATGTATACCAAGGAGAGGTCAGACCTCTTAAGTTACAACATTCCTTTAACGCTACAGTGACCTTATTAATGACACATTGAAGGTTGCTGGTGATCAGACAGGGAATTTAGTTTACCAGTTACGTTTTTTTTAATGTGCAGTAGAACGTGACGTCACCATTTTAAAATGAAACTTTAAGGTAATTAAGTAAATGTAAATGCAGGGATTGCTAGAAGGATGAAAGAGGTGTGTCCGGGTATTGGTCATCCAAGCTCATTACAGGGTTTTTACCTGTATGTCCTGATTATGGCTTATGTCAAAGTACTCGGGTTTCTCTAAGTGGAGACCCTTCGAGTATCTCCGGCAACGTCGTCTACAGTGCACTACAGCACTGCCACACTCGGCACGGCGAGTCGGAGTCATGCAGTGTTGCTACTCGCATACCTCGGGTACTTACGAATTTAAAAAGCCTAATGCAGAGACTGTCAAAATGAAATGACTTTTCGCCTCCATGCTCAAAACCCCAACTTGTGTAAATCCTTCTTTACAATATCGTCGATCCATCTCAGTCTCGGATCCTCTGCCTGTATATCACTTATGCTGTTCTACAATCCAACATCCTTTCAATATGTGCTGGCCAGCGCAGTGTGCCCTTTTTTATTGTTGCAACAATGGGTGGTTCTTTGTTCAATGGGTAAAGCTCATGGTTTGTACGGATTCTCCAAATATCATTGTCTATCACTGGACCGTATATTTTCCTGAGGAATTGCCACTCCAATGTATTGAACGGGCTCTCTGCTTTTCTGGTAAGGGACCAAGTTTCACTAGCGTAATTTATTAGTGGTCTTATGATAGTGGTGTATATTGTCCTCTTTGTTCCCCTTGAGAGGTTTTTTTTCTTCCCAGTAGCTTTTTTAGCCTGACATGGAAACTGTTGCCTGCTGTTTTCCATTGTTTCACCTCTGACATTACTTCATTGTGCTCTTTTGTAAGTGCTCAACCTGCGGCCTATAGTAGGTCACCCTCGGCCTCTAGTAGGTCACCATCGGCATCTAGTAGGTCAATATCGGCCTCTAGTAGGTCACACTCGGCCTCTACGAGGTCACCATCTGTCTCTATTAGGTCACGATAAGCCTCTATTAGGTCTCTCGTGGCCTCTTCTAGATCACCTTCAGCCTCTACTAGGTCAACCGCGGCCTCTAGTAGGTCACCCTCGGCCTCTAGTAGGTCGCCCTCGGCCAATAGTAGATTCGGGGGAATGCAAATTTATCCGCTGCTTAAATTATATTATTATGTATTATAGTTTCTTGAATACATATCGTAATTCCATTCCATAATCACATGTTTTTGCAACATAAATTGAAAATTCAGACATAAAGAGAAAAACACAAAATCCCTTTTCCATTCCTTGGGTTAACAAAATCAATGAATTACACTTTGAATCCTTTATATTAACTTTCTCTTTTGTTCGTGTGTTCGTGCTTTTCTTGAACGATTTCTTTCCTAAAGGCAAAAAAACGCGGCACTCAGACACGTTGCAAATGACAACAAATGTTAACAAATGGTCAACCCCACACTCCCCACACCTACAGCCCCAAAATCAGGTTTTCCTGTTCTTCAAAGGGGATGAATGTTAATGCTTTGTTCAGTGGGTTAGCATTTTGGTGTGGAGGTTAATTGTGTAGCTTTTGCTACGTGCTTTGTATTTGTGACGTATTTGTGTTTAAATATAGCATTTGCCTGTTAGGTTTTTACATGCACAAATTTTGATAAAACACATTCCCATACCAAACGATCAGTTGCTACAATCATGTAAATGATAATTCAGGTACAATTACATAAATGCCCAAAAGTCACTTAAGGTTTATAAAGGTTTCTTTAGTTGTTGCTTAATTGGCTTATTGTAAATAGATGTTCATTTTCAATACTCCGATCAAATAAACATTTTTTAAAAATCAATAAAATTAAAACGACAAAATTTAAGCATGGAATCATAATTATATTATAATTTTAATGTTATTCTGAAAACAGAATAACATTAAAATTATAATATAATTATAACAAAAAGCATCTGACAAACAAGTTTTCTCTTGCGCGGATTTGAACCCTCTCCTTTTGTAAGAGAGCGTTGTTGTCGTAACTTTTGAAGAATTGCAGTATTTGCGTTTTGAATGTAAGTTAAGTTGGTTTTTTTGTTGTTTTTTTTTGTGACTTAAAGAAACATCTTGAATTATGTTTTTTGAATTATTATGGTTCTTGTGACAAGTTAAATATTGGGATTTTTTTCTTTGCAAATTTTATTCTTTTCGTAGCGTTTTTAAAGAACTGTTAAACATTTTCTTACATATAGCGTTTGGCTGTCATGGGTAGGTACTTACTATTATTTTAATTTTTTAAAATCTTTTTTGTTTGAAATTGAGCACTCATCATCCCAGTCTTATGCTTCTACCTTTGATGCATTCTTATTACCTTAAATCCACACGTCCCTCGCCTCTTATACGGTACCATTAACTTTCCTCACTGCCTCTTCAAATAAAATAGATTTAACTAAATACATATTTTCAGGAAAGCCGAGCAAAAAAAATAATTGAAAGTGATTGATTGAAAAATTGTCTTTGGTCAATTCATAACCGAGACATATTCAGTGATACTATTAGAGAGCCATTTGATTGATAACAAGGAAGAGCAATTAAATGATGGGAAGATAGAGCCACTTGAATGATGGGAAGTAGAGCAACTTGAATGATGGGATGGTAGATCCACTGGAATGATGGGAAGTTAAAACCTTTCGAATCATAAAAAAAGTGCAACTTGAATGATGGGAATGTAGAAATAAGTAAGTGCCCACGATGCTTATCTATGAAATCTTTTCTGTTAAAAATGTTTCTATCTATAACATTTTTAAAAAAAATCATATAGTAGGTCCAAGCGTTTGAGCTCATTACATGACTTAGGAAAATATCCAAAGGAGTAATCATCATTTGGATTAATAATGTTACTTGTTAAAAGGCAATACTTTAAAGTCTTGATCTATTGTTAAATGTTAAAAAAAAGCACATGATAATATGCTGTCAACATTAAAATAGACCACACCCACACACACCCACACACACACACACCCACACACACACACACACCCACACACACCCACACCCACACCCACACACACCCACACACCCACACCCACACACACCCACACACACCCACACCCACACCCACACACACACACACACACACCCACACCCACCCACCCACACCCACACACACCCACACCCACCCACACACACACACACACACACACCCATACCCACACCCACACACACACCCACACACACACACACACCCTCACACCCACACACACCCACATCAAACATTAAAGACACACCAACAGAATTGTTTAAAAAAATAAATAATTTAGAAGCATCCATAAACCAAACACAGATGGAAAAAGACCATTCAGTCTTTATTTTTTGTTGTGTCTGTGTCTAAACACAAACTCGGGGTCACTCTGTAAAGGAACGCCCACACTATTGGCGCAGATCCCTGTGATGAATACGTCCTCCAGCAAGATCGGTTCTGCCCTGATGGCTGCGTGGTACAACAACGCGACCGTGCTGAGTGGGTAGCCCTGTAGCTCACCTAGCACAAACGGTGGAAACGTCGAGTTCGAGTAATCCTCCGCTGGCCTCATCGGAATAATTCTCCTTCGGGACATCCGCCAGTCGTCCCTGATTCTGCCGACGACAAAATTGGGATACTGCTGACTTTTCGCGGCCATCACTTTGACGATGCTCGAAACGTTCACCACGATGTTATCGTCCATGCGAACGACGTACGTTACGTCACTGCAATAAGTGTAAGTCCACCTCAGCATCGACACGGCCTTCAGGCGAAAGTTCTGAAACACGTCGGGGAAGTCTTCTTGCACTATGTCACCGTGGTTGTGGTACTCGTCACTCAGTCTCGTCTGAAGTCTCGTCGCGTTCTCGTTGCACGCGAAGACGCCCGTGAAAAACAACAATCTCGCGCCGTTGGACGTGGTTCTCACGAACTCGCCAATGTCCCCGTTCCTCAATCTTTCCCTGAGTTTAAAGTTCCCAGGGGCGGAGAGTACGGCGAAAAGGATTTCCGGTTTCGTTTCCACGCATGCGTTGACCGGGTTACGGACGTACTCGAAGTCATGCTTGTTGACGATGGGTTTCGTTAAGAACTTGATGACCTCCCTCTTGGACTCCAACTCGGCTTTCAGTATTGAGATCCGCATGTTCAGGCTGCTGATATACTGCTGTCTGGGTTTTGTTGTAGATGTTGTTGAAAATGTCGTTGTAGGAGTTGTCGTAGATGTTGACGACTCACTCCTCGTGACTTTAACTTCCGGTCTAATAATGTTAGTCGGGGGGACTATTTTCACACCGCTATTAATTTTTGGATGACTTTCTATTTCTCTCTTCCTCATGTTGAATTTTAGAGTCTTTCCAGTTGTCGTTACTACGCGATGATCCGACGCCTGTTCTAGGAGCACGAAGACGACAAGGAAGAGAATGCTCAGCATCACAACACTGAACTGTAGTGTGCGCATCGAGGTAGTCATGGTGTCTGTCTTCTCCTGTGTGGGATTAGCAAACGATGGGTTTATGTTTATAGATACAATTATATTATCTGATGCTTGCACGAGAGACGGGTCTAAACACAGGAATATGATCGACTCAGTGTTAGAGAAATAACAGAAACGACAAAAAATAAGATAAATTAATAAGTTAGAAGAGCATCCATTATAACACGAGGAGATAACGTGTTTTTAAATGAGTATACGTTTTTCACATGCATTATAATTGAGTTTACATTTGATGTAATTATCTTAGCTATTTTAAGGGACATAAGCGCAAACTAACTTAGACATTGTCATAAAAAGGTAACCATTTTAAGCATTCACATTTTCCACCAGGAAGTGACACTGGTGTGGAATAATAAGTACACGTTCCAAGTGTCACTGCTGTTGGTAACCCTATAGACTCGTGCACACCCCACTGAAATTTGAAAGTAAAACTACGGCTTCGTACTGGACCTTAACTCTTTTGTTTGGTCAGTTCCACGCGCAAAGGACCATCACTAACCCGCGTTTGACCAATGATAAACTTGGGACGTTCACTTCATTGTTATCCGGTTGTTGACCATGGATCAACTGGTCACGTTCACGTCATTATTACCATGCGATGACCAATGATCAACTGGTGACGTTCACGTCATTGTTTCCCTGTGGTTGACCACTGATCAACTGGTGACGTTCACGTCATTGTACCCTGTTGTTGACCAATGATCAACCGGTGACGTTCACGTCATTGTTACCCTGTGGTTGACTAATGATCAACTTGTGAGGTTCACATCATTTTTACCATATGGTTGACCAATGATCAATTGGTGACGTTTACGTCATTGTTACCTTGCACGCGCAAAGGACCATCCCTGACCTGTTAGTGACCAATGATCAACCGGTGACGTTCACGTCATTGTGACCCTGTGGTTGACCACTGATCAACTGGTGACG
This sequence comes from Omphiscola glabra, assembly GCA_964017045.1. NCBI lineage: Eukaryota > Metazoa > Mollusca > Gastropoda > Lymnaeidae > Omphiscola > Omphiscola glabra. Next base: position 20,145,125 of record OZ024811.1, read on the forward strand.
TTCACGTCATTTTTACCCTGTGGTTGACCAATGATTAACCGATGACGTTCACGTCATTGTTACCGTGTGGTTGACCAATGATCAACTGGTGACTTTCACGTCATTGTGACCCTGTGGTTGACCAATGATCAACCGGTGACGTTCACGTCATTGTGACCCTGTGGTTGACCAATGATCAACTGGTGACGTTCACGTCATTGTGACCCTGTGGTTGACCACTGATCATTTGGTGACGTTCACATCATTGTTACCCTGTGGTTGACCAATGATTAACCGGTGACGTTCACGTCATTGTTACCCTGTGGTTGACCAATGATGAATTGGTGACGTTGACGTCATTGTTACCCTGTGGTTGACCAATGATTAACCGGTGACGTTCACGTCATTGTTACCCTGTGGTTGACCAATGATGAATTGGTGACGTTCACGTCATTGTTACCTTGTGGTTGACCAATGATTAACCGGTGACGTTTACGTCATTGTTACCCTGTGGTTGACCAATGATGAATTGGTGACGTTCACGTCATTGTTACCCTGTGGTTGACCAATGATTAGCCGGTGACGTTCACGTCATTGTTACCCTGTGGTTGACCAATGATGAATTGGTGACGTTCACGTCATTGTTACCCTGTGGTTGACCAATGATTAACCGGTGACGTTCACGTCATTGTTACCATGTGGTTGACCAATGATCAACTGGTGACGTTCACGTCATTGTTACCCTTTTGTTGACCACTGATTAACCGGTGACGTTCACGTCATTGTTACCATGTGGTTGACCAATGATCAACTGGTGACGTTCACGTCATTGTTACCCTTTGGTTGACCACTGATCAACTGGTGACGTTCACGTCATTGTTACCCTTTGGTTGACCACTGATCAACTGGTGACGTTCACGTCATTGTTACCCTTTGGTTGACCACTGATCAACTGGTGACGTTCACGTCATTTTGACCCTGTGGTTGACCACTGATCAACTGGTGATGTTCACGTCATTGTGACCCTGTGGTTGTCCAATGATCAACCGGTGACGTTCACGTCATTGTTACCTGTGGTTGACCAATGATCAACTGGTGACGTTCACGTCATTGTTACCCTGTGGTTGACCAATGATAAATTGGTGACGTTCACGTCATTGTGACCCTGTGGTTGACCAATGATCAACCGGTGACGTTCACGTCATTGTGACCCTGTGGTTGACCAATGATCAACTGGTGACGTTCACGTCATTGTTTTTTAGTATATTGAAAAAACAACAACAAAAAAAACAAATGAAATTATGATAACAAGTTCATACAATACATGTTAAATTGATTGTATGTATTTGTATAACTTACACAATTATGGAAATATATAAAATATTAAAATCTCAATTCAATATTTCCACTTTTTTTACATAGACGACAAAGTATTAAAAATATACCAACTTCAACCCAATTTTTTCCTGTATTGCAAGTCTTGAGGATAAAATCTATACGGATAAAATAAACGTGGATAATCAATCATTACACTTTTAACTAAAACTAAATCTTTCTTCCCACAGCTTTTGTATTTAACTGAGATAAACACTGTTAAAAATAACCATTCGAGTTTTACTATAACGACTACCTACTTACTTGTGTTCCCGAACGAACTCCCGACTCCAAGACAAACCCACGTTCTGAAACACAGAGCAACCAGCCGTGTTACTGGACAAGCGTGCTGTTACGAAAACCATTGTTACTACACAAAAAAGGCAATGATATTTGAAGGGGAAAAAGGTCCCTCTTGTCTGCTGTGTTAGGTCAGGTGTCGGTGATTTATCTCCAGTAACGTTTTTTCGTCCTCGCAAAAAAAAGGGGGGGGGCCTATGATTGTTTTTGTTTTTTTTTACATTTAAAAACGAAGCTCCCGAAGCGTATCTGTGTCATATTGTCGACCACCAGAGAGAGAGCGCGCCAACAATTTATTCAAGCGTGACATAACTGGATCAAGTTAAAACACACAACGTTTTTCTCCACTCCGTAAATTATAGTGTGAATATATTAAAAATTTACAAACTTTTTTTTTTTTTTTTGACCTCGAGCCTTTTAACAAATCACATATGATAAATTATTTTATCGAGTTCAAGCTAACATATTCTTCTTATCAAGTTTTTATTGTTAATCTCTTCGCAAAATTGCGTTTATTTGTTTTGATATCGGGCCATTTTAAATTAATCTAAACAGGTATAATTAGATCATGAATGGGGGTGGGGGTTACATAGTTCTAGCAAAAAGGGGCAGAGCGCTATTTTAATTCTTAAATGTTAAAGAATGTGCATTGAAATTGTTTAAATGACTTTTTTTTCTTGAATCCAATTAAATTGTTCTAGTTGCCACAATGGATAAAGGGTTTGGATAATGATGCAAGAAAGACATTCTTGTCGTTCAAGGTGATTGGAATGCAAAAGTAGGAGAAGATGCCTATGAAAACTGGAAAGGAACGTGTGGACGCCACTGTAATGCAACTTCAAACGAGAGAGGTCTGAATCTCTTGGAATTCGCCAGCTTCAATGAACTCATACTGGTCAACACACTGGGTGAACATAAAATATCCAGAAAAACCACATGGCATAGCCCCAATGGGAAACATCACAATCAGATTGATTATATCATGTTGCAAACACGTTTCCGGTCTAGTATAAACATTGCAAAGACTCGCAGCTTCCCAGGAGCTGACATTGGAAGTGACCACGATCTAGTCATGATGACCTTTAGGCTGCACTTAAAGAGGGTAAATAAAAAAGGATATACCAGAATCAAATTCGATCTTGAAAAGCTGAAAGATCCTAAAATAGCAGAAGCCTTCCATGCAATGATAGGAGGAAAATTTGCAGCGCTTAACATTATAGATGCCGACTATTCAGATATGGACACAATGATTGATAACTTCAACACAGCTGTGACGGACGCAGCCCATGACATCCTTGGTAAACATCGACCAACACAAAAACCATGGGGGACAGCCGAAATCCTCGATCTGTGTGACAAATGGAGGCAGTTAAAGAAAACAAAAATGGTGGATACAGAGGGGGCAAATAAATATAGAAAAATTAACCAAACCATCAAAAAGGGTATGAGAAGGGCAAAGAAGAACTGGATTGAAGAGCAATGCTATGACATTGGAAATTGCTTGAAGAAAAACAATAGCAAAATGGCATACCAGTTTGTGAAAGAACTAACCACTGCAAAGCAAAGACGTAGTACTATCATACAAGATAAAAATGGTAAATGTTTGACCGAGGAAAATGATATCCTGAAAAGAGGGACTGAATACTGCTCAACGCTGCATAATGAAAATATAAAGATAGACCCTGAGATCCTTAATGTCCCCCGAGAAACGGACAATGAAAGCTTCCCCATTCTCAACGCACAAGTAGAAGCATCAGTCCAAGCACTCCAAATAGGAAAGGCCGCAGGAGTAGATATTATCCCTGCCGAGTTAATGAAACAGGGAGGAGAAACAATGATAAATGCCCTAACCAATATTTGTAACAAAATATGGCTAACAGGGAAATGGCCCAAATCATGGACCCAATCTCTCATCACCCTCCCCAAGGTAACCTACAGCTATGCCAAAACAATCGCACAATTAGCCTAATAAGCCACCCAAGCTAGGTCATGCTGAAGGTCATACTGAACCGACTAAGACCATATGCCGACAGAATCATTGCTGAAGAACAGGCGGGCTTTAGGCAAGGCCGTGGCACTACTGAGCAGATCCTAAACCTCCGGATACTATGTAAGAAATATTCTCAACGCCAACAAAACCTATACCACGTCTTTGTACATTTCAAGAAGGCATTCGACAGGGTTTGGCATGCTGCTTTATGGGCCACCATGAAACACTAACACATCAACACAAACTTAACCAGAATGATAAGAATCCTCTATGATAAGGCCACCAGTGCAGTCTTCTTCAACAATAACATCGGAGAATGGTTCAAGACAACGGTTGGCGTACGATAAGGCTGCTTGCTCTCCCCCACCCAGTTCAACATCTTCTTAGATAGAATTATGTCAGATGCACTAGAAACGCATGTATGGAAAGTCAGCATTGGTGGCAGAACAATCACCAATCTTCGCTTTGCGGATGACATAGACGGACTGGCTGGAAGCGAGGAAGAGCTAGCCAACCTAGTAAAGAGTCTCGACAAGACTTCATCGTCCTTTGGCATGCAAATCAGTGCAGACAAGACATAAATGATGACGAATAGCACTAATGGCATCACCACTGAAATTAAGGTCGGGGAGGAAAGATTAGAGACAGTTGGCAGCTTCAAGTACCTCGGAGCAATAGTATCGGAACAAGGCTCCAGGCCCGAATTAATGGCCAGGATTGCGCAGACCACATCAGCACTAAAGAGGCTCAAGAAAATATGGAACGACAATAATATAGCCCCCAGCACCAAAATCAGGCTGATGCGCTCATTAATTCTCTGCATTTCTTATATGCCTGTGAGTCCTGGACATTAACAGCAGAACTTGAAAGGAAAAGGCGTTGGAGATGAGATGTTACAGAGGCATTCTTCGCATCTGCTATAGAGACCACATCACCAATGAGCAAATAAAAGAAAGGATTCGTCATGCAATTGGGCAATACGATGACCTCCTGACGTCTGTTAAAAAGCGCAAACTTGAGTGGTATGGCCACGTGACCAGAAAACAAGGGCTCGCCAAAGAGATCTTGCAGGGCACTACTAGAGGAGGAAGAATAAGAGGAAGACAAAGAAAAAGATGGGAAGATAATATCAAAGAATGGACGGGATTAAAACTAGGCGATGCTCTGCATAGGGCAGGAGACCGAGAGGAATGGAGAAGAAAAGTGTACATGTCATCTGTGGCGCCCCAACGGTCGAAGGACTACGGGACCTGATGATGATGATGATGATGATGATGATGATGATGAATGCAGTGTACTGTGACAATGTTGTAATTCCTATAGAACCAGATGTAAGACACCAGGCAAAGTCTGTGAATTTCAAGAATGTACTTAAAACGATGTTTTCAAAGGTGGCGTGTTTTGGTGTGGAGATTAATTGTGCAGCTGTTGCTTTGCGCCTTGCATATGTTACGTATTTGGGTTTAAATATCTCCTTAGTCTCTTAGGTCTATACCTGCAATGTGATTGATAGAACACACGCCCATACCAAAGAGCAGCAGCTACAATCACATAGTCGATAACTCACGTACAATTTCATCAATCCAAATAAAAATGCATATAAAGGAGTTATACGGTAACAATTTGTTGTTATGGGTTCTTTAATTAGCGTACCGGAAACAGCTTTTCCTTGTCAATGCGTTGCTGAATCAACATACACATATTTACAATAAATCAATAAAATAGAAACGAATAATTTTATGCATTGAAACGTGGTTTCAATATAGTTTTCAGTGTTATTTTGAAAATAAAACAATCTTACAAACATATTTTCATATGAACGGATTCGAAACTGCTACCTCTTGAAAGGGTGTCGGGCTTAATAACTCGGGAAAAATTTCTGTACTTGTGTTTTAAATCTTAGTTTTTGAATTTAAGGTGTCTCAAAGAAATGACAATACTTGACTTAATTTTTTGGGAATGCTCTTTAGTGTCGAAAGCTTTGTGTGATGAGCTGCCGTGTCTGGCGCTTACATTTCATCTTGTGATTCATGTCCGTCTGCTTGAAATGTGTGTGTTCCTTAGTTGTCACAACACATGCCAAGAGTGTTAAATGGCATTCGTTTGCTTATTTTGAAAATGCTACGACTTTCCCAATCATTTTTCCCAATAATTATTATCTCTCGCCGTTTATTTCAAACATACACAGACATTGTGAATTATGTTATTTTGGATTAGTATGGTTATTATAAAAAGTTTAATATTATGATTTATTATGATTTAAATTTTTTTTTTTTAAATTATTTTTTTCATAATTTTTTTTTCGTATAGTTTTTAAAAATCTAGTTACCAAGTTCCTAAATATATGGTTTGGCTCTGATCGATAGGGGCTTCTTCTTAATCATAAAAAATAAAGATATTTCTTTTTCTTTTGAACTTTTAAAATTGAGCGCTCCTGTTGCCCATCCCAGTGTTAAGCCTCTACCTTTAATACAGACTCATCTACTACAAATGACCCCGTCCCTCGCCTTTTCTCTTTCCCTAACTTTTCTCACTGCCTCTTCAAATAAAATAGATCTAGATAAAAATCTAAAATTTCAGGAAAACCTCAAATTTTTTTTTTTTTTTTTAAATAATTGCAACAGTGTCTTAGTAAAATTCTTAACCGAGCCAAGGATATATGACATGGGGTATAGGATAGAAAACATGTAATTTAAGATGGAGGATTTGGGATATTGAATATAGGACATGGAATGAAGGATATAGGATATTTAATATTGGATATAGGACATAGGATGAAGGGTATGAGATATCGGATAGAGGACGTGTAGCATAGGATAGAGAATATGGGATACTAGACAGAGGACATGGAATATAGGATAGAGGATATGGAGTGTTGGATAGAGGGCAGAGGATATGTGATATTGAATAGATGACAGTGAATGCACAATTGAGGATACAGGATATTGGATAGAGGACATAATATAATATAGGATATAGGATATGGGATTTTGGAGAGAGTATATGTAATATATGATAAAGGATATGCGATTTTGGATAGATATGGAAAATAGGATGGAAAATATGGGACATTGGATAGAGGACATGGAAAATAGGTCAGGGGACAAAGGACACAGAAATGAAATTATATTCTTTGATGTTGAAAAACGAAATCAGTGTCTCTAATTAAAGGCAGCTTGAGCCGTTGAGCGCATATCCCCGTGATGAACACATCGTCCAGCCATAGCGGCTTGACCCTCAGCGCCGCCTGGTACAGCAGCGACACGGTGCTCAGCGGATATCCCAGCAGCCCGCCGACAGCGAAGGGGGGATAAGTGGCGTTGGGGTACTCCTCCTCCGAGACGGCGTACTTCAAACCGACCGTGTGATTTTTCCGGACAGGCGACCAGCCGTCCTTCCTGACCCCGAGGATGAAATCGGGAAACTCCGAACCTTTTTTCCTCACGACAGAGACGATTTTGGTAATGTTGACGGTGACGTCATCGTCTGTGCGAATAACGTACTTCGCGTGTGCACAGTACGTCACGGCCCACCTCAGCATGGACACTGCTTTGAGGCGAATGTTTCTGTACACGTCCGTGTACTGTTCTTGTACGACATCTCCGTACGTTTGAAACTCGTCGTCGATGCCCCTTTGTAGTTTTGCCGCGTTGCCGTTGCCGTCGGGCTCCCCGACAAAAAACACCATCTTGGCGTTGTTCGACTGCGTCCTGACGTAGTCGCCGAGGGTCCCTTTCCTAATTTTCATTCGGTGCTCGACGTGGTGGGGGGCCGACGGAACGACAATCAGCACATCCGTGTTACTTTTTGCGCATGCGCTAACAGGGTTGCGTAAATATTCGAAGTTGTGGACGTTTAAAACCGGCAGCGACAGAACTTCAATGACGACCTTCTTAGATTCCACCTCAGCTCTTAATATGCCATTCATTCTAAGACTTTTATTTCTTTCTTGCGTTGCGTCGAGATCAGGATTTGTCGCATTATTTTTCTTCTTTGAGTATGGAGATGACGCGTTTGGCATGACTTTTGCCGGAGGTAGTTCTTGCGTTAACATATTGCTCAGTGTTCTGATTGCAGTGATTGGTCCGGGCGCCTCTGCAGTCATGTTTTTGTCGTCATACTCTACTGTTGGAAATGTTCCGTTGTTGAAATCTTCATCTGGGATTTCCCTCTGCGCCAGACGGATTTCCCTATGCGCCGCCTTTCCTCCCGACATTCGTGTCGACGTAGTGTGACTTCCACGCGCGATAAAGAGAAGATATATAAAAAGGGAGATCATCAACGTGAAAGCAAGAAACCCTTTTAATCGCGGTTGTCTCCTCATGGTAGTCGCTGTCTTCTGTATCTGGTGACCAAACAAAAATTTTTAAAAATAACGACACAAATATGTCAGATGTCCACATTTCAAGACTTTACCTTTAATTATATTCCTTATCTGTTCCAAATACCTTATATGGAGGCACTTGTGCTTCGTCGCTGCCTTGAAAGCGTATATATTAGATATTCAGTACTTAACGAAAGTTTAATATCTGTACAAATATATGTATGACAAATAGCTGTACTAATAATATATGAGCGATAAATATATATATTAATATATTAAAGTTAAATATATATATACTATTATATTTAAAATAAATATGTGTACTAACATATGGACAATAAATAACTATAGCGACATTTCAAAGTAAAATATCTATACTAATTTAAGTGCTTTAAATATCTGTAATAATAAAGGAACGTTACATATCTATCGTAAAATTTCAAAGTAAAATATATTTACTAATGTATGAGATCTAAAGATCTGAGCACGGAAAAATTAGTTAATTATATTTTAATAGATTTAAAAATGATAAAAAAATGTTTCATAACCGAAAAGTAAGTGTTTTGAAATACACCATGGTTTATTTGAATAGGCACGTCTTCTCTCCTTTTACTCTCACAACATAAAATACTTCTTTTTATCTATTACAATTTCACCTTTTCTTGTATTCAATACACACATATATATTTGTAACTAATTAACATTTATTTTATTTAAATATATATCATTAAATTTAATTTATTTCTTAGAAATGTACTTTTAAATTCAATATATACGGTCTTGTTTCTTTTCATAAAAGTATATTATATAACTTGATATATTTTGGGTATACTTTTTCCTTTTTTTTTAACCATTAAAAGCAGACACAATGCACAAGAAAATTATATTTCAATAAAATTAGTATCACTTTATGAATAACAATTTAAGATGGAACATAATGTTGTTTTTTTTTTAAAAGCACAAAAACTTAAATGCGTAAAGATATTTTATTTGCAACTACTTCTTCCAATTAAAAAAAAAAGATAATTCTCTGACTCATGAAAGAGGTTGATGTTAAACAAAACACTTTCCAATGTTTGAAACAGTACAGAAGTATGTTTTTATGTCAGTATAATATAAATTGCATTCGAAGTTATAAATGTATAAACGTACAAAATGGGTGGTTGAGCAGACTAAACTGAGTCAATACAAAGCTTTTAAACTGGAGCTCAATCTTTCAGAAATTGCCCAAAAAATTTAAAATATCACCGGCACACCGGGTGGATGGGAGTCGATAGCCTTGGATGGCAACTCACCTAAGAGAAGGCAAACTCTGAAATCAAACACGGAGATGGAATTCCCCATGCGGTATGACATTGACACAATGAAAATTCCAACAACTCCTGTGACGTAGAACGCAAAAAGAGCACACTGAAACACAAAAATGTTCGTCGTCTACTGCATCCTGCTCTATTTCCAGTCTTCGTCACAAACGTCTTGTCGTTGGATCAAATAGCTAAGGACGAGAGAGTGACGCTGGCCAATGAAGTAACTCTCTCTCTCACTATTAACAATGGACACCTCATGTCAAGGCTATTACTTTGAACAATCTACACCTCATGTCCATGGCTCTTACCTTAAACGATCTACACCTCATGTCAAGGCTATTACTTTAAACAATATACACCTCATGTAGTGGTTCTTACTTTAAGAAATCTACACCTCATATAGTGGTTCTTACTTTAAACAATATACACCTCATATAGTGGTTCTTACTTTAAACAATCTACACCTCATGTCAAGGATCTTACGTTAAACCATATAAACATCTCACGTCATCGCTCCTACTTAAGCCTTGGTCATCTTCGCATTCGATTGACGAATATTAATAAAAAATGTAAGATAAGATAAGATGAGATAAGATAAGATAAGATAAGAAAAGATTCTTCTTTTGATCCAAACAAATGAAAATGTGTTTTGATTGCATTGTACATTTTCAGCACATAGATAAAACAATTTAAACAGAAGACATTTATATTAAGTTATTTCACTAGTAACAGCCACTGAGTGAAGTCTCATTAAGATTTGTGACTTCAGGGGGCGCACGCTGGTAAATTCATACAGATTGGGGAACAAAATAATTTTCATATCTTTCAGTCCTCGCCCTGACCAAAACAAGTCGTCCTGAACGGGCTGATCCTAAGTATCTGTGATGAAGAGTGTGTGACGTATCATCCAAAATGTGTTTAGTTTTATAATAACATCTTTCTTCATCTCTATATGTAATCATTTATAAATTATAGCACCGCTCAACACAGCAACCACACACATTTGATTTTTATTTCAACTTTAAGTTATTATAATAGCACCACATACATTATCATTGAAACTTTAAAAATAGCACCACTTACTTAGTAAAACAACTTTACCATTAATTAACATGACGAGCTGATCCATTCAGTGTTAATAGTATTTGTTGTAAGTTGATTTTTTTTTTTTTAATGACGCCCATTTTTTTTACTTGATCCAGTTCGCTAGTTTTGTGTGATTGTTTTTAAAACAAGTTTTAAATGAAGTATTTCCACAGCAATTCGCACAATTTTTCCGCTTGAAATTATTTTGTTATTTAACCGGAAAATGAAATAACAACGTGACAACAATATAGAAAGACACAATATGCTATTGGTAACACAAATAAAGAAAGAAACATATCACAATGTGAACAAAAAAATAAATAAATAAATAAAAATATGAAATTGTGAACAAAAAATAAAGAAAGAAACATATGACGTTGTGAACAAAACAAATAAATAAAGAAACATATCACAATGTGAACAAAAAAAAGAAAGAAACATATGAAATTGTGAACAAAAAATAAAGAAAGAAACATGACATTGTGAAAAAAAAACAACAAAAAAACATATGGCATTTTGAAAACAAAAGTAAAGAAAGAAACATATGCCATTGTAACACAAATAGAGAAAGAAACATATGCCATTGTAACACAAATAGAGAAAGAAACATATGACATTGTGAACACAAAGAAAGAAACATATGACTCCGTGAAGAGAAATAATGAAGAAGAAAAAAATGAATGTGCATACTTCAAGTCCAAAGTGAACAATTCCCTCCCTCTAACTATTCCAGTGGTTTGTTCTGTGGTTCTGGATGACAATAGTTGTCTTTTTGACCTTTACTAGTTAACACTGTTAGGACTTGCTTCGCTGGTTTCAGGTCTAGAGAGAGCACGCATAAAAAGAACACGCGGTTGCCACATAGACCGGAAAATTGTGTTTTTGTTGTTGGTGTTGTTTTATGTGTGTGTGTGTGTTTTTGTTGTGGATCATACAGCCTGTGAATTATTTAGTCAGTCATTAGGACAAACAAAAATATAACACAATCAATGCATCGAAACAAAAGATTCAATTAGAGTGAGAGAGTATGTTTCTTTATCTTAGAATTTGTTTGGAGTGGAGAGTAATGAAGCGAGAAAGGTGTTGATTTGATAATTACAGTCCATTAATTATAAAGAATGATTCTCTCACGATTGAAACGGACGATAATTGTACCAGTCACCTAGAATAATTTTAAGGCAGATCATATGAAATTATTTTGAAACGGTTAAAAAATGTGTCTTTAGTTTTTTGTCATTTTTTAAAATTCTCTGTTTCTACCTTTGAACTACTATTCTAATCGACATTATTTTCGTCAAAATATAAATAATAAAAAAACAATATTTATTTATGTAAAAAACAAGTTCAGATTTGCTGAAACCCAGGGAAGTAGGCCTACGTGTCTACGTGTCTACGTGTCTACGTGTCTATGTACCTACGTGTCTATGGTTTATTTATTTTATTTATTTTTTTTTTTGGTTTCAAAGCATGCCACGGTCGCCATGTTTTCGTGACGTTCTTACAACTGGGAAGGACTTCTCGTATTACGTTTAATACACGCGTTAAGACATCATGATGGTCTGATACCATCCATGCCAAACATAGTCTGACCCACTAAAAGAATCGTGGAGAGAGAGAGGAGGGGAGAGAGAGAAGGGGGAGAGGAAGATAGAGAGAGAGCGAGACAAATAATAGAGTGAGTGACAGAAACAGATATAGACAGAAAGTCGGCGAGTAAGAAAGGCAGAGAGAGAGGAAAAGTAGAAAGTGGTAGAAAGAGGCAGACTGGTAAAGAGAAGGGGAGATAGAGAGGGATAGAGATTGACGGAGAGAGAGGGTGATAGAGAGCGTGAGAGGGGAGAGAGAGAGGAGGATAAAGGAAGATAGAGGGCTAGATGGAGAGTAATTTGTTTTTTAATCTTACAAAGGTGAGGAGGAGGTGGGGCTTGTGGTACATTTTAATCTTCTTCATCTTAACCGCTCTCACTCCCAAATGGAGCTTAGGCGTAATACAATACTTGCCGATCTTTTTCTGTCCTGTGCGTTCTTTGCTAGTTCAGCCCAGCTTTTCTTGATTCTCTTCACTTCTGTCACTACGCCCCTCTTCCATGTGGCTCTTGGTCATCTTTTTTTCCTGAATTTTGAGGATTCTAGTTAAGGGCCTGACTTGTGATATTAGTGTTTGGTTTCCTTAATGTGTTCCCTATCCATCTCCTTTTTTCTCATTTTTATCTCCGTCTCCACCGGAATACTTAATGTTCTCTCCAAACGGACAGTGTTAAAAATTTTGTCAAACAATCTTATTTTGAGGATCCTTTGCAAGCATCTCTTTATAAAAACCTGCAGTTTCTTAATGTTTGTTTTTGTTGTTCTCCAAGTTTCACAGCTGTACAGAACAAGTGCCTTGACATTTGAGTTGAATATTTTTAACTTTGTTTTTGTCAGTACATTTCAACATTGCGTTAAAATGTGAATATAAATATTTTAAAATGAACTTTTAAATTTTTTAATCTTACAAAGGTGATAAAAATTTATTTTGAAGGAGGTTGGGTTTGTGGTACATTTTAATACAAGTATTTTTTCTTACCCAATTATGTTACAGATTGAACTCTGGTTTACATTTTAATTTAAAAGAGATATCCATATTCTTCAACTAAATATATATGGAAATAAGCCATGAATAATTTTTAAAAGTAAAAAAAAATAGTTATACATTGCGAGGCAAAACGTAGTTGGGATATTCGAATATTAATATACGAGAAAAAACATGCTTGGTGGCGTGACTAGGGGGTGGGGGTGGTTGCCCTCCCGCGTTGCTCTTATTAATATTTACTAAAAACCTATTATAATATTTAATGGAGGCGGGCGGCTATATTTTGTTTTACCACAGGCAGTACACAATACGGGTGTGGTGCCCCAGGCAGCACAAGATACGAGGATGGTGCCCCAGGCATCAAGAGATATGGGATGGCGCCCCAAGCAGCACGAGAGAATGGGGAAGGTGCCCCAGGCATCACGGGATACGGGGATGGTGCCCCAGGCAGCACGAGAGAATGGGGAAGGTGCCCCAGGCAGCACGAGATATGACTGAGAATCGGTTGGGGCATTTCATGAGTTGGAAATTTCTCAAAGTTTAAATGTGTTACACACCGAAAATTCGTATTATATATAATATGTGTAATAAATATATATTTTCAAAAATAATGAAATTGTGTATTTAAGTTTATTCCGCAAAGACATGCGGGGGGGGGGGGGGGGTGGTAATGCAATGAGATTGTGCATATTTTGTATGTGATCATAATATATATTTAAATATTATTATATATCATATTACAGTCGTGAAAAAACGAGGTTTTGGATTTCCTTTCAAAATAGTCACGTGTGCTTTACACTAATGCCGGAAAATGCAGCTCAAAGGCGTTGACACAATGAGGACAGATTTACATAGGTAATACCTATACTAAACCTAAAGAAGATGGGAAATGGAACATATATGTGACAAGATTTTCTTTGAAACTAAGGACAGCTGTACAGTTTGGGGTCGAGGTTACGATGTATTGCTACATATTTATGTATACAGCGATTTGTGTATATTAGATAGGCGTGGTGAAACAGTTACTTAAAATGTGAAAGAAAAACAAGTTGACATTTTTATGGGGGATGACAAAAAAAATATTTTTTACATACTTTAAAATTAAATTTTTACAGATAGCGATATATTTTTAACATTTTCTGAAAGCACCGTTTGTTGGCGTGACCAAATATATGTTACGATTTTCTTATATATTAGTATATTTTTTTTTTTCAATTTTGATCAAAATATAGGGCATTATGATGCTAAGAATAGTTCTTAAAATATACAAAACTAGCCCTCCAAACACTGGAGACAGCAATGCAGGAACTTTCCATCTGCTAAAGTTACTTGATAAAACATTAACGCACATTTGCACATTTTAGAATCCCAATTTTTTCCTACATCCCTTCCCACATGATACTTCACTTCAGACTTTGTATTTCACGCCCATGAACTATATAAAATAGTCTGATGCCCCAACCCTTTTTAAACCGAATATTATTTTACACCATACTTAAATTAAAACGCTTTCATTTTCCGACAAGAGAATATTACGCACCAAACGCAGCTGCGTTATTAAAAAAACAAATCATTTAGCGTAGTTATCGGGAATTATATTTTCGGTGCTATTGGACTCATTATTGAACCATACTTCATTTCAAACATTTAGAATTATTTGAAATATACTCTTAATACCCAATACCCAATTCACTGATTAGGAAGCGTACAGCTTGTTAGGAAATGAAAGCAGTCCATAAGTGACACCAGAAGCGTAATATATATATATATATATATATATATATATATATATATATATATATATATCTGTCTAATCACCCCTTCGACAGCTTCGCTCCTCCGCAGATGGGCGTATTCTTTCTGTCCCCAAGAATCGCACAAAAACATACGGTGAAAGATCTTTTTCTTACTGTGCCCCCAAACAATGGAATTCTTTTCCACTACACATGCGCAATATATCAACTATCACAGCCTTCAAAACTGCACTCAAAACACATCTCTTTAAACTATACTACCCCGACTGATCCCCCACATCTGACCGATAAAGGATGCTGCTGGCCGCCACCCATGGCTTGTCATGTAAAAGTTCTGGGGGGGGGGGGGTGGGGTGAATATGCATTTGTTTTTGTTTTGTCTCTATACAGCTGTTCTTTATTACATAAATGTATTTTATTTTATTGTCACTATTATGTCTCTTTTTCTAATATTTTTATGTACAGCGCGGTGAGCCCAGCCCTAGGCGTCACCGACTTAGTATAATTTTCTCTATATAGATAATGCTAATTAGTTGGTAGCGACAGTTATGTAACTGTCTGTCCTTCCATTTATCACACAATTACACCATCGTTTTTATCACACAGTTACAGCGTGGTTGGGGCGATTTTAATAAGTCATCAATGCTTTTAGATAGTGTGTAGGTATTGTGTAGATAAGGAGTAGATTTTGTGTTGATATCGTGTAGATTTTGTTTAGATATTGTTTAGATATTGTTTAGATAGTGTGTAGGTATTGTGTAAATAATGTTTAGATAGTGTGTAGGTTTTGTGTAAATAATGTTTAGATAGTGTGTAGGTATTGTGTAAATATTGTTTAGATAGTGTGTAGGTATTGTGTAAATAATGTTTAGATAGTGTGTAGGTATTGTGTAAATAATGTTTAGATAGTGTGTAGGTATTGTGTAAATAATGTTTAGATAGTGTGTAGGTATTGTGTAAATATTGTTTAGATAGTGTGTAGGTATTGTGTAAATAATGTTTAGATAGTGTGTAGGTATTGTGTAAATAATGTTTAGATAGTGTGTAGGTATTGTGTAAATAATGTTTAGATAGTGTGTAGGTATTGTGTAAATAATGTTTAGATAGTGTGTAGGTATTGTGTAAATATTGTTTAGATAGTGTGTAGATTTTGTGTAAATAATGTTTAGATAGTGTGTAGATTTTGCGTAGATTTTCTGAAGATATTGCCCTACTTCTACCCTAAATCAGACACTTAAAAGCTGATTTCGTTTAGTTACTATTTGCGTATAGCCGCAATGAGCCCAGTACAGTTTAAAATTTTTTAAAAAATATGTACCCGTACGCCTTGATATATTGTACCTGATTCGCGGAATGTAAACCCACATTCCCCCCCCCCCCCCCAAAAATAACCTTATCTTTTACTTCCTTAACCCTTTGTCTCCAGTTACGCCAACCACGCAATCTTATTATCACACAAACCAACTTCTCGATCACATTTCAGGCTGTGGAGGCATATCTTTTACTTCCTAATTCTTTCAACAAAAACGTGTCCTTACTAAGTGCACATGTTATAGGTGAAGTCTGATCAGACAACTGAGCAGTTATAATGGCTACTATATTCGTATATTAGTATACCAGCAGAGCGTGACCTATTCATATTGGCTTGGTTAGTCAGTCCTTCTAAAAAATGGTGTTGGATCGATGTGTAGCAACTTATATTTATCAATCGATGTCAGTACAAGCCAGTTCATGTATGAACGAATTCTGGTGTTGGTTTAAAGAAGACTTCGTTTTTTTTTTTTTCTGTGTTACGCCTTGGTAAGTCTATTTGGGGGGTGGGGGGTTCTCGGCACGTTGAATCCAATGAACTACATCACCGCCTTTTGAAAGACTTTGTTTGGAGTACGATCCTAGTTAAGTACTGATTTGGTTAGAGATTATTACTATTTAAATTTTTTTTAGAGTTGAAGAGATTATTGATCTCGACGCCAAGTATGTTAATCTTTAACTTCATGTTTGTTAAATTGTATGTATAGCGAGGTGAGCCCAGACCTAGGTTGGGGTACTACGCTATAAAAAAACTTCTAATAATAATAATAATAAATTGGGCTTCCGGTCGTGGACTAAGTTTGGTAGAGTTGGAGTAGTGTGGTTGCTAAGATACCTGGAAAAAAAAAAAGGGGGGGGGGGGGCGTTGACGGGTAGTGACGGTGTAAATGCGGGGATCCAAGCCTGTTCAAAGATCTTGCTCTCTGTATGCAGACATCGTAACAAGGTCATCGGCTAACGTCGCTCCAGGACAATGTTAAGCCATAATTTAACACGGTGTTTAACAACGAGTACTTAGATCACGTGTGTTTCATTCACATGACAGGCTGAACAGACGTACTCCCTTAACACTTGATTAAACTATTCAGCTGGTTGGTCCAGACGGAGTCAATCCAAAACAAGCTTGTGGACTGGAGTTCAATCCCCACCAAAGCCCAGACACTCACAAACATCACCAGCAGCCCGGGTGCGAGGGGTTTCGTTAGCCTTGGTGTTTGTGCTCTATGAGAGGGCATCATTTTGAACTTGAACCCGAGTATAGAGTCCCGTAGGCGCTATGACTTTGACACAATGAATCTTACACATATGATGTTCCCTTGGGTTATCCTCCTAAAGAAAAAATGCCAGGGCGTGTGATTTTGACCTAGAAGTCTGCACCATCGACGCATTGTGAAGGACGGTTTACAGGAACAACTCTGATTCACTCAAAAATATAAAAAGATTCATATGCATGTTGCTTAATAGATCAAAAATATCTTTCAACTTTAGAAGTCTTGAGTAATTATCTTCCATCGAGGGTTACGGAAAACGTATTATTAATATGCTTTTAATTGATTTCGTCAGCTGGTGAAAAGGGCGATGCTTGAGAAAAACGCTCGAGTAATAGAAGGGGGAGAATCATGAAAAACATAATTATTTTCATAGTTATGTAACTTTGACCGTGATTTTTTAAAAGTCAGACGAAGCTTAACGGATTACACAAAGTCAAGAGCGGATGTCATAAAATTGTGTATGATAAAATGTTGTATGACGCTATGTTATATGTTAAAAAATGTATGATAATAGGTTAAAACATAATATGATCTATGACATAATGTTACATAATAATACTTTGTATGATAAAATGTCTCATAAAATGTTGTCTTATAAAATGTTGCTAATGTTATATGATAAAATGTTATATCTTTAAGTGTTGCATCATTAAACGGTTGTATTATAATATGTTGTGTGACAATACGTATTTGAAAATATGTTGTATAATTATAGTTTGTATCATAATATATTGTATCATAAAGTTGATTTTAAAAATAGTGTATTATAACATGATTTTACAAAAAAAAATTTGTATTATAATATGATGTGTCATGATGTTTTGATTAACTATTATCCTTTGCTTCACACTAACAGGCTTAGATATGAGCAGGTTTAAATAAAGGCGTAGCTAGAGTTTTTGACGCCCCGGGGACAAGATTCATTATAAAGAGCCTCCCTTTCTTTTTTTTCAATTCTCAAACCCATTATTTTCATCAATGAAATAATATCAAAGCACATTTCGGCGCCCCTAACTAGTCTGGCGCCCAGGCACATATGTCCCCCATTCGCTACGCCTCTGGGTGTAAAAATACAATTTATAGGTATGCACAAAGTTTTATGCTATATTGCAAGCAGTGTGCCTCAAATACAATATCTCACAGCTTTTAAAAGTTACATAATATATCTGTATACTGCTCTTGTTTGGCTTTTAAAGAGCCGCGTTGCTGATTTCGTGTAGCATTTTTTCTAGACGTTTTTAACAGCTGCCGCTTAAGTTTTTTTTCTCTGGAAATGGTGATGTAACTTGTTAATTTTATTAACGTATCAATATGAAAAAAAGTAAAATGCCAGCCCCCCCCCCCCCCACTACCTCACTGATCGCGAGATCTCAAGAAGAAACAAGCACTATGACATTTTCAAAAAAAAAAATGCATTGTGATAACTTCTTATACTCGATAGTTTTGCCACGGTAACAAGTTGTTTTGAAACAAAAAAATCCAGTTTTTTCAGTGGTCTAAAATAACCAAGGTCGGAAACAAATTTACTATTAATGATTTGTTTCTTTGGGGCGTGTTTTTGTTTTTTGCCTTCGAATGTTTGATTTGTGTAGAGAAATTTGTTTTGTTGTCGAGATTAAATGAGACAATTTTTTTTTTGTTTCTTTTTCTATCCTCCATTTTTTTTTTTGTGGGGGGGGGGGGGGGGTTGGATATGTTCAGTATATGGGCTTGTGGAGCGGTAGTGGTAGAATGTTCCTCCATATCATCATCATCATCATCATGTCCCTTAGGCCTTGGACCGTTGGTGCGCCACAGATGGCATGAAAACTATCCTGCTCTATTCTTCTCTTTTTTTCTGCACTACCTAGTTTTAGTCCCGTCCACTATTTGATGTTATCTTCACATCTTTTTCTCTGTCTTCCTCCTCTTCTCCCTCCTCTCGTTGGGCCCTGCATGATTTCTCTTGCGATCCCTTGTTTCCTTGTCACGTGGCCATATCATTCCAGTTATCGCTTTTTTTACAGTCACCAGGAGGTCATCGTACCGCCCAAGTGTTTGAAGAATCCTTTCTTTCACTTGTTCGTTAGAGATATGGTCTCTATAGCAGATGCCAAGAATGGCTATGAAACAGCTTATCTCCATCGCCTTTATTTAATTTCAAGTTCTGCTGTTAATTTCAAGGACTCACAGGCATACAAGAAAATGTGAAGAACTAATGAGCTCACTAACCTGATTTTGGTGATGGGGCTATTTTTATGTTGCTCCATATTTTCTTGAGCCTCTTTAGTTCTGTTGTGAACTGTGCAATCCTGGCCATTAATTCGGGCTTGGAGCATTCTTCCGAGACTATTGCTCCGAGGTACTTGAAGCTTCCTACTGTCTCTAATCTTTCCTCCCCGACCTTAATTTCAGTGGAGATTCCGGTGGTGTTTTTCGTCAATTTTGTCTTTCCTGCACTGATTTGCATGCCAAAATACGGTGAAGTCTTGTCGAGCTAGCTCTTCTTCGCTTCCAGCCAGTCCAACTTTGTCATCCGCAAAACGTAGGTTGGGGATTGTTCTGCCACCAATTCTGACTCCATATAGATGAGCCAAATAAATGTGAGGTAAATTACAGGCGGTAAATTCGAAGTGGCTCAATTAAAGAGCGACACTGCAGCAAGCATTTAATATTATTTATTTAATCATCATCCTACTACGATATTGAATTATCCGAAGGTGGATTTAGTCTACATTTCCTTCTTAATTTAAACCCACCATGGATTCGACCACAAAAATTTCTGTCTGAAAGTTGGAACTCCTCCAAAGATGCTGCTGTGCAATCTGAAAGCCCCTTAGTTTTGTAATGGCACTATGGTTTAAATAATTTGATTGCTTCAAATAAATATGTCTGTACAGAAGCTTCACAGGCTGTTCAGTGGGGAAATCATTTTCTATATATCCCTTATTCCTACGATTCCCTCCGACCACCACTTCCTGTCAATGCCGCCTTCATGATGATCATAAACAAAGTCAATGGTGGTCGCTGGAAGTGGCCTCAGAGGATTTAACGACTTTATTTTTTTACGGGCAGTCATGTGTCTCTAAAACTGTCCTGACAGCCTGGTCATTCTGCAGCTCTACTGACAGCCTGGTCATTTTGCAGCTCTACTGACAGCCTGGTCATTTTGCAGCTCTACTGACAGCCTGGTCATTCTGCAGTTAATCTTGACAGTCTGGTCATTTTCGGTTGATACTGAGTTACCGGTCATTCTCCAGTTAATCCTGATAGCCTGGTTATTCTGCAGCTCTCCTGACAGCCTGATCATTCCGCAGTTAACACTGATTGCCTGGTCATTCTGCAGCTCTCCTGACAGTCTGGTCATTCTGCAGCTCTCCTGACAGCCTGGTCATTGCGAGGTCTCCTTGTATTATTACGCAGCCAGAACGGCGAACAAATGAAAATTTAGTTTTTCATAAGAGACCTATGCTAAAAAAAAATATAATAATCTTAGTTCAAAATCACCTAACGTTCCTCAAAATTTATGAATACCCTACTATCAACATTGCCTTGCATAAAATTATCTAACAGACAACGGCTCAGCTTATGTCAGATGTCTGGTTACGTAGATCTCAATACCTGGGTTGATGGTGGGTACACAGGTTATCAATACACTAAATATGATAGTTTTTTTTTTTACTTTGCCATAGAACATATGGTTGTCCATATCTATTATGAAACAATAGACATATATATTTTTTATTTAGATTTCCAAGCAAAACAAAACACTTTACGTTTTAAAATGCTTTAGCTTTTGACGTGGTTCTATGACACATTTCATTTTTCTCCAACGCCCGGCGAAGCAGGGGTATTCAGCTAGTATAGATATTTTTTTTCTCCCAAATAAAGCTACAGGTCTAGTAAGACTTCAGTTATAGGCTAAGTGGAAAGTAAAAGAGCTTCCACGGAGGTTTGGTGGATTTGCTCCCCTAATGGTAGGGAGGGGAGGGGAGTAGCCCCCCCCCCCCCCCCCCCTCCAAACCAGCAGAAATTATTACAAGAAACACTACAACTAATGTGAATTAACTAACGTAACAGGAAATTATGACATGAAAATCTCGCTAGGTTGACATAATTTGCTGGTTTAAAAAAAATGTGAACGTTTTATTTTATTTATTTTTTTGGGTTAGGCGATATTTGGCCTGGAATCGTACCACAAATCTTGTTAAATCTGACCAAAATCTGGTCAACATATTATATGCATTATTCAAACGAAGTGGCTATTGGTACACGACTACCAGAATTGAGAGGTTGGGATTAAAAAACGATTTAATATATTTTTGTTGGGTTTGTAAGACCAAATGAGGTATCAAATGAAAGATAACTGAATGGACTATACGTTTGAAATCTTAATTCTTCATTTTAACAAAAATAAACTACCACAAATGACATCCGAATAGCACTGAGTCTAATGTGTCCCGGGTCCAAAAGGGGGCGCTGCGTGTCCGTGTACATTTTGACTAATGCTATTTGGATGTCATTTGTAGTAGTTTATTTTTAGTTAAATTGAAAAATTAAGTTTACAAACGCATAGTCCATTCAATTATCTTTCATTTGATACCTCATTTGGTCTTACAAACCCAACACAAATATTTTAAATCTTTTTTTAATTCCAACCTCTCAATTCTGGTACCTGTGTACCAATAGGTGCAGCCTTATTCAAATCGCACCTAAATTCAGAATACGTTTGGGGTGACCTTTAAAAATCAACAAGAAAATCGTGCAAATAAGTTGTGTCTGTCTTATATTTCGGCATCATAAATATATAATTTTATTACGAATCAGACATTAGGACATAACTACTTGATCCCCCCCCCCCAACCCCCACACACCCACTTCTTTTTTTTAACATGAGAGGGAAATAGCCCACTGCTTGTATAATCATGTCACATCCGGTCCTCGAGTGGTGTGTTCGTTGTAATGTGTAGCCAGCTCAATGAGCGTGTCTCAGTCTGACTCAGGGAAAGACGGGAATTCCCTTTTCGTGCAATGGACTTTTCTTTTTTTTAAATCCAATCTCTAACCAAACATCTATCACGTGTCTGGCAGAAGTTTCTAGGAATAAAAAAAAAAAAAGGGGGAATTCCCACAATGGCATGGGCAGCAGGTGTCGTGCCACACTACGGTTTTAAAGCTATGCAGCCATTTTTTGTGTGGCATTAGGCCTATACTGTTTTGGGGGATCTGGGGCAACAGATGTGGCTGAGAGTTTTTGAAAATTAAAGTAATAATATAAAATATATTAAAAAAATTTAATTACAAATTTGATAATGGCGCTTTTAAAATATTGGTTAGACATTAAAAAAAAATATATTATTTTTTGTTGCAAAATGAAATTGAAGCTCAATTACTATAAGATATTCACATGTCTACTTCAATGTCGTCATCGCCCTACTTATAATCATTGATTGTTATCGCATGGTCACATGTTTGGTTCTTTTAAACTTAAATCTGGTGCATTTTCACCTTTTGGTCGATTTATTTGTTTTAAATTTACATAGCTTTTTTTTTTTTAATTTTTTTTTTTTTAAGAATATGAAAATAAGAATGTCGTAAATTCCGTAATAATAATTTCAAGGGCAAACTACTTATAACAAGTTAGTATGTTACATTACGCTCGGAATATAGAAATTAAGAATTTATAGGCGGGGCTGGGTGCAAATTGAAGAATGGATTCCGAGTCAGGGTAACGAGGAGAGGGAGCAAATTTTGAGGGCCCACGATCAATGAACTGATCATTCTGGCTCCAATGTTTCAGATGGGTTCTCGATGTTATTGTGCGTGGTTTTAAAGGGGATACTTCACTGGTTGCAAGGGCGACTCAGCAATGTTATTATGAACTGAGGGTTGGAAGACAGGAGGCAATAGACACAAATGTGTCAAGTTTAGTCGCCTCAACTGTTGCTTTTGGAAGCTTGTTCCAGTCCCTTGTTGTCTTTTGCAGGAATGAGGTGCTCTTGTACTGAGTTCTTGTTTTTATTAGCCGGAACTGCTTGTCGTGGCCACTTCGCTGTCTGGAGGTTAGGGGGGGGGGGGGGGAAGAGAGAATGGACGAGTATCTGTTTAATACTGGAGCAGTGGACCCGCCCATTTTGTATCTGGTACAACATGGAGAGCCTGAATAGTCGTCGTCGTTCTTCCAAAGTTGACCAGCCCAGTGTTTTCAGCGTGCTGCCAACACTTGGAGTATTTCTGGATCAGACCTCCTGATTCCTTCTTCATTTTTTTAGTAGCCAAACTTAATCATCATCAGGGGCGCTACAGCCCATGTAGGGCTCTCGACTGCCCCATCACACCCTTCAATTCGGAGCGATCCATGGCTTTATGCCTCCATGCGCAGACCACAGCTGGTGTAAGTCCTTCTTGACATCGCCAATCCATCTCATTCTGTGTCGACCGGTAAGCCGTCTGCCCCTAAGTTTCTACCTGCCCCTTGATTTCTGTCTGTAGATCATAGACTGGTGAGCCATCTGTCCCTATGTTTCTGTCTGGAGATTATAGACTGGTGAACTGGTGAGCCATCTGTCCCTATGTTTCTGTCTGGAGATCATAGACTGGAGAGCCATCTGTCCTTATGTTTCTGTCTGGAGATCATAGACTGGTGAGCCATCTGCCCCTACGTTTCTACCTGCCCCTTGGTTTCTGCCTGGAGATCATAGACTGGTGAGCCATCTGTCCCTATGTTTCTGCCTGGAGATTATAGACCAGTGAGCCGCCGGCGCCTTGGTTTCTGCCAGGAGATCATAAACCAGGGAACAGTCTGCCCCTTGGTTTCTGCATGTATATCATAGACCAGTGAGCCGTCCCCTCCAAATTTTTTTCCCTGTATATTACTTTTCCTGCTCTACAATCCGGCAATATGTCATTTCCAGCACAGACTGCCTTTTTTAAAAATTTGTTGCAACTATTGATGGGTCTTCGTACAATTGATATATCTCTTCGTTTGTACGGATTCTCAATCCATCTTTGTCTGTTACCTGACCATATATTTTCCTCAAGATTTTCCTCTCCAAGCTCCAATTGATTTATCAAATACACCAAAGCATCTATTTTTTGGTTGAAATTTTACCCGATACGTATGTTCTAATAAAGATCAGCATGTCAAATTATGGATAAAGAATCAAAATTATTATATCAAATATTTAGAAATTGTTTTAATTTAATTATTTCAAGTACGTGTATTTTCTTCTTCCGTCCGCTGTTACTGAGGAGTTGTTGCGGGAAGGTGCAGTTGCGGATTATATGCAAGAAGTGAGGCCCGCTGGAGGTTCATACTGATAACTTAAATGATGTTGTTGTCTTAACACAGTCCAGCCAACAATGGCGTTGTCTTCCACTGGCCCTGATACAGAGAGGGCATCGTCCGAAGGTACAGCTGGGGATTAGGTGCAAGAAGTGAGGTCTGCTGGATGTTCTTGTTGCAGACTTGAAGTGTGTTCTTGTCTTAACACAGTCCCTCCAACAATGGCGTCGTCTTCCACTGGCCCCCTGATACCAGAGCGTCTGCTATTGTATGGTTGGTTGATGGGCGTTCTGACCACGTGTCCAAACTAAATACTTTGTCGTTGGTTAATTGAAATGGCAACAACAATTTGGCCAACATTCATTGGTTCTGAATGTGTGTCCTTCTTCTTTTACTAGCTGCTCGCCTTAAATATCGCACGTCGCAGGTGAAGATTACATCCCGCGAGACTTTCAATCAGAGCCCAGGTCAAAGCATACGTTTGTGTTGATTGTGATGACTATGTAATGTCAAACGAATAGATCTTAAATGAGTTTCTCATACGTCAAATGTTCACACTTAACATGTAAGAAACATTTCCTTAAAAAAAAATAAAAAGTATTTTAATAAAATGTTCAAATCCTGAAAAGGAAGATATCTTCATCTTGTCTCCTGTATCAATATCTTTTTAAAA
Organism: Omphiscola glabra; assembly: GCA_964017045.1. Lineage (NCBI taxonomy): Eukaryota > Metazoa > Mollusca > Gastropoda > Lymnaeidae > Omphiscola > Omphiscola glabra. The sequence continues at coordinate 20,170,330 of OZ024811.1, forward strand.
AAATGCTCTCTTGTGTCTAGTGGGTTTTCCCGGTAACCAGCAAATAAGTTTCTTTTTTTTTTCTTTATTTTTATATATCACCCAGATTTACGGCGGTGGGATTTCAAGAAAACGACATGTTTATCAAGTTATAGAATCATGCCAAAAATCAATTTTTTTTCCATTTATTTTAAAAAAAATCTCGCTTAAAGTCATTGCCAGACAAGGGCAGGGGCAATGTAAGCTCGATACAGCTTCGTCAATCCGATAGTGTTATCTGATTTTGCTTCTCAAATACCCCAGTGTCCAATGCTCAATGCACAGCATCAACAAACTGAAGGAAGATACAAAATACTGCACAGTGATCCAAGTGAGTTTTAAACACTGTAATTTTCTTTCCTTTTTTTTTCTCTTTTTTAAAATCTCTCACAACATTTCGTTTGTATATGAGGTTTGGGATTCTAGATAAAGGTATCTTGATCCTGCCACTGAAACAGATTACTCAAGACACCAAAAACAGATTACTCAAGACACCAAAAACAGATTACTCAAGACACCAAAAACAATAACGTTCCCTTTAGTATGCAGAGAACAGCAAGAAAGACTCAATTCACCCGAGACACACCGCGTAATATTCAGCCAAAAACAATTGGTAATTTACACTAGATGTTCGTTGCGCGGTTGGCGTGTGAGTGAACAGCGCATGTTGACACACTGACCTCGGCTGCGCAGGCTGCCTGCCGCACTTGCTGCAGCACAGAATTATTACGGTGTGTAGGCTACAGCAGGGAGTCTTGGAGCACATGTACAGCTGTCACACGTGACAGAACACTGTGCAAAGCACTTGCATCGTTCATTAAAACACGCCACGAGTTGGCGGTCACTCCCAGCTTGTGTGGCAGACGCTGAAAATTTGGTAAGTTTATTTTGTGAACTAACATGCATTCTGGCTCTTGCAGATTCAATATTCTCTCTTCCTGAACCCTTTTTCATTTTCACCGCCTTTCTTTTTCTTCGCCGTTCTCATTCTCTCCGTTCTCATTCATCCCTTTCTATTTCATCTCATTTCTATTTCAGTCATTTTTTCTGTCATTCCTTTTGTCCTTAGGTCACTTTCTCTTTCAGGCACATTCTCTTTCAGGCCCTTTCTCTGTCAGCTCCTTTCTCTTTCAGTGACTCTCTTTCTCTCTCTCCCTCATCCCCTTTCTCTTTAATCATCTTACTTTCTCATTCAATCACTTTCTATTAGTTCATTTCTCTGTCATCCCTTTTATCTGTCAGTTACCTTCTATCTCATCCCCGTTTTCTTTCGTCCCCTTTCTCTTTCAGCCCCTTTCTAATTCAGTCACCTTCTCTTCCAGACAATTTCTCGTTCAGTCCCTTCTCTTTCAATCTCTTTCACTTTCAGCCTCTTTCGCTTTCAATCAAATTCTCTTTAAATTCCCATCCACTGAAAACCCTCTGTATCTCTCGTTCCCTCTGACTCGCTCTTTCTCTTGTCTTATTTCTTCTCTTTTTTTCTCTTTCTCACTCTTATCTCAAATAGTTTTTTCTTTGGTGCCATTAACATTTTAAAATAATGTTTTTATAGGTAAATAAAAATATCCATCTTTTGTATATTGTTATAGCCTGTGTGTTGAACTAGTTTTGTTATCACGAGCCGTGGCATTCAACCTAACCTCTCCCGCCCTTTTGTTTTGACACTGACATCACCTAAAAAGTGTTAAGAGCTGTACCAATACCCACCCCTTCCTTGTTTTTTGGAGGGGTTGTATATTTTCTAATTTGTTCTAAACAATGCTATCGGGTGATGCAGTTCATTTCATTTCTGCAGGGTTTCAACTACGTGCCTATAAATAAGCCGGCATATTTCCCAAGCCGGAAGAGAGATTTGCTAGATTCCCTAGACATGAAACTCACGAGACTTAATAAACTTCTCGGAGCCTTGCAATTTTTTACACTTTGTATATTAATATTTGTATCTTTGAAATATTATACTTTTTCACTTGCTGTGCTGAAAGTCGATATACTTTTTATTTCTGTATTTTTGTTTTTGTATGTTCATAAATTAAAAAAATATATAATTAAATTTTTATTGTTAATATAACTAGTTTGTGTATCTTTTTTTCTTTGAATACTCTTATTTAGTCCATTGTTGCGTATTGTTAATTTAACGGGGCAAATCTTAATGGATTAAATTTTCAAAACCACATAACGGCATGTAACAAAATAACAACAATTTTGAGGGCCATGTAGATTTATATAAACTTTAACGTGAGACAAAATAATGAGTTGAGCGTCAGAAAGTATCAAAAGTTTCATACTCTTTAAACATAGTTTCCTTCCCTTCAGGCTTCATTCGTTTGTATAGAACAATATATCCAATTATATCCAAGCAGTCACTACAACAAATAAATACCAGAAGTTACGACAAAAAAGTCACGGCTAGAAGTCAAGGCAAGAAGTCTCGGCAAGAAGGCGCTACCTAAATTCACTGCAAAAAGTCACTGCAAGAAGTCACTACATGAAGTCACTACAAGAAGTCACTGAAGGAGTCACTGCAAGAACTCACTGCAAGAAGTCACTGCTAGATGTCACTACAAGTAGTCACTACAAGAAGTCACTGCAAGAAGTCACTACAAGAAGTCACTACAAGAAGTCACTGCAAGAAGTCACTACATGAAGTCACTGCAAGAAGTCACTGAAAGAAGTCACTGCAAGAAGTCACCGCAACAAGTCGTTGCAACTAGTCACTGCAAAAAGTTACTGCGAGAAGTCACTGCAGGAAGTCAATGCAAGAAGATGAACATATACAAAGAGTTCTTTATGACGCCTGGTAAGTACTTTTAATTTTATGTGGGGGAAGGGTATGTATTGTTTTTGTTTTAGGGTAACACGATGAAAAAAACGTATATATTCAAGTAAAATTGGAAGAATTTTTTTTCTTGCAGAAATTTGCTAAGTAAATAAATTTATATACATTTTAAATCAGAAGTGAAAATAAAGATAACAGGATATTTCCCATATCAAAATAGTGACTTTATATTTGAATTTATTGTGAAAGCTGATCATAAAAAAGTGGATCTTTAAAAATATTTTCTTCTCGATCGCTTAAGAAAGATTTTAATTTATAAGTCTTTCACTTTAACTCGATAAAAATTATTTCGTTTTACTCGAGTAATTTTTTGGAAATATTTTCATTATTTGAACATTAAAATTGCTGTATATATTTAAATTAAAAAATTTAAAAAATTGACATGGAAATTGTAAAAAAAATTGAAGAGACGCGTTAGGTTGTATTCTTTATCCTCTTTATAAACGCAAATAACAATAGGCGTACATGTATTTTTGTTGTAGTTAGCTATTAATTTATACAACGAATTTCGTATGCCCGATGAAACTATTAGATAATTGGTCTTTCTGCAGCAGCTGAACATGAGGTCGATTCGTTAGAAGGAGACGAGGTTAACCTACATGATCATATGAAAACGTGTGAGAAAAATCCAGACCACCAGGAGTTTATACCCATAAACGACTTCACCATCAACCATTTGCCCCAAGGTCACCGGAATACGGGCCTTTTGGATTTAATCAAGGCCACAGCTGACCTCACCGTCAGGGTCAGCGTGACACTCATCAGTCCCGACAGACCGTTAACCTGGCCAGGAACGAAAGATCCGTTCCCATTTTCTGACAGCAGGGGCGCCGAATCCACGGCGACGTGGAGCGGCAGGGTTTACAGCGTTAAAAAGTACACGGAGAGGGACGTCAAGGTATGGGGGGCGTGCACGTGTCACAAGTGTGTCAACTCGGACACGCCCAGCGCCGTGTGGGGGGAGGTGCTGGTGTACACCGCCACCCACGTGGTGTTCGACGGCATCGAGGGCGCCCACACCTCGTGTAGATTGTTCTTCGACAGCAGCGACTCTCCCCTGGTCGCCCTCGACGGCTGGTCGGTGATTGATGACGTCAACACCAAATACGACAGGTGCGAGCTGAAGCACGTGACCTGTGACCTAGTTTTGTTGCGTAAACTGGGTCAGATGTGGAAAAAGTGGGAGGGCCTATGGTGGAAGGTGTCCAGGGATTACAAAAAGCGTGGTCAAGGAGAAAAATTTTCCTTCATAGTCTCCCATCCTCATGGTTGCCCCAAGCATGTGTCCATGGGCCACTGGATTGACCGACACCAGATCAGGAACTGGGTGACCAAGTACACGTACACGACCAGTACATGTAAGGGCAGCAGCGGTGCCTTTGTCTACATCATGGGATGCGAAAGCTGGCTGTGTGCGCATGTGCACAGTGGTGTCAATTCTCAGAAGGAGAATTTCAGTGCATTCGGTTGGGGGTAAAACAACTTCTTGCACAAATGTAAAGTGTCTTTTACACTGCAGCACCTGTGACATTATGAGGTAATCACCATTACTGTTGTAGTGTGTAATGATTGAACTTTGTGAAATGCTTATCTTGTGTTGTTGTCATGTTGTACGACTGGCCGCGATGAGTTGTTTTCATGAATGTTTAAACTTAAATGTGTGAATATTGGTTGGAGAACTGGAATGAGTGGTCGTGTGATGTGGGGTATAAAAGAATGTAGAATGGTGAATAAAGGTCAGTTCTTATATAGAAATTTGACTTGAATTGATATATTCGTATACTATTGCAGTTCCCTTTTTATAATTTTCACTTCTATATAACTTCATAAGATAAGATTTTTATTGATCCAAATAAATGGAGATGTTTTTTTCTATAATATTTTACATATTCATTTTTACCAAGACAACATCTCACAATCACACAAATTTTAAAAACTAGAATTATTAAGTATTTCTCTAACGTTTCAGTCAGCCATCAATGAACTCCTGTGTTGACAATAATCACTGAATAAGTTATAATATATATTTGATAACACCTGGGAAAGCACGCTGGTAAACTCGCACGGACTGAGGAACGAAAAATGTTTTTATATGTTGTCAGTCCTAACTTTAAGAGAAAGAATTCGCAACTGATCGAGTTGATCTTTGATATGAGTTGAATTTTACAACAGCATTTTTTTCTTCAAATACTTCATCAAGTGAAGAACTGTTTGCATACTCTTAGCATACTCTGCAACTACTTACTTTAAAGAAAATGGAATTAATATCAATTTAAAACAAAAACAAATTCAATTTTTTTTATGTCTGACCATAATCCGAGCACCTTTAGGAAAAAAAAAGCAATTTGTAAGTATAAAGTTGTCTTTGATCGTCATTGTGGCCTTTCTAAAATTTTGGACTTTTTTAGATTTCCATTAATGCTATACATATGTTATATGATGTTTAGTCATGTCAACAAAAAGCGAAGAAATCCACACGAAAAACACTGCTTTGTAACACACTGCAAGAAACGATTCCCATCAAAAGGACTCAGAGAAGTAATGTCCCATTCAGTGGCTTCATTTCAGGCTTGGGGGGGGGGGGGGGGGGCAAAAAGCAAAACTTGGTCGGCCTGTAAGGCTATTGATAACTGGAGGCGCCACATTACATATCTTACATTGGAGGCGCCAAAGTACATATCTTACTACTGGAGGCGCCAAAGTACATATCTTACTACTGGAGGCGCCAAAGTACATATCTTACTACAGAAGGCGCCACAGTACATAGCAATTTAAATAACACCTGCAAATTCAGTGGGAGGTGACAAGACCACCTCACTCACGACGTCCCTGGTCCCATTTTCATTCGATAGAGTGCTTAGTGGCATGTGAATGGTTGATCATTACGATGTGACAGGACTGACTTTTCGTTACAGGATGCACCAGCAAATTGCTGAAAATTTTGCACAGAATCAATAATATACAAATGAGCCACATTTTGCGTTTCATAGTAACTAACGAAAGCAAAGAAAGAAAGAAAAACAAACGCAAGCAGATAATCAACAAACGTGTTTCTTTAATCTTTAAAAAAAAAGACAACAGAACCAAAAACAATTAGTCTAAATAAAAGAGCAAATAAACTTTTTTAAAAACACTTCCTTATTAAAATGCACTAAAAAGGACACAATGGTTGCTCCTTAAAAAAAAAAAAAGAAAAAAAAAAAAGAAAAATCAGGATTTTCTTACAATTAAACATCTCTACAAAATAATAAATCGTTGGCGCCAAAAGTGTAAAAAAAAAAAAAAAATGGTAGCGAACATTGTGATACTTTTCATTTTGTAATTTTTAGTCTTAATGTATCACATTTATTGTCACTTAAGGCCTGACCGTATTGTCG